>JARQOD010000001.1:719323783-719579844 GCA_033576555.1 Oophaga sylvatica
TCCATTTCCGAACCCTGCGACCCCCCCCTTTCGGGGTTCGCCCACCTGTTCCAGCAGTTTTTGTATTTAATCTCCGGGGCTGCCCCTGAGCTCCCTGTATGGGGTAGTTCCACTGGGCACTCTCCCGAGTGGGTTTGGATCAGACCCAGGGGATCCACCCCGGGAGTGTCACAGCGTGCAGGGCCGCATGAAAAGGGTTCCCCCGGGTTTCCCATAAAAATCTGAGACCTGTCCCGCCCACGAACCAAGCTGTTGCATGAAAATTTTGTGGCCCATATGGCTCAAAGTACGATCCCTAGACAACTTGAGCCCCCCATTAATAAATAGAGGGAGGGCTGTTGGAAAAAGACGCTGAAGATGTGATGGGGATTTCCTCCCGGGGCTAAACAGTTTCAACTGGGTTAAATTTGGGAAGATGGGGGGCGGCGCCAATTACCAAGAGTGGGGAATCCCCCTTTCCCCCAATTCAAAACCTTAAAAATACCCTGCAAAAAATCTACCGACCTTAAGGGAGTGCAGACTCTGACAAAACCCTTTAATCGCTTGGGTTAGTTAAATCTAAAAATAGTACTCTCCAACCCAAAATCACCAAGGAAAATTTTCAAGACCCGGGGGAAATTTGGAGGTGTGCAAAAAAAGAGAAACTGTCTATATGAACTTGTTGCACCAGATCGATGCAGGTTTCGAAAGGCTACCCGTGAGTTAAACCCTTTCCCTACCGCAAGTATGGTACGGCCGATATTCGCTGTACGGGAATTCCGAACTTAGTTCCGATATTTTTTCCCTTATCGTATACCCGGAATCGGGGAAATTTTCCCTAATTTTTTGAGGGCAATGTGATTTTAGTCAGCCAAAAAGAACCAAGAAGGGGGTTGGGCAATCCCTTTAATGCTGGGGGATGTTAACTAATGGGATGGCGTGATGGTCTGAAAAATTTTCAGAATGCATATAAAAGGCGCCCCCGCCATTTTAGCGTCAGTGCTGTGAATTCATAAGGGGCAGAACGCCCCTCTCTGCTCAGAGGGACAGTTGGATTGCGATTTTGTGTACTGTGTTTTGGCAGGGTATTTACCCAAACCGCTGGTAAAGCTCCTTTTTTTCCTTTTCAGTGTTGTTTTTTAAAGTTGGGAAGGTGTGTGTGTGTGAAGTGCAGTGACCCTGCAGTTTGCTCTGCCCAACGCTGTTTGTAGGATCTGCACTGTCATCACAACTCTTTTTTTTTTTTTTTTTAGTGTAATTCTTGCTGCTCCATTCAATTGAAATTATAGTGTGACCCCTTCCATCCCTTTTCAATACATTTTGAACACAATAGAATAAGAAAAGGGCCTTCAGAGATATGAAAAGTTTTTGGGGCAGTGTTCACTCTAGCTGTGAGGTTTTAATTTTTTGAGTGCAGATCACGCTCCAGTTAGTTTTTTCAACCCTGCGGTTTTAGTCTGCGAACGTGTGTCACTGCCTCATCCTTGACATTTTTTCTCAATTGGGGCTGTCCTTCTATTTAAAATACTCAATTATTGTGTGACCGTTTTCCCCCGAACCTACATTGGTTGCAAACATATAGAAAAGTACACAAAGGACCTTTTTAGAGATAGTGAACCGTTGTGTGCGTGTTCATTAGTCTGGTTTTCATTTTTGGGTGCAGACCCCTCCATTTAGTTCTTAACCCACTGCGTTGTAGTCTGCTGAACGTGTGTCACTGCTCAGCTTGCTTTTTTCTCTAATTGGTGCGCCCCATTCTAATTTCAAAAAAAGTCAAATCTATTAGTGTGACGCGCTTCCACCCGTAAAATAATTGTTCAAACCATAGAAGTACAAAAGGGGGGCCCTTTTTAACAGCTAGTGAACAGTTGTCGAGTGTTAAACTGTGCTTGATTTTTTAATTTTTGAGGCAGATCACGCTCCAGTTAGTTCTTCAACCACTCTGGTTGTAGTCTGCGTGTCACTGCCTCATCCTTGACATTTTCTCAAATTTGGTGCTGTGCATTTAATTTCCAAAAAAAGTCAAATCTATTATGGACGCGCTTCATCCTTCAATAATTGGTTAAACACATAGAAGTAAAAAAAGGGGGCCTTTCAGAGATAGTGAAAGTTGTGTCAGGTTCACTCTAGTCGAGGTTTTCATTTTTGGAGTGCAAAATCACGCTTCTTAGTTTTAAACCCAAATGCGGGTTGTAGTCGCAACGTTTTGTCATTTGCCTCATCCTTGACATTTTTCTCTAATTGGGCTGCTGCATTCTTTTTCAAAAAGTCAAATTATTATGTGACCGCTTTCCATCCGTATAAAATACTTTGGGTTGCAAAACACTATAGAAGACCAAAGGGGCCTTTCACAGCTAGGGCGGTCGCAGTGTTCACTGTAGCTGTGGGGTTTTAATTTTTTTGAGTGAGATCACGCTCCATTATTTCTTAAACCCACTGGGGTTGTATCTGCTAAAACGTGTGTCACGGCCTACCCTTCATTTTTCCAAATTGGGTGTGCTCCATTCTTTTTTAAAATAACCTAATCATTAGTGTGACGCGCTTCCATCCGATCCAAACTTGGTTGGAAACACTATGAAGAAAAAAAGGGCCTTTCAGAGATAGGAACAGTTGTGTGCATTGTTCACTCTAGCTGGGGTTTTCATTTTTGGAGTGAGTCACGCTCCAGTTAGTTTTCAACCACTGCTGGTTTAGTCTGCTGAACTGTGTCCTGCCTCATGCTTGACATTTTTCTCAAATTTGGGTGCTGCTCCATTCTATTAAAAAAACTCAATCTTTTGTGTGACCACTTCCACCCGTATCCAATCTTTGGTTGCAAAACACATAGAAGTACAAAAAGGGACCTTTCAAAATAGTGAACAGTTTGTGTGCAGTGTTCACTTTGTCGGGGTTTTCTTTTTTTGGGGGCAGATCACCTTCAGTTAGTTCTTCAAAAATGGGGTTGTATCTGCTGAACGGTTTTCATCCCTCATCCTTGACATTTTCTCTAATTTGGGGCTGCTGTTTTCTATTTCAAAAAAAGCCCAAATCTATAGGTGAGGTTTCCACCCGAACAATACATTTGTTCAAACACTAAAAAGTACAAAAAGGGGGCCTTTCACAGCTAGTGAACAGTTGTCTGCAGGTTACGTAGTTGTGAGGTTTTAAATTTTTTTGGTGCAATCAGCCCCATTAGTTCTTAAACCACTGCGGGTTTGTAGTTGTGAACGTGTGTCACTCCCTTCCTTGACATTTTTTTTAAATTTGGTGCTGTCTTTTCTATTTAAAATCTCTAATCTTTAGTGTGACGCGTTCCATCCGAAACCAAATACTTTGGGTTGAAAACCATAGAATACCAAAAGGCCTTTAGAGTAGTAAACATTGGTGCGTGTTCACTATCAGGTTTTTATTTTTGGGTGCAGATCACCCCCCAGTTATTCTTCAACCACTGTGGTTTTGTCTGCTAAAACGTGTGTCATTTGCCTCATGCTTGACTTTTTTCCAAATTGGTGCTGCCCCCATTCTTTTTAAAATAACTTAATTAAAATGTGCGCACTTCCATCCGTACCAAATACTTGGTTGCAAACACAATAAAGTACACAAAGGAGTTTTTCGAGATAGTGAACGTTGTTGCAGTGTTCACTCTAGTCGAGGTTTTCATTTTTGGAGTAGATCACGTTCAGTTAGTTCTTCAACCATGCGGGTTTTAGTCTGCTAAAACGGTGTCCCTGCCTCACCTTGACATTTTTCCAAATTGGTGCTGCTGCTTTCTATTTCAAAAAGTAAATCTATTAGTGTGACGCGTTTCCATCCTTATAAAATACATTGGTTGCAAACACTATAAAAGTACAAAAGGGGGGCCTTTTTCACCTAGTAAAACAGTTTCTGCAGTTTTCACTGTAGTCTTGAGTTTTAAATTTTTTTTTGAGTGAAATCCGTCCAGTTAGTTTTTCAACCACGCGGTTGTGTCTGTTAACGGTTAAACTCCTCACCCTTTGATTTTTTTCTCTAATTGGTGCCGCTCCATTCTATTTAAAAAACTCAAATCTATTATGTGACGCGCTTCCACCGTATCCAATACTTTGGTTGAAACATTTAAGAATACCAAAGGACCCTTTTTACACCTAGTAACATTGTCTGCATGTTCACTGCGTGCCCTGCGTAATAACCCCATTTGGGGCCTTAAAATTTTTCTGACTTTCTTTATCATCTCCCAAGATGAAAAAGGCAGGGAGTAAGGCACGTGGGGGTGGCCATGGAGTTTTCTAGGAGGACGTGGGATTCTGTGTTGTTTCCAAAACCCCCCGTGACACAGCACCACCATTTTTCCCCTGAGCGTTCCTTTTTGCGCCTTTTGTAGGGGGTCGGCGTACCCCCCCCGCTGCGGGAAGAACAAATTTTTAAACCGTTGTTGGGTTTGGGGGCAGCCAAGCACGACTTCAATTGCTTCCCCCCTCCAGGCCACAAAAAACCGTTTGAGCAAAACCCTCTGTCCTTCACCGCCTGTCAAATTGCCCAGGCAGTCAAGAGTTTGAAAAGGACCAGCTAGTCTCTGCTTTTGTTTCAAATCTGTTTTCTTGCAAACGGGGCCCAGCCAACCTTCTGGAAATTTGAAAAAAAGGGATATGCAGTGGCGCAACAGCGGGCTCTCTGAACTGAAAAGGCGGGTGAGCCAGTGCCATGGTCAGCACACCCCAGAACCAACAAAGATGATGAGACGAGGTTTTTCCCGTTTCTTTTTAGCATGGGCTGTCCAACCACCCAACAGCGCAGGGGTTGGGAGGGTTGGATTGAGGTCCAAAAACCCAACATGGCTAGGAACAGGAAGGTGGTGGGGCAGCTTGAGGGAATTGGGGCCCAAAGGACAAACGGAGGGGGAAGTAGGCTGCAGCTCGGTTGCCTGTAGCCTCCAGTTTTGGCACCTGTTCGGGCGTTCTCTTCAAAAGTCAAAATGGCGCCCCAGGATTGCACTGGTGGCCTTTTTTGACCACTTGCAATGATATTTGCTTGTAAAAATGCAAGCTGTGTAAGCAAAAATGAAAAAGGGGGAAAAAAAGTGTCAGTAACCTAAATACCACAAAGAGTGGAAACATGTGTGACAAAGACGAGTTGGGTTTTCAAAGAAAAGGGAGTGTCCAACCCTACAGCACACTTACATCTCCTGGTTGGGCCTCTTCCCCAGCTCACACACGCGGGTTCGGTTTCCCCTCACGGGATCCCCATGGAAGAACCTCGTCACGTTGTCCAGAGCAAAAGTGTTTTCCACCCCAGCGAAAGTTCCCTGCATCCTCCACTCCCGGCCACAAAACACCCCGGGTGCACAGGCAGGGGGATAAAAAGGGCCAAACCCGGGCAAACCATCCACGAGCACAGGCCTAAGGGGCTTGCAAAAACCCTCCCCCTTAAATCTGTATTCGGGGGTGGATGAGATTTCCAGAATTTAATGGCATTGGCAGTCCCACAATACAATGTGCCAAGCCCATTTTATTTCACAGGCAAGCCGTTCCTGGGCTGCAAAAGCATGTTGAGGGAAAAATAAACATGCGCCTAAACCGGTCAAACAATCACCTGACCCCCGATGGGCCCGTAACCCCCGGGCCCGGGGACGATACCTTTCCCCACTGCCCATTTGGTCAATTTGTGGAGCCGGGTACGACTTGCAGTGGGGCTGTACTGTTCTCCCAAATCCGGATTGCAGGGAAACCTCTGTACATTTACCCCTCCCCCTACTCCTTTCCCCATATCCGGCAAGGGGCCCCACGGGCTACCCCCACTTGGGCCCGTGAAGCTTACCTTGTTTTTCACCCCATATGAGCACGCCGTGGCCAAACGCAACACCTCCCAAATTAATTTTAATGGGGAACGAACCCCCCGCGCAGGAGGCTGGAATCCCATCAAGCGGGGAAGCGACGTGGGGTTTTTTTGCCAGGAACTCCAGCCAGGTTGTAGTGGTGCAAGGCCAAAAGGGGGAGCTCGGGGCCTTTGGGCAACCTCACTCACTCCATGTCTGGCACATGTGCTCATTTGGTCGTGCAAGTTTTTTGGGGGAATATCCCATTTTGAGAACGCTGCACAAGGCCCGCCTAGAGTCCCCCCTTTGCGACGTTCCACATGGCCAGATCGCGCTTTGGGTTTGCAACGCAATTTCCCCTTTCCCTGAACATGCTCATATGTGAGTACCCACCAGGGGAACCCACTTACTATTTTGGGGAGCGGTTGTGTGGCAAGCCAGCAGTAATGGAGTACACTGCATCGGCGCAAAATCGAAATTTTGCACCGTCCACACTTTACCCCTACTGAGTGGGCCCCTAGAAGGCACTGCCACGTTTTGCGTGCGTTTTATGAGTCAACGCGATGCAGTGCAGATGATGCACTGTCCCCGACTGTCCCCCTTATCTGCCCGCTTTAAAAAACACGCAAGCATAAAGGGGTAGGTTTTTAAAGGTGGAGGATAGGATTTACAATTTCCCTCACCTTTTGGACAGTCAGCGCAACGGGTTTCCCCACAAAAGGGTGGGCAGGGCCCCCACTTGTAGGAGGATGAGGAGGGTCAAAAAGGGGGAGGGGAAGAAATCGCTACAGAGGGGGGTAACACCCTTAGTCAGTAGTAGGCGGGGTGGGGGTATCAAACAGGCCCGGGTACGTTTCTTAAGAGGAAAAACGTTTGTTGGGCCCGTTGGGAGCTGCAGCCCTGGGTTGATTTCAGCTGCATGCCTGAGAAAAGACCGCCGCATCGCCCATTCTCACCAACTTGATTATTGGGTTTTACACCTCCCCGACCCCGTAAAACCCGGACAATTACAAAACCCCCACACACCCTTTAACCGGAGCGTAAAAAGGGGATACCCAAGACACATGGTGCAATCCCTAATGTTCTCCATTCCAGCCGAGAGCGTGCTGTATGCTTTAAAAGCACCCGTGCCAGGCAGGGGAGACGCTTGCAACACGAGGGGGCACAAGCAGCGCCTCTGCCAAGGCAAGACCAATGCCCCCAAATGTGGCAAAGTTTTGGGGCAGCGCCACCATTCAACCCACCCCGAGACGCCTCCCACCAAAGCAATTTTCCAAAAGGTGACAGACTCATGTCTTGCCCTTCATGTACTCCCAGAGGGCCCTTTTC
This sequence comes from Oophaga sylvatica, assembly GCA_033576555.1. Classification (NCBI taxonomy): domain Eukaryota; kingdom Metazoa; phylum Chordata; class Amphibia; order Anura; family Dendrobatidae; genus Oophaga; species Oophaga sylvatica. The sequence goes on from JARQOD010000001.1 coordinate 719,330,862, forward strand.
CCCTTTTTCAATTTTGGTCCTAACTGAACAGGGCCAAGTTACCAGTATGCTTTGGAGGTGCGGGCTTGCACTGCTCCCAGGTATTTCGGAGCGCGTTTTTAGTGCTGCAGGTGGTGTACTAACAGACCGGCATGCGACTAAACCTCCGTAATGTAGAAAACCGGCTTACTTTTTTGAAAAAGAACAAGCATGGATCTCGCCTAAATTTTCCTGTCCTTTTTCCGATTAAAAAACTGGTTGGCAAGTTACCCCGTTTCCTGTTATGTTCCCCCCTTCTACCACCTAACCTACTCCCTGGGGACAACACTGCCCGTCAAGGGGAATGATCAGTTACCCAAACCCAAAAAATTCTCCCCAACAGATATAGCACAACGACTCCCGTGCCCCCTGATCGCCGGCACTCCCCTACAAGCGTATCGGGGTTTTGCTGGAGTAAGCTTTCGACTCAGGAAAATAATGGGGGCCCTCCCCGTTAACCCCGAGAAAAAAGGGCACCCCCCACCTACCTCTGAGGCATTGTCTGGACAAAAATTTTCCCTTTTGAAGGGGGGTGGATAAAAAATGGTGACACCCAACCCCCTTTTTATTTTTAAAAAACCTTCTTCCCAGCTGATCATCCACGCACCATTCTGAACTTCCTCCTTTTAGGCAGTCATTAACGGCGCCGACAGTGTTGAAAATTGGGAATAAAACCCCTAGAAACCCACCCCCCCAAAAAACCCTTTCATTTGTTTTGTGGTGGGGGGGACGGGGCCCATTTTTTGTATTGCCTCCATTTGTTTTTTTGGGGTTTTTGATAATTTCCCTCACTCCCCCCAGTACCGAGTTTCCCCCAACCCCTATGGAACACTTTTTTGGTTGGCAGTTACCCCTGCTTGTCTCAGCAATGTATCACCGCCTTACCTTGGGCTAAGTGACTTTCCCAGCTGTACTGTACACCACAATATCGCCCGATTGTCCCGCAATCGGCGGAGCGAAGAACAAGCCTTAAACCCTGGAAATTCCCCTGGAGCGCCATGCAAACCCGAAGGGGAGGACTATATACTGGGAAAAGTCCCTCGGGTGTTACAAAAGCCTTTTTTCTCTCCTGTTTTGTTTGGGGCACCTCCAATACCCTTTTGGGTCAATGACTGAAAAAAAACGGGCCCGCCCAAACCCCTCTTTTAACTCTCGACCCGGGCAGGGGTAAGGCTCAAAATTTGAAAATTTCATTCATTTTCTGAAGTCATTACAGAACGTTAGTTCCCACTGGCTTTGTTATTTGGACTATTGGGTGGCCCCCCACTCTGGTTCCCTTTAATGACCCCCTAACTGCAGCTCTTCTTGACTCTTCCCCTTTCTGGGATATCTTCATGATTTTTTTAATAAAGCGGTCCCCTATCGTTTAAAATTTCTTGTCATTCCCACCCGAGAAAAACATACCCATAGTTTTTTTGCGATCTTTTGGCCGGGTTGTCGCAGGGGAAAGCCCAGGGTACCCGCTAGCGTAATCAGAACTCGAGGATGTGTTGATGACCCCTTGGTGATTTATTTAAACCGGGCCCACCAACCAGGCATTGTCTCAACGGGCCTCTTAATTGTAATGGATATTGGGACCAAGGGGCTCCGAAAAAAGAGGCTGCGGATGGTTACCTGGCACAGGGGCAAGGTTACAAACGTTTAACTTTTTCAAGACCCCACCAGAAAACCGTTTTTTAAATTTGTCTGGGGTTTTTCTTTTGTCCCAAATGTCCCCCTAGACCATCGCATGCGCTAAGTCCATTACCAACCCCCGATATGACTGCGGTACCAGAAATTGCCAAATTTTCCCCCATGTATTTTTTAAAACCCATACGCAAATCTTGGTTAATTCAAAATTGGGGAAAATATGTAGCTGCCCCGGGGGTTTGGGGGTTCTCCATTGAAAACCAGTACATTTCACGGGCTGGAGTAAACGTAGGGTCACGTAGTTTCGCCGTAACAAAAATTTTCACCTGCCACATTTTAAATATGAGAATTCTGGTCCTGGCAAATCTTCCATCCCCCGCTAAAATTCTATAGGAGAGGGGGTTTTTTTTTCCTCCACCAAGGCAAAGGTACTCCTACCGCCAGTACATCTTCCCCTTTGGCCACCCGGTTCATGCCCCTTTTTAGAGAATGCAACCCGGTTGCCACGTGCCGCGGGGTTTCTGTGGGAGGGTAATTACAGGCCAAAACACAGAAAATAACGGAAAATCTTCCCCCTTATTACCTCATAATGCAAATAAAAACCCCCCCCCACCCCGTTTACCTCCTCCCCCCTGACGGTTTATATCACCAGGGCGGTAGGAAATGTTTTTTTGTCCCCATAATACACAACACCCCATTTTCAGAGAGAAACCGCTGATTGGCATGCTGGCTCGATTAGGGTCACGAGACTACCTGACCAGTACACCACAGCAGGGGTTACCCTCCACCCCCTTTAACAAATGGTTCATACTGGTCCCTCTGGTTTGCCCACTGCACACAGTGTTCTGATAGTGAGACGATAGAGCCAAAGTTTTGTCCGGGGCCCTTTCATTGGGGGCAATCACTCTCCTTTTCCTTTCTTGGCACCGCCAACAGATTATGGGGGCCCCTTTCTTTCCCCCGCCCCGCCCGGGGCGGCCCTCCGGGTCTCTGCCGCCGACGTGGGTGAAGGTTTGAGGAATTTCTTGATACCTTGGGGTAGTCTCCCCCTTTATTCCTTGGTAGCCCTTCTTTCAAGAGGTCTACCATTTGGAACCATCAGTAGGGGGCCTGTCTGTCACGCTGTATCCAGTACACTATGATTCAGTAAAAATACAAGAGGGACAACATGCAATATAACACATAAATGGAATTCTCAACATGTACAAAAAGAAAAGTATTACCTGACTAATATCCGTTGTACTGTGGGTGAACCGAAGACGTTTTAATGCTGTACTCAGGCTGCAGTGGACCGGGGTCTAGCTGACCCAACGGGGACCTGACTAGTCCCCTCAACCGGAGGTACTGTTAATGGTACAGAGGTCCAGGCCCCAACGTAACCCTGTCTCCATAATCCTGACAACTTAACTAGTCCTCAGAAGGACCCTGTTACCACACAGGGAAATGGCGGGTTACTGCTTAACAAACAGTACAGACAAACGAGACGACAGGGAACAGAGCAAACATGCTTGCATACAAACCAAAAACACAAGGGAACCAAAGGTTAGGAATAAACAAAACAGGAGAGGAAAACCAAAAAGGAACTTAACTTAAGTTTTCTCATCCCCTGACCCAAAAACGCTGTCTCATGAAAGCTTTCACCGGCTCTAACAAGAGACTGGCGGGTAAAAAAGGGAAAGCAAATTAGTAAAAATCAAAAGCACCCGGGGCGAGCGGACCTAGTCTTAGAAAAGACGGGAAAAATTTTACTCCTCACTACCAAAACAAAAAAAAAAACACAACTCAGCTGCGAGAATCAAGTCAATCGCACGACTTCGGGCGTACACCCATGACAGTACCCCCCCTTCTACGAGGGGCCCGGACCCTCAGGGGGGGTCTGCCGGGTAAGTTGTGGGGAAAGGGCCCGAACCACGATCGCGTTAACATCAGACCAGGGCCCCACCTCCTCTCCTCAGGCCCATACCCCTTCCAATAAACCAAGTATAAAGGCCCCGGCGTTCGAAGTGAGTCAATGACTTCGACACTTGAAAATTTTAATTCCTTGACCACCACTGGAGGAGGAGGTAGAGGTGACAGATAACTGGCCCACTACCCCTTAAAAAACGATTTTGGAACACTTGTGGATTTTAAAAGTAGGGGGGGAGGTCCAGACAAAGCCAAAATTAAAAATAGAAAGATCCTGTATGGGCCCCTAAAACCCGGGGCCCATTTCCAGGAGGGAAACCCTTTAGTTTTATATTCTTTGGGAACAACCATACCAGTCGTTCACACAAAGGTCCGGACCGACACCTCCCCATCAGCCCTCCGTTTGTAAGGTTCCCCCAAACACCCAGATTTTCGTTCTCCTCTCCAAACTGAAGCAAATGACAAAAATCGTTCCTCCCAAACCCCAAAGGGGGCCCCCCATTGAAAATACAAAACGGGGGTGAAAACCATATGCCCCAAAAAAAGGGGGGTTACCCGTGGACTCGCTCGCCCATTGTTTAAAAGCGAAATTTCCAGAGGCAAAAAAGAAAAACCAGTCCCCCCTGGTTTCCCGAGACAAAACACCCAGAAAAGTCCTGGCTCTGATTCGACGCTCTGTCTGAAAATTGGGTTTCGGATGAAAAGCAAAGGGAAAAGGGCAATTTCATCCCCCGAGTGAACAAAATGCCCTCCAGAATTGGGCACAAACGAGACCCCCTATTGAAAACCACATCAAAGGAAAAACCCTGAAATCTCACAATCCCCCAATGAACACCTGCGCCAGAGTTTAGCATTGAAAAGCAGGAAAAGGGAATGAAAAAGTGCCACTTTTGAACCTGTCAACTACAACAGAAACATCTTCCCCGACGACGGAGGGGTTTCCCTAATGAAATCCAAGACAATTTCCATGGACGCTCCGGAATTTTTAAGGGAAAAGGGGTCCCAGACGGACGGGGATGAGGGGTCTTAGAGCGACACAATTCCACAGGACCGACAAAATTTTTTACCTCTTTTTTTTAAAACCCAAAAAAAAAAAAGGGGGGGGGTTTTTTAAAAAAAAAAGGGGGGGGGGGGGGGGGGGCCCCCCTTTTTTTTTAAAAAATTTTTTTAAAAACCCCTTTTATTTTTTTTTTTAAAAAAAAAAAAAGGGGGGGGAAAAAAAAACCCCTTTTTTAAAAAAAAAAAGGGGGGGGGGTTAAAAAAAGGGGGGAAAAACCCCCGGTTTTTTTAAAAAGGGGGGGGGAAAAAATTTTCCCCCCCCAAATTTTTTTTTAAAAAATTTTTTTTTTTGGGGGGTTAAAATTTCCCCCCCAAAAAAGGGGGGCCCCCCTTTTCCCAAAAGGGGGGGAAAACCCGGGGGCCCAAAAAAAGGGCCGGGGTTTTTTAAAAAAACCCCCCAAAAAAAAAGGGGTTTTTTTCCCAAAAAAAAAGGGGGTCTCAAAAAAAGGGGGGGGGGCCCCCCCGGAAAAAGGGGGAAAAAATTAAAAAGGGGGGGAAAAATTTTTTTAAAAAAAATAAAATTTGGGAAAACAAAAAGGGGGAAAAAACCCCTTTCCCCCCCCCCCGGGGAAAAAATTTAAAAAAAGGAAAAAAGGAAAAAAGGGGAAAACAAAAAAAAGGGTTTTAAAAAAAGGGGGGCCCAAAAAAAAAAGGGGGTTCCCGGGGCCTTGGGAATTTTAAAAAGAGGGGGGGAAGGTTGGGGGTTTGGGGAAAAACCCGGGGGAAAAAAAAACCCTTTTTTTTTGGGGAAAAAGGGGGGAAAAAAAAAAGGGTTTTTTTGGGGGGCCCCAAAAAAGGGGGGTTTTGGGGGGGGGTTTTTGGTTAAAAAAAAAAAAAGGGGAAAAAAAGGGGGCCCCCTTTTTTCCCCCCCCCCCAAAGGGGGGAAAAACCCCCCCCGGGAAAAGGGAAATTTTTAAAATTTAAAAAAAAATTTTGGGGGGGTTTTTTTTAAAAAACTTTAAAAAAAATTTAAAAAAAAATTTTTGGGAAAAAAAAGGGTTTGGAAAAAAAGGGGGGGTAAAAAAACGGGCCAAAAAAAAAAAAAGGGGGTTTAAAACCCAAAAAGGGCTTTTAAAAATTTTTTTCCCCGGGGGAAAAAAAAAAGGGGAAAGGCCCCAAAACAAAGGGGGGTTTAAAACCCCCTTTCCCAAACCCCCCCCTTTTTGGGGAAAAATTTTTTTGGGGGGGGGGGGAAAAATTTTTTAAAAAGGGGAAAATTTTGAAAATTTTTTTAAAAAAAAAAAATTTTTTTAAAAGGGGAAAAAAATTTAAAAAAAAATTTTTGGGTTTTAAAAAACCCCCCGGGGAAGGGCCCTTTAATTTTTAAAAAAAGGGGTTTTCCCTTTTGGGGGAATAAAAAAGGGGAAAAAACCCAAAAAAAAAAAAAGGGGGAAAAAAACCCCCGGGGGGAAAAAATTTTTGGGGGGGCCCCCGGGAAAAAAAAAAAAGGGGGGGGAAAAAAAATTTTTTTCAAAAAAAAAAAGGGGCCCCAAAGGGGAAAAGGGTTTTCCCCTTTTTTAAAGGGGGGCCCATTTTAAAAAACAAGGAAAAAATTTTAAAGGGGAAAAGGGGTTTCCATTTTTTTTTTAAAAAAAACCCCCCGGGGAAAAAATTTTAAAAAAAGGGGGAAAATTTTTGGAAAAAAAAATTGGGTTTTTTGAATTTTTTAAAAAACAGGTTTTGGGGGGGAAAAATTTTTTTTTTTTAAAAAAAAAAAGGGGGGAAGAGGGGGGGGAAAGGGGTTTGGGGGGTTTCCAAAAAATTTTAAAAACCGGGTTTAGGACGGGTTAAAACCAAATTTGGGAAATTTTACATAAAAAAATTTTTTAAAAAAAAGGGGAAAAAAAAAACCCCCCCCCCAAAAATTTTTTTGGGGGGGTTTTTTTTTTTTTGGGGGAAAGGTTTTGGGGGGTTTTTAAAAAGGGGGGAAAGGGTTTCTGGGGGGGAAAAAAGGGAAATTTAAAAAAAAAAAAAAGGGGGGCCCCCCCCAAAAAAAACTTTTTCCCTTTTTTTCCCCCAAAAAATTTAAAAAAAAAGGGGGGGTTTTTGGGGTTTTGGGGGGGGGGAAAAATTTTTAAAAAAAAAAAAGGGGTTTTTTAAACCCGAAAAAAAAAATTTCAAAAGAAAAAACCCTTTTTTAAACCCTTTTCCCCCCTTTTTTTTTTTAAAAAAATTAGGGGTTAAAAAAATTTGGCCCCCCCAAAAAAGGGAAAAAAATTTTTCCCTTTTTTGGGGGGGGGGGAAATCCCCCCAAAAATTTTTTTTTTAAAAAAAACCCTTTTTTTTTTTCCCCTTTTTTTTTTTTAAAAAAAGGCCCTTTAAAGCCCAAAATTTTAAAAAAAATTTAAGAAAGGGGGTTTAAAAGGGGGGCCCCCCCCCCGGGGAAAATAAGGGGGAAAAGGGGAATTTTTGGGGGGGAAAAATTTTTTTTAAAAAAATTTATTTTTGGGGTTTTTTTAAAAAAGGGGAAAGGGGGAAAAATTTTGGGGGGGAACGGGGGAAAAACCCCCCCAAAAAAATTTTTTTCCCCCCTTTTTTGGGGGGGGAAAAAAAAGGGTAAAATTTTTTTTTTGGGGGGGGGGGGTAAAAAACCCCGGAAGGGGGGAAAAATTTTAAAAAAAAAACCCCTTTTAAAAAAATTTTTTTCCCCAAAAAAAAATTTAAAAAAAGGGGGGGGAAAAAAATTTTTGGTTTTTTTTTTTAAAAAAAAAAAATTTTTTAAAAAAGGGGAAAAAAATTTTTAAAAAACCCCCGGGGGGGGTTTTAAATTAAAAAAAAAAAAAATTTTTTTTAAAAAAAACCCCAAAAAAAAATTTTTTTAAAAAATTAAAAGGGGGGGGAAAAAAAAAATTAAAAAAAATTAAAAAAAATTAAAAAAAAAAAATTTTAAAAAGGGAAGCGGGGGAAAAAAGGGGGTTTTTAAAGGGGGGGGGGGGGGGAAACGGGGACCCCCCCCCCGGGACTTTGGTTCTTTTTTTTAAAAAAAAACCCCCCAAAATTTTTTAAAAAATTTTTTGGGGCCCCAAAAAAAAAAGGCGGAAAGGCTTAAAAACCGGGGAAAAGGAAAAAGGGGGGGGGCCCCTTTTTAAAAAAAAAAAAAAAAAAAGGGGGGGGGGAAAAAAAAAAAAGGGGAAAGGGGGGGAAAAAATTCCCCCAAAAAAAAAAAAATTTTTTTGGGGTAATTTTTGGGGAAAAAAAAAAGGGGTTATGGGGGGGGGGAAAAAAAAATTTTTAAAAAGGGGGGGGGCCCTTTTTTCCCCCCCCAAAAAAAACCCCCCCCAAAAAAAAAAAAAAGGGGGGGAAAAAAGGAAGGGGGGGGGGCCCCTAAGGGGGGTTTTTTTGGGGGGGGGAAAATTCAAATTTCCCCTTTGGGCCCAAAAAAGGGGGGGAAAAAAAAAGGGGGGGAACCCCCCTTTTCTTTAAAAAAGGGGGGAAATGGGGGGGGGGAAAAATTAAAACCCCCCCGGGGGGAAAAAATTTTTTAAGGGCCAAAAAACCCCCCCCAAAAATTTTTTTTGGGGGGGGGGGGGGGGAAAAGGGGGGGAAACCGGAAAAAAGGGGGGGTTTTTTTTTTTTTTTCCCCCCCCCCCCCGAAAGGGGGTTTTTTTTGGGGGAATTTTTGGGGCCCCGGGGGGTTTTTCCCGGGGGGGGTTTTTGGGTTTTTCCCCATTTTAAAAAGGGGGTTTTTTTTTTTTTTCCCCCCCCCGGGGGGGGGGGGGGAAAAAAAAAGGGGGGGGGGAAGGGGGGGCCCCCCTTGGGATTTTACGGGGGCCCCCCGGGGGGAAAAAGGGGTTTTTGGGGTTTTTCCCCCTTTTTTTGGGAAAAAAAATTTTTTTTGGGGGGGGTTTTTTTTTTTAAAAATTTTTTTTTTTTTTTTGGGGGGGGGGGGGAAAAAAAAAATTTTTGGGGGGTTTTGGGTTTTTTTTTTAAAAAAAAAAAAAAAAAAAAAAAAAAAAATTTTGGAAAAAAAAAATTTTTTTGGGGGGGGGGGGGGGAAAAAAAAAAAACCCTTTTTTAAATTTTTGGGGAAGGGTTTTTTTTAAAAAATTTTTTAAAAAAATTTTAAGGGGGGCCCCCTTTTTTCCCCCCCAAAAAAATTTTTTAAAAAAACCCCCCAAAAAGGGGGGAAAAAAAAAGGGGGGGGGAAAAATTTAAAGGGGGGAAAAAAAAGGGAAAAACCCGGGGAAAAAAAAATTTTTAAAAAATTTTTTTCCAATTTTGGGGAAAAAATTTTTTTTTTTTTTGGGGGGGGGGAAATTTTTTAAAAAAATTTTTTTTTTTTTTAAAAAAATTTTTTTTAAAAAAAAAAAATTTTTTTTTAAAAAATTTTTTTTTTTGGGGGTTTTTTTAAATTTTTTTTTTTTTTTTTTTAAAAAAAAAAAAAAAAACCTTTTTGGGGTTTTTTAAATTAAAAAAAAAAAAAAAAAGGTTTTTAAAAAAAAAAATTGGGGAAAAAAAGGGTAAAAGGGGTTTTTGGGGGGTTTTGGAAGGGGTTTTTGGGGGTTTTTGGGGGGGGGGGGTTTTTTGGGGAAAGGGATTTTTTGGGGGCCCCCCCGGGGGGGGGGGGGGGGGGATTTTGGGGGGGGGGGGGGAAAAAAATTTTTGGGGGGGGGGAAATTTAGGGGGAAAAAAAAAAAAAAAAATTTTTAAAAAAAAAGGGGGGGGTTTTTTTGGGGGGGAAAAAAAAAAGGGGGGGGGGGGGAAAGGGGGGCCCCCCGGGGGGCCCCCCCCAAAAAAATTTTTTTAAAAAAAAAAGGGGGGGGTTTTAAAAAAAAAAAACCCCCCCCCCAAAATTTTTAAAGAAAAAAATAAAAAAAAAAAGGGGAATTCCCCAAAACCCCCAAAAAAACCCCCCTTTAAAAAAAAACCAAAAATTTAAAAAAAAAAAAAAAATTTCCATCAACAAAATTTTTTGGGGGGGGGGGAAAAACCCCCCCAAAAAAAATTAAAAAAATTTTTTTCAAAAAATTTTTTTAAAAATTTTTAAAAATTTTTTTAAAAAGCCCCGGGGGGGTTTTCCCCCCCAAAAAAAAATTTGGGGGGAAAAAAAAAAAAAAAAAAAAAAAGGGAACCCCTTTTTAAAGGGGAAAAAAAAAAAAAAAAAAACCCCCTTGTTTAATTTTTAAAAAAAAAAAAAAAAAAAAAAAGGGGGGGGGGTTTTGGGAAAAAACTTTAAAGGCCCCCTTTAAAAAAAAAAATTTTTTTTTTTTTTTTTTGGGAAAAAAAAGGGGTTTTTTAAATTTTTTGGGAAAAATTTTATTAAAACAACTTCCATGCTCTTCATCTTTTTCCTTTTTTTAAATTTTTACAAAACTTTCCTCCTTTATAATCTTCTCACTCACTTTTCATCAAATTATTTTTCACTTCCCCCTTTTTTATCTTTTTCTTAAACCCTTTTTGCTATTCATCTTTGTTAACATTAAATCATAATTTTTTCTTATTAAACTATTTTTTCTTATTTTATATTCTTTCTTCAACTTCTTTAACATTTTCTTATTTGTGACAGAGAATCCGTACTTGAATCTTTAAAGAAAGAATTTTTTTATCCTTTCCCTTTTTGCCCGTCCCCAAAAATTTTAAAATTTCAACAGTATTTTCCGTGTTCATTTTTTTCCGCAGCCGCAGGGATTTTTCCCCGGGGCCCCACGAGGGGCAACGGATCACCCCCATACAAATGCTTTTCCCTTTTTCGCTTAAATTTAGGGGCATATATTTTGCTCTTCATTTTGGCTTATACTTCAAGTTTTTCTGCTTTTAGATCTTCTGCCCTTTTTGGGTTTTTTGTCTCTTGTTTCCCAACCCTTTTATTTGTAGCCCAATCTTACCAGCTGATGTTAAAATGGGAAAAAGGTTACTAAGCAGGAGGTTAAACCCGTGCCCAAAGGGACACCAAGGACCAGCAGACCCTTGCGGAACTCGATACCGAGAATGGAGCACCTAGGCCAAAGGCACTGCGGAGAACCATTGACGGTACTGGAACCCGGACGGGTAGCAGAAGGTACAAGAGCCAATGCAAGTAACGAGGACCCAGCTACTGTGCTGGAACCCGGAGGGGCAGCAGAAGGAAAAGAGCCAATGGCACAACCGAGGACCAGCTGACGTTACTGGGACACGGTTACTAAGCAGAGGTACCTGTAGCTCCAAAGCACTACCAAGGACCAGCAGACGTTGCTGGAACTCGGATACCGAGATGGAGGCACCTAGGCCAAAGGCACTGCGGAGAACCAGTTGACGGTACTGGAACCCGGACGGGTAGCAGAAGGTACAAGAGCCAATGCAAGTAACGAGGACCAGCGACTGTGCTGGAACCCGAGGGGCAGCAGAAGGAAAAGAGCCAATGGCACAACCGAGGACCAGCTGACGTTACTGAACCCCAGTAACACAGGAGCAAGTGTTGACTGTGCTAACAGCACTTCCGAGCAACAACTGGCGGTGTTGGAGCCCGGGTCAAGGAGGATGTTTAAATACTAGATCAAGTAATTTCCTTGTTACCTGTCAATTTAAATGTCTATACTTCAAACAAGAGAAAGATAAACCTTTACTACCATAAGATGATGATTTCATTTAAACTAATATCTAGATAAATAAAGAATTGACAAACATAAACACATACATTAACATGTTGAACAGCAATGCAAACCACAAAATAAATTAGTTAAGGAATCTGCTATACGGTTTGTACATAAAAGCATACAAGTACATATCTGAATCCATTAATGATGGATAAGTAACAGTATGTACAAACCATTTTTTATTGTATAGACAATGAAGTCTGACTTCAAAACATCATCAGCATTACAAGTTATCTGTGATATTACTAAAATGTTCCATTTGCTGAATAATGTCACTAAATATTTTATACAAAATTATACAATTTCCATCATGTAATACTCCATAAAATGTGGCAATAATCATTTTTATTAACAAACATAACCTTTAAAAAGTGCATAGTGCATAGTGAAAATTGCTATTTAATGGCTGACTGTCGACTTGGAAGCATGACAACAGATAGATAAGGTATATATAGATGAGACTGCATAGCCACAGATGGTGAATGGCGATGTAATACTGTACCTCAATAAAGTGTGCGTCACTACTACATAATTTTTTTTTATATAGCTTTATAAACAGGGTACATGGATGTATGCTTGTGCCTTTGTTTTGACGCACAGACTGCCTTCCTGCTGAGACGCATTGGGTAGTGAACAGTTGTGTGCAGTGTTCACTGCAGTCTCTGCGGAATAACCACACTTAGACCTTATAACTTTCAGACTTTCTTTATCAATCTACCCAAAATAAGAAGGGAGGGAGTAAGGCACGTGGTCGTGGAGTTTCTTCAGGAGAGGACGTGGGGATTCTGGGGGCTGCTGCGGCCCCCAGTGACACAGCATCCACCAGTTTTCCCCGTGAGCGTTCCTTTTATGCGCACTTTGTAGGAGCTCGGAGTACCCCCCTGCTGCGGGAAGAACAAATTGAAGCCGTTGTTGTTTGGATGTCAGCCAATGCATCGACTTCAATTGCTTCCACCTCCTCTCAGGACCACAGCACTGTTGGGCAACCATCTGTCTCTTCACCGCCTGGCAAATTGCCCAGGCAGTCAGACAGTTCTGTACAGGAGCCAGCTGAGTGTCTGCTTCTGTTCTCAGAATCTATTGGCTTGCAAACAGGGGCCCAGCCAAGCAGCATTTTGTAATTGTGAAGAGGGAGTATGCAGTGATGCGCAACAGCTGTGTCTCTCTGAATCTGAAGAGGCGGGTGAGACAGTGCCGATGGTCACACACCGCAGAACGCATCTGATGATGATGAGACCCAGGTGCCAGTTTTACTGTTGAGCATGGTGCTGGCCAGACCACCCAACAGCAGGTGTTGGAAGAGGGTAGTGGAGATGATGAGGTCCAAGACCCAACAGGCATGAGGAACAGGAAGGTGGTGGGAGCAGCTCAGAGGAATAATAAATAATATTTATTTATATAGCGCCATCATATTCCGCAAGCGCTTTACAGTTTAGCAGTTTCAGAACACAAGTCATAAGTAACAACGTTAACAATACAATAATTTAAGCTAAATAAGTCGCCCCTGCTCGTGACAGCTTACAATGTACAATGAGATGGGGGAGATACAAAGTATAGGTGTTTATATACAATGGTGCATTTACAATGATGTTCCAGCCATCTTAAGGGACTGAGGGATGGAGATAGTGAATGGGCTAGAGACACACACACACTTACACAGAATACATAGAATGACTTTGATTAGTGAATGTGATAGGCCGCTCTGAACAAATGTGTTTTGAGGGAGCGCCTGAAACCATGCAAATTGTGGATAGTCCCTAATTTCTTGGGTACAGCATTCCAGAGATTGGCGTAGAGCAGGAGAATCTTGGAGTCGGGAGTGGGAGGTACGTATTAGGCAGAGGTTAGTCGAAAGTCGTTTGCAGAGCGCAGCAGTCGGTTAGGCCGATAGATAGAAATGAGGGAGGAGATGTAGGAGGGGTGCTGCACTGTGGAGAGCTTTGTGGGTGAGAACCAGTACTTTGGTTGAAAGCTGGGAGAGGCCTAGAGAAATGGTTAGTGATAGAAGGAAGATAGAGGAAGACATTGCCCCAACGGTACAAACAGGAGGGAGAGTTAGGCTGCAGACTCGGTTGCCTGTAGCCTCCAGTTTGGCACCTGTTCGGAGCAGTTGTCTTCCAAAAGTCAAAACGTGCGCTCCCAGGACTTGCACTGCGTGGTCCTTTTTTCACACACTTGCACATGATATTTGCTATGTGAAATGCAAGCTGTGTAATCAAAAATTAAAAATAGCTAAAAGTGTCAGTCACCTCAATACCACAAATATGTGGAAACATGTGCGGACAAAGCACGTAGTTGAGTTACAAAGACACACTAGAGATGTAGGCCAACCTACAGCAGCACCTACATCTTCAGGTTGTGTTGAAGCCTCTTCATCGAGCTCACACACAGCTGGTTCTGCTTCCTCACAGGATCGCCATGGAAGAACCTCGGCCACTGTTGTCCAGAGACAAACTGTTATTCCACACACAGCAGCAAGTTCCCTGTCATCCTCACACTCCCAGGCCACAAAACAGCCATCGGTAGCACAGGCATGGGATAAAAGACGGCCATACTCCGCAAACCATGCACGAGCACAGGCTCTGAATGCTGGCATTGCAAAACTCCTGTCCCTTGAAATGCTGTGATTCAGGCTGTGGAGACAGACAGTTTCCGTAACTGAATATCATTGTCAATCCCACAATACAATGTGCCAAGCCGATTTCATTTCAGCAGGCAAGCCATCCCTGGTCTGCAAAAGCATGTTGAGGAAAAATTAAACATGCGCTACTAAAAGCCCTCATAGCAAGGTCCACCTGACCACCGATGCGTGGACCAGTACCCATTGTTATGATCTGCTACAACCAGTAAGGAAAGAAGGGAATTCTGTCCCTACAATACAACTAAGCTGAATCCCTACGATGTAACGGGAACCTGATCCTGCGACCAGACCCGCTAAAGTCCTCATCTAGTGTGAACGAAGACCTATAGTTGCGAGGGAGTAATCCCTACAAGATCTAGGGACTGTGAGAAAAGGTGGACACCTCCTAACATAAATTGTAGCATGGATAATTAAACAGAAAAATAAATACTTTGTGATCCTAACATCAAGCAAAACTGACAGATTAAGGCACCTAAGCACCCGGCTAGCTTAACAGTAGATAATACAATGAAGTCAAGCAAAGCCAGAAGGGCGGAGCCAGACTAAATAGGGAAAAAAGGTCATGTGACCAGCAAACTGAAACAAAACCTAACAAGAGGGTTCTAACACCCATGCCAGGGACAATACCTTTCCCTCACTGCCCATTGGGTCAATGTTGTGCAGCCGGGTACTGATCTTGCGAGTGGCGCTGTACGTGTTCTGCCAACTCCAAGGATTTCAGGAATCAAGTCTGTACACATTGATTCCTCCTCCTATTCCATTCCTCAGAATCATCGCTGCAGGAGCCGTCACGGTCTACCTCCACATGGACCCGTGAACGTTTACCTGTTGCGACCGATATGAGCACAGCCGTGTCCAAATGTCAACAGGCCATCCTGAAATTAATTTCCATGGGGAATCTTAGCCACACAGCGCAGGAGCTCTGTAATGCCATAAAGCAGGAGAGCGACGTGTGGTTTTTGGAAGAGAATCTACAGCAGGCTTGGTAGTGTGTGACAATGGCCGAAATCTGGTGTCAGCTCTGGGCCTTGGCAACCTCACTCACATACCATGTCTGTCATATGTGCTCAACTTGGTCGTGCAGAGTTTTTTGAGGGACTATCCGGATCTTGATGCACTGCTGCACAAGGTCCGCCTAGAGTGCGCTCACTTGCGACGTTCCAGCATGGCCAGATCGCTGATTGCAGCTCTGCAAAGCAGATTTCACCTTCATGAACATCGCATCATATGTGACGTACCCACCAGGTGGAATTCCTCGTTACATATGTTGGAGCGGTTGTGTGAGCAGCAGCCAACAGTAATGGAGTATCAGCTGCATCAGGCGCAGTCAACTCGCAATTTGCGCCGTTCACACTTCACCACTACTGAGTGGGCCTCTATAATAAGAATAATAATATTATTTATTTATATAGCGCCATAATATTCCGCAGTGCTTTACAGTTTAACAGTTTCAAAACACAAGTCATAAGTAACAACGTTAACAATACAATAATTAAAGCAAAATCAGCCGCCCCTGCTGGTGAAAGCTTACAATCTACAATGAGGTGGGGAGATACAAAGTACAGGTTTTATATACAATGGTGTTTTTACAATGATGGTCCAGCCATTTTAAGGGAGTGAGGGATGCATGGAGATAGTGAATGGGCTACACACACAGAATTACACATAGAATGACTTTGATTAGTGAATGTGATAGGCCACTGTGAACAAATGTGTTTTGAGGGAGCGCCTGAAACCATCCAAATTGCGGATAGTCCTAATTTCTTGGGTAGAGCATTCCAGAGGATTGGCGCAGCGCGGGTGAAGTCTTGGAGTTGGGAGTGGGAGGTACGGATTAGTGCAGAGGTTAGTCGAAGGTCGTTTGCAGAGTGCAGCAGTCGGTTAGGCCGATAAATATAAATAAGGGAGGAGATGTAGGGGGTGCTGCGCTGTGGAGAGCTTGTTGGTGAGAACCAGTAATTAGAATTGGATCCTATAATGAATGGCAGCCACTGCCAGTGTAATGAGTGGCGAATAACTCTATGAAGGATATCTGCCACGTTTTGCGTGCGTTTGATGAGTCAACGCGGATGGCGAGTGCAGATGATGCACTAGTCAGCCTGACTGTCCCCCTTATCTGCCTGCTTCAAAAAACACTGCAAGCACTAAGGCATGAGGTTTTGGAAGAGGTGGAGGATGAGGAGTCACAAATTCCATCACCTTCTGGACATCAGCGCAACGTGGTTCCTCACAAAGGGCTGGAGGACTTTCAAAGTACCATGCTGTATCAACAATTGAACCTCCAGAGTCGCTGTCTATATTTTCATAACCATTACAAACTTTTAATGTATTTACAAAGCACATAATGTACATTTTTTGTCTATCCTTTTGTAATGCTATTGTGTTTTCCATAAAACTGATGTTACAGAATTATGATACAAAGTTTTTAAATTTTGAGTTTTAAATTTTGTAAATTTATATGTATTTGAAGGACTTTGTGAGGAGGATGAGGAGGAGTCAATGGAGGAGGAAGACATCGCTCCAGAGGGAGGTAGACAATGCTCTAGTCAGTATGTAGACCAAGGGTGGGTGATGCACAGCAGGCGGAGATGACGCCTCTTGCAGGGGACAACGTTTCTTGGCCAGTTGGGAGTCTGCAGCACATGGTTGATTTCATGCTGCAGTGGCTGAGAAACGACCGCCGCATCGAACACATTCACACCACGTCTGATTATTGGGTGTACACCCTCCTAGAACCCTCGCTACCGGGACAACTTACAAAGCCTCATCACACCGTTGAACCGGGAGCGTAAAATGCGGAAGTACCAAGACACACTGGTGCAATCCATAATGTTCTCCATTCCAGCCGAGAGCACTGCTGCTGCTACTGATTTACAAAGCAGCTCTGTGCGTCGAGGCAGTGGAGACAGCTCTGCAACAAGAGGGAGCACAAGCAGCGCCTCTGCACAGGGCAAGAACAGTATGTTCCAAATGTGTCGAAGTTTTGTGGCAGCGCCACCAATGTCTACACCATCCGAGACGGCTCCAGTCAGCAGGAGGCAACATTTCCGTAAGATGGTGACAGACTACATGTCTTGCCCTCTCAGTGTACTCCCAGATGGCTCTTCCCCATTCAAGTTTGTGTCTCTAAGCTGGATACATGGCCAGAGCTTAGCCAGTATGCATTGGAGGTGCTGGCTTGACCCTGCTGCCAGTGTATTATCGGAGCGCGTCTTTACTGCTGCAGTGGTGTACTAACAGACCGTTGCATGCGACTATCCTACGATAATGTAGAACGGCTTACTTTTCTGAAAATGAACTAGGCATGGATCTCGCCTGAATTTGCCTGTCCGGTTTCAGATTAACTAACTGGTTGGCAACGTTTTCCATGTCTCCTGTTATGTTCATCTTTCTACCACCTGAGCTATACTCCCTGGGCTACAACACTGCCAGTTGCTGCTCAGAAGTGTCGTGTCCACAGACCAATACACAAGCTATAGTGATAGTGGGGTTCAGTAACGCCTGCTGTTCCCCTGCTGTGTGTCCGGCAAAAATTACTGCTACCTAGCTACACATGTTGAAAAAAACATGACATGTTAAAGTGGCTAGTGCTACACATAGATATCAGGCTACACCCTTATTTCTAAGCTGTAAACAAGTGAAACGTCAAATTTAAAACCATTCAATGATTAGTGTTGGTAACAAATCTGTAACTAAATAATTGTGACATATTATGGCAGATATCCACATGTCTAACACAAATGCTAACACAAAAGCATACTTATGCTATAGGGTACTGATGGTGAACCTTCTCACTCCATAACTTTGACCAATCCAACTCACATCATGCCTCAAATGCTGCAATGTTGGAAGTGCATAATGTGGGTTGAACTTTGACAACAGCTGCAGTGCGAAGGTTATCCTTCTGTGTTCTTGGCTTTTAAATAAAAGCATACAAGTAAATATAATAATACATTGTTGATTAAGGGACATGATGTACACCTGTAATATTGTGCAAACAATGGATGTAGGACTATTCCTCTTCAACATTACTTATATTTGTGTCATTTGAAAAAATACATATTTTAGTTAAAAATTAAAAACCCATGTTCAGTAGCTGTGAAAGGCCCATTTGTGTACTTCTAAATTGTTTGCAACCAATGTATTGTATACGGATGGAAGCACGTCACTGTAATAGATTTGAATTATTTTAAATAGAATAAAGCAGCACCAATTTTAGAAAAATGACAAGGATGAGCCAGTGACAGACACTCAGCAGAGTACACGCAGCGGTGGTTGAAGAAGTAAATGGAGCGTGATCTGCATTTTAAAAAAAAAAATAAATAAAAATACCTCACAGACTGCAGTGAACACTGAAACACAACTATTCACAATCTGTGAAAGGCTACTCCTTTGTCTACTTCTATAGTGTTTGCAACCAATGTATTGTATACGGATGGAAGCACGTCACAGTAATAGATTTGAATTATTTTAAATAGAATAAAGCAGCACCAATTTTAGAAAAATGACAAGGATGAGCCAGTGACAGACACTCAGCAGAGTACACGCAGCGGTGGTTGAAGAAGTAAATGGAGCGTGATCTGCATTTTAAAAAAAAAAAAAAAAAAAATACCTCACAGACTGCAGTGAACACTGAAACACAACTATTCACAATCTGTGAAAGGCTACTCCTTTGTCTACTTCTATAGTGTTTGCAACCAATGTATTGTATACGGATGGAAGCACGTCACTGTAATAGATTTGAATTATTTTAAATAGAATAAAGCAGCACCAATTTTAGAAAAATGACAGGATGAGCCAGTGACAGACACTCAGCAGAGTACACGCAGCGGTGGTTGAAGAAGTAAATGGAGCGTGATCTGCATTTTAAAAAAAAAAAAAAATAAAAATACCTCACAGACTGCAGTGAACACTGAAACACAACTATTCACAATCTGTGAAAGGCTACTCCTTTGTCTACTTCTATAGTGTTTGCAACCAATGTATTGTATACGGATGGAAGCGCGTCACACTAATAGATTAGATTTATTTTAAATGGAATGTAGCAGAACCAATTGGAGATAAATGAAAAGGATGAGCCACTGAGACACGCTCAGCAGAGTACAAGCAGCAGTGCTTGAACAAGTAACTGGAGCGTGATGTGCACTCAAAAAAGTAAAAAACACAGACTGAAGTGAACACTGAAACACAACTGTCCACAATCTGTGAAAGGCTACTCCTTTGTGTACTTCTATAGTGTTTGCAACCAATGTATTGTATAACGGATGGAAGCGCGTCACACTAATAGATTAGATTTTTTTCCACTAAAATGGAGCAGCACCAATTAGAGAAAAATGTGAAGGATGAGGCAGTGACACACGCTCAGCAGACTACAACCACAGTGGTTGAAGAACTAACTGGAGCGTGATCTGCACTCAAAAAATCAAAACCTCACAGACTGCAGTGAACACTGAAACACAACTATTCACTATCTGTGAAAAGCTCCTTTCTGTACTTCTATAGTGTTTGCAACCAATGTATTGTATACGGATGGAAGCACGTCACACTAATAGATTTGATTTTTTTCTAATATAATGGAGCTGCACCAATTCCACTAAATAAAATAAAAAAAAAAAAAGAGTCAGTGACACGTGCAGATGCCTACAAACAGCGGTGGATGCAGAGCAAACTGCAGCGTCACCTGCACTGTCACACACACACCTTGCACAGAGCTGTTAAAACAACACTGGCAAAATGAAGCTTTACACAGCGGTTGGTAAACTAGCCTGCCTCAAGCACAGTAGTACACAAAATCGCAATATCTAACTGTCCCTCAGAGTCAGCACAGCACGTTCTGTCCCTTACTGAGTTCACAGCACAGTGACGCTAAAATGGCTGCGGCGCCTTTTATAGTGCATTCTGACATCATTTCAGCAGCCAATCACAGCCATGCCATTAGTTAAGATGACCGCATCATTACAGGATGTGCCCACACTTCGTAGGATTCCTCATTGGCTGACTAAAATCACATTGCCTCTCAAAGAATTATGGGAACTTCCGATTCCGGTATACGATATTGAAAAAGTATCGGAATTAAGTATCGGAATTCCGATAACGCGAATATCGGCCGATACCCGATACTTGCGGTATCGGAATGCTCAACACTAAGCGTCACCCATCATGCTTGTTTGTCTTGTAGATTGTTGAAGAGGGAATTTTTTTTTTATTTTTGGGTTTTTTAAATACCTTTTTATTTGTATT
Source organism: Oophaga sylvatica (assembly GCA_033576555.1). Classification (NCBI taxonomy): domain Eukaryota; kingdom Metazoa; phylum Chordata; class Amphibia; order Anura; family Dendrobatidae; genus Oophaga; species Oophaga sylvatica. Next base: position 719,350,926 of record JARQOD010000001.1, read on the forward strand.
TTCAAAAAAAAATGCCACATAAGGCGTTACACATCTCGGTCGCAGCCGATATGGTCATAAAATAAACATTGTAAAAGTCAAAGTAACAAGAGAACAGAAAACCGAAACTCGTTAATAATTGTAAGGAAACCCCTAAGTTCTAGGATTCCTCCCGTCATCTTCCTTCTCTAACTTTGCTGTGATCCTGATTAAACTATTTCACTCGTCACCCTTCTCTGGCGTGTATTTTTTCAAATTCTCGCCACCTTTACATTCATTTATCCGATCATGTTAAAATATAAGGCTTTCCTCAATATCAGCATGATCGATCATGATCCCATGTTTATTCGTTAACGCTGTAATATGTTGATGAATGTGATTTCCTTTCGCTAGTCGTGATAATAGTCTCCCTGATTTGCTACCATAACGATATAGATCGGCTCTATAATTCATATTACTGGTTCTCTCGCGTCGATCTACCCATAGGTGAAAGTCAGCCTTAGCCTGCTTCCATCGATTTTTATCCTGTGTCGATGAAGTTCTCAGGTATGCCGTGTAGCTAATCGCGTAATATCCTGGTAGCCTGCGAGTAGTTTGTCGCTATCTTCTTTTTTAGGGTTGTCTGATAAGCTATTAGTTTCCCGCGCATTACTGCCTTCCCTGCTGCCCATAAAAGTTCCTGCCTATCCCTACTATCTCCATTATACCTTACATATTGCAACCACCATTGCTTCACCTGATCTCGAAAATTCTCATCCGTTAACAAATAGGAAGTGAAGTGCAAAGTTTGGTCTGGCCCCATCTGAACCATATCTGGCAGGTCACTGATACCGGTGCGTGGTCAGATATAGCTACGTTGTGCACATGTGCCTCTTCCACTCCCCTTACTAGCTCCTGTGATAGCAATATATAATCTATTCTTGACCAAGAGTCATGTGCCGACGAATAGAAGGAATATTCACTGCCATCTGTGTTCAGGTGTCTCCAAATGTCTACAAAGTTAGTCGTGTCTAGCAAGGGTTTCAAACGTGTGTCATGTGATCGCACAGTCGTTCGCATCGACCGACGGTCTTCACTGGTTCGATTCACCGTATTTAAGTCACCACCTACTATTTTCAGTGAAATTGTGTCTTGAAGTATACGTGCCTCCAATTCTCGGAAAAATGGTCCATTGTATTCTGTGGGTCCGTATATGTTATAAATACTATAGGTTTTGTTGTCAAGTGATACTGATATTCTCACCCAATGACCATCTGTGTCATTTTCGGAGTCAATCACTTTGCCCTTGAAGTGCTTGCTGATTAATGTCAATACCCCTGTCTTGCGCTCCGTGACCTGTGACCCGTAACTGTCTCCCACCCAAAATTTGTGCATGGGAGGAAAATCAGTCACCTTCAGATGTGTCTCTTGGAGAAGTGCTATGTCCGGCTTCCACCGGCGGAGGTACCTCAGAATCATTGTGCGCTTCTCCGGCGCCCGCAAGCCTTTGACATTGCAGGAGATGATCTTCATATTGAATGGGGGCAGAAAAGTTATGAGTGTGCTGGAGGAGACAGTGTACTCTCTTATGGCCGTCGTTGGCACCAACCTGCGAGGAAAGGAGGAAGTAGCACCACAATATCAAATACCAAATCAAGATATATTGACAATTCCAGGATTAATTATTGTAGAGAGGTCCCTTGCTACCCTTTTCTAGTAACTCTTGTTTAACAGTAAACCGCTGTAAGCGGTCGTAGTCTCTCCACCACTACCTCTGTTTATGTGACTTCCTTTTTTCTAAACTGTGAGGAGATTACCCCCATCCTCCCAGGCTATTCAGTGTACCCCCCCCATGTGTCCAAAGCATGAAACCCCAATAGCCTGCTTCACTTATTGTCCCTCCATATGTAATGTTGAAGTCAGTTGTCCCACGTGTATCAAGATACCCTCTCTCATGAGAGATCTTCAACATCTAATATCAATTAACTAATTTAACCATCTAAAATTGCAGCAAAGCTATCATGCTTTAGCATAGGTATGAAGGAACTGCAATAGAAACGGCTCAAACAGCAAATATATCTCATATGTAATTTAACGTGGAGAGAATGTCTTTCATCTTTCCTGATCTCCTTCATGAACTGCCATCTTGTCGTCGTCTGCGTGGGGAGAACCTGGAACTGCCTCGCTGTACCTCCCTATCACTTTGTGTATTTCGTTCCAAGGCTGCTTCGGCTTGTTCTGGTGTGTCATAAATGACATATGTCCCGTCAGATCTTTGTAACCGCAAACGCGCTGAGAACAGTAGTTGAAAGCGAACATCTCGCTCAAACAACGTTGTGCAAATGGAACTGAACGCCCTCCTCTTCTTTGAGACCGATACTGAGAAGTCCTCAAAGAGCAGAATCTCATAGCCATGGAGAAGCACTGGGCGCCTCGCTTCTCTGAATGCCCGTAACAATGAAACTTTGTCGTTATAATCTAACAGCTTCATTATTACTTGCCGTGGTCTGTACATAGTTGGTTTCGATGCTCCCCTCGCCTGTTGTTGTTTTGCGGCGGTCCCACACGATGTGCACGTTACACACGACAGTAGTACTTAAGTCACAATATTTTTGTTAGATCATTCTCACAGATGGATTGTAAGTCTGCTGATTGAAACGATTCAGGCAGTCCTACGAGACGTAAATTGCTTCGTCTCGAGCGATTTTCCAAGTCCTCTGTTTTGTCTATCAAATTTTGTAAGTTCTGCTGAAGGTTCTGTTCTCTGTCTTGGGAAAGTTGCTTCTCCTGTTGTAGCAGCGCCACATCCTGTTGCAGCTTGGTAATTGCAATGGTATTCAGATCTACAGACTTTTGTATGGAAGACAATGACGATTGCAATGCCGACTCCAGCAGCTTCTGAATGTCTGGTAAGAGAAGGACTGTGACCTCTCCAGCCATTTTCTGGGAATCAAATTCCTGAGGAACTCTCAGGTCACATGGTGCTTTTGATAATAGCTCTTGATGCATGTCTATGGCAGCGCTCAGCATCGCTGAGGGTGATCAATGAGTGGAACAGGCTGCCACAAGAGGTGGTGAGTTCTCCTTCAATGGAAGTCTTCAAACAGAGGCTGGATAGACATCTGTCTGGGATGATTTAGAGAATCCTGCTTTGAGCAGGGGGTTGGACCAGATGACCCAGGAGGTCCCTTCCAACTCTACCATTCTATGATTCTATGATTCTATGATTCTATGATCGCGCCTCTTTCCTCTTTCTCTCCTCCATGTGCCATCTTGTCCTTCTGCTTCAGTTGGATAGGTAAACCGTTCGGGTCTGTTGTGAACTCCGTAGCAAGTAGCGCTCCATAAATTAATGTCCCCACGAATGTAAAAGGTGTCACTGTTCCCGGGGGTGGTTTTACTGCTCTCCTATCGGCCCGATATGCTTGGATACCTGGGAGGAATTCATGAGCGTCTCCAAACTCCCTCCTCACATGTCAGCGCAGGAACCGGAAGAGGGAACGTGCTTGTTTCTGTTGCTCATAGGTGGAGTTTTATACAGTAAATGATTACTGCTGTCGTATTTTTGCCGACCCTAGGGCAGAATAAGGCTGCGTAACGTCACATTTTATAGAGAGTGATATAATAGACACACTCTACCCTACCCGTGACACAAGGAAGGTAGTGTTGCCAGATAAAGCCTTGCGCAACTAGACATGCTTTTACCCTCTTCAACACTCTACAAGCAAAAAATGCATGATTGCAGACGCAGCCTTTATTGACGTACAGTATAACATCGCCATTACCCATCAGAGGCTGGCCACTGTCTGATAAGACATAGTATATACCTTTGCTATCTATAGCCTTTGTTTCACCTCCACTTGCAGGCACCCACTTAAATTGTGACAATACATAATGGTTTTTTTAAAATGTTTATTTTTTATCGTGCATTATTGCGTCATCTCATCACTTTGATGAGTCCATGCTGGACATGTAATAAATGCTGTCCGAACTAACAATTTTCGTAAGTGAAATAATTTTAATCTGTGTGACTGTCACATATAAATTGTAATGATGATGATGAGTGACTATTACAAAATCCATTGTCTTCACTATGTTATGGTTTAACATAGCGTTCCTTACGCATCATTCCTAAATACAAAAATGGACTTTTATTCATAAATTTACAACACTATATTTTGTAAAATAAATTTTGGGTGGTGTGTTGTTCCATTTCTTGTTGCCATGTGCTTATATGGTTTATATTTTAAGGGTGTTTATTTTTATTCTTGGAATTGAAATTCATCATTTTATTGTCCTAGTAAACATTCATTTTATCTTGTTTGAAGTACATATATTTGCAATGGCCACGTAACAAGGCAATAACTCAATATTTATTTCAAAACCCTTCTTGACCCTGGGCTTCAACACCGCCAGTTGCTGCTCACAAGTGTTGGATGCACAGATCAAAACAATCGCTGATGTGTTTGTGGGGTTCAGTAACGCCTGCTGTTCCCCTGCTGTGTGTCTGGCAAAAATTTATGCTGCTAACTACAAATTAACTTCAAACATCTCATACTAGGCCTCTGCCTACACCCTCCTTGACCCTGTGCTCCAACACCGCCAGTTGTTGCTCGGAAGTGCTGTTAGCACAGTCAACACTTGCTCCTGTGTTACTGGGGTTCAGTAATGTCAGCTGTTCCCCTGCTGTGTGTACGGCAACAAAAAGTCCTGCTGCCTCCACCCTGTTCTCTTCTCATCCCTGGGCTCCAACACCGCCAGTTGTTGCTCGGAAGTAATTGGCAGTGGTACTGACTCCTGCCTAGCCTGGTTACAGCACGACAGCTGTTTCCTGGCAGTGTCAACGTCAATTTGCCTCCAATAAGTTGTCCTGTCGTGTTGCATTCAGGTTAGCCGACTGTATGGTGCTGCAGTTTAGGTGATTCCTATGTGTGCTGTGGGATAAGTAAATAAAGGTTGTTTCCGTTGTGACAATAGGACAAGCACCCACTGTAGGACTGTGTGATTCGGTAACTGCGGACGGCTTGCGGCCTGTCAACTTACATTTTCATGGGTGCCTTATGCTACCCGTCCGGGTTCCAGAAACGTCAGCTGGTTCTACGCAGTGCCTTTGGCCTAGGTGCCTCCATCTCGGTATCCGAGTTCCAGCAACGTCTGCTGGTCCTTGGTAGTGCTTTGGAGCACAGGTACCTCCTGCTTAGTAACCGTGTCCCAGTAACGTCAGCTGGTCCTCGGTTGTGCCATTGGTTCTTTTCCTTCTGCTGCCCCTCCGGGTTCCAGCACAGTCAGCTGGTCCTCGTTACTTGCATTGGCTCTTGTACCTTCTGCTACCCGTCCGGGTTCCAGTAACGTCAGCTGGTTCTAGGAAGTTAGTCAGCCTTCTTGTACCTTCAGCTACATTTACAAATTGAAGATTTTTTAAATGTTTTTTTGGGTAATCACTCTGGATCTCCAACAATGAAGACGACGACCCTGATGACCACCCCGAAGAAGATGACGACCACAAGGACGACGAGCATCAAGCCAACCAGCCTGAACACCATCACAAAGAAGAAATAAAAGATTACCCAAAAGAAGATCACAAACAGGACAAAGAAGGTTAAGACAAACTACAAGATACAGAACAAGAGACAGAAGAACAATAAGCAGAAGATCAAAAAGCAGAAGAACATGAAGTATAAGACCAAAATAAAGAGCAAAATATATGCTCTAAATTATAAGCAGAAGAAGACTAAGCAGTGTATGGGGGTGAGTCCGTTACTCCTCGTGGTGCCCCTGGAAAATGCCTGCTGCTGCAGGCTAAACTGAACACGGACAAATACTGTGGTAATTTAAATCTTTTGTGACAGCAAGAACGGAAGGATGAAAAATTCATACTTTTACAGATTACAAGTACAGGAATCTCTGTCACAAATAAGAATATGATGAAGAAAATGAAGATGAAGTAGAATATGAAGAAGAATAATAGTTTAATAAGAACAATATGAGTAATGTTAACAAAAAGATGAATAGCAAGAAGTTTAAGAAGAAGATAAAGAAGGTGAAGATGAAGAATAATTTGATGAAAAAGATGATGCTGCTGAAGATTATGAAGGAGAAAGTGTGTCAAAAGTTAAAAAGGTGAAGAGCATGGAAGTAGTGAAATATACATATTTGCCAAAATGGAAAAAACGTTAACAACATTGTCAATTTCTTCGTCAATCCGAACATCTTTAAAAAAAAAAATATTAATGCTATTCCATTTGATTGGGTTAAACATCTATGCCTTTAATGTCTCCTCAACCTCCCCCAATACATTCTACATTACTCTTTGTTGTTTTCCTTCATGTACAATTAACCAACAAGGCAAGAATGGGGTTTTTTTAATTCCGATATTTTGTTCCCATAGACTTACATTGGATTTCCGGTATCGGTATCGGGTATCGCCGATATTTTTTTGGTATCGGCGATACCATTCCGATTCCGATACTTTTGGATATCGGAAAGTATCGCTCAACTCTAGCTACCAGCCAGATGAGATGATTGAGGGGTAGTAAAAGCGATCAGCCTAGGTCTCAACCTCCGCAGTATGCTAGAGATGAAGTCATTTCACCCTACCACAACTGAAAATGATTTTAAAAGGGCACTGTAAAGAAGAGAATTCTCTAGAATTGTTCCACTGACTCATTAACATCTCACAAAGCAATAATGAATCACACCAAAGTTTCTTGTTCAGAGTGATTGAACTTAAGGATAGACTGTTTGCATCCAGAGATGTCGGGGAGGAGGAGGAGTTTGATGCTGGGTTAGTCCAGAAGAATTTCTTGAGCTCGTTCCGAACGGGCTTAATCAGTAAAGATATTAAGCTACAGCTGAAGCAGTACCTAGAAGGCCCTGGCATTCTGGTCGAAATCCTAAATGAAAAAATGAATGTGGCAGCTAGTTTGGAGACAGGGAGTGAGCTGAAGTTAAAGAAGGGCAAGAGGGGTCTGCTCCTAAAACCACCAAAATTAGTCAGCTGAAATTAGAGACCCCCTGTTGCTAGTCCAAAGATCATTATGAAGACCCTCCAGTACCACTGCCAAGAGTGAAACTTAAACCAACAACAAAAGGGAGGACAGCAAGAGCTGACTGGGAAGAAGTAATAGGAGAACTGCGAGTTGATGGAGGAGAAAGAGTTGATTCGTTCCAGGACAGAATCTGTATCTCTCTGTCATGTATAGTGTACAGTTCCTATAGCGTCTTGTGCTTGGGTGCGAGGAAAACACAGGAGACATAGGTTGAAATGAAATGACTTGTATTACTTCATACAAGCATGCTGAAAAGTTCACACAGTTTGCAGGAACAGCGACAGGAGACACAGCAGGCCAGAGTAACTTCAAGCTCTACAATAACTCTCCAAAGCAGGTTCAGGATCTCTTCTCTGTACGTAATTCCTCTGCAAACATGGATTCACCAAACAGCAGGTTTCCAGAGTCCAAAAGTGTTCCAAGGTTCCTCAGTAGGGAATAGCTGGAGTACAAGTCCAAGGCTTCCAGGAGTCAGGTCACAGACTGACTGAGGCTTGATTCAGGAGCACTGATTGTTCAGCTGAGGCTGCTTAAGAAGCAAGAGGGAAGAATCAGGGCGGGAACATGAAAACTGGAAACTCCATATTAACTGAGGGCAAGAGCTGCAGAAAGACAGAAAGCAAAATGGCCGACGGAAAACTGAGTTTCAAGGAACATGTCAACAGGACAAAGAACCTTACATTACTCCCCCCTTAGGGACAACCTCCGGATGACCTCAGCCAGGCTTGTCAGGGTACCTCTGATGAAACTGGCGGAGCAGGCGAGGAGCATTTACATTATTGACTGGTTCCCATGAGTTGTCCTCCACTGGGTAGCCCTGCCATTTAATCAAATATTGCAACTGATTTCTGTACAACCTGGAATCTAGAATCCTTTCCACCATAAATTCTTCCTGACCATCGACCAGCACTGGGTCAGGGCAAGGAGAAGAACGTCCAGGAAACGTATTGGGTGTTGCAGCCTTTAGTAGGGATACATGAAAGACAGGGTGGATTCTCATAGTTCTGGGTAGTTGAAGACGACAAGCAACAGCACTTATAATCTTATTGATCTTATAAGGTCCAATGTACTTATGTCCCAATTTAGACGATGGAATCTTTAATTTAAGATTTCTGGTTGACAGCCAGACCAAATCTCCTACCTTGAAAGCTGGTGCAGGTTTACGAAATTTATCTGCTGCTTTCTTGTACCTTTCCTGAGCCAATTCTAGATTTTCCTTTAGAAGATCCATATTCTTTTGTAAAGAAGTGATTCTTTCAGCCACTGCCGGCAAGGGCGTATCTATGGGAAATCGAGGAAGAATGTTAGGATGATAACCTAGATTGGAGTAAAAAGGAGACTGCTTAGTGGAGGCGCTCTGAGAGTTGTTATAAGAGAACTCAGCCAGTGGAAGTAGATCCACCCAATCATCCTGTAGGTGGCAGATAAAACAGCGGAGATACTGCTCCAGGGTCTGATTGGTTCGTTCTGTCTGTCCATTAGTCTGGGGATGAAAAGCAGAAGAAAGGTTTACTTTAATGTCCAATGATGCACAGAAATTTTGCCAAAACCTTGAAGTGAATTGCACCCCTCGATCCGAAATGACCTCATCCGGTACTCCATGTAAGCGAAACACATTCTTAATCATCAAGTCTGATGTCTGTTTTGCAGTGGGTAAGCCGACACAAGGGATAAAATGAGCTGCCTTTGTTAGGTCAACCACCACTAGAATGGTGTTCTTCCCTTGAGAGGTTGGTAACTCCACAATGAAGTCCATAGAAATGGATCCCCACAGGCGGGACGGGGTGGGAAGAGGTTGCAACAGACCAGTTGGTGAGGAGCGAGGTGTTTTGCATCTTGCACAGACTTCACATGAAGTGACATAGTTTAAGACATCTTTCCTGTAAGTGGGCCACCAAAAGAAACGAGAAAGAAATTCCTGTGTCTTTAGAATTCCTCTATGCCCGCTATCTTGGAATCGTGGATGAGTTGCAATACTCTCAATCTGACTGTTTCAGGTATATACAGACGTTGTCCATGAATCCACACACCATTCTTAAAGACAAGACTTACGTCCCTTGGGGGTTGAGCCAACAAAGGATCCGCATGGTATGCTTCCTTGATGTCCTTAAGTAGGTCTTGATTATGAATCACTCCCAGGAATCTAGAGTCAGGAAGAATAGTCTTAGGAGGAGTAGTGGACGTGTCTCTGCTGAATGAATCCTAGAGAGTGCATCAGCCTTTCCATTGCGCGATCCTGGTCTATAAGAAATGACAAAATTAAATTGGTTTAGGAAAAGATTCCAGCGAGCCTGGCGAGGAGTCAGGCACTTAGCCGACCTGATAAATTCAAGGTTACGATGGTCTGTCAGGACGACTATTTGCTGTGCAGCTCCCTGAAGAAGGTGTCTCCATTCTTTGAAGGCGGCAATAATGGCCAACAATTCTCTATTGCCCACATCGTAGTTCCTCTCAGCCGAAGACAACTGCTGGGAAAAGAAGGCACAGGGATGCAAGACATTCTTCTCACCTGTTCTCTGAGAGAGTATAGCTCCAACGGCACAGTCTGAAGCATCCACCTCATTATGAAGGCAAGCTCGGGGTTGGGATGTACTAAGATAGATGCGGTGGTAAATTTATCCTTTAAACAGGAAAATGCTTCCTGAGCTTGCGGGGTCCAGGAGAACCTAGACTGTTTCCGGGTAAGTTGGGTGATAGGTGACACTACCTCAGAAAAATTCTTAATGAAACGTCTATAGAAGTTGGCAAACCCGATGAAAGCTGCACCTCCTTCACATTTCTAGGAATTGGCCAATCCTTGATGGCTTGGGTCTTGCTTCCATCCATACTAATCCCTTGCGTAGATAGTACATACCCCAGAAATTGAATTTCGGTCCTATGGAATTCACATTTTTCAAGTTTGATGTAGAGATGGTTTTGTCTTAGGCGTTCTAAGACCATTCTCACATGTCCATGATGTTCCTCTGTGGAGTTAGAAAAAATTAGAATATCATCCAGATAAATCACCACAAATGTATCTAGGAGATCCCTGAAGATATCATTCACGAAGTGTTGGAAAGTGGCTGGGGCGGTACTCAGACCAAAAGGCATAACTAGATATTCAAAGTGTCCATAGCGTGACCTGAAAGCAGTCTTCCATTCATCCCCAGGTCTGATACGGACCAAGTTATAGGCCCCACGGAGATCCAGTTTAGAGAAAATTTTGGCATGCCGCACTCTCTCCAACAACTCAGGGATTAAAGGCAATGGATAACGGTTTCTAATAGTAACCTTATTGAGTTCCCTATAGTCTATGCAGGGTCTCAGAGATCCATCTGTAAGGTTCTTTGTACATGTTTCTTGAAACTCAGTTTTTCCGTCGGCCATTTTGCTTTCTGACTTGCTGCAGCTATCTTGCCCTCAGTCAATATGGAGTTTCCAGCTTTCATGTTCCGGCCCTGATTCTCTCCCTCTTGCTTCTTAAGCAGCCTCAGCTGAGCAATCAGTGCTTCAGAATCAAGCCTGCAGTGAGCCTGTGACCTGACTCCTGGAAACCTTAGACTTTGTACTCCAGCTATTTCCTACTGAGGAACTTTGGAACACTTGTGGACTCTGGAAACCTGCTATTTGATAAATTCACGTTTGCATGGAATTACGGTAACAGAGAAGAGATCCTGAACCTGTTGTGGAGAGTTATTGCTGAGCTTAAGTTACTCTGGCCTGCTGTGTCTCCTGCTTCTGTACCTGCAAACTGTGTGACCCTTTTTGCCACTTGTATGAAGTAATACAAGTCCTTCTATATCAAACCTGTGTCTCATGTGTTTTCCTCGCACCCAAGCACAAGACGCTATATGAACTGTACACCATACATTACAAGATTCTGAAGCCAAACGTTAGTGTCTGCTGGGTCTGGGAAGGCTGTGTCTGTGGATATCAGATGTCCGGTTATACTTTCTGTGATGACAGTGGTTGTGACTTCTCACAACCATTCCAGGTGAGCACATTCCCTTAATTTTACTCTGCAGTGTTACCACAGGTAAACAATATTGTTTTTTTTTTTTTTTTCTCTTCTCCTTCCAGTACTCCTGTCTTAAAAGATCTGGAAGATGGAGGCTCGCATAAAGGAGCTTTGCGGAGTGACTGATACAATCCTTGCAGATATACAGACTATAAAGACCCGTTTTGCAAACCTACAGGACCTCACTAATCACAATTTGCAAGTGTTTGGACAAACTACCCAGGATTTACGAGCCAGGATTGAGGTTCTAGAGGAACGAGTCCAGGCTCCTGCCATAACCCCGAGTTCTGGGATTCCCAAGTTACCCCCTTTTCATTTTGGCGGTGAACGTGAGAAATTCAGGGGATTTATTAACCAATGCAGTCTTTTTTTTTCTGCACATACTTCACAATTTCCCACTGAACGATCTAAAGTGCTTACTATAATCATGTTGCTTACCAACAAGGCTTTGATGTGGGCAAACCCTCTGATTGAGACTGAGGATGAATGTTTGGATCATCTTGATGCTTTCATTTCAGCCATGGGGCAGGTGTTTGATGACCCCAATCGAGGTGCAACAGCTGAAGCAGCCATGTTAACTTTGCGCCAAGTAAGCGCTCAGTAGCCGAATATGCCCTGGATTTCAGGAGATGGGCCCTCGATACCACTTGGGACAGTTCCGCCAAAAAATCTATTTTTCGAAAAGGGTTGTCTCCACTGATTAAGGATGAACTTGCTCGTGCCGACCCTCCCACTGCGTTAGGTGACTTTATTAACTACTGCATCCGTATTGATGCTCGTCTGACTGAACGCAGGCAAGAGAGATGGTTCGAAAGTAATCGCACTAACCTTTTCCTACCTTCCTCCCCAGCTAAGGAACCTTTGAGTAGGATCACACGGGAACCTGAACCTGAACCCATGCAGGTGGACTCTTTACAAAGACGGGTTAGTGATGCACGCAAAGAACATGTTTAAAGGAAAATCTATGTTTCTACTGTGGTAAGTCAGGGCACTTCATTATAAACTGCCCCAGCCTTTCTCGTAAGACTACTGCAGCAGTCATTCACTGTGAGTGTTGCGAGAGGAGATCTGTCAGGTCCGAGCCTCAGGCTCCAGAGAGATCTGCAGCAACAGATATTGATTTCTCTGACTTAAACTCCGTCACTTCTGAGGACGATGACTGTGTAAACGCTGCAATTTTTCAAGTTTCCTCAGCGGTGTCCCAGCTGAGTTGCAAGAAAAACAATTCTCATTGCTTCCTTTCCATCAAACTCTGGGTTGACTCAGTCTGGTGTCTAGCTCTGCTATGATCGACTCAGGGGCAAGTGGAAATTTTATGGCTATCTCCTTTGCTCTGAAACGGGGGATACGTTCAGTGAAGAAGACTACTCCAGTACAGATGGAGACTGTGGATGGCTCCCTGCTGACCTCTGGACCAGTGATCAGGAAACGGAGCCTTTGAGGGTCCTTATGGGTAAAGATCATCAAGAGAAACTGTCCTTTATGCTTATCTCTTCTCCCCACTTTCCCATTATTCTAGGGCTACCATGGCTGCAGGCTCAGAACCCTACCATTAACTGGGAGACCAAGGAATTACACTTTCCAGAGAAACAGATGAGTCCAGAAGTTTCAGCTTGCTCTGTTCCTAAAGGAACCATGTCAGTCCCTGAACTACCAGCTGTATACCAGGACTATGTGGATTTATGTGACAAGAAGAACGCTGACCAGCTTCCCCCTCACCGTCCATATGATTGTCCAATTGAATTATTGCCTGGAGCAGAGATACCTTTTGGTAAGATCTACCCCTTGGCGGGGCCCGAGCTAAAGGCTTTAAAGGATTACATAGACGAAAATCTAGCCAAGGGCTTCATACGCCCCTCTTCATCTCCTGCAGGTGCACCCATCTTCTTTGTGAAGAAGAAAGATGGATCTCTGAGACCCTGCGTAGACTATAGGGAACTCAATAAGGTTACTATTAGAAACCGTTATCCATTGCTTTAATCCCTGAGTTATTGGAGAGAGTGCGGTATGCCAAAATTTTCTCTAAACTGGATCTCCGTGGGGCCTATAACTTGGTCCGTATTAGACCTGGGGATGAATGGAAGACTGCATTCAGGTCACGCTATGGACACTTTGAATATCTAGTTATGCCTTTTGGTCTGAGTACCGCCCCAGCCACTTTCCAACACTTCGTGAATGATATCTTCAGGGATCTCCTAGATACATTTGTGGTGATTTATCTGGATGATATTCTAATTTTTTCTAACTCCACAGAGGAACATCATGGACATGTGAGAATGGTCTTAGAACGCCTAAGACAAAACCATCTCTACATCAAACTTGAAAAGTGTGAATTCCATAGGACCGAAATTCAATTTCTGGGGTATGTACTGTCTACACAAGGGATTAGTATGGATGGAAGCAAGACCCAAGCCATCAAGGATTGGCCAATTCCTAGAAATGTGAAGGAGGTGCAGCGCTTCATCGGGTTTGCCAACTTCTATAGACGTTTCATTAGGAATTTCTCTGAGGTAGTGTCACCTATCACCCAACTTACCCGGAAAGAGTCTAGGTTCTCCTGGACCCCCCAAGCCCAGGAAGCATTTTCCCGTCTAAAGGATAAATTTACCACCGCACCTATCTTAGTACATCCCAACCCCGAACTTGCCTTCATAATAGAGGTGGATGCTTCAGACTGTGCCGTTGGAGCTATACTCTCTCAGAGAACAGGTGAGAAGAATGTCTTGCATCCCTGTGCCTTCTTTTCCCAGCAGTTGTCTTCGGCTGAGAGGAACTACGATGTGGGCAATAGAGAGTTGTTGGCCATTATTGCCGCCTTCAAAGAATGGAGACACCTTCTTCAGGGAGCTGCACAGCAAATAGTCGTCCTGACAGACCATCGTAACCTTGAATTTATCAGGTCGGCTAAGTGCCTGACTCCTCGCCAGTCTCGCTGGAATCTTTTCCTAAACCAATTTAATTTTGTAATTTCTTATAGGCCAGGATCGCGCAATGGAAAGGCTGATGCACTCTCTAGGATTCATTCAGCAGAGACCCGTCCACTTACTCCTCCAAGACTATTCTTCCTGACTCTAGATTCCTGGGAGTGATTCATAATCAAGACCTACTTAAGGACATCAAGGAAGCATACCATGCGGATTCCTTGTTGGCACAACCCCCAAGGGACGTAAGTCTTGTCTTTAAAAATGGTGTGTGGATTCAGGGACAACGTCTGTATATACCTGAAACAGTCAGATTGAGAGTATTGCAACTCATCCACGATTCCAAGATAGCTGGGCATAGAGGAATTCTAAAGACACAGGAATTTCTTTCTCGTTTCTTTTGGTGGCCCACTTACAGGAAAGATGTTTTAAACTATGTCACTTCATGTGAAGTCTGTGCAAGATGCAAAACACCTCGCTCCTCACCAACTGGTCTGTTGCAACCCCTTCCCACCCCGTCCCGCCCGTGGGGATCCATTTCTATGGACTTCATTGTGGAGTTACCAACCTCTCAAGGGAAGAACACCATTCTAGTGGTGGTTGATCGTTTAACAAAGGCAGCTCATTTTATCCCTTGTGTCGGCTTACCCACTGCAAAACAACATCAGATTTGATGATTAAGAATGTGTTTCGCTTACATGGAGTACCGGATGAGGTCATTTCGGATCGAGGGGTGCAATTCACTTCAAGGTTTTGGCAAAATTTCTGTGCCGCATTGGACATTAAAGTAAACCTTTCTTCTGCTTTTCATCCCCAGACTAATGGACAGACAGAACGAACCAATCAGACCCTGGAGCAGTATCTCCGCTGCTTTATCTGCCACCTACAGGATGATTGGGTGGATCTACTTCCACTGGCTGAGTTCTCTTATAACAACTCTCAGAGCGCCTCCACTAAGCAGTCTCCTTTTTACTCCAATTTAGGTTATCATTCTAACATTCTTCCTCGATTTCCCATAGAAACGCCCTTGCCAGCAGTGGCTGAAAGAATCACGTCTTTACAAAAGAATATGGATCTTCTAAAGGAAAATCTGGAATTGGCTCAGGAAAGGTACAAGAAAGCAGCAGATAAATTTCGTAAACCTGCACCAGCTTTCAAGGTAGGAGACTTGGTCTGGCTGTCAACCAGAAATCTTAAGTTAAGGATTCCATCGTCTAAGTTGGGACATAAGTACATTGGAGCCTATAAAATCAGTAAAATTATAAGTGCCGTTGCTTGTCGTCTTCAACTGCCCAGAACTATGAGAATCCACCCTGTCTTTCATGTATCCCTACTAAAGGCTGCAACACCCAATACGTTTCCTGGACGTTCTTCTCCTTGCCCTGACCCAGTGCTAGTCGATGGTCAGGAAGAATTTGTGGTGGAAAGGATTCTAGATTCCAGGTTGTACAGAAATCAGTTACAATATTTGATTAAATGGCAGGGCTACCCAGTGGAGGACAACTCATGGGAACCAGTCAATAACGTTAATGCTCCTCGCTTGCTCCGCCAGTTTCATCGGAGGTACCCAGACAGGCCTGGTCTGAGGTCATCCGGAGGTTGTCCCTAAGGGGGGAGTAATGTAAGGTTCTTTGTACATGTTTCTTGAAACTCAGTTTTTCCGTCGGCCATTTTGCTTTCTGTCTTGCTGCAGCTATCTTGCCCTCAGTCAATATGGAGTTTCCAGCTTTATGTTCCCGCCCTGATTCTTCTCCCTCTTGCTTCTTAAGCAGCCTCAGCTGAGCAATCAGTGCTTCAGAATCAAGCCTGCAGTGAGCCTGTGACCTGACTCCTGGAAACCTTAGACTTTGTACTCCAGCTATTTCCTACTGAGGAACTTTGGAACACTTGTGGACTCTGGAAACCTGCTATTTGATAAATCCACGTTTGCATGGAATTACGGTAACAGAGAAGAGATCCTGAACCTGTTGTGGAGAGTTATTGCTGAGCTTAAGTTACTCTGGCCTGCTGTGTCTCCTGCTTCTGTACCTGCAAACTGTGTGACCCTTTTTGCCACTTGTATGAAGTAATACAAGTCCTTCTATATCAAACCTGTGTCTCATGTGTTTTCCTCGCACCCAAGCACAAGACGCTATATGAACTGTACACCATACATTACACCATCTTTCTTCTTCACAAAGAAGATGGGTGCACCTGCGGGAGATGAAGAGGGGCGTATGAAGCCCTTGGCTAAATTTTCGTCTATATAATCCTTCAAAGCTTTTAGCTTGGGCCCCGCTAGGGGTAGATCTTACCAAAAGGTATCTCGGCTCCGGGTAATAATTCAATTGGACAATCATATGGACGGTGAGGAGGAAGCTGATCAGCGTTCTTCTTGTCACATAAATCGTCATAGTCCTGGTATACAGCTGGTAGTTCAGGGACTGACATGGTTCCTTTAGGAACAGAGCAAGCTGAAACTCCTTGACTCATCTGTTTCTCCGAAAGTGTAATTCCTTGGTCTCCCAGTTAATCGTAGGATTCTGCGCCTGCAGCCATGGTAGCCCTAGAATGATGGGAAAGTGGGGAGAAGAGATAAGCAAAAAAGACATTTTTCCTGATGATCTTTACCCATAAGGACCCTCAAAGGCTCTGTTTCTTGATCCACTGGTCCAGAAGTCAGTAGAGAGCCATCCACAGTCTCCATCTGTACTGGAGTAGCCTTCTTCACTGAAGTATCCCCTGTTTCAGAGCAAAGGAGATATCCATAAAATTTCCACTTGCTCCTGAGTCGATCATAGCAGAGCTAGACACCCAGACTGAGTCAACCCAGAGTTTGATGGAAAGGAAGCAATGAGAATTGTTTCTTTTACAACTCAGCTGGGACACCGCTGAGGAAACTTGAAAAATTGCAGCGTTTATACCGTCATCGTCCCCAGAACTAACAGAGTTTAAGTCCGAGAAATCAAGATTTCTTGCAGCAGATCTCTCTGGAGCCTGAGGCTCGGACATGACAGAGCTCCTCTCGCAACACTCACAGTGAATGACTGCTGCAGTAGTCTTACGAGAACGGCTGGGGCAGTTTATAATGAAGTGCCCTGACTTACCACAGTAGAAACATAGATTTTCCTTTATACGATGTTCTTTGCGTACATCACTAACCCGTCTTTGTAAAGAGTCCACCTGCATGGGTTCAGGTTCTGGTTCCCTTGTGATCCTACTCAAAGGTTCCTTAGCTGAGGAGGGAGGTAGTAAAAGGTTAGTGCGATTATTTTCGAACCATCTCTCTTGTCTGCGTTCAGTCAGACGAGCATCAATACGGATACAATAGTTAATAAAGTCACCTAACGCAGTGGGAGGGTCGGCACGAGCAAGTTCATCCTTAATCAGTGGAGACAACCCTTTCCGAAAAATAGATTTTTTAGCGGAAGTGTCCCAAGTGGTATCAAGAGCCCATCTCCTGAAATCCAGGGCATATTCGGCTACTGAACGCTTACCTTGGCGCAAAGTTAACATGGCTGCTTCAGCTGTTGCACCTCGATTGGGGTCATCAAACACCTGCCCATGGCTGAAATAAAAGCATCAAGGTGATTCAAACAATCATCCTCAGTCTCAATCAGAGGGTTTGCCCACATCAAAGCCTTATTGGTAAGCAACATGATTATAGTAAGCACTTTGGATCGTTCAGTGGGAAATTGTGAAGCATGTGCAGAGAAAAATAAATTGCATTGATTAATAAATCCCCTGAATTTCTCACGTTCACCGCCAAAACGAAAAGGAGGTAATTTGGGGATCCCAGAACTTGGGGTTATGGCAGGAGCCTGGGCTCGTTCCTCTAGAGCCTCAATCCTGGCTCGCAATTCCTGGGTAGTCTGTCCAAACACTTGCAAATTATGATTAGTGAGGTCCTGTAGGCTTGCAAAAGGGTTTTTAAAGTCTGTACATCTGAAAGGATTGTATCAGTCACTCCGCAAAGTTCCTTTATGCGGGCCTCCATCTTCCAGATCTTTTAAGGCAGAGGTGCTGGAAGGAGAAGAGGAAAGGGAAAAAAAAAAAACAATAGTGTTTACCTGTGGTAACACTCCAGAGTAAAATTTTAAGGGAATGCGCTCACCTGGAATGGTTGTGAGAAGTCACAACCACTGTCATCACATAAGGTATTAAACGGACATCTGATATCCACAGTCACAGCAGACAGGGCTTTCCCAGACCCAGCAGACACTAAACATTGGCTCCTGAATCTTGTCATGTATAGTGTACAGTTCCTATAGCGTCTTGTGCTTGGGTGCGAGGAAAACACAGGAGACATAGGTTGAAATGAAATGACTTGTATTACTTCATACAAGCATGCTGAAAAGTTCACACAGTTTGCAGGAACAGCGACAGGAGACACAGCAGGCCAGAGTAACTTCAAGCTCTACAATAACTCTCCAAAGCAGGTTCAGGATCTCTTCTCTGTACCGTAATTCCTCTGCAAACATGGATTCACCAAAGAGCAGGTTTCCAGAGTCCAAAAGTGTTCCAAGGTTCCTCAGTAGGGAATAGCTGGAGTACAAGTCCAAGGCTTCCAGGAGTCAGGTCACAGACTGACTGAGGCTTGATTCAGGAGCTGTAAGGTTCTTTGTCTCTGTTGACATGTTCCTTGAAACTCAGTTTTCCGTCGGCCATTTTGCTTTCTGTCTTTTTGCAGCTCTTGCCCTCAGTTAATATGGAGTTCCAGTTTTCATGTTCCCGCCCTGATTCTTCCCTCTTGCTTCTTAAGCAGCCTCAGCTGAACAATCAGTGCTCCTGAATCAAGCCTCAGTCAGTCTGTGACCTGACTCCTGGAAACCTTGAACTTGTACTCCAGCTATTCCCTACTGAGGAACCTTTGAACACTTTTGGACTCTGGAAACCTGCTGTCTGGTGAATCCATGTTTGCAGAGGAATTACGGTACAGAGAAGAGATCCTGAACCTGCTTTGGAGAGTTATTGTAGAGCTTGAAGTTACTCTGGCCTGCTGTGTCTCCTGACTCTGTTCCTGCAAACTGTGTGAACTTTTCAGCATGCTTGTATGAAGTAATACAAGTCATTTCATTTCAACCTATGTCTCCTGTGTTTTCCTCGCACCCAAGCACAAGACGCTATAGGAACTGTACACTATATATGACAAGATTCAGGAGCCAATGTTTAGTGTCTGCTGGGTCTGGGAAAGCCGTGTCTGCTGTGACTGTGGATATCAGATGTCCGTTTAAATACCTTATGTGATGACAGTGGTTGTGACTTCTCACAACCATTCCAGGTGAGCGCATTCCCTTAAAATTTTACTCTGCAGTGTTACCACAGGTAAACACTATTGTTTTTTTTTTTTTTCCTTTCCTCTTCTCCTTCCAGCACTTCTGCCTTAAAAGATCTGGAAGATGGAGGCCCGCATAAAGGAACTTTGCGGAGTGACTGATACAATCCTTTCAGATGTACAGACTTTAAAAACCCATTTTGCAAGCCTACAGGACCTCACTAATCATAATTTGCAAGTGTTTGGACAGACTACCCAGGAATTGCGAGCCAGGATTGAGGCTCTAGAGGAACGAGCCCAGGCTCCTGCCATAACCCGAGTTCTGGGATCCCCAAATTACCTCCTTTTCGTTTTGGCGGTGAACGTGAGAAATTCAGGGGATTTATTAATCAATGCAATTTATTTTTCTCTGCACATGCTTCACAATTTCCCACTGAACGATCCAAAGTGCTTACTATAATCATGTTGCTTACCAATAAGGCTTTGATGTGGGCAAACCCTCTGATTGAGACTGAGGATGATTGTTTGAATCACCTTGATGCTTTTATTTCAGCCATGGGGCAGGTGTTTGATGACCCCAATCGAGGTGCAACAGCTGAAGCAGCCATGTTAACTTTGCGCCAAGGTAAGCGTTCAGTAGCCGAATATGCCCTGGATTTCAGGAGATGGGCTCTTGATACCACTTGGGACACTTCCGCTAAGAAATCTATTTTTCGGAAAGGGTTGTCTCCACTGATTAAGGATGAACTTGCTCGTGCCGACCCTCCCACTGCGTTAGGTGACTTTATTAACTATTGTATTCGTATTGATGCTCGTCTGACTGAACGCAGACAAGAGAGATGGTTCGAAAATAATCGCACTAACCTTTTACTACCTCCCTCCTCAGCTAAGGAACCTTTGAGTAGGATCACAAGGGAACCAGAACCTGAACCCATGCAGGTGGACTCTTTACAAAGACGGGTTAGTGATGCACGCAAAGAACATCGTATAAAGGAAAATCTATGTTTCTACTGTGGTAAGTCAGGGCACTTCATTATAAACTGCCCCAGCCGTTCTCGTAAGACTACTGCAGCAGTCATTCACTGTGAGTGTTGCGAGAGGAGCTCTGTCATGTCCGAGCCTCAGGCTCCAGAGAGATCTGCTGCAAGAGATCTTGATTTCTCGGACTTAAACTCTGTTAGTTCTGGGGACGATGACGGTATAAACGCTGCAATTTTTCAAGTTTCCTCAGCGATGTCCCAGCTGAGTTGTAAAAGAAACAATTCTCATTGCTTCCTTTCCATCAAACTCTGGGTTGACTCAGTCTGGGTGTCTAGCTCTGCTATGATCGACTCAGGAGCAAGTGGAAATTTTATGGATATCTCCTTTGCTCTGAAACAGGGGATACGTTCAGTGAAGAAGGCTACTCCAGTACAGATGGAGACTGTGGATGGCTCTCTACTGACTTCTGGACCAGTGGATCAAGAAACAGAGCCTTTGAGGGTCCTTATGGGTAAAGATCATCAGGAGAAAATGTCTTTTATGCTTATCTCTTCTCCCCACTTTCCCATTATTCTAGGGCTACCATGGCTGCAGGCGCAGAATCCTACGATTAACTGGGAGACCAAGGAATTACACTTTCCGGAGAAACAGATGAGTCAAGGAGTTTCAGCTTGCTCTGTTCCTAAAGGAACCATGTCAGTCCCTGAACTACCAGCTGTATACCAGGACTATGTGGATTTATGTGACAAGAAGAACGCTGATCAGCTTCCTCCTCACCGTCCATATGATTGTCCAATTGAATTATTGCCTGGAGCCGAGATACCTTTTGGTAAGATCTACCCCCTAGCGGGCCCGAGCTAAAAGCTTTGAAGGATTATATAGACGAAAATTTAGCCAAGGGCTTCATACGCCCCTCTTCATCTCCCGAAGGTGCACCCATCTTCTTTGTGAAGAAGAAAGATGGATCTCTGAGACCCTGCATAGACTATAGGGAACTCAATAAGGTTACTATTAGAAACCGTTATCCATTGCCTTTAATCCCTGAGTTGTTGGAGAGAGTGCGGCATGCCAAAATTTTCTCTAAACTGGATCTCCGTGGGGCCTATAACTTGGTCCGTATTAGACCTGGGGATGAATGGAAGACTGCTTTCAGGTCACGCTATGGACACTTTGAATATCTAGTTATGCCTTTTGGTCTGAGTACCGCCCCAGCCACTTTCCAACACTTTGTGAATGATATCTTCAGGGATCTCCTAGATACATTTGTGGTGATTTATCTGGATGATATTCTAATTTTTTCTAACTCCACAGAGGAACATCATGGACATGTGAGAATGGTCTTGAACGCCTAAGACAAAACATCTTACATCAAACTTGAAAAGTGTGAATTCCATAGGACCGAAATTCAATTTCTGGGGTATGTACTATCTACGCAAGGGATTAGTATGGATGGAAGCAAGACCCAAGCCATCAAGGATTGGCCAATTCCTAGAAATGTGAAGGAGGTGCAGCGCTTCATCGGGTTTGCCAACTTCTATAGACGTTTCATTAAAAATTTTTCTGAGGTAGTGTCACCTATCACCCAACTTACCCGGAAACAGTCTAGGTTCTCCTGGACCCCGCAAGCTCAGGAAGCATTTTCCTGTTTAAAGGATAAATTTACCACCGCACCTATCTTAGTACATCCCAACCCCGAGCTTGCCTTCATAATAGAGGTGGATGCTTCAGACTGTGCCGTTGGAGCTATACTCTCTCAGAGAACAGGTGAGAGAATGTCTTGCATCCCTGTGCCTTCTTTTCCCAGCAGTTGTCTTCGGCTGAGAGGAACTACGATGTGGGCAATAGAGAATTGTTGGCCATTATTGCCGCCTTCAAGGAATGGAGACACCTTCTTCAGGGAGCTGCACAGCAAATAGTCGTCCTGACAGACCATCGTAACCTTGAATTTATCAGGTCGGCTAAGTGCCTGACTCCTCGCCAGGCTCGCTGGAATCTTTTCCTAAACCAATTTAATTTTGTCATTTCTTATAGACCAGGATCGCGCAATGGAAAGGCTGATGCACTCTCTAGGATTCATTCAGCAGAGACACGTCCACTTACTCCTCCTAAGACTATTCTTCCTGACTCTAGATTCCTGGGAGTGATTCATAATCAAGACCTACTTAAGGACATCAAGGAAGCATACCATGCGGATTCTTTGTTGGCTCAACCCCCAAGGGACGTAAGTCTTGTCTTTAAGAATGGTGTGTGGATTCAGGGACAACGTCTGTATATACCTGAAACAGTCAGATTGAGAGTATTGCAACTCATCCACGATTCCAAGATAGCCGGCATAGGGGAATTCTAAAGACACAAGAATTTCTTTCTCGTTTCTTTTGGTGGCCCACTTACAGGAAAGATGTTTTAAACTATGTCACTTCATGTGAAGTCTGTGCAAGATGCAAAACACCTCGCTCCTCACCAACTGGTCTGTTGCAACCTCTTCCCACCCCGTCCCGCCCGTGGGGATCCATTTCTATGGACTTCATTGTGGAGTTACCAACCTCTCAAGGGAAGAACACCATTCTAGTGGTGGTTGACCGTCTAACAAAGGCAGCTCATTTTATCCCTTGTGTCGGCTTACCCACTGCAAAACAGACATCAGACTTGATGATTAAGAATGTGTTTCGCTTACATGGAGTACCGGATGAGGTCATTTCGGATCGAGGGGTGCAATTCACTTCAAGGTTTTGGCAAAATTTCTGTGCAGCATTGGACATTAAAGTAAACCTTTATTCTGCTTTTCATCCTCAGACTAATGGACAGACAGAACGAACCAATCAGACCCTGGAGCAGTATCTCCGCTGCTTTATCTGCCACCTACAGGATGATTGGGTGGATCTACTTCCACTGGCTGAGTTCTCTTATAACAACTCTCAGAGCGCCTCCACTAAGCAGTCTCCTTTTTACTCCAATCTAGGTTATCATCCGAACATTCTTCCTCGATTTCCCATAGATACGCCCTTGCCGGCAGTGGCTGAAAGAATCACTTCTTTACAAAAGAATATGGATCTTCTAAAGGAAAATCTAGAATTGGCTCAGGAAAGGTACAAGAAAGCATCAGATAAATTTCGTAAACCTGCACCAGCTTTCAAGGTAGAGATTTGGTCTGGCTGTCAACCAGAAATCTTAAATTAAAGATTCCATCGTCTAAATTGGGACATAAGTACATTGGACCTTATAAGATCAGTAAGATTATAAGTGCTGTTGCTTGTCGTCTTCAACTGCCCAGAACTATGAGAATCCACCCTGTCTTTCATGTATCCCTACTAAAGGCTGCAACACCCATACGTTTCCTGGACGTTCTTCTCCTTGCCCTGACCCAGTGCTGGTCGATGGTCAGGAAGAATTTATGGTGGAAAGGATTCTAGATTCCAGGTTGTACAGAAATCAGTTGCAATATTTGATTAAATGGCAGGGCTACCCAGTGGAGGACAACTCATGGGAACCAGTCAACAATGTAAATGCTCCTCGCCTGCTCCGCCAGTTTCATCAGAGGTACCCTGACAAGCCTGGTCTGAGGTCATCCGGAGGTTGTCCCTAAGGGGGGAGTAATGTAAGGTTCTTTGTCTCTGTTGACATGTTCCTTGAAACTCAGTTTTCCGTCGGCCATTTTGCTTTTTGTCTTTTTGCAGCTCTTGCCCTCAGTTAATATGGAGTTCCAGTTTTCATGTTCCCGCCCTGATTCTTCCCTCTTGCTTCTTAAGCAGCCTCAGCTGAACAATCAGTGCTCCTGAATCAAGCCTCAGTCAGTCTGTGACCTGACTCCTGGAAACCTTGAACTTGTACTCCAGCTATTCCCTACTGAGGAACCTTTGAACACTTTTGGACTCTGGAAACCTGCTGTCTGGTGAATCCATGTTTGCAGAGGAATTACGGTACAGAGAAGAGATCCTGAACCTGCTTTGGAGAGTTATTGTAGAGCTTGAAGTTACTCTGGCCTGCTGTGTCTCCTGACTCTGTTCCTGCAAACTGTGTGAACTTTTCAGCATGCTTGTATGAAGTAATACAAGTCATTTCATTTCAACCTATGTCTCCTGTGTTTTCCTCGCACCCAAGCACAAGACGCTATAGGAACTGTACACTATACATGACAGGAGCACTGATTGTTCAGCTGAGGCTGCTTAAGAAGCAAGAGGGAAGAATCAGGGCGGGAACATGAAAACTGGAAACTCCATATTAACTGAGGGCAAGAGCTGCAGAAAGACAGAAAGCAAAATGGCCGACGGAAAACTGAGTTTCAAGGAACATGTCAACAGAGACAAAGAACCTTACACTCTCAGACCCCGGAGTGAGTTCCAAAACAGAAGATACCCAGTTTGTGAGGCATGCCATTCATCAAATCAGAGTGCGGTATGTATCCTCTGTTTAAGATGTGGTAAGGAAGGGCATTTTACCAAGGAATGCCATTGGTCATGGTCGTTTGGGTTAAAAGACAGGAGGTTGCCAATGCGGCACGACTGGTAACCGCGACATGGAGGAAACTCCAGAAGCAAATCCAAATCCCACCATCCCTCAGAATGGAGCATGAAGTAAAACGGCTGTGTCAGCACAATTTTCCCAAGTGTGTTCCCATCTACAACAGCTGCAAGAGAGACAGGGGCATCAGTTACTTAATGCCCAGTGCGGAGGTCAAATGTTATACTCCTGAGAGGAGGATTCCTTGGCCAGTAAAAACAGCCTCATCAGCCTAATCAGTGAAAGGTGCTACATGCAGTGCCAGCTAGATGGACTCCTAGCAAAAGCACTGTGGGACACAGGAGACCAAGTGAGCCTTTTAAATGAAGAATAGAGAAGGCGCCACCTGCCACATACCTGATTTCAGTCTCTAAAACTATTCTTAGGACCAGTGGAACTCCATGGCAAAGCCATCAACCACACCGAAATTCCTTTCATAGGCTGGGTGGAAGTGACTTTCCAATTCAGGGCAACGAATAACAGCAACACCATCGAGCTTTTGGTACCTTTTCTCGTGACCAGTGATCAGATCGCGGCAAAGGATCCTATTCTGGGTTATAATGTAATCAGTGAGGTCATCATGAACGCAAGTCAGGGACATTGTTGATGGATGCAATTGCCACATCGCTTGCCATACTCAACGCTGTGGTGGAAAACATTAATCATAGAGTAAAGAAAGCACAAAATATAATGGACCTGAAAGAAAACAAGGTAGGCCTGCGCCCAAGCATCATCCCTGCAAACCAAATGGCGGGAGTTAGGTGTGGAGCCCAGGTGGAACTGGGAAGAAAAGTCCAGAAGAGACTGCTCTTGCCGAAAAATTCCTCTGAACTTCCAGAAGGCTTAGTTCAAGGTGAGACTGTGCTTACGAATCCTACTGGTGGTTTTGCCCGAGTGACAGTGCCGGTGATGAACACCACGAAACACAAAATTAGACAGGATCCAAAGACTGTGTTTAGTGATGACCGAGTACCGTAATATTCGTAATCGCTTTACTTGTAACGAGTACTTTGAAAAAATCGCAAGTACAATGCAAGTCAATGGGAAATGCGAGAAATTTTCTGCTGGACCTACAAAGGGGTCTGAGGGCCAGAGGAAAAGGCTGAAATGGATGGGAAAGTGATGAAACAGAATGGGAAAAGCCTGAAGAATATGCCTGCATGCATTTCTGACTCGCATATCGTTTCTGGGAATAAGTTTGTCGCAGTATTACGCCACTTTTACAGAACACAAGAACAAAATACCAAACATAGATTTCTATTGAATATGTATCCACTATCTCAGTCACAATGTAAGACAACCTGTCACAAGGGCCTCCAATGACAAATATTAGTTTGGTAGGCCCACTCTACATTCAAGATTTGTCCACTGCACAATGTGCATGGGGTTTGCAAAAATTAGCCCTATTTGCTGAGTCATGGTTGATGCAGGAAGCCACCTTCCCAAGGGCCTCCAATTCCAAATAGTAGTTAGGCTGGAGTAGTAATACTGTCCTGGTTTGTCCACTGCACAATGTGTATAGGGTTTGTAAAAATTAGCCCTCTGGGCTGAGTTATGGTTGACGAAGGAAGGATTCGGGTTTTTATGGGAAGGGGTTGACGTTAACAGCAGTAGCATGAATCAGCATTTTTGGTGAATTTAGGTTGGCTTGTTGTCATCTGGAGGGATTAAAAAGGGTAACAAGGAAAAAGACGTCTATAACAAGGTCAAAATATTAAGAATCACCAAATATAGCTACAATATATAAAAAATGTAAAAAAGACCAAGTAGACTGGACTATATAAACAGGGACAGTCGGTATCAATTGAATAAAACAGGGGGGGGGAACAAACTGACCTCAAATGCCCAATATAATAATAAATAATATAATCTTTATTAAGTATACATAGTAGATGGTAACAATAAAATATTTAATTATATGTAATTAAAAACATGAACAGGGACGCTCACGCTCTAATCAACAGAGGTTGGGTCCAAAAGTCAAAGTTCATCTTATTCCCTGCTATTGTTTGTGTTAAGAAGGACGGTACGTTGAGACTGGACTATGATTACCGGGAACTAAACCGAAAGTCAGTACCTGATCGATACCTGATACCAAAGATCCAATATATGCTGAATAGCCTATAAGGAAGTACCTGGTTCTCTGTCCTCGATCAGGGTAAGGCATACCACGAAGGGTTTTTCGAGGAGTCTAGTAGACCCTTGACAGCATTCATCACACCATGTGGATTATATAAGTGGATCCGCATACCATTTGGGCTCAGTTCAGCTCCAGAAGAATTCCAGAGGAGCTTGGAGACATGTTTAGAAGGATTGAGGGATGATATCTGCCAGCCGTACTTGGATGACAATGTGGTACACAACAAAACCTTCCAGGAGCATGTTGAACATGTGAGGACTGTACTTCAGCGGTATCAACAACACGTAGTTAAGTTGACCCCAAAGAAGTGTGAACTGTTCAAAATGCAAGTCTGATTTCTAGGGAAAATTATGTCTGGAGAAGGATATACCATGGACCCAGCAGCAGGCTCCGGTACTAGCCTTAAAAGACAAGCGTCTCTCTACTGTCGAGCAGGTGAGGCAGATCATAGGATTCCTCTACTACTATCGTACTTATGTCTGGAACTTCTCGAGGATTGCCGCCCCACTATATCTCCTCTTGGGGGCGACAGAATCAACAACACCCATGGAGAAAAAGAAGAACGCGGGCAAGATTGAACTTAAAAGAAACATTTCGTCCCAGCAACCCATTCTCGGGACATCAGACCACCAGGAGGTATTGGAAGAACCTGATAAAACCACCCATATTGGGATATCCTGATTTCAACTTACCATTTGTTCTTCATTGTGACGCTTCTCAAGTTGGACTGAGAGCTGCCCTGTATCAGCATCAAGATGGGAAATTGAGAGTCACTGGTTACGGTTCCAGAACATTGACAGGCGCTGAGAGGAATTACCATTTAAATTCCGGAAAATTGGAGTTCCTGGCATTGAAATGGGCTATCTGTGAATGATTTAGAGATAATTTCTATTACAGCAAAGAGCTTGAGGCTTACACGGACAACAACCCTTTGACCTATGTTTTCACTACAGCCAAACTGAATGCGACGGCTCAGAGATGGGTAGCTGAACCAGCTGACTTCAATTTCAATATTAAGTGCAGGCTATGGAAATGCAATGCGGATGCTGACGGATTGTCGAGAATGCCACTAGAGCCTAAGGAGTTCATGCAAGAATGCTTGGAGGAGGTCAGTCTTCAAGCTATTGTGAGCACTGCCCATGCAGCACAAGCTAAACAAGAGGAAGACACACCATTGTGGTGTCCGTAAAAGCGAAAGAACGAGATCACCCCTGTCCATTCAACAACTACCAAAAGGAACAATACATAGCACACAATGGGAAGATCAGATAATTGGCAGAATACTACCTTATGTGGACCAAAATCGGTTTCCAAGTAAACGAGAAAGAGATAACCAGCAGTATCAATTTTAGTTAAAGAATGGACGAAGCTCTACCTCAGTGAAGACAGTATCTTGTATCGTAAAGGAGGACAAAACCTGTAGTTGGGCATGCTGCTTTTTTCTTTTTTTTTCATGCAAGTTTTTACTAGCATTCTCTTGGAGAACTCATTTTTCATTATAATGTAGTGGTGCCCTCCATACTTCTCTTTGTCATTGGTGTCTGAAAGATAAACGTCCCAACACATCAACCCGGGCACCTATGGGCATTATCCAAACTATGTATCCATTTGAGATGGTCTCAATCTCGAGACATGCAAGGAAGGTTAAGAATACATCTTGGTGGTGATGGACCATTTTATTTGAATTGCTCAAGCATAGGCTGACACCAATAAATCTGGTCGAGCAGTGGCAGAGAAGATAAGATCTTCAATGATTTTGCTTTGAAGTTTGGGTTCCCTACGAGGTTACACCACGACCAAGGAAGAGAATTTGAGAACCAGCTCTTTGCCAAGTTAGGAAAGTACTGTAGAATTCAGAGATCTCATAGAACACCCTATCACCCACAGGGTAATGGACAACTGGAACGTTTTAACCGGACATTATCGTTAATGTTGCGCACTTTAACAGCTGACGAGAAGAAAGATTGGAAAAGTTATCTTTCAAAAGTGCTACATGCCTATAACTGTACCAAGAGCGAGGTAACTGGTTACTCCCCTTTCTTCCTATTGTATGGACGATCGCCAAGACTGCCAATCAACATCATGTTTGACACCCTGGTGTCAGAGACTTACAAAAGGTATCCGAAGTACTTTCGGAAATGGAAGAAAGGGATGGCAGAGGCATACAACATAGTGTCTAAAGTGGCTACCCAAGGGCAGAGCAAGAATAAGGAGTACTATGATCAAAAACGTTATGGATCAGAATTAACACTGGGAAGTCTGGTGCTAGTCAAGAACGTACGTGAAAAAGGTGGTCCAGTAAAACTTTGTTCGGACTGGGAAGACAAGGTGTATGTGGTCGTAAGGAGGAAAGCCAATGACAGTCCAGTGTATGAAATCCGATTTGAAACTGGGGACAAGAAAACCAGAATAGTCCATCGGAATTTACTACTATCCTGTGATTATCTCCCACCACAACAAGACTCCCCAGAAGTAGACCGACATCGACCGAGATCGACTAAGGGACTACCACAGACTGAAGCTCCGGAGGTGGATAGTGACCTTGAGTGTTCTGATGAAGAAGAGCACACTGATTTATCTCTCAGACTGGGAAGGAGAGGGATGTACTATCTTCAGGAGAGTGAACTAAGTCCCGAGGCTCCAAGGAGTACAGATGAAGTCCAAATCAGTTCTGATGACACAGAGACCCTTCGACACTTAGGAGCAGCGGAATTACCAGACTGTGCGGAAACAGATGATTCAGCAGAAGTACAGGAACTTACAAAGGCAGTTCCAAGAGTACCTGAGGAAGTACGAGAAATTAGTGCAGCGAAAAACTCCTGCAATCGAAGAACCCTTGGTATCTGAGGAACAAACCACCAGGAGGATGTCGACTCGAGAAGTGAGGAGGCCATGATGTTGATATGAGACACTTGGTGGACCGAGTCAAGTGCCAAGGACAGTCAATTGGAAACAGGTATCCCTGCCAACAGACCAGGAAAGCCCACTTGAGTGGTATTCACCACCGGGGGGCAGTATGGAAGATGTTGTCTGGTGGAAAGACTTATTTTCACGCTCTGATTTTCCTTAAAAGACTTTGTAGAAACAAATAACTGTTAAGGCCTAGTGAGAGAGAGAGAGCTGGTTGAAGACGTACAAAAAGCTCCAGATGAAGCGATGCTGTTTTGTTTTACAGGAGTCATACAATTAAAAGGTCCAAGAATTGGTTGTTATTAATGTCTATGAATGTTATGCCAATATGTATATAAAGTGACACGACTCCCACCACGGTCTCAGACTTGGTCAGATCGATCAATTAAGGCAAATGTCGAGGACGACATTCAAAAAGGAGGGAAGAGTTTGACATGCAGAAATAGTGCTGAGTGCTGTTGCTTCAAAAGCATCCAGCAACTAGAGGGGTTAACACAGTCACATGAGACAGGTAGTGGTTAGCAGAGCCCCATGGGGATTGTGGGGAACTTGTTTAGATTCTGGCAGCAGCCCAATGGATGAGTGGTGTGTGATCTGTCTCTCACAAAGTTCAGGCAAGTGAACCACAGGGACACAGGATTCCATTAAAGAGTGAAGCTGGGCTAACCCTTGTACTGCTAGTCGAGAAAGTCTATCAGGATTAGGAAGATAAGGACTGGAAGGAATTGTACAACAGGGATCATCTCCCTCAGCAACCCCCCTCTACCCATCTCACTGTGCTAGAAGAAATGCTGTGTACTACTGTGCCTTTGTAAAGAGTCTTGATCTGTGCTAAACTGTGCTATCAAAAAAAGCTGTTAGTCAATGTACCTTTAAGAAGCAGCTGTACTGTTTATGAAGCCTGTGCTTAAGAGACTTGAATTGCACTGGATGGGCTGTGATATTAAACTACACTGTTCATCTGTTCATGAAGACTCTATCAATTGTGTCTGTGTGAGCAAGTGAATCCATCTTGTGTCTGAGGAAGCTATAGTGCATGGTCGCCCTGAGTAACGGTTCCCCCAGAGTTCCAAAGAATTCATGAGATCTGTCCTGCTGCTACTGAACCTAGCGGCGTGCACGGAACAACTCCATCTGAAAGAATGTCATCTGTAAGTCACCATCTATTACTGTAAAAATTGAGGCATTTTAGGCCTAAATTCCCTTTTTTGGGGCAGTCTGTCACTCTCATCATATCCAGCACCCTTTTGCATCCACAAAAAAAAATCTTTACAGTGGTGTATGTCGGTAAAAAGATTTGTGTTTCAAATTGTTATGGCTGCTTCATTACTGTGTTAAATGCTCCAACTACTACCACCATCATCATCTTCAGCCTAGAGGCAGTCATTGCGCAGATAGAAAGTCTGAGTAGCAGAATGTCAACGCTTAGGCTGTGTTGTACTCTGCATTGTACTCTGTCTCTGTATTATGAAGGCTAAATCTTCTTGATGAAATCATGCCTGGAAGAGACATAGCAAAATAAAGTTGAAGATCACGGGGACAGGACTCGCAACTACTGAAACCTGGTCTTCCTGGGCAGGATTCTGACAAGCCCTCACCTACTAATACTGAACTGGTTGGATGCTGATGTTTAAAAGGAGCCCATACATTTTCTATAACTGAATTTTTGATATTTCGGATGCATTCCCAGAGATGTCAATAGGAGAGCATGGTGGTCGGAGATGTGACTTCTACACCATCACACGAGCTGCCGCCTCTCCACCACCCGAGGTGTCGCACCCACCACCTTCTGTCTCTTTCCCATTCTCCCGCAGAATGAAAGTCGACAAGGACAAGGTCCTCTCCCCTCTGTAACAGTCTGTCATTGTAATTTTTTGGGGGTAAATGATATCTATTACTATGTATGTAACCCCTTGTTATGTATAGCACCATGGAATTACTGGCGCTATATAAATAACTAAATAATAATAATAATACTATATGGGTGTTTCCACTAGACAATCCATCAAACATGTTATTGAAGGAATTTCTTTTTTTCTGAAAACTCTGTTCAGCTGTGCACAAACTATGTCAACTTGGTAGCTATACCCCAGTGGGTGTTGGCACAGTGTCATGTTGAATACAGTCCCCAGATGTTATGTAGGTCCCTAATCTCACCTCTACTTCAGCAGCATGATGAATTAATAGGAAAACACGTGGTATTGGTGTAGCTGTTGTTTTCTTGTCAAAGAAACTCAATAACATCAATGAGGTGGTTAGCCGCACATGGAATGGAGAAATAGTAAAGATGACAATTGACAAGTAGTTTCAAATTTGAGGTAAAACACACTTCAACAAGTTGCTTTAACTCTTACATCATTATATTTGAAAGTGTTGAAGAAAAAGATGAATATATTGTGATCCAAATAGGTATGAATAATTAATCACACAAATGATGTAACATAATTCTAAACATACACAAGCTATCAGTGGGGAATTATTTTCCATCAAATTTTTTAAGTATGAGACTAGTGTCATCTTGTGGAATGATATGAGCCACAAAGTCCTTCAAATTGAAACTGTTCTGGATGTACTGTACAATTTTCTCTAGAAAATTGGAAGTACATGCCAGATATGTACAGAGTCAGGATGACCGGGCTGCGGGTACCTGTGCTGCGCCGTGTCCGGAACTGTCAAGGCTGCGTCCCCTGTTTCCCTGTGGAAGGAATAGGGTAACGGACAGGCCCCATTACACCGAAAGAGGGGTCGTGTTTAGACAGGAAACCTGGCAGGAAGCTGAGGGGAAAAAAAAGCAAAGCAGCAGTGATTCCACAGCTGTGACCGTGTGAGCAGCAAGGGGGGCTGTGCACTATGCACCCAGAGCGGCGAAATGCAGCAGACAGACCGGTGACCTAGAGGCATGGGGTCAGCTTAATAGAAAGCGGGCAAGACATCAAAAATTTATGGCGTGGACAAGCAGAGCATAGGAGGATGAGCAGCGTGCTCTATCCTTAGAGCAGTGGCGCTGCAAAGGACTGTTCCCGTTGGCTCCCGCCACTAAAAGTGGTCCTGCCATTTAGCATGGCACCGTGTGACTAGTGACCGCCAGAGAGCGCACGTGCACAGTACAGAGAACCAGGTCATGTCACATGTTCAGCGTGGATAGCCAATAATTATAAGGAATGAGAGAGGACGTTGGTACAGTCAGCAAGTTACTCCCTCAGCATTTCACAAACTTTTCACTCCTTGTGAGAGTCCACCGTGCCTCAGGGCCTAGGGCGATGGGAGGGTCTGAGAAAACTCTCCCCGAAACTTTGCCAGTGTTCCACTGCCTCTGCTGGATTGGAGTTGTGTCTCTCTCACCTTGCTTGGCCAACAAACTGTGACCTCTGCTGCCAGCATTTTTATATAGGAATTTTTTTAATAATTCTGCAAGAACGGCCCTATGGTCCTCCAACATTTTAGTACACCTGTCTGCCTCTGGAATAAGAGATAGAAAGTTCTCCTGGTAGTGTGGGTCTAGAAGTGTCACCAATCAGTATTGCCCATCACCCAAAATTTTGAGAACGTGAGGGTGACTGGGAAAGTCAGCGGAACCTAAACTCAGCCATGGGTGCAAGACTGCTAACAGTCAATTCTTCCATGTCATTAGCAAGAGGACGACTGACCATGCTCTTCTCCTCCTACTTGTCCTCAGGCCTCCTCGACTTTTGACTAACCTCTGTAATATAATTGTTAATACACCCCTGTAGTTTTTATCTCCACCACCTCATCGTAGATTTTAAGTTGTCACGAACAGGATTTTTTTTGGGGGGTTTAATTATTGTTATCGTTGTTACTTAGTGTAGATTGTAAGCTGTCACGAGCAGGGTCATTTTATTTCTGTATAATTATTGTATTGTTATTGTTGTTACTTAGTGTAGATTGTAAGCTGTGACGAACAGGGTCGTTTTATTGTGGTTTAATTTTGCATTATTGTTATTGTTGTTACTTAGAACTGTTGTTTTTCAAAAGGTTAAACTGTAAATATGTTTGCGCTATATAAATAACTATAAATATTCAGATTAGAACACAGAGAAGCAGGATGGAGACGTTAATGATGGCGTCATTTACGCTCACCCTCTTGTTGGATTCCTCAAACTTTTGGAGGATGGTACATATGTCTGACATCCATGTCCACTCCTAAGATCTTATGTGAGAAGTCAAAACTGAATACCAACAACCTTGTTGATGCTGGTAGACTAGTCACCAAATGCCCTCTTCTGCTCACAAATCCTTTCCAACATCTGCAGTGTGAGTTCCAATTCCTGGGGACATCATACACCAGTCTGTGAACCAGAAGCTGCAAGCGCTGCTGAAGCACAGCAAGGGCAGATGAAGCTGCGGTTGACTTTCTAAAATGGGTACGCAGAGCATTGAACTTTTTCCTAGCAGATCTGGCAGCTCCGTGTCGCTTTTCAGAAAACATTGACCAATGAGGGTAAGCACATTTGCCAGGCATGGCACGTGTCTGAGCTTGCCTCACCACAGAGCAGCCACCAGGTTCCAGGCATTGTCACACATAACCATGCCTGGCTGTGGGGTCAGCAGTGTCAGCCACAGATCTGCCTGCTCTTTCAGAGCTGTCCACAATTCTTCATTATTGTGCATTTTGTCACCTAAGCATATTAGCTTCAGCACAGCCTTTTGCCGCTTTGATGAGGCAGTGCTGCAGTGCTTCCAGCGTTTGACTGATGTGCTACTTTTGGAGATGAAGGCTGAGGAGGAGGAGGAGGTGCAGGAGCTGTAGACTATGGGGGCAACCCAGATTTATGTAGGGCCCGCAATACTATGGTTTGGGAGGACATGCACCATACCAAGGTCATAGTGGGTCCCGGCTTCCACTATGTTAACCCAGTGTGCCCTCAGTGACATGTACCATTCCTGACCACAAGCACTTGTCCACGTGTTTGTGGTTAGATTGAGTTTCCAAGCAACAGCATTATGGAGGGCACGGGTAATGTTGTGGGACACGTGCCTGTGTAGTGTAATGCCGGGACGGCACACCGTGAAAAATAGTCCCCCTTGTTCGTGGCCTTGGGGTGATCCTCGACTCTGCCCTCTCTTTCAAGTTACATATCCAAACCCTTGCCTCCTCCTGCCCACTACAACTCAAAACATTTCCTGGATCCGTACATTCCAAGAAACTTCAAAAATATTTGTGCTGCCAGAGTATTCCAACTGTCCCTCTGTTATTCCCCAGCTTCTCCTCTCTGCCAGGCCCTTCACTGCCTTCCTATTGCCCATAGGCTACAGTTCAAAAGCCTAACTATAACATACAAAGCCTTCCAGAAACTGTCTCCTCCATACATCTATGACATCGTCTCCCAATGTCCGACTGGCTCATGATTTATTCAACGCTAACCCAGTGTGCCGTCAGCGAAATGTTCCGTCCCTGCCCACAAGCACTTGTCCACGTGTCCGTGGTTAGGTGCACTTTCCCTGTAACAGCATTGTTGAAGGCCTGGGTAATGTTGTGAGACATGTGCTTGCTTGTGTAATGTCGTTACGGCAGACCTGGAGAAATGGTGGTGGGTTGGGACCGAGTACCTTGTTACGGTCACCGCCATCGGTTGCAGAAAGTTTCTGTCTTCCACGAGCCTAAAATGCAACATTTACATCTCAAACAGACGAGAAATGTGTGAATTTAGTACTGTGGTTTGGATGCGTATTTCCTCTTGCATTCCAACGACTAGGGTATGGACAACTGAACACTGCGTTGGGGCAAGGACGTGGACGTGATTGTTAATGGTGCAAGTTGAGTTGGTGTGCAACTACAGATGCAGAGCAGGAGGCATCTTTGCATGCATCATGGACAGGGTATTTGGCTTGCACGCACAACAGCGGAAGACTCAGTGGTATTGTGTGGCCCAGCTGCGCTTGGTACACATGTTCCCTGGAGAGTGCACAGAAAGGTAATTGCAAAACCTGATATTCATTCACGCTCACATTTCCCAACATTACCACTAGAGGGAATCTTAGACTATTTAAGGTCAGTGAGACATGTAGCAGGGGGCATTCTGGCCAGTGCAGACCAGTTCAGTCTGGTTTAGTTCCTGTCAGAGCTCAGTTAGAGCTGAAGCGATTCCTGTCAGAGACAGAAGGAGAGAGATTGAGCTGATATCTCAGAACAGACAGATTACTAGTACCCTATGTTTGTGGAAAGTGACTCTCGGAGCAAGCGTGTATTCAGTCTGACGGAACGTCCTGAGAGCTCCTCTGGACAGAGTCTTTGAAGGAAAGAAGGAAGGGGACTACAGTTGGCAGAACATCGAGTCAACTGAGAACAGTCAGTGAGCTGGAGAGAAAGAAAGCTGACAACTACACCTACTGCTACCCGTGCTTATGTTAAGGGTAAGAGTGAGGCGACGGGCGAGTGGTGTCCCAAGAAAGGAGTGACTTCGGTGACAGATCACCTTCACTCGACTAACCGGACACCGGGGTCCGAAGTATTGCTAGAACCTTTACGGCTAGTGAGAGAAACACCGGAATTCTTGCTGGACTTCAAGTCGCAGAGGGTAGCCCTAAAGTGTTGATACGTAACAGGAGTCAGGGAGAACAGGAGTCCGGCCTGATCAGCCACAAGGGCTTAGTTCTTTCCAATATCTGGTCACCAGAATAACCAAAAGGCTCTACCACAATGTCGACCGGGCGTAGCTGTTGCATCAAGAGTTAAACTTGACTTCACGCAAGTTAGGACTCAATACATTGAAAAGGGAAAGGAGGCCTTAAACTCACTCAGTGATTACCTGAATGTGCATTCTCCACCCTGACCAGCTTCCCGGGACATACCTGCAGATACCATCAGTAAAGGTATGGAAAGAGAACAACTTGTGTGTGACTGACTTAATATCTGCACCTGCAACACCATTGACTTTGAGGGAACAGTCCCACCTGTGGGGGACTTAACATCTTGCTGCCCCATAACATCCCCTCAGAAGATTAACCCTGCAGCGCTGGTCTACCTGATCAGAAACCACAGGTGGCGTCACGAACTATTACTACAATCCCCTGTAAATATTCCCCCCATTGTATGAGCGCCCAGGGCCACGGACCGAGCTCTGCTACCAGTGACATCCCCCATAGACTTCCATGGGCTCGGTGCCGAGTATCCCATAACCCTGGTACCATGTGCGACTCATTCTTTGGCGTCACGAACAGGATCCGAAGCTTACTGGATGTGAGTCCTGTGTGCCTTTGTGGACTGTTTTGTGCAGAAAAGACTGTGTGCAGTTTTTGTAATTTTTGGCGCCATCTTCCGCCATTTTGCCGCCATATTCGCGCCCTGAGGCGCTGGTGAAGAAGGTGGGCGTGCCTTCGTGGGCGTACCCCCCCTGTGGCGCGAAAGTGATGGGCGCCCTGTCAAAATGCTACTATAATGTCCGTGCCTGCCCCACTGCAAGGGAGATCCGCCTCCTCTTCATCCTCTATGCCAAGAAGAGGAAGCGCAAGTCCCGCCTCCACGGAAGAGACCAGATTGTTCCAGATGGAAAACACAGTCTGGCCTGGAGAGAGATGGCGGAAGGACAGGAGACGCTGTGTGGAGGAACGGCGGTGCGCAGACCCCGTTCCCCTGAAGAGCTACTGCCTGTGCCGGAGCCGTCCCGAGGTCGGGAGACTGACCAAACCATGAAGGAACTGGAGGAGGTGGATGCGTGTTAAGGGACATGGCCCGACACCATGAAGAGATGGAGGAGATCGAGCAAAGCTGGCGTGCCCGGAAACAGCGGCTGCTGTGGGACGCAACACTCACCCCTCCAGGAACGCAACCGTTACCTGTGCCACCACTGCCAGCGGCTGAAGAATCACCGGAGGCCGGCCCTGAAAGAGCTGATCCCGACTCCACCGATGATGCGGCAGGAGGGACGGAGGCTGAGGAGGCCCTGCACGGACCGGAGTGCCAGCCAGGCCAGGAGGCCGCAGCGGAATGCAGTTCCCCGGTAGTGACACTGGAGGGGACCCAGCCGTCCGTGATGGAGATCGACTGGGAGGAGATGGAGTACCTGGACGACGTGGAATACGCCGCCCAGATAGAGAATGAATGGCGACGCCGTGAGCAGGAGCAGCGACGGCAGCAGGAGGAGAGAGAGGTGCAGCAGTTCCGTCAGAGGTACCAGGAGGAGTTTCTTGCTGATAAAGAAAACGTCAGGAGAGATAAAGGTACGCTCCGGAAACCGCGGCGCCAGGGGTGCGTTAGCGACTTCAAACTCCGCAAAGGCTGGGGTTTCATCCATGAGCCAGGCCTGTACCAAGGGGTATTCGTCAGCCGCAGAGATGTGGAGTCTCATCTGCCTGTGGGACACCCGGGAAGGGATCTCATGAATGGGGATATAGTCAGCTATACGCGGCACTGGGGTCTTAAAGGGTGGTATGCTCTGAACGTCTTCCGTGTTAGCGACCCCGTCCCTGACGCCGGTAAAGTACATCATGCCACAGTGTCCCGGGCCTCAGCCCCATCAGCGCCAGGCCGCGCACCTGCATCGTGTACTGAGTCCTCCCCTGCATCACACCAGCATTGTGCGACTTCAATTGAGCCACCGGATGCATCTGCGCCTTACTCAACAACGCCACAGGAAAGTGCGTTCCAAAGTGAGCCAAATCTATACTCTGAAGAGGCACCCGTTAGGCCTCAAGTCAATCGCAGAAGCGAAGTAAGGACTGTGGCTACTCAAACACAGATCGCGGGACATGACATGTTAGTGATGCTTTCCAGATCGCACCGCATACTTCCAGCCCCAGGTATGGAAGCAGTCATTGCAATCTGCAAGCAAGAACAGTAGGACCCAGACAGGGTTTACTGCATCTGTATAAAGTTGAAGAAAAGTTTTACGAAGAATTGCACTTTATTGATCATATGTAATGATGTTTGCATAGGATGTTTGCATAATTTAAAGTAGAATACCCCAGTTGGGTAAAGTGAAGTAACTGTATGATATGTGATTTTCTTGAAGTGTTCTTATGCAAGGACTGCGTGCTGAGGACTCTTGCAGCACAGAACTTTAAATGTAAATAGTTCGCACTTCGGTGCCCCATCTTGGTTTTACATAAAGCCTTACTGAGTCGCACACACCAAGTGGTGTGGGTACCAGGGTTATGGGGTACTCGGCACCGAGCCCATGGAAGTCTATGGGGGATGTCACTGGCAGCAGAGCTCGGTCCGTGGCCTGGCGCTCATACAATGGGGGGAATATTTACAGGGGATTATAAAGATAGTTCGTGACGCCACCTGTGGTTTCTGATCTGATTGACCAGCGCTGCAGGGTAAATCTCTGAGGGGATGTTATGGCAGCTAGATGTTAAGTCCCCCACAGGTGGGACTGGTCCCTCAAAGTCTATGGTGGTGCAGGGTGCAGATAAGAAGTCAGTCACACACAATGCAGTCTCTTTCCATACCTTTACTTGTAGATGTTGCAGGTATGTCCCGGGAAGCTGGTCAGGTTGGAGAATGCACATTCAGGGAATTGCTGAGCAGGTTTAAGGCCTCCTTTCTCCTTGAAATGTATGTGAGTCCTAACTTGCATAAAGTCAAGTGCAACTCTTCCAATAGCAACTACGCCCGGCCAACATTGTGGTGGAGCCTTCTATGTCTCTGATTATCAGATGATGAAAGAACTAAGTCCTTACTTTTGCAGGGTCCTGCTCAAAGTCCTTGTTCTCCCTGACTCCGGTTACATATCAGCGCTTAGGGCTACCTTCTGCGACTTGAAGTCCAGCAAGGCCTCCGGTTTTCTATCACTAGCCGTGAAGTACTAGCAATGCTTCGGACCCGGTGTCCGGTTTACTAAGTGAAGGTGATCTGTCACCTAAGTCACTTGTCCTTCTTTTACCACTCGCCTGTCGCCCTTCTCTTGCTCTTAACATAAGCACAGGTAGCAGTGGTTGTAGTCGTAAGCTTTCCTTCCAGAGCTCACTGACCTGTTCTCAGTTGCCTCGTTGTTATAACTGCAGTGGTTCCTTTCCTTCTTTCCTTCCTAAGACTCTGTCCAGAGTGGCTATCAGGAGCTTCTGTCGACTGATCTCATGCACGCTCTGAGAGTTACTTTCCACGTTCATAGGGAACACAGGAGCTTATTCTGAGGTAACTGCTTCATTTGCTTCAGTTGCAGCTCTGACTAGGCTAGAGTGCCTCACTTGTCCACTCGTACTAGCCTCCACTTCTGTATGAGGTGAGCTACGGGAGCTCCTTCAGATCCCAGTCTTATCTCCTCTCCCTCCAAGACTCGACTGCTCTGTCCTGAGACAGGAAACTACTCTGGCTACTGCTACGTCACACTAACTTAAAGTCTGAAATGCCTCTAGTGGCAGTATTGAGAAATGTGTGAGATGTGAATGAATATCAGGCTTTACAATTACCTTTCCTGTGCATTTTCCAGGAGACATGTGTGCCACGCGCAGCTGGGCCACACATTACTACCTCTGAAGAAAAACCTGTATGGTGTGGCCTAGAGTGAGGTCTGCAGCTCAGAAGTCCTGCAGCCCACCCAGGACCCACGTGGGAGGTTTTTGGTGCGGGTCCTCCACAAGTATATTGTATTTATTGAGAAAAGTTTTGGTAATTTTCTATTGCTCTTTGTATACAATGTAACGTTAAAGAGTCCTTACCTCCCGCAAGGGATGAGTTAAATTGTTGATGTAATATATAAAAATGTTTTTCTTTTCTGTTTCAGCCCGGGAGTGCTGATGATAACTAGGGGGGGATGTGTGGCCCAGCTGCGCTTGGTACACATGTTCCCTGGAGAGTGCACAGAAAGATAATTGCAAAACCTGATATTCATTCACGCTCACATTTCCCAACATTACCACTAGAGGGAATCTTAGACTATTTAAGGTCAGTGAGACATGTAGCAGGGGGCATTCTGACCAGTGCAGACCAGTTCAGTCTGGTTTAGTTCCTGTCAGAGCTCAGTTAGAGCTGAAGCGATTCCTGTCAGAGACAGAAGGAGAGAGATTGAGCTGATATGTCAGAACAGACAGATTACTAGTACCCTATGTTTGTGGAAAGTGACTCTCGGAGCAAGCGTGTATTCAGTCTGACGGAACGTCCTGAGAGCTCCTCTGGACAGAGTCTTTGAAGGAAAGAAGGAAGGGGACTACAGTTGGCAGAACATCGAGTCAACTGAGAACAGTCAGTGAGCTGGAGAGAAAGAAAGCTGACAACTACACCTACTGCTACCCGTGCTTATGTTAAGGGTAAGAGTGAGGCGACGGGCGAGTGGTGTCCAAAGAAAGGAGTGACTTCGGTGACAGATCACCTTCACTCGACTAACCGGACACCGGGGTCCGAAGTATTGCTAGAACCTTTACGGCTAGTGAGAGAAACACCGGAATCCTTGCTGGACTTCAAGTCGCAGAGGGTAGCCCTAAAGTGTTGATACGTAACAGGAGTCAGGGAGAACAGGAGTCCGGCCTGATCAGCCACAAGGGCTTAGTTCTTTCCAATATCTGGTCACCAGAATAACCAAAAGGCTCTACCACAATGTCGACCGGGCGTAGCTGTTGCATCAAGAGTTAAACTTGACTTCACGCAAGTTAGGACTCAATACATTGAAAAGGGAAAGGAGGCCTTAAACTCACTCAGTGATTACCTGAATGTGCATTCTCCACCCTGACCAGCTTCCCGGGACATACCTGCAGATACCATCAGTAAAGGTATGGAAAGAGAACAACTTGTGTGTGACTGACTTAATATCTGCACCCTGCAACACCATTGACTTTGAGGGAACAGTCCCACCTGTGGGGGACTTAACATCTTGCTGCCCCATAACATCCCCTCAGAAGATTAACCCTGCAGCGCTGGTCTACCTGATCAGAAACCACAGGTGGCGTCACGAACTATTACTACAATCCCCTGTAAATATTCCCCCCCATTGTATGAGCGCCCAGGGCCACGGACCGAGCTCTGCTGCCAGTGACATCCCCCATAGACTTCCATGGGCTCGGTGCCGAGTATCCCATAACCCTGGTACCATGTGCGACTCAGTATCACCCGCAGACACTGTACATGGAGCATGGTGTTCAACCAACAAAGTCTGGTGCATTGCTGCCATGTGCCTGATCATGCTGGTGGTGGTAAGGCTGGTAGTTTTGCTACCCCTGCTGATGCGACATGGCCGGTGGTGCAAATGGACTTTTTGGGGTTATCGGCAGAGTCTTTAAAAAAAAACAAGATTAGGGACATTCATTCTCTTCCTCTCCCACACCACCTCCTCACCTCGACACCTGTCTTTCGGTGTTCCCCAAGGCTCTGTTTTAGGACCCTTACTCTTCTCCATCTAAACCTTCAGCCTGGGACAGCTGATGTTATGGCAAGGTTTGTGTGTAGCCCTGGTGTGAAGGCACACATAAAACCCTGGAGGATGTGCGGAGAGGTAACAGTTTAATGCTTAATAACCATTCACTCCATCACACACTTGGACACACCCATAGGGTATGTAGCCAGTCAGTCAGCCAGCAGTCATTCAGAGAGTGAGTTTCCTGTCTTCG
The DNA here is from genome assembly GCA_033576555.1 of Oophaga sylvatica. Classification (NCBI taxonomy): domain Eukaryota; kingdom Metazoa; phylum Chordata; class Amphibia; order Anura; family Dendrobatidae; genus Oophaga; species Oophaga sylvatica. Next base: position 719,393,134 of record JARQOD010000001.1, read on the forward strand.
GACAGAGGAGTCAGTGTGTGTCTAGCCTGGACTTGGAGGGAGGAAGAAGTTCAGCCAGATCCTGTCTGCAGTTCTTAAAGTGGAGGCTAGTAAGGGTGAGCCAGTTCACCTTAGCCTAGTCAGAGCTGTGCCTAACCAGAAGATAGAGACCATTAAGGAAGAAAGAAGAGTTAGCAGCAGAAACTTCAGTCGCCTGTCCCAAGGACAGTGAAATTCAGTCGACGTGCTCCTGAACTAGAAGAATACTGAGCATCTGTTAGCGAGCTCCAAGGAAGAAGCAAGAAAGGATTAACTTGCATTACCTTAGGAAGTGTGGAGTGCTTATGCTAAGAGCGCGAACAGGGCGAAGGGCGCAGTGGAAAGAATTCTAGAAGTGCCTTAAGGATTGAATTATCCTGCATTGTTCACCGGTCACTGGGGACCGAAGTGTCGCTACAGCTTCAGGCGTAGAGATAGATAAACCAGAGTCTTACTGGACCTTAGGTCGCAGAAAGCAGCCCTTGGAGTGTCGGTACGTAACAGGGGTCAGGTGGAATAGGGACTTTGAGTCAGTGCACGACAAAAGGAAGAACCTAGTTCCATCACTGGAAGGCTCCGACCACAAAACTGACCGGGCAGTACAGCTTTGGAGAAGCTGGAGTATTCGGAGTGAACTTAGCTTTATGCTAGTTGGACTCATCATATGGAAAGTAAAGGAGGCCTCTAACCTGTTCAGCTGTTATCTCAAAGCACATCCTCCACCCCGACCAGCCTCCCTGGACCTGCCTGAACAACTTAGAAGTAAAAGGTATGGAAAGACGCTGGATGGTGTGAGACTGATTTATTTATCTGCACCCTACATCATTAATTCCATAGACTTTGAGGGACCAGTCCCACCTGTGGGGGACCCGTCATCTAGCTGCCACAACATCCCCTCAGAGATCTACTGCAGCGCTGGTCTCAGTGATCAGACAACTACAGGTGGCGTCACGAACTGTTATACAGTCATGGCCAAAAGTTTTGAGAATGACACAAATATTAATTTTTACAAAGTCTACTGCTTCACTTTTTCTAATGGCAATTTGCATATACTCCAGAATGTTATAAAGAGTGATCAGCTTAACAGCAATTACTTGCAAAGTCAATATTTGGCTAGAAAATGAACTTTATCCCCCAAAACACATTTCAACATCATTGCAGCCCTGCCTTAAAAGGACCAGCTAACCTCTTTTCAGTGATTGCTCCATTAACACAGGTGTGGGTGTTGATGAGGACATGGCTGGAGATCAATCTGTCATGATTAAGTAAGAATGACACCACTGGACACTTTAAAAGGAGGCTGGTGCTTGGCATCATTGTTTCTCTTCTGTTAACCATGGTTATCTCTAAAGAAACACGTGCAGTCATCATTGCAATGCACAAAAATGGCCTAACAGGGAAGAGTATCGCAGCTAGAAAGATTGCATCTCAGTCAACAATCTATCGCATCATCAAGAACTTCAAGGAGAGAGGTTCCATTGTTGCCAAAAAGGCTCCAGGGCGCCGAAGAAAGACCAGCAAGTGCCAGGACCGTCTCTTAAAAGTGTTTCAGCTGCGGGATCGGCTACCAACAGTGCAGAGCTTGCTCAGGAATGGCAGCAGGCAGGTGTGAGTGCATCTGCACGCACTGTGAGGCGGAGACTCATGGAGCAAGGCCTGGTCTCAGGGAGGGCAGCAAAGAAGCCACTTCTCTCCAGAAGAAACATCATGGACAGACTGATATTCTGCAAAAGGTACAGGCAGTGGACTTCTGAGGACTGGGGTAAAGTTATTTTCTCTGATGAATCCCCTTTTCGATTGTTTGGGACATCAGGAAAACGCCTCATTCGGAGAAGACAAGGTGAGCGCTACCACCAGTCTTGTCTCATGCCAACTGTTAAGCAACCTGAAACCATTCATGTGTGGGGTTGCTTCTCAGCCAAGGGAATCAGCTCTCTCACAGTCTTGCCTAAAAACACAGCCATGAATAAAGATTGGTACCAGAATGTCCTCCAAGAGCAACTTCTCCCAACCCTCCAAGAGCAGTTTGGCGATCAACAATGCCTTTTCCAGCATGATGGAGCACCTTGCCATAAAGCAAAGGTGATAACTAAATGGCTCAGGGAACAAAACATAGAGATTTTGGGTCCATGGCCTGGAAACTCCCCAGATCTTAATCCCATTGAGAACTTGTGGTCAATCATCAAGAGACGAGTGGACAAACAAAAACCTAAAAATTCTGACAAAATGAAAGCATTGATTGTGCAAGAATGGACTGCTATCAGTCAGGATTTGGTCCAGAAGTTGATTGAGAGCATGCCAGGGAGAATTGCAGAGGTCCTGAAGAAGAAGGGTCAACACTGCAAATATTGACTTGCTGCATTAACTCATGCTAACTGTGAATATAAGCTTTTGTTACTCATATGTTTGCAATTATATTTCTGTCTGTGATAAAAACATCTGTCAAACACACACATAAAAACCAGAGGGCAGCAGATCATGTGAAAATATAATATTTGTGTCATTCTCAAAACTTTTGGCCATGACTGTATACCAATCCCCTGTAAATAATATTCCCCTCAACATACGCCTGACCGTCAGGGCCACAGACCGAGCCGCCGCTACCTGTGACAACCCCATAGACTTCCATGGGCTCGGCTCTGAGTACCCCATTGCTCTGGTAACCCACAATTGTGGTGCGGGTCACACAAAAATTTGGCGTCACGAACAGGATGCGAAAACTTGCAAGATTGTGAGTCCTGTGTGCCTGTGGACTGTTTCAGTGAAAAAGGACTGTTTGCACTTTTGGCGCCAAATACCGCCATCTTTGCCGCCATATTCGCGCCCTGAGGCGCTGGAGAAGAAGGTGGGCGTACCTTTTGTGGGCGTGTGCCCCCCTGAAGCGCGAAAAGTTATGGCCACCCTCTCCAAGGCTTATTACAATATGCGATCCTGCCCTACAGCAAAAGAGGTCCGCCTCCTCTTCACCTTCCCTGCGAAGAGGAGGAGACGCAAACCCCGCCTCCACGGAAGAGATGAGACTGTTCTGAAAAAGTATGAGAGACGGGCTTGGAGTACGATGGAGGCAGGACGTGTGCAGCCGAGCAGGGAAGCGGAGGAAGGCAGGCCCCGTTCCCCAGCCAAGCTGCCACTAGAACCGGAGCCATTTGTGGTCCGGCACCTGCAGCAAGCCTTGCTGGAGATTGGAGAAGAAAATGCAAGGTTAAAGAAAATGATTCTGCAACGACCTGGCGTGGAGGAGATTGAGAGGCGCCGGCGTACCCAGATACAGCGGCGGCTGTGGGACGCGGTGTTCTCTCCCTTCGACGACCCTCCGCCATTTGAATTACCTAAACTTCTGCTGCCCAAGGCTAAGGAGCAACCGGAGGCTACCCCCAAAAGGACTGACCCTGATCCCACCGATGGAGCGGTGGAGGCGAAGGAGGTTGAGGAGGTCCAGCCAGTACCGGAACGCCCGCCCGGCCAGGAGGCCGCAGCAGATGATTGTTCCCCGGTAGGGACACCGGAGGGATCCTGTCCGTCGCTGCCGGAGGTCGACTGGGACGCGATGGAGCGTCTTGGTGACGTCGCATATGTCGTAAAATGGGAAAGCGCGTGGCAGCAACGTCAGGAAGAAGAACAGGAGGCCCAGCGCAACCGACAGCGGCAGCATGCAGAGCTCATCGCGGACAAGGAGACCGTTCGCCGCGATAAAGGTACCCGGAGGGAACCACGACGTCAGGGGTGCGTCACCGAATTCCAGTTCCGCAAGGGCTGGGGTTTTATCCGGGAACCGGGACTTTACCCAGGGGTATTTGTGAGCCGACGCGACGTAGAGTCCCACCTACCACAAGGCCATCCGGGAAGGGACCTAGTTAATGGAGACATAGTCACCTACACACGGCACTGGGGTATGAAGGGATGGTATGCCCTTAATGTCACAATCGTCCGTGACCCCGTCCCTGACGCAGGTAACGTCACCATTGCCAGCGCATCACAGTCCCGAGCTCCCGCTGCACTAGGCCGTGCCCTGGAATCGCAACCCGCGACCCCGTTCAAATCACAAATTACACCGCCGGACGTGGCGGCACCAGCAGCGATGCCATCAGTATCTTGTAATGACGACGTACCCGTTGCGCCCCCAGTGGTTCGCACAAGGACTGTAGCGACCCAAACTCTGATAGCAGGTCACGACCTGTTTGTCGTGTGCTCTAAGGAGCATCGCATTGTTCCAGCCCCCGGGGTGGAAAATGTAATTGAAGTCTGCAAGAAAATGTGAAGACCGGTAGGACCCAGACAGGGGTTTACCGCAACTAAGAAGATGTAAAAAGTTTTGATAAAAGAAATAATTGCTGTTTTGCACTTTATTGCTATGTATAGTGTTTACATAGTTTTATATATATTGAGTAGAATGCCCGGCTGGGTACAAGAATGAAAATTTTGAAAAGTTGAAGAATTTTTGAGGAATTAAGAAATAATATGTTGATTGCAGAGTTTTACATATAGAATACCCTGGTTGGGTAAATATCGTTAGATATATAATGTAAATATTGAAGTGAAAAGTATATATATGTGTCCTTTTATTATGTCATGGACTGAGAGGCTGAGGACTGTGCCAGCCCAGAACTTATCTTTGTACATAGTTGCGCTTCGGTGCATTATATTGGTTTTACACGAAGCCACTATTATACAACTACCTCTGAACATAAAACCCGTATGGTGTGGCACTGAGCGAGGTCTGCAGCCAGATGTCCTGCAGCCCACCCAGGACCCACGTTGAAGGTTTGGTGCGGGTCCTTCACAAGAATACTGTGTATTTATTGAATGTTTTGATGCTTTAATACTTTTTGTATTTTCCTACTGTACATAATGCAACGTTTAAGATTTCTTACCTCCCGGATGGGAAGAGTTTAATGTTTATTGTTAATGAAAAACAAAATGTCTTTCTTCTTGTATTTCACAGCCCGGGAGTGCTGTATTTTACCATGGGGGAATGTGTAGCCCTGGTGTGAAGGCACACATAAAACCCTGGAGGATGTGCGGAGAGGTAACAGTTTAATGCTTAATAACCATTCACTCCATCACACACTTGGACACACCCATAAGGTATGTAGCCAGTCAGTCAGCCAGCAGTCATTCAGAGAGTGAGTTTCCTGTCTTCGGACAGAGGAGTCAGTGTGTGTCTAGCCTGGACTTGGAGGGAGGAAGAAGTTCAGCCAGATCCTGTCTGCAGTTCTTAAAGTGGAGGCTAGTAAGGGTGAGCCAGTTCACCTTAGCCTAGTCAGAGCTGTGCCTAACCAGAAGATAGAGACCATTAAGGAAGAAAGAAGAGTTAGCAGCAGAAACTTCAGTCGCCTGTCCCAAGGACAGTGAAGTTCAGTCGACGTGCTCCTGAACTAGAAGAATACTGAGCATCTGTTAGCGAGCTCCAAGGAAGAAGCAAGAAAGGATTAACTTGCATTACCTTAGGAAGTGTGGAGTGCTTATGCTAAGAGCGCGAACAGGGCGAAGGGCGCAGTGGAAAGAATTCTAGAAGTGCCTTAAGGATTGAATTATCCTGCATTGTTCACCGGTCACTGGGGACCGAAGTGTCGCTACAGCTTCAGGCGTAGAGATAGAAAAACCAGAGTCTTACTGGACCTTAGGTCGCAGAAAGCAGCCCTTGGAGTGTCGGTACGTAACAGGGGTCAGGTGGAATAGGGACTTTGAGTCAGTGCACGACAAAAGCAAGAACCTAGTTCCATCACTGGAAGGCTCCGACCACAAAACTGACCGGGCAGTACAGCTTTGGAGAAGCTGGAGTATTCGGAGTGAACTTAGCTTTATGCTAGTTGGACTCATCATATGGAAAGTAAAGGAGGCCTCTAACCTGTTCAGCTGTTATCTCAAAGCACATCCTCCACCCCGACCAGCCTCCCTGGGACCTGCCTGAACAACTTAGAAGTAAAAGGTATGGAAAGACGCTGGATGGTGTGAGACTGATTTATTTATCTGCACCCTACATCATTAATTCCATAGACTTTGAGGGACCAGTCCCACCTGTGGGGGACCCGTCATCTAGCTGCCACAACATCCCCTCAGAGATCTACTGCAGCGCTGGTCTCAGTGATCAGACAACTACAGGTGGCGTCACGAACTGTTATATACCAATCCCCTGTAAATAATATTCCCCTCAACATACGCCTGACCGCCAGGGCCACAGACCGAGCCGCCGCTACCTGTGACAACCCCATAGACTTCCATGGGCTCGGCTCTGAGTACCCCATTGCTCTGGTAACCCACAATTGTGGTGCGGGTCACACATTTGCAATATCATCACTACGCAGATGACATGCAGATCTACTTATCTGTACCTGACATCACCTCCTCACTGATCCAAAACCCACGTCTTCCCACTATATCATCCTTCTTTTATGCTCGCTTTCAAAAAGTGGACATGGACAAATCAGAATACATCATCTTTCGAGTATCTCATGCTGAATAGATATGAGAGCTGTGTATGCATCATTCGGTACCACTTTAGTAAGAGTGTAACTTAGCACTAGAGAAAATGATTTTCCAGACAATCACGGCCTTTTTTGCACGTTTTTTGCAGCTGTGATCTTCATCTTCTTGGTGTGGATGTGGTAAATTTCAAAGTCATCATCAATACCATCATCGTCCATATCTTGTAAAGAGGAAATCTGGTGTTTCCAAGGGTCGTAGTAATGTACGTTTAGTGGCATTCCTTTAACAGTTCTCGTTACACTATGACAAATAGTTTCCAACTGGGACATTTGGATCTTATTGGTAATATGTATGGGTGAAGATGAAGAAGCTTGTGCCACGGATGTGTTTATAGTTACGGATGGTGCACTCCTCTGTAAAATTAGTTTTTTCACGAGCATCCATCAGTTGTTTGCTTTTCCTCCAACACTGATCTGCTTTCTGTAATTCAGCATCTCACGAACATGTTGCACTTTGCCCTTTATACAGACTCGTGCATGTTTGGCAACATATTTTGGACGGGCATTTCTTAGGCCGAGTCTCATACGCGCATCTGTTACACCGATCTTCTGACGGGCATAAAACCGACTCTGGTAATTGATGGGGGGCTAAACGACTAATCATTGTAGGCTGTATCCTGACTCTCATACCTCCCATAGCCACTGCTGTTATTAATTATGTACCGTATATACTCGTGTATAAGCCGAGATTTTCAGCACCTTTTTTTGTGCTGAAAATGCCCCCTCGGCTTATACACGAGTCATAGGGCAGAAACCAGCGGGGGAGGGGATGCGGCGGCAGGAGCCGGTGGCTGGGACATCATACTCACCCTCCCCATGCCATCGCTGAACGTCCCTGCAATCCTGCGTTCTCCCCGGCTTCCTGCAGCTTTCCAGCGCTGAGCGGTGACGTAATACCGCTCATTAAGGTCATGTAATATGGACGCGACGCCACTCCCATGGGCGTGGCCTCCATATTCATGGCCTTAATGAGCGGTATTACGTCACCGCTCAGTGCTGGAGAGCTGCAGGAAGCCGGGGAGAACGCAGAATTGCCGGCCGGGACGTTCAGCGATGGCACGGGGAGGGTGAGTATGATGGAGGAGGATGGGGGGAGCATGGAGGAGGACAAGGAGCACAGAGCAGGACGGGGGGGAGCACGGAGAGCACGGAGCAGAACGGGGGGAGGACGAAGAGCACGGAGCAGAACGGGGAGGACGGAGAGCACGGAGCAGGACGGGGGGAGGAGGAGAGCACGGAGCAGAACGGGGGAGGAAGGAGAGCACGGAGCAGAACGAGGGGAGGACGGAGAGCACGGAGCAGATCGGGGGAGGACGAAGAGCACGGAGCAGAACGGGGGAGGACGAAGAGCACGGAGCAGAACGGGGGAGGACGGAGAGCACGGAGCAGGACGGGGGAGGACGGAGAGCACGGAGCAGAACGGGGGAGGATGGAGAGCACGGAGCAGAATGAGGGGAGGACGGAGAGCACGGAGCAGATCGGGGGAGGACGAAGAGCACGGAGCAGAACGGGGGGAGGACGGAGAGCACGGAGCAGAACGGGGGGAGGACGGAGAGCACGGAGCAGAACGGGGGGAGGACGGAGAGCACGGAGCAGGATGGGGGTGGGCACAGAGGAGAATGGGGAGTGCAGAGCTGGATGGGTTAGCACAGAGCAGGACAGGGGAGGATAGAAAGCACGGAGCAGGACAGGATAATGGAGCAGGAGGAGGGGAGCACAGAGGAGAATGGGGGCGCACAGAGCAGGATGGCAACTTATACACCCGGCTTATACGCGAGTCAATAAGTTTTCCAAGTTTTTTGTGGCAAAATTAGGAGGGTCGGCTTATACACGGGTCGGCTTATACATGAGTATATATGGTACTTTCCCATTCCTGGCATCACCATGCCCCTTTTCCTGATCACTTCATCCAACGATTCGTCAGACATATTTTTACTAAAAACCTGCACCTTCCCAGCAGCAACTGTGTAGGAAACCACATTACAGTTTTACAAGATGTTTATGATGCCCCTAAAAAAAAAAATTTACACACTATGTTGATATCTACCCCCAGGGGCAAATGTTTGCCAGCCAGTGTATGGCCATTCCAAGTCTTGGAGACCCGCTCCTTTAAATTGAGCAAAGCTTTTAATCAGGCCTTCCTGCATGGCTCATCATCCACCGCCACTAGATCACCAGGGTTAACGTGTTCCGTGCTGCTACAGCCAGTGTCGAATTCCTAACAAGGGTGGGTGGTTATGCTGTGGGTAAAATGCTTGTTCTGAAAATGGTTGCGATGTACCCCACAGAGGAAAATGTTTGCCAGCCCATACCCTAAGTGTATAGGCATTCCAAGTCTAGGAGACATGCTCCTAGAAATTGGGCCTATTTTTTAATCAGGCCTTCCTCCATGTCTTTTCATCCACCGCCACTAATCAAAAGGGTTTATGTGGAAGGGGGCGTGTCCTACCACTGAGAGAGACGGTCGCATGGTGGTGAGCTCCTCCACACTGAGCCCTTCTAAAGACTCCCCAGGGGACCCGAGACACAAATGGGGCCACAAACTTACTGTGAGGGCGCCAAAGAGGAAGTAAGGCTGCACGAGCCGGAGTGTTGAGAAGTTCAGCTCCTTTGTCAGCCACAGGAGCACACGCGGTCCCTCAGAGGCGCTGCTGGAGAAGTGCAGGAGCGTGCTGTAAGAACCAGGGGACCGGCGCAGAGACTACCAGCGGGTCCGAGGACCAGGAAATTCCCGGGTGGACGCGGGACGCCGCCGGGAGATCTGGCACCGGAGCTCCAAGCCCGAGACATCGCCGCTGAGAAGAGGAGAGAAGAGGCCTCGCCAGTCACCCGGCTCCGTCTGTGACACGCCAAGCAGGTACATTGGAGCCGACTGCAGTGTGCCTCGGAGGTTCGGCACAGGCAGGCACGTGCCGAGAGGCATCCCTGGGAGTGGAGGAGGGAAACGGACTTGCGGTAACGGGCCGTCATTATCACACGCTGGAGACTTTTTACCGCCATTAGGACCCCCCGCCATCTTTGTCCATAACGCCCAGAGAGGAGTGCTAGCCCTGTGACCACACAAGACACTCTGGTAGTCTCAGCTCTCACAATTCTACCACGAAGTTCCAGTGACTTTTATCTTTTATGCAGCTATAATCTTTATTACCACCTCAGTTATATCTCTGGAGGATCTGCAGACTGACAGACATGGGGTCACTGGCTCACGCAGTTCCAGGGGCACACTGACACCTGGTAGCTAGCTTCTGCATATCGCTTATACCACTTCAGGAGTGCTGTTTTGATTGTGATAATTTACAAAAGTGATTCTCTGGACTGGGTGGACGTCCCCCCCAAGCTGTATTACTTCATAGACGCCCAGACTGGTAGGGGCTTGCAAATGATGGGACTGGTCTGTTAGACTGGACGGCCTACCCCCACGCCTTCTCAAAAGTACTAAGTAGAGACTTCCGGGAGACGGAGCCAAGGAATGGCAGCTTTTTAGCAGAGCTCCCCGCTGACCTACTCTCATCTGTGGCCATCCCTCAGTTTGTGAGAGGAGAAACAGCTTTAATCAGCGGGGGGAATACCTGGACAGGGGGCTCGTCTGTCGGGTCTGCCTCTCCAGGCTCCTCGGGAGGCTTCAGGCGCAGGAGACGCGTGCAGCGTGTACAGGCCGCAGGCCAACTGTGCTATACGCTCCATATAGGAGTTACATGCTACATAGCAGATTCTAATGTAACGTTTCTTAACTGAGACATCACCGCCTTCTATCTTCTCACCAATGTCGCTGAGTATGGATAAATTTGTGGCAAACAAACTAAAGGAGGCCATGCCTCTTCTCGAAGCCAACAAGGCTCATCCTCGCCTAAATCTACTCTGATACCAGTAGCGAGACTTCCATTCAATAGCGGATGCCATCATGGAACGCCTTATGCCCGAAATAGACTCTAGATTCGCCACTCTTCAAACCTCAATAGACTCTATAATATCACAAGTTAATAGTCAGGGCACTCGCCTGGATGAGGCTGAACAACGTATCTCTGATCTGGAGGAGGTTACCAGGGAAATGGCAGAACGTCTAGAGGGAAAAGAGAAAGTCGTCACAGAGCTTCAATCCAAAGTGGACGACTTAGAAAACCGATCTAGACGTAATAACTTGAAACTGATAGGACTACCTGAGTCCATACATCCCTCTGAATTGCTAAAATTAACATCTGAGTGGCTGCCGGGAGCCTTGGACATTCAACTAACATCCGGTTCAATGGTGGTTGAGAGAGCACACAGAATAGGCCCGCAGAGGGGAAAAGACAATACAGACCCAGACCGGTGATATTCAAGGTCCTTGACTTTCAAGACAAAATTCGTCTACTCACTGCTTACAGGAAGAAAGCGCACCTATCCTACGAAGGGCACAAAGTTCTGATGTTTCAGGACTATTCGGCCATGGTGACGACCAGACGCAAGACCTTCAACCCGGTGTGTAAGTTGCTGGCTGACAAAAACATTAGGTTCGGCCTACAATATCCAGCGATACTGCGCTTCAATCTATCTGGGAAAAACTGGGCTTTCGACGACCCGGTGAAGGCTCTGGAGGTTGTCCGGGATACTTCCCAGCCACCATAAGCAAGATCCAGAGTGGCTTACTCAGTGACAATACCATGAATCACATAAGGTGATGTCAACTGACATCTGTTTGTTATGTTGTTGTTTTTTGCTGTATTTTTACCTCTGCGTCTAATGTTGGGATGCAGGTTTAAGGGAAATGTTGAATATGGCACACGGTTACAAATTTTGTGGGAGGGGGAGGTTTTTTGGGGAGAGGGTCTCTGCATTCGACTTCAGGTAATCAATAATCCAGGGATTCTAATGCCTACTCGCTGGGATGGGCAGGGATCCTATTATTATGTAACGGTTATATCTTATCATATTTCCCGCACTGGAGTGGGTTAATGGTAGATATCAACAGGCAAAAAATGTCCGCTGTGACATCTCTCCTTTGGTGTTCCTGGAATGTCAATGGCCTAAAAATTTTAAATTATCTGCATCGAGAAAATTTTCATATTGTACGTTTGCAGGAGACACACTGGGTGAAGGGCAACCATCCGAGGTTTTCTAGCAAAAAATTTATGTTACGTGCAAAGCTTCTTTTACTAAAAAACAGAGGGGTGTCGCTATTATGATAAACAGGAATATTGACCATGAGATAGTGGATGTGTTAGAAGATCTTCAGGGAGGTTTGTCTGCGTTAAGCTGGTTATAGAGGGGACAACCTACAGTGTAATTAATATTTATGCGCCAAATTCGTCGGATCCGCTCTTTCGGGCTAATGTGCTAAAACAAATCGCAGGATGGGACACCTCCCATATGATTGTGGGTGGCGATTTTAATGAGGTGCATGCAGGGTCGGACTGAGCCACCGGGACACCGGAGAAACCTCCGGTGGGCCCCGCCCCCAGCTCCTGCGTGGTAGGCCCTGATTTGAAAGGATAGGTCGCGGGGCAGAGGGGGTGGTGGCCCTGGGCCCCGCGCTCTGAGGGGCCCACCCGGAGCTACGCTACAGTAACTGTATCGGCGTGCACAGCACGCCGATACAGTTACATTTGACGCGCACCACATTGGTGGTACCAGGGCTATGGGGTACTCAGAACCGAGCCCATGGAAGTCTATGGGAGTTGTCACTGGCAGCAGAGCTCGGTCCGTGGCCCTGGCGGTCATGCAATGGGGATATTTACAGGGGAATATAAAGATAGTTCGTGACGCCACCTGTGGTTTCTGATCTGATTGACCAGCGCTGCAGGGTAGATCTCTGAGGGGATGTTATGGCAGCTAGGTGTTAAGTCCCCCACAGGTGGGACTGGTCCCTCAAAGTCTATGGTGGTGATGCAGGGTGCAGATAAGAATTCAGTCACACACAATGCAATCTCTTTCCATACCTTTACTTGTAGATGTTGCAGGTATGTCCCGGGAAGCTGGTTAGGTTGGAGAATGCACATTCAGGAAAACTGTTGAGCAGGTTAGAGGCCTCCTTTATCCTTTTAATGTGTGTGAGTACAACTTGCATAAAGTCAAGTGCAACTTTTTTAATAGCAACTGCGCCCGGCCAACATTGTGGTGGAGCCTTCTATGTCTCTGATTATCAGATGTTGAGAGAACTAAGTCCTTACTTTTGTCGTGCACTTGACTCAAAGTCCCCGTTCTCCCTGACTCCGGTTACGTATCAGCGCTTAGGGCTACCTTCTGCGACTTGTAGTCCAGAAAGCCTCCGGTTTTCTTATTACTAGGCGTGAAGCACTAGCAATGCTTCGGACCCCGGTGTCCGGTTTAATTGAGTGAGGGTGATTTGTCCCTTTGTCACTCTTACTTCTCCACTCGCCCTTCGCCCTGCTCTCGCCCTTAACATAAGCATGTGTAGCAATCGTGCCAAGGTCAGCTTTCCTTCAGTGCTCACTGACCTGTTCTCAGTTGACTCGTTGGTATAACTGCTGTAATTCCTTTCCTTCTTTCCTTCACAGAACTCTGTCCAGAGCAGCTCACAGGACGCTTCGTCAGACTGTATTTATGCTGTAGCTCTGAGAGTCACCTTCCACTTTCTTAGGAACACAGGCAGCTTGTTCTGAGTAGCAGGTTAAGGGGTAGCTCTGACTAGGCTAGGATGATTCACTTCACCCGTACTAGCCTCCACTTTCTTATCAGATGAGCCACACAAGCTCTGTCAGGATTCAGACTTCTCTCCTCTCCCTCCGTCTGTCTGACTGGAATGAATCTCAACTATTGCTACGTCACACTACTATATAGTCTGATATGCCTCTAGTGGCAATGCTGAGAAGTGTGCGTGAATGAATATCAAGCTTTACAGTTACCTTCCTGTGCATTTTCCAGGAGACATGTGTGCCTTGCGAAGCTGGGCCACACATCCCCCCTAGTTAAACTCAGCACTCCCGGGCTGAAATAGAAAAGAAAAACATTTTTGTTTTGCATATAACATAAACATAATAACTCATCCCTTGCGGGAGGTAAAGACTCTTGAACGTTACAATTTGTACATAGATCAGTTGAAAATTATCAAGATACTTTTCAATAAATATACACAGTATAAGACAAGATTCTTGTGGAGGACCCGCACCAAAAACCTCCCACGTGGGTCCTGGGTGGGCTGCAGGACTTCATTGCTGCAGACCTCACTCTAGGCCACACCATACGGGTTTTTCTTCAGAGGTAGTAAGGCTTTATGTAAAACCAAAATGGGGCACCGAAGTGCGAACTATTTACAATATAAGTTTTTGGGCTGGCAAAGTCCACAGCCACGCAGTCCTTTGCATGAGAAAACACATTTCAAGTAAAATCACATTAATACTTTAACTCTTCTTTACCCAGCCGGGTATTCTACTTTAAATAAGCATAGTAATAAACATTATTCAACATTTATCAATAGTAAAGTGCAAATTTTTATAAAACTTCTTCAAACTTTGTACATGTTCAGTTGCAGTAAACCCCTGTCTGGGTCATACTAAACTAGTTTACTAGGACTACTCTTGATAACGAATAGGTAACCTTCCTTTCGTTGTACGTACTGACCTACGTGGAGTGGTGTCAGGTATAGTAGTCTCTAGCCTATCTGTTCTGCGATGCCGGCAAACTGTAAATACGACTCCACCTCTCTAGGGATCTGGCAAGCATGCTAGCGACTGGGCGATGCGGTACTGCTCCGCCAGGGAATTCCACTTCTTGTGGTGCTACCTCTTGCGGTTCCGCTTCTTGGGATCCCACTGGTTGAGGTTCTGCCGGAACAGGTCCTTCTGGAACTAACTCTACTGGCACAATTGGTATGACTGGATGTAGAGATTCTTCTTGCGGTTGATAAAACTGCAGCACAGGAATGATTACAGCTTCTCCCACTCTGGGCCAATCTGCAGGTAAATCTCCCAAATCCGTATGTATGACCGCTTCATCACTCTCTTCCTGATTGACAACAGGTTCTTCCTCACGAAGCTTTAATGGGCCCGGACACAACTTTAGATGATCTCTAGACACAGTTGCAGTCGTTTTTCCTCCATCCTTGCTGATGGTACAGGTTTTTCTGTTATCAAATTTGGAATTTTGCACGACATATGGCTCTTGTTCCCACTGATCATCCAATTTGTGCATTCTTCTTTTTCTTTTTAGCACAATTTCTCCAGGCATAAAAGGCTTAGCGGGAGCATTTTTGTTGTAGTTCTTCTCTTGCTTTTCCCTTACTTTATTGAGACTATCTTCCACGCAGGCTTGTACTCTCCTGTACTGTTCCTGTCGATTCGTGTCCCAATCTTCAGCAGTGTCATCAGCCTCTGGTTCCACCACGCCAAGTTCTAAATCCATGGGCAGCTTCCCTGGTCTTGCTCTCATAAGGTAGGCTGGAGTGCAGTTGGTGGAACTTACTGGTATGTGGTTGTACAAGTCGACCAGGTCAGGTAACAAGTCTGGCCACCGGTTTCTTTCTTCCAGTGGTACAGATTTCAGTAAATCAATGACAATGTGATTCATCTTTTCACAAGGCCATTGGTTTGAGGGTGGTACGGTGTTGTTCTGATCTTCTTACACCCATACAAGTGACAGAATTCCTTAAACAGTTCAGCTTCAAAGGCAGGACCTTGATCAGTCAGCACCTGCTCCGGATATCCGTGTGGTCTGCAGAAACTTGCTTGGAAGGTCTTTGCTGCTGTCTCTGCTGTCAGATCTTTGACAGGGGCGACCACCAGAAATTTGGAATAGTGATCCCCATTGTCAGGGCATATGAGTATCCCGACCTGCTTGGTGACAACTTGACATGGTCCAAAGCCACGATCTCCAAGGGACGAGTCGTCTGGATAGGCTGCAGGGGTGCCTTCTGACTACAGTAGTCTTTTCGTCTGAGGCCACAGGTCCACAGTTCCGGCACCACTTCTCGATGGAGCTGCGCATCCCTACCCAGTAGAACCGACACCTCAACAGGGTCTCCAGCTTTTTCCAGCCAAAGTGTCCCGCTTGATCGTGGTAGGCTTCTAACACCATTTGGATGTCTGCTCTGGGGACCACTATCTGCCAAACCATCTCATGGGTCCTTGGGTCGACGTATCTCCTGCACAACTTCTCACGGTAGATGAACAACCGGCTTCTCTCGTTCCACAGGAGCTTTGCTGGTATAGGTGCATCCTTCTCCAAGGAGGAACCTTCCTGTCTTATCAGCTCCTTGATACGGCTGACCACTGGATCGCTGTCCTGAGTCTCCTTCCAGCTGTGATGAGGTAAAGGGTTTAACGTCTTACCACACCGCTTTCTGTAGGCTCGTTGCTCATGGATCATCCCATTTCGGTGGAACGCAGGTAGCTCAATCTCTTCCAGGTCGTCCGATTCTTTCTCCGTGTCGGATTCATGCGGCATTCTGGACAAGGCGTCAGCGTTGGCATTTTTACGGCCCGCCCTGTACTTGATGGTAAATTGATAGTTTGACAGCCGAGCCATCCAACGTTGCTCCATGGCTCCCAGCTTGGCTGTTTCAAGATGCGTCAAGGGGTTATTGTCTGTATACGCAGTGAATTGTTGGAGGCAAGGTAATGCTTGAATCTTTCTGTAATGGCCCAGACCAACGCCAGGAACTCCAACTTGAAGCTGCTATAGTTTTCGGGGTTCCTCTCAGTTGGCCGGAGCTTCCTGCTTGCATATGCGATGACTTTTTCTTGGCCATTCTGCTTCTGACTGAGGACCGCTCCCAATCCTTCGTTACTGGCATCGGTATACAGCAGGAACGGCTGGCTGTAATCAGGGTAGGCTAAGATTTCATCGCCTGTCAGGATCTCTTTCATCTCTTTGAATGCCTCAGCTTGTTCTTTACCCCAGTGGAATGGAGGGTTTCTGCTCTTGAGGGGTTGTCCCACCAGGAGGTCCTGCAGAGGCGCTGCTTTCTTGGTGTAATCTTTTACAAACCTCCTGTAGTAACCTGTTAGTCCCCGGAACTGGCGCACCTCCTTGAGATTCTTCGGCTCCGGCCATTTCTGGATGGCCGTGACCTTCTCGGGGTCCGGCGCTACTCCTTCGGAACTGACAATATGTCCCAAGTACTGTACCTTTCGTTTGAGCAGATGGCACTTTGAGGGCTTCAGTTTCATCCCATACTTGGACAGTGACTCGAATACCTCTGCCAGGTGCTTCAGATGATCCTCATACGTCTTGGAGTACACAATTACGTCGTCCAGGTACAGCAACACGGTTTCAAAGTTGAGGTGTCCCAGGCAGCTCTCCATCACTCTCTGGAATGTTCCCGGGGCACTGCTGAGTCCAAACGGCATTCTGTCAAACTCACAGAGTCCCATTGGGGTGGTGAAAGCCGTCTTCTCCCGATCCTCCTCAGCCACAGCTACTTGCCAGTACCCACTAGTGAGGTCGAGGGTGGAAAAGTAGTTAGCCGTTTTCAAAGCAGCTAAGGATTCCTCAATGCGTGGTAATGGGTATGCATCTTTATGTGTTATGCGATTTACTTGTCTGTAATCTACACACATTCTCATGCTTCCATCCTTTTTCTTAACTAGGACTAGAGGTGCTGCCCAGGGACTACAACTATCCCTTATCACCCCGGCTTCCTTCATGTCACGCAACATTTCCTTAGCTTTCTGATAGTGGGCTGGAGGTATAGGCCTGTACCGCTCTTTGATGGGAGGATGACTGCCTGTAGGGATATGATGCTGTACTCCCTTAATTGTCCCAAAGTCAAGTGGGTGTTTGCTAAATACCTGTGCGTACTCCTGTACCACCCGTAGTACTCCCTGTTTCTGGTGGGCGGAAGTGGTGTCTGTCCCGACATGGAGCTGCTGACACCAATCCGCCACCTGGGTTGCCGGATCATTATCCTCCGCTGGTTGGCGGGAGGTTAAGGACTCGGTTGAGAGAATAGAATTGTTATCTACGGTATGTAATTTAGCAACAGTGGCATAACGTGGTAAATTTACTTCATCTTCTCCCCAGTTGAGAAGTCGTACTGGTACTCTCCCATTTATTACTTCCACTACCCCTCTAGCAGTCAAGAGTGTAGGTCTGTGCTCTGAACGATGGGGCTCTACTACTGCTTGGTAGTTCTGTCCTCTCGGACCTATTGCTGCTCTACACCATATTAGCATTTCACTCATTGGGGTATCACAATGGGGTTCGGGTCCGTTACCCGTACATTACCAATTTCACCATCTGTAAGCTTCGCTTGCTGCTGGCACATCAGGGCCCGGATCTCCCTCTGGATCACTCCCTTTTGCTTTGGCTTGGCAACTTCAGCGAGCGTTGGAGCAAAAACACAACTTCTCCCAGACAGTTACTGATAATGTTAGTACCTAAAACCACATTTAAGCCATTTTCCTCATTTACAGTCTTTACTACTAAGAGTCCCTGATCCTCCAGCTCCACTTTGCCCACCTTCACGTCCACGTTTTTGGCTCCGAGTAATTTCAACAGGGAGACCATTAGAGGCGTACACCGCAAAGTCAGGGCTCCGGGGCTGGAGACTGTCCATGGACCAAAACTTATTATAAAGGACATCAGGTATGATGGTCACCTGAGATCCAGTGTCTAGCAGTGCAGGGATTGCGATCCCATCCAGAATGATGGACAGGTAGGGTCTTCCTCCCACAAACCTGCGGTTCCAGTCTAAGGGGCCTGATGAGTCTACTCCTGGGTGTTGGCCCTCGGACCCAGGATCTGCTCGTTTAAAGGACACTGCTGAGCCAGATGACCTTTTCGGTTGCAGCGATAGCAGATGATCTCTCGGCGAGGATGGTGCTGATCAGGGGTCGCTCCTGGGGGTGGCGTTGTCCTCCTCCGGTGAGGCGACGTCCTCCATTTTCTCCGATTCATCCAAGGGACATCCTCTGGACAGTCGGCTAGCAGGATCTTTCCTCCTTCCTCTTTCCTCAGTTGCAGGGCACTCATTACAGTGGCCAGGTTTTTAGTCAGCTGGCGCACTTCCGAGCGCAGACAGTCCAACTCAGTAGGGGGCGACACCTGCGTTTTGGCTTCTGCCACCAGCGAGGAAAAGGTGGATACTGCCGGCTTTAGAGTGGCTTCACCGGGTGATACTGAGTTGCCACCTCAGGCTTTTCCAGGGGTCGCAGTCCTTTTATAGCCATATCCTTTAGGGCATCAAAGGTAGCATCAGGATGATCCAAGGACCACCAGTTTACAGTCCTGCCTTCCGCTTGGGACCTCAGTCCCGTACAAATTGTTCCTTCAACATTTTGCTTTCATCACTGGCACTTATAGGGTTAACCTGTTTGAGAGCTCGCAGGGCCCCCTGTAGTCGGCAGCGTAGTCCCTAATACTGTCACCTGGTCTCTGAGAGCATTGGTAAAATGCCATCCGGAGATCTGTTTCTGTGCGGTCCTCAAAGATAGTCTGTAGCTTTAAGAGAATCGCAGGCACCGACTCCTGGTCTGCAGTGGTCCAAGTCTCCACTTCTCTCTCAGCAGCACCAGCTAACTGCCCTATTACCACTGCAGCTCTTTGCTTCTCTGTCATTGAGTACATGTCCAGTACACTGCATATTTTCCGTTTGAACCCTGACAGGGTGTCTGGCTCGCCGCTGTACTGAGGGAGCCACTTTGCTCCAGGCATGTATGGGAGCGTTAGCGGTATGAGCGGGACCACAGGACCAGGTGAGGGGCCCACATTTCCATCCTGTGCTACAACGCCAAGCGGTAAGTCATTGGGGCCACCGGCCGGGCCGCGCTGTCTGCCGTTGCTGTGACATGTTTGCGCCCCCTTCTTTAATCGGAGCCTACCTTTTCCAAAGGCTGCAGCTCCGCAGACACAGCGGTGGAGACGGGACCTGAGTCGCTGGCGCTCTGATGTCAGAGCGTTCACTGCCGCTCTCACAGGACCTGCCGCGAGTCAGCGTTGGGGGCGTGTCCAGGAAAACAGCGCGCTCTTTCAGGTACGCCCACAAATGCACGCCCACCTTCTTCACCAGCGCCTCAGGACGCGAATATGGCGGTAAAATGGCGGTAAATGGCGCCAAAATGAAAAAACAGCAAACAGTCTTTTCTGCACAAAACAGTCAATATAGGCAACACAGGACTCACAATTTGCAAGCTTCGTATCCTGTTTCGTGACGCCAGAAAGATGACGCGCACCACATTGGTGGTACCAGGGCTATGGGGTACTCGGAACCGAGCCCATGGAAGTCTATGGGAGTTGTCACTGGCAGCAGAGCTCGGTCCGTGGCCCTGGCGGTCATGCAATGGGGGATATTTACAGGGGAATATAAAGATAGTTCGTGACGCCACCTGTGGTTTCTGATCTGATTGACCAGCGCTGCAGGGTAGATCTCTGAGGGGATGTTATGGCAGCTAGGTGTTAAGTCCCCCACAGGTGGGACTGGTCCCTCAAAGTCTATGGTGGTGATGCAGGGTGCAGATAAGAATTCAGTCACACACAATGCAATCTCTTTCCATACCTTTACTTGTAGATGTTGCAGGTATGTCCCGGGAAGCTGGTTAGGTTGGAGAATGCACATTCAGGAAAACTGTTGAGCAGGTTAGAGGCCTCCTTTATCCTTTTAATGTGTGTGAGTACAACTTGCATAAAGTCAAGTGCAACTCTTTTAATAGCAACTGCGCCCGGCCAACATTGTGTGGAGCCTTCTATGTCTCTGATTATCAGATGTTGAGAGAACTAAGTCCTTACTTTTGTCGTGCACTTGACTCAAAGTCCCCGTTCTCCCTGACTCCGGTTACGTATCAGCGCTTAGGGCTACCTTCTGCGACTTGTAGTCCAGAAAGCCTCCGGTTTTCTTATTACTAAGCGTGAAGCACTAGCAATGCTTCGGACCCCGGTGTCCGGTTTAATTGAGTGAGGGTGATTTGTCCCTTTGTCACTCTTACTTCTCCACTCGCCCTTCGCCCTGCTCTCGCCCTTAACATAAGCACGTGTAGCAATCGTGCCAAGGTCAGCTTTCCTTCAGTGCTCACTGACCTGTTCTCAGTTGACTCGTTGGTATAACTGCTGTAATTCCTTTCCTTCTTTCCTTCACAGAACTCTGTCCAGAGCAGCTCACAGGACGCTTCGTCAGACTGTATTTATGCTGTAGCTCTGAGAGTCACCTTCCACTTTCTTAGGAACACAGGCAGCTTGTTCTGAGTAGCAGGTTAAGGGGTAGCTCTGACTAGGCTAGGATGATTCACTTCACCCGTACTAGCCTCCACTTTCTTATCAGATGAGCCACACAAGCTCTGTCAGGATTCAGACTTCTCTCCTCTCCCTCCGTCTGTCTGACTGGAATGAATCTCAACTATTGCTACGTCACACTACTAAATAGTCTGATATGCCTCTAGTGGCAATGCTGAGAAGTGTGCGTGAATGAATATCAAGCTTTACAGTTACCTTCCTGTGCATTTTCCAGGAGACATGTGTGCCTTGCGAAGCTGGGCCACACACATTCTGCGGCAGAGCAGGGAGAATCGCTCTCCCTGCTCTGCCGCCTGGCCGCTATGGGGCCTGAACAGGCGGATTGGGGGGCCCGGTGCCAGCAGTGGGCCCCCCACCCGTCATCGGAGGGCAGCTGTATCGGCATCCAGCCGATACAGCTGACTGCATAGAGAGAGAAGGAGCGAGCGCTCCTTCTCTCCCATAATCCCCCTCTCAGCGTCTGACAGCGGGCGCGATGACGTCACTGCCCGGCGCCGGCACTCAGACGCTGAGAGGGAGAACAGTGAGCAGCACAGGAGCCGGGAGGTGAGTATTGTTTTTTTTTTTTTTTTTAATGGGGTGCATTATACTACAGAGGCTCTATATGGGGCTGCATTATACTACAGAGGCTGTATATGGGGGGTGCATTATACTACAGAGGCTGTATATGGGGCTGCATTATACTACAGAGGCTGTATATGGGCTGCATTATGCTACAGAGGCTCTATATGGGGGGTGCATTATACTACAGAGGCTCTATATGGGGGGTGCATTATACTACAGAGGCTGTATATGGGGCTGCATTATACTACAGAGGCTGTATATGGGGCTGCATTATACTACAGAGGCTGTATATGGGGCTGCATTATGCTACAGAGGCTCTATATGGGGGGTGCATTATACTACAGAGGCTCTATATGGGGCTGCATTATACTACAGAGGCTGTATATGGGGGCTGAATTATACTACAGAGGCTGTATATGGGGCTGCATTATACTACAGAGGCTGTATATGGGGCTGCATTATACTACAGAGGCAATATATGGGGCTGCATTATACTACAGAGGCTGTATATGGGGCTGCATTATACTACAGAGGCTCTATATGGGGCTGCATTATACTACAGAGGCTGTATATGGGGGTGCATTATACTACAGAGGCTCTATATGGGGCTGCATTATACTACAGAGGCTGTATATGGGGCTGCATTATACTACAGAGGCTGTATATGGGGCTGCATTATACTACAGAGGCTGTATATGGGGCTGCATTATACTACAGAGGCTCCATATGGGGAGTGCATTATACTACAGAGACTCCCTATGGGGATGCATTATACTACAGAGGCTGCCTATGGGGGTGCATTATAATATAGCGGCTGCCTATGGTGGTGCATTATATTATAGACTCTGCCTATGGGGGTTTATTATAATATAGAGGCTGCCTATGGGGGTGCATTATACTATATTGAGGACTATCTGGTGTATTATGCTGTATGGATGCTATCTAGGGGCCATCATACAGTGTTGGACCCATTAAATAGTTTGGGACATTAAGGGGTCAGTATATATCCAGTGAGGGGCATTATTCTGTGTATAGGGGAGATGTACAGGGGAGACTTGGGACATTATTAAATGTAAAGTGGACACTTATTGTTATAGGGGAACTCGGGTTACTGTGACTGTCAAAGGGGCACACAGGGCATTATTACAGTCTAGGGGACAAAATGTGGGCACTGTTTTCTAGGGCACTTGCACCCGGCATTACTATATTCTAGAGGGGTGCTTTAGAATTTAGAGGTCACACAGAACCACACAGCAGGTGCAGTAATAGGGACACATATGGCAGCAGCAGCTCAGTATTGGTGTATCAGGTGCAGTAATAGGGACACATACGGCAGCAGCGGCTCAGTATTGGGGTATCAGGTGCAGAAATAGGGACACATATGGCAGCAGCGGCTCAGTATTGGGTATCAGCAGGATGAGGAGTTTGTGCAGGTTGAGAATAGTCCAATTGGTGACCGTGACAGTGCTAAAAATATGAGAAGTGAAATGTGTCTTTGTTGTAATCTCTGCAGTCGAGTTCTGGCTGGAGAAGTCGTCATGTCGGTCTGGGCCAGATGGAAAAGACATGAAAAGTGAACAATTCCATTAGAAATAACATCAGCGGTAAGTCATTATCTATACCTGTGCTGTAATCTATTATATGTTCTGTAGGACTGGTATTATTTACCACAGACCATATGGCGGTGATATCAATATTGGTCTTTTTATATATAGATTATTTTTGGCAACAGCGCAGTCATTTGCTGAGGTTCTCTGGTTAGGGGCCCACTCAGAAGTTTCGCCCCCACTAAACCAAAACCTAGCTACGCCTCTGGCTCTCTCTCTGTCTTTCTTTCTCTCTCTGTCTTTCTCGCTCTCTGTTTTTTCTCTCTCTCTCTGTTCTCTCTTTCTCTGTTCTTTCTTTCTCGCTCTCTGTTCTTTCTTTCTCTCTCTGTTCTTCTTTCTCTGTCTTTTTTCTCGCTCTCTTTCTTTTTTTCTCTGTTTGTTCTTTCTCTCTCTCTCCTTTCTTTCTCTCTCGCTGCTCTTTCTTTCTTTTCCTCAGTACCAACCACTGTGCCCATAATTCCAGCCACGGTGCCCTCATTACCAGTCAGTGTGATCAGCAGTGCTAAATGGGTACGGTTGGGGCGAGGATATGGGTGTGATTAGTTGTGAAATGGGTGTGGTCGGGGCGTGGCTACGCGCGCCGCAACCTTTAACCCTCTTTCCTATCTTCCATAGTTGGGAGGTATGCTGTATGACCTCCCTACAACTTCTGGCATGCTCCTGATGAGCGCGATGGATGGTCTCCTGAGGGATCTCCTCCCACACCTGGACTAAAGCATTCAACAACTCCTGGACAGTCTGTGGTGCAACGTGGCATGGCCTAAAATTTGCTGCAGCAGGCACAGCATGCCACAGCCTTTGTCCCTCTTTCCCTTCTTCAAAAGTTGGGAAGTATGATAGTGGGCCCCAAGAATAATTTTTCTCTGGTGGGCCCAAGGTACTCCAGTCCGACGCTGGGTGCATGACATCGAGATGGATAGATCTAATTCTCAATCTCCTCATATACCTACGCAGGGGAGACTAATACAATCTTTTTAGATCACTTGGGATTGTTGGATGTCTGGAGAGTGCAACACCCTGTTGAGAGAGATTACTCTCACTATTCACATGTTCATAATTCCCATGCTAGAATTGACTACTGGTTGTTGGGTCCCTCACTCATGCCAAGAATCACACATACTAAAATTCTGGACGTGCACATCTCAGATCATGCACCGATAACTTTCAGCCTAAAACTAACTAACCCAATCTATTTTCATAGGAAATGGAGGTTCCCGTCATACCTATATCACTCAGATGATTTCAAAAAATTCATACAATTCTCATGGGATACGTACAAATCTGATAACCAAATACATTATGAAACACCAATTCCTTTCTGGGATACCTCTAAAGCAGTGTTGAGAGGGCAAATAATTGCGTATATATGTCATAAAAAAAAACAGTTGCAGGAGCGGACCCTGGCAGCGCAGAGGGCTTTAACCTTGCATATAAAAACTTTAAACTTAATAATTCACCCCTCACGAAAAAACAATATGTCGAGGCAAAGGAATCGACGGATGCACTAGCTCATGAATGGGCCACTTATAGTATTAATCTTCAAAAGCACAAATTTTTCAAATGGGGCAACAGACCTGGCTAATTTCTTGCATCTCTTACTAGACCATACAGAAAGGCCACAAGGATTCACAAAATTCGGACCAAAGAGGGCAGAGTGTTGACAGAGAATGAGGAGATTGTAGAGGAATTTAGATCATTTTTTGGTTCCTTGTACAAAGCGGAGAAGAGAGAGGGGGACGATATTCTAAACTTTATGCAAACAGAGGTGGCACCTTTACTAACAGAGGAACACAGGGAAATCCTTAATGCTCCTATATCCCCTTCAGAAGTCATCCAAACTATCAGCTCCTTGAAGCTCTCTAAATCTCCTGGCCCTGATGGGTATAGTAATGAATTTTACAAAATATTGGGAGGCAGTATAGGGACACATCTTTGTGAAGTCTTTAATCAGTTGGTTCGATCGGGGCAGCTCCCGGACCTGACGTTGGTATAGTCGAGTTGTTTACTCGTACGAAACCCAGGACTCTAGAAATGAGCCCCCTTTTACCCTTATCAATATACCCCAGTTATCCATACCCCAATAACGAATTACAGTAATTCTTTGGAATATGTATGGCCACAGCAGCCTTTATTTAAGTACAAACAACAATAACAATAAATAACAATATATAACATATATATATATATATATACCAATAACACATCAGGGAGGAGTCCTTGAAGCTACAAAGATCATGGTGAATTAAACCAATACCCTGTGAACAACATCCCACCTCTTACTCCCAGCCGTTACCCCACAGGCTCGGGAGCACCACCATTGAGGTGTGCTGTTCACCCAACCACCTGGGGATCCGCCCACTCCGTGGGGAACTCCCCTTCCACCATTCACCAGATCACCACCACATAACTTCAAACAGTGGAGACCCTAAACAGAGTCCCCACAAACCAATTTCCACCAACTTCAAGGACTCTCTCCCCACCCCCTTGAGCCGCCATGACCCAAAATTAACCATCCAGTAACATCATCCAATAGGGAGGGAGGGTGGGACTACTGATGGGGCAAGACAGGAACTGCCCTGGGACCGCCCCATCACTGCCTTATAAACCCCCCAACCACTCCCCCCTTATTTAAATGTTCCTCCCTCGTTTTAAACCCCTCCAAACCCCCGTCATGCCGGCCTCCGCCCACGCTTCTTTCTTGAGGGGAGGGAGGCTCTGCTCCGGCCATTACTTGACGTTGGTATAGTCGAGTTGTTTACTCGTACGAAACCCAGGACTCTAGAAATGAGCCCCCTTTTACCCTTATCAATATACCCCAGTTATCCATACCCCAATAACGAATTACAGTAATTCTTTGGAATATGTATGGCCACAGCAGCCTTTATTTAAGTAAAAAACAACAATAACAATAAATAACAATATATAACAATATATATATAACAATATATATATATATATATACTACCAATAACACATCAGGGAGGAGTCCTTGAAGCTACAAAGATCATGGTGAATTAAACCAATATCCTGTGAACAACATCCCACCTCTTACTCCCAGCCGTTACCCCACAGGCTCGGGAGCACCACCATTGAGGTGTGCTGTTCACCCAACCACCTGGGGATCTGCCCACTCCGTGTGAACTCCCCTTCCACCATTCACCAGATCACCACCACATAACTTCAAACAGTGGAGACCCTAAACAGAGTCCCACAAACCAATTTCCACCAACTTCAAGGACTCTCTCCCCACCCCCTTGAGCCGCCACGAGGGCCCATTGAAAACCTCAATGGCCCGAGACCCCCTAAGACCGCAAAGCCATGGCCCTTTCAATACCTTCCTGAATACCTAGTGCCCACATATCTGACCCAACAGCATTCAGATGAACCCATCGGCCAACCAAAAATCCCCTCCCCTTCTCCAAATCCAAATGCCGCACCGACACATTACCATTCCGAGCCATGAATGAAGACACAGCCCTGTTAACCTTTATCCTGGCCTTATTGATTTTAACCAGAGACCTCATGTTCCTCCAACGGCTGCGTGGCACAATGTCAGACCAAACTAAAATGACCCCGGATACAACACCCATAACCGCAAGCAATCCTGCTTGATATCTCGCACTAACTCACGAAAAGGACGCACCGCAAGATCATTCCCCCCGACATGGAGTACCAAAACATCGGGAGCACGGTCCAAGGGGCGCACGCATGAATTTTGGGCAACACCCTTCTCCACTGCATTCCTCGAAAACCGAGCCATCGCACTACCGCCATAGTCGGGGAAATCCCAGTTGCCGACCATCAGTCCTGACGTTGGCTCTCAACGCTCCCCAGTGGACGAAGGAGTGACCAAAAATCCAAATCAGCATAGGAAGGGAACCTGAAATGAGAAAATAACACTAAACATCCCAAAAGATCACCCTTAACCAACTCCAAACTTCCCACGCAGGCCCTCAGAACAACCAAATACCACCTCGAAAAATCAAGGCCTAATATAACTCCTAAATCGATTAGACTTCCAACGCCCAATACGTTGTATTGATGCCGCGTCCAACCCCTACCTGCCGCCTCAGTCGCCGCCCCAATCCGGAATGAATGTGTCCCAAAACGAGAATCATCGAGACCTAATGCTCGAATGGACTTTTTGAAAATGGCGTTGAACTGATACCTGGACAGGCTACCGCCATCGGCATGGCACAACAATGAGCCCCCCAACCCGGGGCCCAACTCCCAAAAACGCTGCAAACATAACACTGGACACATCGGGTACCCTGATACAATACCCAACACTACCCGACGGCCCCTCCCCTCTTGATCCGTCTTGGATTTACGCAGCCAAAACTCAACACACCCGCCGTCAATAATACATCCTTAGCCAACAAACCCCCGCCGCCTGTCTATTACCCGAAACCAGCTCACCTACCCGCAAAGCCCCAAAGAATGCCAACGAAAAAGCCAGACGGAATAACAGAACTTCAAAACGAGAAGAACACGTCGTGTCCAAAATAAAACCAATCGCTCTAGCAAAGCGAAGGATACCGGGCGCCTCGTATCACACAACCCCTTATTTCGACGAAAACCCTTTGCCGCCTGCTGCACCAAAAAGGTCTTCGACACATCGCTAATCACCCGCAAACGAAACCCAAAAGATAGTGCTGCTAAAACCCGCGACACTTTGGCACAAGACCATCCTTCCCTCGCCCCTTGCCCCAACCAAGCCAATAAGGCCCTTTGTAAATCCACCCCATCCCCCAGAACTGGAATTGTCATTAAAAACTCTTCCCAGTTACGCCACACTGCCCGATAAGCCGCCCAAGTTTTTGGAGCCAACGATGCCCTAATCAGAGACTCTGCAGACCGTAAACCACCTTCCACAACTCCTCCGGGCAGGCTAGACCCTCGCACTCCGCTTCCGGGGCCAATGAGCGAAAACGATCCCACTGTGAACGAGAAAGAGAATCAGCTATGTCATTCTTCACACCCGGCACGTGCGTCGCCGTCACGTGTGCATTCAATTCCAAACATAACAAGACCAAACGTTGCAAAACTCACACGACAGGAGGAGAGGACGCAGTAAGCCCATTAATCGCGCAAACAACTCCCATGTTGTCACAATTAAAACGCACCCTGCGATCACGAAACTCACTTCCCCATAAATGCACCGCCACCAGAATTGGAAAAAATTTCCAATAATGTTATGTTCCGAACTAAGCCCTCAGCCACCCACTCTGCAGGCCAACGAGACGCCACCATTGCCCCCTGAAATAGGCTCCAAAACCAACCCTCCGGCCGCATCCGTAAACAACTCCAACACATCACTCCCAACAACCTCGGCCATGACCAAAGAGCGCCCGTTATATCCTTCTAGGAAGGAATCCCAAACTGCCAAATCCGCCTTAAGTTCCCCAGACAAACGTATGAAGTGATGAGGGGCTTTTAACCCTGCCGTAGCGCTAGCCAGCCTACGTGAAAAAACTCGCCCCATTTGCATCACTCGACATGCGAAGTTCAACTTCCCTAGCAACGACTGCAAATCACGCAACGACAACTTCTTCACCCGGCGCGCTCTGCCTACTTCAGCCCGTAAAGCCAACAACTTTTCCTCGGGCAATCTGAACTCCCATGCCACCGTGTCGATGACTATTCCCAAAAAACACAAACAAGAAGATGGGCCCTCAGTTTTGCCTGGCGCCAAAGGAACCCCAAAATGCTCCGCCACCCACTCAACAGTTTTCAAGATCCCATGGCAGCATGAAGAATTTGCTGGGCCTACACACAGAAAATCGTCCAAGTAATGAATAACAGATTCACAACCAGACACCTCTGCACCACCCACTCCAAAAAAAGAACTAAAAGCCTCAAAATAAGCACATGATAAGGAACAGCCCATCGGCAAACATCTGTCAACAAAGAACTCCCCCTCCCAAAAACAACCCAGCAGCTTCAAACTATCCGGATGAACTGGCAAAAGTCGAAAAGCAGATTCAATGTCAGTCTTAGCCATAAGGGCCCCTCGACCACACTTCCTCACCACCGCGCAGCCTCGTCAAAAGAGGAATAAATAACCGAACAAATTTCCGTATCAATGCCATCGTTCACCGACCTCCCCCGTGGGTAAGAAAGATGCTGAATAAGCCGAAACTTGTTCGGCTCCTTCTTGGGAACAACGCCCAACGGGGAAACCACTAAGTCCTGAAAAGGTGGCGACGAGAAAGGGCCCGCCATACGACCCAACAAAACCTCTTTTGCCAATTTCTCACTGACCACCTCCTTATGCAATAAAGCCGAATGCAAATTCTTAAGTACCCGCGGGATAACAAACGGAGGATGCGGGATAACAAAACCATCCTTAAAACCATTGAACAGTAACGTCGCCTTTTCCCTGTCACCGTATCTATTTAGATAAGGGCCATTCTTTTGAGACTACGGAGTTCTTACCTTGGATTACACCACAGCTTTGCTACCCTTTAAAATACATTAAAGGGCGTACCAGTAGGGCATATTGTATTGGAGATGTACAAGCTTACATTTTAAATGCAATACACTTATTATAGGCCGTACTGTGAACTTCCAAGGGCACACGGGCATATTACAGTTACAAATGTGGGCACTTTGGACACTTGCACCCGCATCATCTAGGCGTGTTTTAGCATTTGGCCCAGCCACACAGCCCCGAGAAAGGAATGCCAAACTTATTGTGCAATGACTTCATACCACAGCCAATGGTGCTTCAGATGCCAAAATCGGGACACATTCCTTTGCAGCAACTGCTCATATTATCAGCAGCAAGGCTGTCAGTTACATGCCAATTGGGCCTCCCCATGCTAAATAAAAAAAAGTCGAAGTTCTTGTGAATCTTTGCTCCGATCCTGCTAAATCGCAATGTTGGTTGGCCAGGGGAAAAGACGAAACGTGAGACAATTAAACGCACTCCGTGTTCTCTCTCTCTCTTTGTAATCTATTATCTTTTTAGACTTTTATTCCAAATATGCGTTATCAAATGGCTATATATGAGATATTTTCAACACGCATCATTTGCTATGTTCCTTAAGCCCATCTCAAAGTTCGCCCCCAGCTCAAACAAAACCCTACTACGCCTCTGAGCCCTCTCTATCTTCTTCCCTCACTCTCGCTCTCTGTTCCTTTTTTCTTGTCTCCTCCACGTTCACCGTTCCGCCCTAGTCCTTTCTGTTCTACTCTCTGTCTCCTTCTGCCCCCCAACCTGTTCACCCCTGTCATACATTTCCCTTCTCTATCTTGCTTCCCTTCATTCTACTGTTTATCCTTACCCTCTCTCCTTTCCCCCGCTCACTATTCTTACTCCGCAGTACCAAACGTGAAATTAGCCACTGCCATTACCAAGTTAACATAGCTTATATCACCGTGGGCGAGGAGTGTGGATAGTGTAACTGGTGTGCCAGGGCGTCAGCCCAACCTTTACCTTATCTACTCCACGTACTTGGGAGACTGCTTGACCTCCCTACAACTGCTCTGGTGCTCCTGAGCTGGATGATGGTACCCATGGGGATCCCCCACACCTGACTAAAGCATCAACAATTGAAGACTGTGGTGCCAACGGCATGGAAATTGCTGCAGCAGCCAACAAGCGGCCCAGCCTTTCCCTCCCTCTAAGTGGAACTGATAGCTGGCCCTCCGAATATTTTGGTGGGCAAGTCTCCAGTCCGACCGGATGCCACGGGGTAGAAATTCTCAATCTCCTCATATCACCGCAGGGAAAATACTCTTTTACGTCAGTCCCCAATGGGGATTGTGGTTCTGGAGAGGCCGCCGTTCGAGTAGATTGACTAACATCACATGTCATACCATGCTAGAAACAGTTTTGGACTCATGCCAGAATCGCACATACTAAAATTCCGGGACGCAATCTCAAATCATGCCCATCTTTGCAGCCAACAAACTACGCTCAACCCGAATGCTTTTCATGAGGAAGGCCGGAGGTTTCCCTCTACTGCGACTTCACTCAGATGACGTTCAAAATTCTACATCTCGGGAACGCCTGATACCAAACTCAAGAACCAATCCTCTGGATACTCTGAAGCAGTGTGAGGGCAATTGCGTATCAGTCATGAAAAAACCAGGCAGCGACCTTGCACGCGCCAGGGCTTGGAACCAGCAATCAAAACTTAACTAAAACACGCTCTCACAAAAAAGATTCGGCAAAGGAATCGACGGACCGCACTAGTTTGAGAGGGCCATAACTAGTGATTGAACTCGTCAAAGACAATTTTCCAAATGGGGCACTAGCTGGCAATTGTGGATCCTCCACCAGGACCTACAGAGCCACAAGGTCCATCGGACCGAGGGCCGTAGGGTCAGGCGATGAGGGATTGTGAGGACATTTAGATCATATTTTGGTTCCTTTGCATCAAAGCGGAAGAAGACCTGAGGACGATAATTCCCAACTTTCATGCAAATCCAGAGGTGCACCTAGCAACAGAGTAAACGCAGGGAAATGTAATTGCTCTCTTATACCTTGCAGAAGTCATCCAACTCATCACTGCCTTGAAACCCTCTACAATCCCCCCTATGTTAATGTAATGATTTTACAACAATATTAGCACGTATGGGACCTCTTGTGAAGTCTTTATGTGGTGAGGGAGGCTCCCGGCCAATTTTCAATGAAGCAGACATAATAGTGCTCCCCAAACCGGGCAAAGATCCCTCACTAGTGGAAGGATATAGACCAATCTCGCTTTTAAATTCGACTTTAAAATTTTCACTAAAATACTAGCAAATAGAGTGCAAAAAATAATCCCCAACCTGATATTGCCTCAACAAATTGGGTTTGTCCACGGTAAATCCATAACATACAACATACGGACGGCTTTGGGAGCTATCTCTTATGGAAAATCTCATGGCTGTTTAGAGTCTATTGTGGTCAGCCTGGATGCCGACAAAGCATTTGACAGGGTTGCATGGGATTATCTCCTCGACATCCTGGAGTTTAGAAACTTTGGTCCATGGTTCTGTGAGGCGATAAAGTTGTTATATAAAAACCCGGTGTCCAGGTTGGCCATAAATGGTATACTCTTTTCCACATTTGAAATCCAGAGAGGAACGCGTCAGGGCTGCCCCTTGTCGCCCTTACTTTTTAACCTTGCTTTAGATCCTTTACTTAGAACTCTCCAAAACTCTTCAATATACAGGGCATAGAGGTAGGCTCCACCTCACTCAAAATTGCGGCATTTGCCGACGATATACTCCTATTCATCTCCAATCCCAATGCGGCAATACCAGTTATCATGGAGGCCCTAAATCATTTTGGCAAATGCTCAGGCTTTAAAATAAATGATAATAAATCAGAGGCCCTGGCTCTGTTTGAGCAAGGGAAATTAAATAACTCGACACTTCCTTTCCAATGGAGCACATCATCTATCAAATATTTGGGTGTCCACCTCCGGCAGATTTGGCATCCTTATACCACATTAATATTAGACCCCTAATTACGTCCATATTTAACCTTCTAAACTCCTGGAAACACTTTACTTTGTCTTTTTCCGGACAATGTCATTTAATTAAGATGATAATATTTCCAAAACTACTGTATATTTTCCAAACACTACCTATTTTGTTGACACGTGCTGATGTTAAAACTCTAAACACTGCTTTTAGGAATTTTATTTGGGGAGACAAAAAGTGTACACGCATAGGTCTAATCAAACTACAAGCCCTAAAGGAGGAGGGTGGCATCAATTTTCCAGACATTGCAAAGTACAATCTAGCAGCAAATCTCAGATACACCATTGATTGGTTAAGAGGTAGCTCACATTTCGCAAACGTACTTTTAGACCAACAATTAAGTCCCCATGTCTCCTTACCAGCATTACTACATATGGCCAACGATGACCTTATTGCAGACATAAGAAACCACCCCACCTTATGGCAAACTATACAGACGTGGAGGAAATGCAGGAGACTATGTCATTTGAGAAGGATGTCTCTCCTTTTGTGCCCTTTCTGGGTAACCCGGGCTTTATGGGAGGTAAACCACCCTTATCTTACATTGAGCTAGCTGGGCAGGGTTGCATCTTGGCAGCTGACCTATTAGATGATAGATTCTCCATGCTTGCATTTGACATAGCAGCACAACGTTTCCCATCATTTGTAAACAAGCCCTTCCTTTTTCTTCAAGCAAGGAGCTTAACTTTGAAAGGCAGCTGCTGGGGTGGAGAAAGAGGGAGGAACGCTTTGGATGGCTTCCTTAGGACCGCCAGGGTGCAGATAGCCTCGACAAGCAGCATTTACACACTGTTGCGTAAGCATTGGTCATGGGAGGGCAAAAAGACAGGTCCAGCACGATGGGTAATGATATACAGAACATCACAGTCGGGGAAATCTTAGATGCCACTTTGATGCAACGGAAGGTGATCCCCTCCAGCAGTTATGCAGACATGTCTTTATTACTCCTTTATAGAGCTTATATTACCCGACACATTAAGTCTAGGATGTCTCCAGGGGGCACATTCACATGTTCCAAATGCGGGACAGGAAACACAGACATATTTCATCACATGTGGGGATGCCCCAAAGTGCAAAAATTATGGCAGTCTATCCATGCAGAACTGCAAATCTTGGTGAATATTGTTTCCTTTGACGCCGCAATGGGCAATATTTAATATTTTAGATAGCTCTCAACACAAATTCCCCAAACATGTTAAGGCCATGTTGATAATATGGGCCTCAGCTGCCAGGAAAAGTATCTTGCAGCACTGGCTAAATCCATTGCCACCACCCAAATCTCTCATATACTCCAAAATAATGTATATTTTTGAATGGACTGGCTAGATACCCTGACAAATAAAGAGAAATTGACTGGGAAATTTTTAAACACATGGTCATTGTTCATCCCATCTCTGTCTCAGGACACCAGGGACAAATTAAGGACACATTTTGAAAACACCCAGTGGTATCTTCTTCAGAAAATTAGCGGACATAATCCTATTCCTTGAACTTGTTGATTGTTAATCAAATGCAGGGTCGCTTTAGGGGTTTATATGTTGGGGGGATGGGAGGGTTGAGGGTGGTGGGGGGACATTTATGAGTATTATACCTGTCAAATAAGCATCGAATAAGCTTGATACCTTCAAACCTGTATGACTTACTTTTTGGCAATGCTCTTTAAATCAATATTTTGAGTTTTACGTCTGTCAAATAAGCTTGTTACTTCTAGACTTGTATGATTATCTTTTATTTTAATACTCTTTAAATCAATAAAACATGTTGGAAAAAAAAAAGGGTTTATGTGTTCCGTGCAGCTACAGCCAGTGTCTCATTATTAACAAGGGTGGGTGATTATGCTGTGCATAAAATACTTGTTCTGAAAACAGTTGAGGTGTACCCCACAGGGGAAATTTTTGCCAGCCCATACACTAAGTGTATGGGCATTCCAAGTCTAGGAGACACGCTCCTTTTTAATGGGACATTTTTTGGTAAGAGGCCCTCCTCCCTGTTTCTTCCAAGGGGGAGTTGGAGTTATTGGGGTGCATATGACTTGGTAGCAGGGCAGCCCTTGCAGTCAATGCATAAAAAAACAGAATGAGAGGACAAAATGAATAATGTGAAGTGGATTTTCCTGGGCTCATCCAGTACCTGGGTTCAAAAGCTTATTGGGGTGCAGATGACTTGGTAGCAGGGCTGACCTTGCAGTCAATGCATAAAAAAAACAGAATGGGAGGACAAAATGAATAATGTGAAGTGGATTTTCCTGGGCCCATCCAGTACCTGGGTTCAAAGGCTTATTGGGGTGCATATGACTTGGTAGCAGGGCAGGCCTTGCATTCAATGCTACATTTTTTATGGAAGCCATCCTGGACATCTCGTGAAAGGGGTATTTGGGTGCGTATTAATTCTTGGCAGCCCATCCACTCACTGCATAGGCTATAACAGTTTCGGACACCCACTGTTTAACCCCTTCCCGACCTTTGACACAGCGTATGCGTCATGAAAGTCGGTGCCAATCCGACCTATGACGCATACCCTGCGTCATGAAAGGATCGCGTTCCTGCGGGCCAGGAGACCGGGGTCACTCAAAGGTCACCCGACCCGCAGTTACAGGACCCTTTGTGCTTCACCACAGGGGGGTTGGCTGAACCCCCCCGTGGCCACGATCGCTCTGATTGGCTGTTAAAAGTGAAACAGCCAATCAGAGCAATCTGTAATATTTCACCAATTTAATTGGTGAAATATTACAATCCAGCCATGGCCGATGCTGCAATAGCATCTGCCATGGCTGGACACCGAGACCTGACCCCCCACACGTAGTCACGGCGGCGATCGGCCGCCGCCACCGAAAGATGGCAGCGATCGGTCACCGCCGTCACTAACAGCTCCCCTCCTCCTTTGCTCCGGTGCCCCCACCTTCCGATCCCCCCCCTAACCTTCCGACCACCCTACTCACCTCTCCCGATCCACCGATGTCCCTGGATCGGTCCCGGCGTCCGCCCGGGCCTCTTCATGGGCGCCGCCATCTTGGAAAATGGCGGGCGCATGCGCAGTGCGCCCGCCGGCCGGCGCATGCGCAGTGCGCCCCCCAGTGTCCAAAAATTTATTTTGATCACTGTGATAAACTGTCACAGTGATCAAAATAAAAAAAAGTAAATGAACCCCCC
This sequence comes from Oophaga sylvatica, assembly GCA_033576555.1. Taxonomy (NCBI): domain Eukaryota; kingdom Metazoa; phylum Chordata; class Amphibia; order Anura; family Dendrobatidae; genus Oophaga; species Oophaga sylvatica. Next base: position 719,428,597 of record JARQOD010000001.1, read on the forward strand.
CTTTATCATAGGTAGGGACAAATAAAAAAAATAAAGATTTTTTTTTTTTTTTCCTATTAGGCCCTGTGCACACGTTGCGGATTTTGCTGCGGATCCGCGCGGATTTCGCTGCTGATCCGCGGCGGATCAGCAGCGAAATCAGCCGCGGATGCGCAGCGATATCCGCCGCAGATCAGCAGCAAAATACGCCGCGGATCCGCAGCAAAATCCGCAACGTGTGGCGGATTTCGCTGCGGATCTGCGGCTGATTTCGCTGCTGATCCGACGGCTGATTTCGCTGCTGATCCGCGCTGATTTCGCTGCGGATCCGCTGCTGATTTGCTGCGGATCCGCGACTGATTTCGCTGCGGATCCGCGACTGATTTCGCTGCTGATCCGCGGCGGATTTCGCTGCTGATCCGCGGCGGATCCATGGCTGATTTCGCTGCTGATCCGCGCGGATTTGCGCTGCGGATTTCGCTGCGGATCCGCGGCGGATTTCGCTGCGATCGCGGCGGATTTCGCTGCTGATCGCGGCGGATTTGCGCTGTTCTGCGAATCCGCAGCGGATTTGCTGCTGATCCGCGGCTGATTTCGCTGCTATCCGCTGCGGATCCGCAGCGGATTTCGCTGCTGATCCGCGGCTGATTTCGCTGCTGATCCGCGGCTGATTTCGCTGCTGATCCGCGGCTGATTTCGCTGCTGATTCGTGCGGATCCGCGGCTGATTTGCTGCTGATCCGCGGCGGATTTCGCTGCTGATCCGCGACTGATTTTGCTGCTGATTCGCTGCGGATCCGCAGCGGATTTCGCTGCTGATCCGCGGCTGATTTCGCTGCTGATCCGCGGCTGATTTCGCTGCTGATCCGCGGCTGATTTCGCTGCTGATCCGCGCGATTGCGCTGATCCGCGGCGGATTTCGCTGCGGATTCGCGGCTGATTTCGCTGCTGATCCGCGGCTGATTTCGCTGCTGATCCGGCTGATTTCGCTGCTGATCCGCGGCGGATTTCGCTGCTGATCCGCGGGATTTCGCTGCGATTCGCGGCGGATTTCGCTGCTGATCGCGGCGGATTTCGCTGCTGATCCGCGGCGGATTTCGCTGCTGATCCGCGGCGGATTTCGCTGTTGATCCGCGCGGATCGCGCTGATTTCGCTGCTGATTCGCGGCGGATTTCGCTGCTGATCCACGACTGATTTTGCTGCTGATTGTATCCCGATTCGCTGCTGATGATTCGCTGATGCGCGATTTCGCTGCTGATCCGCGGCTGATTTCGCTGCTATGGCGATTCGGTTCCATTTCACGCGGATGGGATGTGGATCCGGCGGCTGCTGATCCGCGACGTTGCTGTGATTCGTGCGGTCTACGGATCTCGATCGCGGCTGATTTCGCTACTGATCCGCGGCTGATTTCCGCTGCCCCGCGGATTTCGCTGCTGATTCGCTGCAGATCCGCGGCGGATTTTGCTGCGGATCCGCGGCTGATTATCTGCTGATTCATCTGCGCTAGCGGGTATAGCATAACGCGATCGCGTTATGCTATCCGTTACCAGCCGGTCACCGCTACGTGTTGAACGGGCTGGTAAAACGCAATATGAACCCAGCCTTAGGGTTAGAACTAGGGTTAGGGTTAGCATTAGGGTTAAGGTTAGAATTACGGTTAGGGTTGGAATTTGGGTTAGGGTTGGAATTAGGGTTAGGGTTGGAATTAGGGTTAGGGTTGGAATTAGGGTTAGGCTTGTAGTTAGGTTTAGGGTTAGAGTTGGGATTAGGGTTAGGGGTGTGTTGGGGTTAGGGTTATGATTAGGGTTTGTATTAGGGTTAGGTGTGTGTAGGGGTTAGGGTTGGGGTTAGGGGTGTGTTGGGGTTAGGGTTGGAGTTAGAATTGAGGGTTTCCACTATTTAGGCACATCAGGGGTCTCCATACGCGACATGGCGCCACCATTGATTCCTGCAAATTTTGCGTTCAAAAAGTCAAACAGTGCTCCCTTTATTCCAAGCCCCGACGTATGCCCAAACAGTGGTTTATCCCCACATATGAGGTATCAGCGTACTCGGAAAAATTGCACAACAACTTTGGGGGTTCTAATTTCTCCTGTTAACATTGGGAAAAAAAATTGGGGACTAAAAATTATTTTTGTGGAAAAAAAATTATTTTATATTTTCACGGCTCTGCGTTATAAACTTCTGTGAAGGACTTGGAGATTCAAAGTGCTTATCACACATCTATAGGAGTTCCTTGGGGGATCTAGTTTCCAAAATGGGGTCACTTGTGGGGAGTTTCTACTGTTTAGGCACATCAGGGACTCTGCAAACGTAACATGACGCCTGAAGACCATTCCATCAAGTGGGCATTTCAAAACGTCACTACTTCCCATCCGAGCCCCGACGTGTGCCCATACAGTAGTTTTCTCCCACATATGGGATATCAGCATACTCAGGACAAATTGGACAACAACTTTTGGGGTCTAATTTCTCATGTTACCCTTGGGAAAATAAAAAAATTGGGGACTAAAAGATCCTGATTGTGGAAAAAATATGATTTTTTTATTTTCATGCCCGGGCGTTATAAACTTCTGTGTAGCCCTTGGGGGTTCAAAGTGCTCACCACACATCTAGATAAGTTCTTTGCCGGGTCTAGTTTCCAAAATGGGGTCACTTGTGGGGAGTTTCTACTGTTTAGGCACATCAGGGGCTCTGCAAACGTAACAAGATGCCCGCAGACCATTCCATCAAGTCGGCATTTCAAAGCGTCACTACATCCCTTCCGAGCCCTGACGTGTGCCCAAACAGTGGTTCCCCCCCACATATGGGTACTAGCGTACTCAGAAGAAACTGGACAACAACTTTTGGGGTCCAATTTCTCCTGTAACCATTGTGAAAATAAAAAACAGTGGGCTAAAAAATCATTTTTTGAGAAAAAAAAATGATTTTTTATTTTCGCGGCTCTGCGTTATAAACTTCTGTGAAGCACCTGGGGGTTCAAAGTGCTCACTATGCATCTAGATAAGTTCCTTAGGGCGTCTAGTTTCCAAAATGGGGTCACTTGTGGGGGAGCTCCAATGTTTAGGCACACAGGAACTCTCCAAATGCGACATCGCAACCGCTAAATATTCCAGCATATTTTCCATTCAAAAAGTCAAATGGCGCTCCTTCCCTTCTGAGCCCTGCAGTGCCCCAAACAGTGGTTTATGACCACATATGAGGTATCTGTGTACTCAGGAGAAATTGCCCAACAAATTTTAGGATCCAATTTATACTGTTGCCCATGTGAAAATGAAAATAACTGAGGCTAAAAGAAAATTTTTGTGAAAAAAAAAGTACTTTCTTTTATTTACGGATCAATTTGTGAAGCACCTGGGGGTTCAAAGTGATCACTACACATCTAGATAAGTTACTTAGGGGGTCTAGTTTCCAAAATGGGGTCACTTGTGGAGGAGCTACAATGTTTAGGCACACAGGGACTCTCCAAATGCGACATAGCAACCGCTAAACATTCCAGCATATTTTCCATTCAAAAAGTCAAATGGCGCTCCTTCCCTTCTGAGCCCTGCCGTGCGCCCAAACAGTGGTTTATGACCACATATGAGGTATCTGTGTACTCAGGAGAAATTGCCCAACAAATTTTAGGATCCAATTTATACTGTTGCCCATGTGAAAATGAAAATAACTGAGGCTAAAAGAAAATTTTTGTGAAAAAAAAGTACTTTCTTTTATTTACGGATCAATTTGTGAAGCACCTGGGAGTTCAAAGTGCTCACTATGCATCTAGATAAGTTCCTTAGGAGGTCTAGTTTCCAAAATGGGGTCACTTGTGGGGGAGCTCCAATGTTTAGGCACACAGGGACTCTCCAAATGCGACATGGCAACCGCTAAATATTCCAGCATATTTTCTATTCAAAAAGTCAAATGGCGCTCCTTCCCTTCTGAGCCCTGCCGTGCGCCCAAACAGTGGTTTATGACCACATATGAGGTATCTGTGTACTCAGGAGAAATTGCCCAACAAATTTTAGGATCCAATTTATACTGTTGCCCATGTGAAAATGAAAAAAACTGAGGCTAAAAGAAAATTTTTGTGAAAAAAAAGTACTTTCTTTTTTTTACGGATCAATTTGTGAAGCACCTGGGGGTTCAAAGTGCTCACTATGCATCTAGATAAGTTCCTTAGGGGGTCTAGTTTCCAAAATGGGGTCACTTGTGGGGGAGCTCCAATGTTTAGGCACACAGGGACTCTCCAAATGCGACATGGCAACCGCTAATATTCCAGCATATTTTCCATTCAAAAAGTCAAATGGCGCTCCTTCCCTTCTGAGCCCTGCCGTGCGCCCAAACAGTGGTTTATGACCACATATGAGGTATCTGTGTACTCAGGAGAAATTGCCCAACAAATTTTAGGATCCAATTTATACTGTTGCCCATGTGAAAATGAAAAAACTGAGGCTAAAAGAAAATTTTTGTGAAAAAAAAGTACTTTCTTTTTTTTACAGATCAATTTGTGAAGCACCTTGGGGTTCAAAGTGATCACTATGCATCTAGATAAGTTCCTTAGGGGGTCTAGTTTCCAAAATGGGGTCACTTGTGGGGGAGCTCCAATGTTTAGGCACACAGGAACTCTCCAAATGCGACATGGCAACCGCTAAATATTCCAGCATATTTTCCATTCAAAAAGTCAAATGGCACTCCTCCCTTCTGAGCCCTGCCGTGCGTCCATACAGTGGTTTATGACCACATATGAGGTATCTGTGTACTCAGGAGAAATTCCCAACAAATTTTAGGATCCATTTTATCCTGATGCCCATGTAAAAATGAAAAAATTGATGCTAAAAGAAAATTTTTGTTGGAAAAATTAAAATGTCCATTTTTTCCTTCCACGTTGCTTTAGTTCCTGTGAAGCACCTGAAGGGTTAATAATCTTCTTGAATGTAGTTTTGAGTAGCTTGAGGGGTGCAGTTTTTATAAAGGTGTCACTTTTGGGTATTTTCTGCCATATAGACCCCTCAAAGTGACTTCAAATGTGAGGTGGTCCCTAAAAAAAATGGTTTTGTAAATTTTGCTGTAAAAATGAGAAATCGCTGGTCAACTTTTAACCCTTATAACTTCCTAACAAAAAAAAATGTTGTTCCCAAAATTGTGCTGATGTAAAGTAGACATGTGGGAAATGTTATTTATTAACTATTTTGTGCCACATAACTCTCTGGTTTAACAGAATAAAAATTAAAAATTTGAAAATTACAAAATTTTCAGAATTTTTGCCAAATTTCCATTTTTTTCACAAATAAACGCAAAAATTATCGACCTAAATTTACCACTAACATGAAGCCCAATATGTCACGAAAAAACAATCTCAGAATCGCTAGGATCCGTTGAAGCGTTCCTGAGTTATTACCTCATAAAGGGACACTGGTCAGAATTGCAAAAAATGGCAAGGTCTTTAAGGTCAAAATAGGCTGGGTCTTGAAGGGGTTAATAATGGCCCTTTAAGCAGATTAATGCTGCCTGATGTCCCTGTAAAAATAAGCTCTGTGACTTTAAGAGTCCCTCCTTCATAAATGAAACAAGATATGTCTGCTTATGTGTCACACACCACATGGCCAGCTAGGGTTGGTAAATGTTACAATGACATTTCCCTGTGAATGCATTTGTTTTGGTTGAAAGCAATGTTAAAGTTGAAAAAAGCTTCAAAAACGCTGCGTCTGAACATAGCCCAAGTGATGGAGGAACATTTTGGTCTGGGGTTATTTATTTTGCCTTATATACAAGTCATTAACCTGGAAAGGATGTACCTTAACATATTTCCCAACAAAATCCGTTTTGGTTTCGTTTTGGTTTGTTTTTTGGTGCATCGGTAAAAAATGGCATGAAACTCTGACAACATTGTTTAAAGCTGTGAACTAGGAGTCAGCAATGCTTCCTGGGGTGATCCCCATGATGTCTCCGTTTCATTTCAGCAGTGTTTCCATAATTTTCAGACATATTTAGACATTAAAAGGACCCACGGGGGGATCGCGGTAAAAATGCTCGGGTCCCATAAACTTACATTGGGCTCGTTGTTCTGTCCGAGTACCTGAGTATTCTAATTTGCTCAACCCGAGCAACGAGCACCCGAGCATGTTAGTGCTCGCTCATCACTAGTAAATATTGAGGTTTTCCCAGAGGCGGACAAATCGCTAGTGCAGCTGCATTGGGCCCAGAGATGAAAGGACACCAATAAATATTTCATCTGGATGTGCATCCGCGGATGCACGTTCAGCTGAAATATATTGCAGCGCAAAAGATCCGCCGGCTCCCTGCACTGCAATACACGCCACTGGCCAATCAGAGGTCAGCAGCTGACCTCGGAGTGCCCGTGACTGGGAGCACATGGCAGTGATGTCATGCGCCATGGTGTGAATGCCAAAGTCAGCTGGCGGCTCCTGCTCCGGCTACAGAAGGGTACGTTGCGTGGTGTGGTGAGTAGAATCGTTTTTATCATGTGTTGCAGTATAACAGGACAAATTATTCAAGGGAATGGACTGAACCAGGATATGCACATTATACCTAGAAGGGGACCAGGATGCTGCACATTCTATCCCAGGAAGGAAACTTGGATGGGCCACATTCTATCCCAGTAAAAAAAACAGGATGCAGCACATTCTATCTGAGGAAGGAAACCAGGATGGGGCAAATTATATCCCAGGAGGGAAACCAGTATGGGGCACATTATATCCCAAGAAGGGGACCACGATGGGAGACATTATAGCAAGACGGAGGCTGTTTTGGGGACATTATCCATGGAAGGGGGGACATTATTACTGTAAAAGGGCCTAGGATAGGGGACATTATGCCTGTCTGGGGTCATGATGAGTAACATCATGGGGACGAACACACGTCTTTATAGGATCTAAAACACTACAAAGGCCTGTACATCTGACCATGCAGGTGGGGTCCCAGGTCCAAATTTTGGCAAGTACCTGATAGCATTCTCTCCCACCCCCCAATTCATTAGAAGACCTTGATAATGTCTTCTTGCATCTCGTAATTATTTATGACGCCATCATGGACTTATAATGAATCTATGTGTGGGATGTTGGACACAGGACAGGAATTAGGCTATGTGCACTCGTTCAGGATTTTTAGCAGAAAATTCTGCTGTAAATCGTGATGTGTTGGTGTGTAGCCCAGCTGTGTCTGGAGCCACATGTTCCCAGGTGGATGCATCAAAGGTAAACCCACAGAGATCTATATGCACACAACACACCTGCACTATTCCCTAGATCCACCAGAGGGAGCCCTTTCGCAGTTTATAAAGGTAGTGACGACACGTCAGTTACCTCAGAACAGTCTAGTCACCTCAGATCAGTGAGAGATGAGCTGAGAGAGAGAGAGTTACCTCAGATTAGATCAGATTACCTCAGAGAGACGGGGTGTTCTGTTTATTCTAGCTGAGAGCTGATTGAAAGACTGAAGACTACAGTTTGAGCTTAGTTTATTGTGTGGACGCCAGTAAGAGTGGAGGAAGATAGCCACTTCAGCCTGGTCAGAACTGAGTCAACTGAGTGTAGTTTCAGTGAGCAAGCGTGCCGACGCTTTGAGAGCGGTGAAGAGAAAGGAGAATCAGCCATCTACTGCTAGTCTGCTTATGCTAAAGGTCAGAGTAGGACGAAAGGCGAGTGGAGAGGAAAAGAGAGTGACAGAGGTTGAAACAGCATTGATCGCTTACCTCTACTCTGAACAACCGGACACCGGTCCGAGCTTGCTAGCATCTACACGACTAGTAGGAGATACCGGAGACCCTGTGGGACTTCAAGTCGCAGGGGCCCACCAGTGCTGATACGTAACCGGGGTCAGGAAGACGGAGTCTAGCAGGGCCCTGCATACAGAGATACTGTTCTATCCTAGAGAAGGCCTCACTACAAAGTCAGCCAGGCGTATAACTGAAGACAGAGTTAGACTTCGTTTCATACAGGTCAGAAACTCACACATACAGGAGTACGGAGGCCCTACACCTACTCGGTGGGATTACTGGACGTGCATCCTCCACCCTGCCAGCTTCCCGGGACGTGCCTGCAACTACCATCAGTAAAGTATATAATAATACTGTATCCCATACAAATATAGCTCCAGGCACATAAACTGATATATGATAGAACCACAAGAAAAGGACTTAAGTATAGAGTGCCAATAAAATGGTTTCTTTATTATAGTCAGAAAAGACAATCAATATGTAGTACAAAAATCACATAAATACTCATAAAATACATTACAACAGGCTGCTGCCATCTTAATATAGGGACAGGTAACCAACACATATACCGATACTTCCCATGTGAAAAGTGCAGATAAAATTGCTGAAAATGACCATTATATATGCTACCAGTGCTGCCTCAGCTAACATCAAAAAATCATCAGCATGTGCCAAGTCACAAACTGCACTTACACGAGAGGTGGGTCAAGTGTGGCGTCCCCCAAGCGCCTCAACGCGCGTTTCGTCTCTTCCTCAGGAGGCGCACTTTTCACATGGGAAGTATCGGTATATGTGTTGGTTACCTGTCCCTATATTAAGATGGCAGCAGCCTGTTGTAATGTATTTTATGAGTATTTATGTGATTTTTGTACTACATATTGATTGTCTTTTCTGACTATAATAAAGAAACCATTTTATTGGCACTCTATACTTAAGTCCTTTTCTTGTGGTTCTACCATCAGTAAAGGTACAGAAAGAGACTTTTGTGTGTGTGTCTGCCTTATTGCTCCTGCACCCCTACACCGCCATATACCCTGAGGGATCCAGTCTTGCCTGTGGAAGACTTAACACCTTGCTGCCCAGTAACAACCCCTCAGCGGATCTACCCTGCAGCGCTGGTCACCCTGACCAGGTACCACAGGTGGCGTCACGAACAAACTGTATATACTTTATTCCCCTGTAAATATCCCACATTTGAGGTGAGCCCCAGGGCCATGGACCGAGCTGTACTACCCATGATATCCCCCATTGAAGTGAACGGGCTCGGTGCCGAGTACCCCACGGTCCTACTAAGGGCAACTCATCTTTAAAACTTGGCGTCACGAACAGGATAAGAAGCTCGCTATAAGTGAGTCCTGTGTGCCTGAATTGGACTGTTTTTGTGCAAAAGACTGTATTGCTGTTTTTGAGAATTTCCCGCCAATTGTCCGCCATTGCCCGCCAAATTGCAGCGCTACAGCGCGAAGAGAAGGGGCGTACCTGCAGAAAGCGCGCTGAGTCCCGGACACGCCCACAACGCTGACGCGGCGCCTGTCATGAGGTGCTTTGTTTGTGGGATTAGGTAGTTCAGAGGTTAATCTGGACGGCCTCATTTTGGGATTCTGGGAGGCTTCTTATAGCCTCATTGTGGAGCCATTCCCTGTCGCTTATACTTTGACCCTTGGCCGAGTGTGTGTGACTCTGTGCTTTGTACTTGTGATTCTTTATGCTTGCTTGGTTTTGACTTGGTTCTGTTCCCGTTACGAGTTCTGCCTGCCCCTCCTGTACTGTGTTGCTATCTTGTGTATGACTCCTGGCTTATGTTCTGACTATTCTCTGCTTATCCCTCCTGTACTGCATTGCTATCTCCGTGTATGACTCCTGGCTTATGTTGTGACTATTCTCTGCTCGCCCCTTCTGTACTGCGCCGTCCTCTCTGTGTATGAACCCCGTTTGTCTGACCTGAGTTTCCCTCTTTACTAATCCAGGATCCCTGGAGAGTCCTGCACTCATCTCTAGTAGCAGGACGCTAAGCCCCGCCCCCTGTGGTCACATGATCGCAGGTCCTTTTACTTACTGCTATCTTCAGTGTCCCCTCTCACCACGCTGTTCAGGTCCCCTCTGCCTGAGCCTCTCCTGCGGCATCTGACCCCGGGCCCTTCCACAATGTGGGTGAGTCACCCTGCTCAGCCGTGGCAGTTCGCTGGCGCTGACAGGATCATGATATTATAAGCGACCGCACATTTTATTTTTTTTTACTTTTTTTTCTTGGGGATAGTTGTATGGGTCTTCTGAGCATATTTGCAGCATGGATCCCCTGCAGGGTTTGGCCGATCAGGTCAAGCATCTAACCCAAATGTTCCAAAAGCTCAATGTGGAACAGTGCACGATGGTCCATACCCAACAGCAGTTGATGGACACCGTGCAGGGGGCTGTTGTGACAGGGTCTCCAGGTTCCGGGAGTTGGGACGTATCTGTGATATCCCCTGAATCTCCGGTCAAATTGCCTGATCTCTTTTCAGGGGATAAAGAGGAGTTTAGGTCCTTCAAGGAAGGATGTAAGCTTTTTTTTCTTTAAGGCCCTGTTCCTCTGGGGATGAATTTCAGAGGGTGGGGGTTGTTATTTCTCTACTGCGTGGTGCCCTCAAGCTTGGGCTTTCTCTCTGTCTTCCACCGCCCCCGAGAGAATGACAGTCGATGCCTTCTTTGAGGCCCTGGGCCGCATATATGATGAGCCTGACAGAGTACGTATGGCTGAAGATAATGTCATGAGTGTGTGCCAGGGTAAACGCTCGGCTGAGTGGTTTTGTGCGGAGTTCCAACGCTGGGCAGCGGAGGTCTCATGGAGTGATGCCGCCCTTCGGGGCTTATTCCGCAGAGGCCTATCCGAACGCCTCCAAGATGCTCTGGCCCTCCATCCACCACCTGACACCTTGGAAGATGCCATTACTCAGGCTGTGCGTATGGACCGCAGGCTGCGGGCTAGGGGTGTCATGCATTCCGAGACGTCCCTATTCTCCAGCAGCAAAGAGACCGGTGTCGCTCCTGAACCCATGGAGATTGGCGTCACTTCGGTCAAGGAGATGGAGAGGAAACGCCGCTGGGAAAAACAGCTCTGTTTTTATTGCGGGGAAGCTGGTCATTGGAAAAAGGATTGTCCTTCGTGCCCATCGTCCTCTAAAGCGACGGGAAAACGACTAGGTCTGGGTAGTGGTCGAGGAGGCTGCCCAGACCTTCAGGTACTTTCTTCTTCATGTCCTAAAGTTTTTTTAAGGGTTGAACTGTTGGTAGACAACGTCCGTTTTTTTCTACAGCACTGGTGGACAGTGGTTCATCACTTAACCTAATCAGCTCTGAAGTCGTTTCCCAACACCAGATAGGGACAGTCAGGCTTCCTACACCACTTAAAGTCGTGGCCATTGACTCATCTCCTCTTACCCGAACTGGGATCATTTCTGTGTCTGAAAAGTTTATGTTGAGAATTGGTTCTTCCCACATGGAAGAAATTGAATGTTTTGTCATGGACAAATTACCCGCAGGGCTGGTACTGGGAATGCCGTGGCTTCGGTGCCATAACCCAGTGATTGACTGGGAATCTGGGGAGATTGTTAAGTGGGGGTCCAAGTGTGCTGACTGTCATCATAAATCTATTTGTTGTATGAAAATTACTAAATCTGTCTCTGTGTCTTCTACTAGTCTGGAGGGTATTCCGAAGTACCTGAGAGACTTTGAGGACGTGTTCTCTGAGAGCGAGGCGGAGGCGTTACCCCCTCATAGGCCATTTGATTGTGCCATCGATCTGATTCCTGGAGCCAAATTGCCTAAAGCTCCCCTGTTCAATCTGTCTGGCCCCGAGCGCCTTGCTATGAAACAGTACATTTCTGAAAGTCTCCGTAAGGGGCACATAAGACCCTCAGTTTCCCCGGTAGCTGCGGGGTTTTTCTTTGTTAAGAAAAAAGATGGCGGCCTACGTCCCTGCCTCGACTTTCGTGAACTAAATAAAATTACTGTCAGGAACACATATCCCCTACCGTTGATTCCTGATCTCTGTAATCAGCTTTCTGGTTCTAAATGGTTTTCTAAACTGGATCTGAGGGGGCTTACAACTTAATAAGAATACGAGAGGGGGACGAGTGGAAAACGGCTTTCCTTACGTCTGAGGGGTTGTTTGAGAATCTAGTAATGCCGTTTGGGCTCACCAACGCACCTGCAGTGTTTCAAAATTTTATTAATGTGGTATTTTCGGATCTCATAGGCCGTTTTGTAGTGGTATACCTAGATGATATTCTGATATATTCTGTTGATAGAGCTTCCCATTTGTTGCATGTTAAAACTGTACTTCAGAGGCTAAGAGAAAACCAATTGTATGTCAAACTCGAGAAATGTTCATTTTTTGTTCAGGAGTTGTCATTTCTAGGTCTGATAATTTCACCTCAGGGTTTTCGCATGGATCCCAAGAAAGTGCAAGCTATTGTGGAGTGGGTCCAGCCCAGGGACCTTAGGGGGATCCAGCGCTTCTTGGGATTTGCAAATTATTATCGCAAGTTCATTAAAGGTTTTTCTCAGGTGACTAAGCCTCTCACGGACCTGACTCGTAAAGGGGCAGATGTCAGAAACTGGTCCTTGTTAGCTAAACAATCCTTTCTTACGCTTAAAAACTGTTTCTCATCTGCTCCTATCCTGGTCCAACCGGATCCTTCCAAGCCATTTGTGGTTGAGGTGGATGTTTCCGAGGTTGGGGTGGGGGCAGTTTTGTCGCAAGGTCCAGCTTCTCTGACTAATCTCAGGCCCTGTGCCTATTTTTCTAAGAAATTTTCTCCGGCGGAGAAAAATTATGACGTAGGCAAACAGAGAGCTTCTGGCTATTAAGTTGGCATTCGAAGAATGGAGGCATTTTTTGGAGGGGGCGGCTCACTCTATTACGGTTATCACTGACCATAAGAATTTGGAATACATCAAATCTGCTAAAAGACTGACTCCCAGGCAAGCCCGCTGGTCACTTTTTTTCTCCAGGTTTCAATTTTCTATTACCTTTCGGCCAGGGTCTAAGAACATAAAGGCTGATGCCTTATCACGTAGTTTTGAGCCGTTATCCGCCCCCGATCCGCCGTCCCCCATTCTTCAGACGACAGACAAAAAAACCTGACTGGCACTTCCAGACTAATGTGAACTAGGTGCAAACCAAAGGGAGCTACCCCCATGTAAAACATACAAAAAAGGCTGCACTCAAGCATACTGAAGCATGACAACATAGAATACATGAAATTTTGAATAGCAATATGGCTTTGGAGTATAAGGAAAAATTTGAGACGCTTAGTATAAACATTTGGCCAAATATTTTAAAGCCCACCAACCATCGTCAAGGTGGTCTCAATTCTGGTGAGTCCCTGACCTAATGTGAACATACCTCTATTAGGCTGATATCTGAATTTCTGGGAGAATATGCACCTCTGTCAGTAATGCCTGCATTTATGGGTAAAGTAGGGACCTGGTGTAATTAAAATCACCACCTGGTGGGGCAGAGTGCTCAGTCAGTAAGCTAACATTCAAAAGACAAAAAAACCTGACTGGCACTTCCAGACTAATGTGAACTAGGTGCAAACCAAAGGGAGCTACCCCCATGTAAAACATACAAAAAAAGGCTGCACTCAAGCATACTGAAGCATGACAACATAGAATACATGAAATTTTGAATAGCAATATGGCTTTGGAGTATAAGGAAAAATTTGAGACGCTTAGTATAAACATTTGGCCAAATATTTTAAAGCCCACCAACCATCGTCAAGGTGGTCTCAATTCTGGTGAGTCCCTGACCTAATGTGAACATACCTCTATTAGGCTGATATCTGAATTTCTGGGAGAATATGCACCTCTGTCAGTAATGCCTGCATTTATGGGTAAAGTAGGGACCTGGTGTAATTAAAATCACCACCTGGTGGGGGCAGAGTGCTCAGTCAGTAAGCTAACATTCAAAAGACAAAAAAACCTGACTGGCACTTCCAGACTAATGTGAACTAGGTGCAAACCAAAGGGAGCTACCCCCATGTAAAACATACAAAAAAAGGCTGCACTCAAGCATACTGAAGCATGACAACATAGAATACATGAAATTTTGAATAGCAATATGGCTTTGGAGTATAAGGAAAAATTTGAGACGCTTAGTATAAACATTTGGCCAAATATTTTAAAGCCCATCAACCATCGTCAAGGTGGTCTCAATTCTGGTGAGTCCCTGACCTAATGTGAACATACCTCTATTAGGCTGATATCTGAATTTCTGGGAGAATATGCACCTCTGTCAGTAATGCCTGCATTTATGGGTAAAGTAGGGACCTGGTGTAATTAAAATCACCACCTGGTGGGGCAGAGTGCTCAGTCAGTAAGCTAACATTCAAAAGACAAAAAAACCTGACTGGCACTTTCAGACTAATGTGAACTAGGTGCAAACCAAAGGGAGCTACCCCATGTAAAACATACAAAAAAGGCTGCACTCAAGCATACTGAAGCATGACAACATAGAATACATGAAATTTTGAATAGCAATATGGCTTTGGAGTATAAGGAAAAATTTGAGACGCTTAGTATAAACATTTGGCCAAATATTTTAAAGCCCACCAACCATCGTCAAGGTGGTCTCAATTCTGGTGAGTCCCTGACCTAATGTGAACATACCTCTATTAGGCTGATATCTGAATTTCTGGGAGAATATGCACCTCTGTCAGTAATGCCTGCATTTATGGGTAAAGTAGGGACCTGGTGTAATTAAAATCACCACCTGGTGGGGGCAGAGTGCTCAGTCAGTAAGCTAACATTCAAAAGACAAAAAAACCTGACTGGCACTTCCAGACTAATGTGAACTAGGTGCAAACCAAAGGGAGCTACCCCCATGTAAAACATACAAAAAAAGGCTGCACTCAAGCATACTGAAGCATGACAACATAGAATACATGAAATTTTGAATAGCAATATGGCTTTGGAGTATAAGGAAAAATTTGAGACGCTTAGTATAAACATTTGGCCAAATATTTTAAAGCCCACCAACCATCGTCAAGGTGGTCTCAATTCTGGTGAGTCCCTGACCTAATGTGAACATACCTCTATTAGGCTGATATCTGAATTTCTGGGAGAATATGCACCTCTGTCAGTAATGCCTGCATTTATGGGTAAAGTAGGGACCTGGTGTAATTAAAATCACCACCTGGTGGGGGCAGAGTGCTCAGTCAGTAAGCTAACATTCAAAAGACAAAAAAACCTGACTGGCACTTCCAGACTAATGTGAACTAGGTGCAAACCAAAGGGAGCTACCCCCATGTAAAACATACAAAAAAAGGCTGCACTCAAGCATACTGAAGCATGACAACATAGAATACATGAAATTTTGAATAGCAATATGGCTTTGGAGTATAAGGAAAAATTTGAGAGATGGTTGGTGGGCTTTAAAATATTTGGCCAAATGTTTATACTAAGCGTCTCAAATTTTTCCTTATACTCCAAAGCCATATTTCTATTCAAAATTTCATGTATTCTATGTTGTCATGCTTCAGTGTGCTTGAGTGCAGCCTTTTTTTGTATGTTTTACATGGGGGTAGCTCCCTTTGGTTTGCACCTAGTTCACATTAGTCTGGAAGTGCCAGTCAGGTTTTTTTGTCTTTTGAATGTTAGCTTACTGACTGAGCACTCTGCCCCCACCAGGTGGTGATTTTAATTACACCAGGTCCCTACTTTACCCATAAATGCAGGCATTACTGACAGAGGTGCATATTCTCCCAGAAATTCAGATATCAGCCTAATAGAGGTATGTTCACATTAGGTCAGGGACTCACCAGAATTGAGACCACCTTGACGATGGTTGGTGGGCTTTAAAATATTTGGCCAAATGTTTATACTAAGCGTCTCAAATTTTTCCTTATACTCCAAAGCCATATTGCTATTCAAAATTTCATGTATTCTATGTTGTCATGCTTCAGTATGCTTGAGTGCAGCCTTTTTTTGTATGTTTTACATGGGGGTAGCTCCCTTTGGTTTGCACCTAGTTCACATTAGTCTGGAAGTGCCAGTCAGGTTTTTTTGTCTTTTGAATGTTAGCTTACTGACTGAGCACTCTGCCCCCACCAGGTGGTGATTTTAATTACACCAGGTCCCTACTTTACCCATAAATGCAGGCATTACTGACAGAGGTGCATATTCTCCCAGAAATTCAGATATCAGCCTAATAGAGGTATGTTCACATTAGGTCAGGGACTCACCAGAATTGAGACCACCTTGACGATGGTTGGTGGGCTTTAAAATATTTGGCCAAATGTTTATACTAAGCGTCTCAAATTTTTCCTTATACTCCAAAGCCATATTGCTATTAAAAATTTCATGTATTCTATGTTGTCATGCTTCAGTATGCTTGAGTGCAGCCTTTTTTTGTATGTCCCCCATTCTTCAACCCAGTCTCGTGGTTGCCGAGGTGTCGTCGGAATTGGAGCGAGAGATCGTAGGAGCTCAATCTTTGGCTCCAAATTCCAAACCTGTTGACAAGTTGTTTGTCCCGCAGCATTTGCGCAACAAACTCCTGTGGGAGTTCCATGATTCGAAGTTGAGTGCACACCCTGGTATAGCCGCCACACGGGAAGCAGTGGCAAGGGTCTTCTGGTGGCCTTTAATGACTTCAGATATCAAGAAACATGTCGCAGCATGTGGTATATGTGCCCGTTCCAAGAGCTCTAGTTGCCGGCCGGGGAATTGGTGCCTTTGCCAGTCCCAGGAAGGCCATGGACTCACTTGTCCATGGACTTCATTACCAATCTTCCATCATCTCGTGGTAATACTGTAATTTGGGTAGTGGTGGACAGGTTTTCGAAGTTGGCACATTTTGTACCCATGACAAGTTTACCCTCAGCAGAGACGCTCTCTAGGCATTTCCTGTCCCAGGTGGTACGCTTACATGGGGTTCCCACTAATATTGTGTCAGACAGAGGGACTCAGTTTGTGTCTAAATTCTGGCGGGCCTTCTGCAAAAAACTGGGGATATCTCTGTCTTTTTCCTCAGCATATCACCCTGAAACCAACGGACAAACGGAGCGCACCAACCAGTCGCTTGAACAGATACTTCGGTGCTTGACTTCTACCCTGCAAAGCGACTGGTCTGATGCCTTACCATTAGCAGAATTCGCCTTCAACAACCGGGTAAACCAATCTACCGGTAGGTCATCATTTTTGATTAATTATGGGATGAACCCTCATTTTGGCGAATTTTCTCGAATAGATTCTGGTTGTCCGGGGGCAGAGGACGGGGTCAATCGTCTTAAGTATCTTTGGACAAAGGTTCGTTTAAATATTTCTAAGGCTCAGGAGAAATATAAACGTTTTGCGGATAGAAAAAGGGACTCTGTTCAGACGCTGCTTTGTGGGGATAAGGTGTGGCTGTCTACACAAAATATAAATCTTCGATTGCCCTCCGCTAAACTGGGGCCCAAATTTATTGGTCCCTATGAGGTCATTGAAGTAGTGAACCCCGTAACCTACCGCCTCCGTCTTCCTTCCTCCTTAAAACTCCATAATGTTTTTCATAGGTCTTTACTTAAACCCTTGGGTGCGGTGAGAGAGGAGACTGAAACTGCTCCTCCTCCAGTCTTGGTTGAGGGACATATGGAGTTTGAGGTACAACATATTGTGGATTCCAGGCGGGTTCGGGGGTCTTTGCAATATTTGGTACATTGGAGGGGGTATGGTCCGGAGGAGCGGTCATGGGTACCTGCCAGATCAGTACACGCTGACCGTCTGGTTCGTGCGTTCCATGCCCGGCATCCTGGGAAGCCTGGGGGTCCAGAGGCCCCCCGTTGAGAGGGGGTACTGTCATGAGCTGCTTTGTTTGTGGGATTAGGTAGTTCAGAGGTTAATCTGGACGGCCTCATTTTGGGATTCTGGAGGCTTCTTATAGCCTCATTGTGGAGCCATTCCCTGTCGCTTATACTTTGACCCTTGGCCGAGTGTGTGTGACCCTGTGCTTTGTACTTGTGATTCTTTATGCTTGCTTGGTTTTGACTTGGTTCTGTTCCCGTTACGAGTTCTGCCTGCCCTCCTGTACTGCGTTGCTATCTTGTGTATGACTCCTGACTTATGTTCTGACTATTCTCTGCTTATCCCTCCTGTACTGCATTGCTATCTCCGTGTATGACTCCTGGCTTATATTCTATCTCTGCTCGCCCCTTCTGTACTGCGCCGTCCTCTCTGTGTATGAACCCCGTTTGTCTGACCTGAGTTTCCCTCTTTACTAATCCAGGATCCCTGGAGAGTCCTGCACTCATCTCTAGTAGCAGGACGCTAAGCCCCGCCCCCTGTGGTCACATGATCGTAGGTCCTTTTACTTACTGCTATCTTCAGTGTCCCCTCTCACCACGCTGTTCAGGTCCCCTCTGCCTGAGCCTCTCCTGCGGCATCTGACCCCGGGCCCTTCCACAGTGTGGGTGAGTCACCCTGCTCAGCCGTGGCAGTTCGCTGGCGCTGACAGGATCATGATAGCGCCAGGTCCTGTGGAGAGCTTCGGTGAACGCTCTGACGTCAGAGCGCCGGGGACACAGGTCCTTCTACATCGCTGTGCCCTGCGGAGCTGCAGCCTTCAGAGAAGGTAGGCCACGCTTAACTAGGGGGCGCAGACATGTCGCAGCCGCAAGCTGACAGCGCGACCCAGGGCGACCGCTCCAATGACTTACCCGCTGGTGCTGCCGCGCAGGATGGAAACGCTGGCCCCTCACCAGGTCCTGTGGCCCCGATAGTACCGCTGACGCTGCCATACCTGCCTGGAGCAAAGTGGCTCTCTCAGTATAGCGGTAAGCCAGACACCCTGTCAGGGTTTAAGCGCAAAATATGCAGCATAATGGACATGTACCCTATGACAGAGAAACAAAGAGCTGCAGTGGTAGTGGGACAACTGACTGGTGCTGCAGAAAGGGAAGTAGAGACATGGTCAGCTGCAGACCAGGAATCAGTGCTTGCAATTTTCTTAAAGCTACAGACTATTTTTGAGGACAGCACTGAAACAGATCTCCGGATGAGGTTTTACCAATGCTCCCAGAAACCAGATGACAGTATTAGGGACTACGCCTGCCGACTACAGGGGCCCTGCGAGCTCTCAAACAGGTTAACCCCATAAGTGTCCTCAATGAAAAAAAAATGTTGAAGGAACAATTTGTACGGGGACTGAGGTCCCAAGCTGAAAGCAAAACTGTGCACTGGTGGTCCTTGGATCATCCTGACGCTACCTTTGATGCCTTAAAAGATATGGCTATAAAAGGACTGCGACCCCTGGAGAAGCCCGAGGTGGCAACCCAGTGTCACCCGGGTGAAGCCACTCTAAAGCCAGCAGCATCCACCTTTTCCCCGCTGGTGGCGGAAGCCAAAACGCAGGTGGCGCCCCCTACTGAGTTGGACTGTCTGCGCTCAGAAGTGCGCCAGCTGACCAAAACCCTGGCCACTGTAATGAGTGCCCTGCAACTGCGGAAGGAGGAAGGAGGAAAGATCCTGCTAGCTGACTGCCCAGAGGATGTCCCTTGGATGAGCCGGAGGAGGAGGAGGACGTCGCCCCACCGGAGGAGGACAACACCACCACCAGGAGCGACCCCCGATCAGCACCATCCTCGCCGAGAGATCATCTGCTACCGTTGCAACAGAGAAGATCATCTAGCCTGACATGGTCCTTTAAACGAGCAGATCCTGGGTCCGAGGGCCAACACCCAGGACTAGACTCTTCAGGCCCCTCAGACTGGAACCGCAGGTTTGTGGGAGGAAGACCATACTTGTCCATCATCTTGGACGGGATCGCAATCCCTGCCCTGCTGGACACTGGATCTCAGGTGACCATCATACCTGATGTCCTGTATAATAGGTTTTGGTCCATGGACAGTCTCCAGCCCTCGAGCCCTGACTTTGCTGTGAATGTGTAGCCCTGGTGTTAGGCACACGCAGTACCCTGGAGAGTGTGTGGCGAGACAGCAGTTTAATGCTCAATACCCATTCACTCAACATACACTAGACACACCCTTAGGGTAGTGTAGTTACTTGTTAGGGAGTGGTCAGGGTGTATATTGGTTGAGTGATTAGAGTAGTCAGTTTCCTGTCTTCGGACAGAGCAGACGTGTGGAGTCTAGCTGGGACTAGGAGGGAGGAAGCAGTCCAGCCTGGGTCTTCAGCAGTTCAGAAAGTGGAGGCTAGTACAGGTGAGCTAGTTCACCTCAGCCTAGTCAGAGCTGTACCTCACTTGAAGACACTGACAAAGAAAGAAGAGCTTAGTGCAGAAATACTTCAGTCACCTGTCTCAAGGACAGTGAAAGGTTCAGAGACGTGCTCCTGCCTAGTGGATAGCTGAGAATCTGTTAACTAACTCTGAAGGAAGAGAAGAAGGGAGTGACTATACGACTTTTTGCAAGTGTGAGTGTTTATGCTACAAGCGAGGACAAGGCGAAAGGCACAGTGGAAAGAATATTTGAAAAGTGCTTTTGGATTGAAGAAGTCCTGCACATTGCTACCGTCACTGGGGACCGAAGGATCACTATTAGCTTCAAGCATAGTGGTAAGAAAACCAGAGATTTACCGGACCTTAGGTCGCGGCAAACAGCCCCAAATAGTCAGTACGTAACTGGGGTCAGGGGGAGTGAAGACCTTGAGTCTCTGCAGGACAAGACAGGAATTCAGCTCTCTCACAGGAAGGCTCCTACCACAAAACTGACTGGGCAGTACAGCTATGGATTAGCTGGAGTTATTGAGGAACTACGCTTCAGGCTGGTTGTACTCATCGTGTTGAAAGTAAAGGAGGCCCCTAACTTGTCCAGCTGCTATCTCAAAATACACTCTCCTTGGATCAGCCTCCCTGGGACCTGCCTGAACATCTTACAAGTAAAGGTATGGAAAGACGCTGACCGTGTGAGACTGAGTTATTTATTTGCATGCCTGCACAACCCTGCTATAACTACCGACCTGAGGGAAGAGTCCCACCTGTAGGGGACCCGACATCTAGCTGCCTCACCATCCCCTCAGAGATCTACAGCAGCGCTGGTACAAATTACCAGAATACTACAGGTGGCGTCACGAACTGTATATAAATCTATCCCCTGTAAATATTCCCCCCAACATACGCCAGACCGCCAGGGCCACAGACCGAGCCACAGCTACCTGTGACAATCCCCATATACTTCTACGGGCTCGGCTCTGAGTACCCCATTGCCCTGGTAATCCACAATTGTGGTGGCGGGTCGAGACATGTACGCCTCTAATGGTCTCCCTGTTGATATACTCGGAGCCAAAAACGTGGACGTAAAGGTGGGCAGAGTGGAGCTGAAGGACCAGGGACTCTTAGTAATAAAAACTGTAAATGAGGAAAATGGCTTAAATGTGGTTTTAGGTACAAACATTATCAGTAACTGTCTGGGAGAAGTTGTGTTTTTGCTCC
This sequence comes from Oophaga sylvatica, assembly GCA_033576555.1. Taxonomy (NCBI): domain Eukaryota; kingdom Metazoa; phylum Chordata; class Amphibia; order Anura; family Dendrobatidae; genus Oophaga; species Oophaga sylvatica. The sequence continues at coordinate 719,449,707 of JARQOD010000001.1, forward strand.
AACAGCTCGCTGAAGTTGCCGAGCCAAAGCAAAAGGGAGTGATACAGAGGGAGATCCGGGCCCTGATGTGCCAGCAGCAAGCGAAACTGACAGATGGTGAAATTGGAAATGTACGGGTAACAGACCCGAACCCCATTGTGATACCCCCAATGAGTGAAATGATTACCGTATTTTTGGATCATAAGACGCACTTTTTTCCCCCAAAATCGGGGGAAAATGAGGGTGCGTCTTATGATCGGAACGTACCTGTAAATGGGGTCCAGCGGCATCACAGGAGCTCGGAGCCGGCGTCCATGGAGCGGTAGTGCAGGAGCTGGGAGCAGCTGGAGGTGGAGAGGCACTGCGGGAGTCTCCAGCATGGCGGGAGCCATTGGCGGTGATGCAGGAGCCGCCGGCGGTGAAGGACTGCGATAGCCGCCGGCGGTGAAGTGAAAGCCGCCGGCGGTGGAGCTGCAGCCGCCGGCAGTGAAGAGAACCGCCGGCGGTGGAGCTGGAGCCGCCGGCGGTGAAGCGAAAGCCGCCGGCGGTGAAGCGAAAGCCGCCGGCGGTGAAGAAGGCCTGCGAGAGCCGCCGGCGGTGGAGCAGGAGCTGCCGGCGGTGAAGCGGAAGCCGCCAGCGGTGACGCTGAAGCCGCCGGCGTTGAAGGCCTGCCAGAGCCGCCGGCGGTGGAGCAGGAGCCACCGGCGGTGAAGCGGAAGCCGCCGGCGGTGACGCTGAAGCCGCCGGCAGTGAAGAAGGCCTGCCAGAGCCGCCGGCGGTGGAGCAGGAGCCGCCGGCGGTGAAGCGGAAGCCGCCGGCGGTGACGCTTATGCTGCCGGCGGGGAAGAAGACCTGTGTGAGCCGCCGGCAGTGGAGCAGGAGACGCCGGCGGTGAAGAGGGTCTGCGGGAAGCAGCAGACTCCACAGTGTGAGCCGGCGCTGTTAATATACTGCGGCCACACTAGACAAGAGGTACAGGAGGAAGTTCTCCCAGTTGGTACTTCCTGTCTAGCGTGGCCACAGAAGTGAGTGTAATCTGGATTAAAAGTTTAAAAACTGTGTCACCCCATTTTTGCTCTATGACACCACCATCAGGGGCTTATCTACAGCATTCTGGAATGCTGTAGATAAGCCCCCAATGTCACCTGAAAGAAAAGAAAAATGAGTTATCGTATATTATACTCACGCAGGGGGTTCTGCCGTCCGGTCCGGAGGGAGTCGCGGTCCGGTTCGGCGCCTCCCATCTTGTAGTGAAGCCGGCCTCTTCTTTCCGTCCCATCGCGGCTCCTGCGCAGGCGCACTGATCTGCCCTGTTGAGGGCAGAGCAGAGTACTGCAGTGCGCAGGCGCCAGGAAAGGTCAGAGTGGTCCAGCACCTGCGCACTGCAGTACTCTGCGCTGCCCTCACCAGGGCAGATCAGTGCGCCTGCGCAGGAGCCGCGATGGGACGGAAAGAAGAGGCCGGCTTCACTACAAGATGGGAGGCTCCAGACCACGACGCCCATCGGACCAGACGGCAGACCGCCCCTGGGTGAGTATAATATACGGTAACTCGTTTTTCTTCACTTTCAGATGACATCGGGGGCTTATCTACAACATTACAGAATGTAAGATAAGCCCCTGATGGCGATGGCCATATCTCGTAGTCCAAAAATGGGGTGACAGACTCCCTTTAAATATTTTACCACATTTTTTGCTTCAAATATATTTTTCCCTATTTTCCACCTCTAAAACCTGGGTGCGTCTTATAGTCCGGTGCGTCTTATAGTCCGAAAAATACGGTATATGGTGTAGAGCAGCAATAGGTCTGAGAGGACAGAACTACCAAACAGTAGTAGAGCCCCATTGTTCAAAACACAGACCTACACTCTTGACTGCTAGAGGGGTAGTAGAGGTACGAAATGGGAGGGTACCAGTACGTCTTCTCAACTGGGGAGAAGATGAAGTGAACTTACCACGATATGCCACTGTTGCTAAATTACATACCGTAGATAACAACTCCATTCTCAAGACTGAGTCCTTAGCCTCCCCCCAACCAGTGCAGGATAATGACCCAGCAACCCAGGTGGAGGATTGGAGTCAGCAGCTCCATGTCGGGACAGACACCACTCCAGCCCACCAGAAACAGGGAGTACTTCGAGTGGTACAGGAGTACACACAGGTATTTAGCAAACACCCACTTGACTTTGGGACAATTAAGGGAGTGCAACACCATATCCCTACAGGCAACCATCCTCCCATTAAAGAGAGGTACAGGCCTATACCTCCAGCACACTACCAGAAAACCAAGGAGATGTTGCGTGACATGAAGGAAGCAGGGGTGATAAGGGATAGTTGTAGTCCCTGGGCAATACCTCTAGTCCTAGTCAGGAAAAAGGACGGAAGCATGAGAATGTGTGTAGATTACAGACAAGTGAATCGCATTACACATAAAGATGCATACCCTTTACCACACATTGAAGAATCCTTAGCTGCTTTAAAAACTGCTAACTACTTTTCCACCCTTGACCTCACTAGTGGGTTACTGGCAAGTAGCTGTGGCTGAGGAGGATTGGGAGAAGACTGCTTTCACCACCCCGATGGGACTCTGTGAGTTTGACAGGATGCCGTTTGGACTCAGCAGTGCCCCGGGAACGTTCCAGAGAGTGATGGAGAGTTACCTGGGACATCTCAACTTTGAAACCGTGTTGCTGTACCTGGACGATGTAATTGTGTACTCCAAGACGTATGAGGATCATCTGAAGCACCTGGCAGAGGTATTCGAGTCACTGTCCAAGTATGGGTTGAAACTGAAGCCTTCAAAGTGCCATCTGCTCAAACAAAAGGTACAGTACTTGGGACATATTGTCAGCTCAGAAAGAGTAGCGCCAGACCCCAAGAAGGTCACCGCCATCCGAAATGGCCAAAACCGAGGAATCTCAAGGAGGTGCGCCAGTTCCTGGGATTGACAGGTTACTACCGGAGGTTTGTAAAGGACTACACCAAGAAAGCAGCGCCTCTGCAGGACCTCCTGGTAGGGCAATCCCTCAAGAGCAGAAATTCTCCATTCCACTGGGGTAGAGAACAAGCTGAGGCATTCAAGGAGATGAAGGAGATCCTGACAGGCGATGAGATCTTAGCCTACCCTGACTACAGCCAGCCGTTCCTGCTGTAAACTGATGCCAGCAACAAAGGATTGGGAGCTGTCCTCAGTCAGAAGCAAAATGGCCTCGAGAAAGTCATCGCATATGCAAGCAGGAAGCTCCGCCCGACCGAAAGAAACCCAGAGAACTATAGCAGCTTCAAGTTGGAGTTCCTGGCGCTGGTCTGGGCCATTACAGAAAGATTTAAGCATTACCTAGCCTCCAGCAAGTTCACTGCTTACACTGACAATAACCCCTTGACACATCTCGAAACAGCTAAGCTGGGAGCCATGGAGCAACGTTGGATGGCTCGGCTGTCGAACTATCAATTCACAATCAAGTACAGGGGGGGCCGTAAGAATGCCAACGCTGATGCCTTGTCCAGAATGCCGCATGAGTCCGACACGGAAGAGGAATTGGATGACCTATAAGAGATTGATCTACCTGCATTCCACCAGAAATGGGATGATCCACGAGCAACGAGCCTGCAGGAGGCAGCGTGGTAAGACGTTAAACCCTTTATCTCACCACAGCTGGAAGGAGACCCAGGACAGTGACCCGGTTGTCAGCCGTATCAAGGAGCTGATAACTCAGGAAGGTTCCTCCTTAGAGAAGGATGCGTCTTAGCAAGCAAAGCAGCTGTGGAATGAGAGAAGCCGGCTGTTTATCTACCGTGAGAAGCTGTGCTGAAGGTACGTCAACCCAAGAACCCATGAGATGGTATGGCAGATAGTAGTCCCCGGAACGGACATCAGATGGTCTTGGAAGCCTACCACGATCGAGCGGGGCACTTTGGCTGGAAGAAGCTGGAAACCCTGCTGAAGTGTCGTTTCTACTGGGTGGGAATGCGCAGTTTCCATCGAAAAATGGTGTAAAAACTGTGTGTCCTGAAGCTTCCGAAGAAAAGACTACAGCAGCCAGAAAGCACCATTGCAACCCATCAAGACGACTCGTCCCTTGGAGATCGTGGCCTTGGACCATGTCAAGTTGTCACCCAGCCGGTCAGGATACTCATATGCCCTGACAATGGTGGATCACTATTCCAGGTTCCTGGTGGTCGCCCCTGTCAAAGATCTGACAGCAGAAACAGCAGCAAAGACGTTTCAAGCGTATTTCTGCAGACCCCATGGATATCCAGAGCAAGTGTTAACTGATCAGGTCCTGCCTTTGAAGCCGAGTTGTTTAAAGAGTTCTGTCATTTGTACGGATGCAAAAAGATAAGAACCACACCGTACCTCCCCCAAACAAATGGTCTCTGTGAAAAAATGAATCACATAGTCATTGATCTGCTGAAGACGGTACCACTTGAGGAGAGGAATCGGTGGCCAGACCTACTACCTGACCTAGTAGATCTGTACAATCACATTCCTGTGAGTTCCACCAATTGCACCCCAGCCTACCTGATGCGGGCAAGACCAGGAAAGCTGCCCATGGATTTGGAACTTGGTGTTGTAGAACCAGAAGCTGATGTTACTACTGAAGATTGGGACACGAACGACAGGAACAGTACAGGAGAGTACAAGACTGCGTGGAAGATAGTCTCAGTAACGTAAGGGAAAAACAAGAGGAAAACTACAACAAAAGTGCGCCAGCTGAACCTTTTGTACCTGAGAAATTGTGCTGAAAAGAAAAAGAAGAATGCACAAACTAGACGATCAATGGGAAAAAGAGCCATATGTCGTGCAAAATTCAAAGTTTGACAACAGGAAAACATGTACCATTAGTAAAGATGGAGGAAAGACGACCACAACTGTATCAAGAGACCACCTAAAACTATGTCCAGATATGTTAAAGCTTCGCAAAGAACAACCTGCTATTGACAAAGAGAAACCAGGTGAAGTCATACACACGGACTTAGGAGATTTTCCTGCAGATTGGCCTTGTATCGGAGACGCTGTGATCATTCCAGTACTTCAATTTTACCAACCACAAGAAGCATTCCAACGTCAAGTTGAGCCAGTTGTCGCAGAAGGGATAGTTCAAGAGGAACTTGCTCCTGAAGCATCTCCAGAAATAGAGTCTCGAGAAGTGGAGTCTCAAAACGTGGAACCTCTAGATGTTGGGTCTCAAGAAGAATCCCCTGGCGAAACAGAACCGCATCGCCCAGCCGCAAGTATGCTTGCTAGATCCCTAGAGAGGTTAAGGCAGTATTACAGTTTACCGGCACGTAGGACAGATAGGTCAAATGCTACCATACCTGACGCAACACCACGTAGGTCAGTACGCACGACAAAAGGAAAGTTACCTGTTAGGTACCAAGAGTAGGCCTAGCAAATGTAAACCAGTAAACAAGAGTCCAAGTGTATAAATGTATATAAGAATTGTGTAAATACATGTATATATGTTATCTCTAGCAACGTTTGAAGAGTCCTCACCTCCCGCAAGGGAAGAGTTATTGTTGATGTTAATGTTATATAAATTTATTTCTTTTCAGCCCGGGAGTGCTGATGATAACTAGGGGGGATGTTAGCCCAGCTGTGCCTGGAGCCACATGTTCCCAGGTGGATGCATCAAAGGTAAACCCACAGAGATCATATATGCACACAACACACCTGCACTATTCCCTAGATCCACCAGAGGGAGCCCTTTCGCAGTTTATAAAGGTAGTGACGACACGTCAGTTACCTCAGAACAGTCTAGTCACCTCAGATCAGTGAGAGATGAGCTGAGAGAGAGAGATTTTACCTCAGATTAGATCAGATTACCTCAGAGAGACGGGGTGTTCTGTTATTTCTAGCTGAGAGCTGATTGAAAGACTGAAGACTACAGTTTGAGCTTAGTTTATTGTGTGGACGCCAGTAAGAGTGGAGGAAGATAGCCACTTCAGCCTGGTCAGAACTGAGTCAACTAAGTGTAGTTTCAGTGAGCAAGCGTGCCGACGCTTTGAGAGCAGTGAAGAGAAAGGAGAATCAGCCATCTACTGCTAGTCTGCTTATGCTAAAGGTCGGAGTAGGACGAAAGGCGAGTGAGAGGGAAAAGAGAGTGACAGAGGTTGAAACAGCAATTGATCGCTTACTCTACTCTGAACAACCGGACACCGGGTCCGAGCTTGCTAGCATCTACACGACTAGTAGGAGATACCGGAGACCCTGTGGGACTTCAAGTCGCAGGGGCCCACCAGGCTGATACGTAACCGGGGTCAGGAAGACGGAGTCTAGCAGGGCCCTGCATACAGAGACACTGTTCTATCCTAGAGAAGGCCTCACTACAAAGTCAGCCAGGCGTATAACTGAAGACAGAGTTAGACTTCGTTTCATACAGGTCAGAAACTCACACATACAGGAGTACGGAGGCCCTACACCTACTCGGTGGGATCACTGGACGTGGCATCCTCCACCCTGCCAGCTTCCGGGACGTGCCTGCAACTACCATCAGTAAAGGTACAGAAAGAGACTTTCGTGGTGTGTGTCTGCCTTATTGCTCCTGCACCCCTACACCGCCATATACCCTGAGGGACCCAGTCTTGCCTGTGGAAGACTTAACACCTTGCTGCCCAGTAACAACCCCTCAGCGGATCTACCCTGTGTGTCGACCCGCCACCACAATTGTGGGTTACCAGGGCAATGGGGTACTCAGAGCCGAGCCCGTAGAAGTCTATGGGATTGTCACAGGTAGCTGTGGCTCGGTCTGTGGCCCTGGCGGTCTGGCGTATGTTGGGGATATATTTACAGGGGATTGATTTATGTACAGTTCGTGACGCCACCTGTAGTATTCTGGTAATATGTACCAGCGCTGCTGTAGATCTCTGAGGGGATGGTGAGGCAGCTAGATGTCGGGTCCCCTACAGGTGGGACTCTTCCCTCAGGTCGGTAGTTAGGTAGGGATTGTGCAGGCATGCAATAATAACTCAGTCTCACACAGTCAACGTCTTTCCATACCTTTACTTGCAGGATGATAAGGCAGGTCCCAGGGAGGCTGATGGGGTTGATGGAGGATGAGCTTTGAGGCAACAGCTAAGCAAGTTAGGGGCCTCCTTTACTGTCCAATGAAGCTGATACGACCAGCCTGAAGCGTAATCCTCTCAAATCTCCAGCTTTTCTTTAGCTGTACTTGCCCAGTCAGATTTGTGTTAGAAGCCTTTCTGCGAGGGAGCTGAATCCTTTTATTGTCGTGCACTAACTCAAAGTCTTCACACCCTCTGACTCCAGCTACGTTCTGACTATAAGGGGCTTGTCTGCCGCGACCTGGGTCCGGTAGATTCCTGGTTTTCTCTCACTATGCTGTACAATAGTGATCCTTCGGTCCCCAGTAACCGGTTGCAACGTGCAGGACTTTTCCAAGTCAAAAGCACTTTTTCAATTATCTTCCTTCCACTTTGCCCTTCGCCTTGCTTGTCTCTTAATAGATAGTTCAGTCTTTCTTCCAGTGGGGCACAGCTCTGACTAGACTAAGGTGTATACAGACACCTACACCAGACTCCACTTTCTGAACTGAGGATAGACTTAAACTGGACACGTCTACTCTGTCCAAGGACAGGAAACTGACTTCTCACTCTGAAGTCCAGACACTGACTGACTAAATCACTCCCTTCCACACCCCTGCTGGGTGTGTCAGAAGTGTACATGATGTCATGAAGAGACCTTAACTTGTTACCTCTCCACTCATCCTCCTGGTATTGTGTACCAGGGCTACACATTCCCCCATGGTAAATGACAGCACTCCCGGCTGTAAAATACAAAGAGACAGAAAATTTTGTTTATGCATAACAACAAACATTAACTTCTTCCCATCCGGGAGGTGAGAACACCTTGAACGTTACGAACAATAACATTTTACATATAGAATACAAAAGTATCAAATAGCATTTAATAAATATATATACAAGATACTTGTGAAGGACCCGCACCAAACCTTCAACGTGGGTCCTGGGTGGGCTGCAGGACATCCAAATGCAGACCTCACTCAGTGCCACACCACACGGGTTTTTGGTTCAGAGGTGAGTCAAGGTTTCATATGAAACCATTAAGAAGGCACTTTAGTGCAACTATTTACAGGATACAGTTTTTGGGCTGGCTCAGTCCTCAGCCTCTGAGTCCATTGTTAAACGAAGACATAATAGGGAAAAACACATTTATATATATAGACTTTTCAATGTTCACATAAATTCGTTATAACTACTGCTGATATCTAATGGGTAATTTCCCTTTTGTGATTCTCTCTGATCTACGTGGTGTAGTTTCAGGTATAACAAGTTGCGATCTGTCTGCACTGCGTAACGGCAAACTATAGAACTGCCTTAACCTTTCATGGATCTGGCAAGCGTACTGATGGCTGGGCGGTGTGAGTCAGCTTCACCAGGGGATCCCATAGTATGGGGCCTGCTTCAGATGATCCATCTTGAGGTTCTACAGGTTGAGGTGTTGCTGGAAGGGTAACTCCTGAGCGGGCTCAACTGGCACCACAGGCACAACTGGAGGTAAAACTTCCTCTTGTGGCTGATAAAACTGCAACACTGGAATTATCACAGCATCTCCCAGTCGGGCCAATCCGCAGGAAAATCTCCCAGATCGGTGTGTAGGACCTCTTCCTTTCTTTCTCTTTGATTGAAGACAGGGCTCTTTTCACAACTCTTTAAGTGTTCTGGACACAACTTCAAATGATCTCTGGACACAGTGGTTGTTGTTCTTCCTCCGTCTTTACTGACGACACAAACTTTTCTGTTGTCGTATTTAGAATCTTGTATGACGTAGGGTTCTTGCTCCCACTGATTATCCAGTTTGTGCATCTTTCTTTTTCTTTTTAATACTACCTCTCCAGGCATCAGAGGCTTGCAGGAGCATTTCGGTTGTAAACATCTTCCTGTTTCTCCCGTGCCTTATTAAGACTTTCCTCTACACAGATTGTACTCTTCTGTATGCTCTTGCCGATTGACGTCCCAGTTCTCCACGCATCGTCTGCCTCCGGTTCTACCACTCCAAGTTCTAAATCCATTGGTAGTTTTCCGGCCTTGCTCTCATAAGATAGGCTGGAGTGCAGTTAGTTGAGCTTACAGGTATATGATTATACAAATCAACCAAATCAGGTAGTAAATCCGCCATCGATTCCTGTCTTCCAACGGTATGGATCTCAACAAGTCAAGGACAATATGGTTCATCTTTTCACAAAGACCGTTGGTTTGAGGGTGATATGGTGTTTGTTCTATTTTTCTTGCACCCGTACATATGACAGAATTCCTTGAATTAAATCAGCTTCGAAGCAGGTCCCTGATCGGTTAAAGACTGCTCGGGATACCCATGCGGTCTGCAGAAGCTTGCTTGAAAGGTCTTCGCGGCCGTCACTGCGGTCTGGTCTTCACTGGAACGACTACCAGAAATCTGGAGTAATGGTCCACCAGGTCAAGGCGTATGAGTATCCAGATCTACTCGCGACAGTTTGACGTGGTCCAGGGCCACAATCTCCAGGGGACGAGTCGTCCGGATAGGTTGCAGGGGGGCCTTTTGACTACCGTAGTCCTTTTTTTCTGAGACCAACAGGGTCCACAGTTCCGACACCACCTCTCGACGGAAGCTGCGCATCCCTACCCAATAGAACCGGCATCTCAACAGGGTCTCCAGCTTTCTCCACCAAAGTGTCCTGCTTGATCGTGGTACGCTTCCAACACCATTGGGACGTCTGCCTTGGGGACCACGATTTGCCAGACCATTTCATGGGTTCTGGGGTTGACATATCTTCTGCACACTTCTCACGGTATAGGAACAACCTGCTTTTCTCGTTCCACAGGAGCTTGGCTGACATAGATGCATCCTTTTCCAGAGAGGAGCCTTCCTGTCTTAACAACTCCTTGATGCGGCTGACCACTGGATCACTGTCCTGAGTCTCTTTCCAACTGTGATGGGGTAAAGGATTTAATGTGCACCATTCTGCTTTCTGTGGACTTGATGCTCCGTGTACTACCCCATTTCGATGGAACGCGGGTAGCTCAATTTCTTCCAGGTCGTCCGATTCTTCTTCCGTGTCAGAGTCATGCGGCAATTCGGGACAACGCATCAGCATTAGCATTCTTTCGACCTGCCCGGTACTTGATAGTAAACTGATAATTGGACAACGAGCCATCCATCGCTGCTCCATGGCGCCCAGCTTGGCGGTTTCCAGGTGCGTTAACGGGTTGTTGTCTGTAAACGCAGTGAACTTATTGGAGGCCAGATAGTGTTTAAATCTTTCAGTAATGGCCCGACCAGCGCCAGAAACTCCAGCTTGAAGCTGCTATAATTTTCCCGGATTCCTTTCAGTTGGCCTGAGTTTTCTGCTAGCATATGCGATGACTTTTTCTTGTCCATTCTGCTTCTGACTGAGAACGGCTCCCAACCCTTCATTACTGGCGTCGTGTACAACAGGAACGGTTGACTGTAATCAGGATAGGTTAAGATTTCATCACCTGTAAGGATCTCTTTCATCTTTTGGAATGCTTCAGCCTGTTTCTTTACCCCAATTAAAGGGAGGGTTTCTGCTCTTCAGGGATTGTCCTACTAGGAGGTCCTGTAAAGGAGCTGCCTTCTTCGTGTAATCTTTCACGAATCTCCTGTAGTAACCCGTTAGTCCCAGGAACTGTCGCACTTCCTTAAGGTTCTTCGGCTCCGGCCACTTCTGGATGGCAGTGACTTTCTCTGGTCCGGCGCTACTCCTTCCGAACTGACGATGTGCCCCAAGTATTGTACCTTCTGCTTGAGTAGATGCATTTTGAGGGGTTTCAACTTCATCCCGTACCTGGACAGGGACTCAAACACTTCTGCCAGGTGCTTCAGATGGTCCTCATATGTCTTGGAATACACGATAACGTCGTCTAGGTATAGCAGCACGGTTTCAAAATTGAGATGTCCCCAGACAGTTTTCCATCACTCTCTGAAATGTTCCTGGGGCACTACTGAGCCCAAACGGCATTCTGTCGAACTCACAGAGCCCCATTGGGGTGGTGAAAGCCGTTTTCCTCACGATCCTCCTCAGCCACAGCCACTTGCCAGTAACCACTAGTCAGATCAAGGGTAGAAAAGTAGTTAGCCGTTTTCAGAGCACTAATGATTCCTCTATGCGTGGTAGCGGGTATGCATCCTTGTGTGTTATGCGTCACCTGCCTGTAATCCACACACATTCTCATACTACCATCTTTCTTTTTAACCAGAACTAGAGGGGCTGCCCAGGGACTACAACTATCCCTTATCACCCCAGCTTTCTTCATATCATTCAACATTCTTTAGCCTTCTGATAATGAGCTGGAGGTATGGGCTATACCGCTCTTTGATGGGAGGATGATTGCCTGTAGGGATATGATGTTGTACTCCCTTAATTGTCCCAAAATCAAGTGGATTTTTGCTAAACACTTGGGCATACTCTTGCACCACCCGTAATACCCCTTGCTTCTGGTGAGGGAGTGGTGTCCGTCCCAACATGGAGTTGCTGACACCATTCCGCCACCTGAGTTGCTGGGTCATTGTCCTCCGCTATTTGACAGGAGTCTAAGGACTCAGCCGGGAGATAGAATTATTATCAACAGCATGAAGTTTAGCAATGGTTGCATAACGGGGTAAATTTACCTCATCATCTCCCCAATTGAGAAGCCGTACAGGTACTCTTCCATTCACCACTTCTACTACTCCTCTAGCAGTCATAAGTGTAGGTCTATGTTCTGAATGGTGGGGTTCTACTACAGCTGGTAATTCTGTCCTCTCAGACCTATGGCTGCCCTGCACCAAATGATCATTTCACTCATTGGGGGTATCACAATAGGAACTGAGTCAGTGACCCGTACATTACCAATTTCGCCGTCGGTAAGCTTCGCTTGCTGCTGACACACCAGGGCCCGGATCTCTCTTTGGATTACTCCTCTCTGCCTTGGTCGGGCAATCTCAGCGAGCTGTTGGAGTAAGAACACAACTTCTCCCAAACAATTACCGATAATGTTAGTACCCAAAATGATATTTAAACCGTTCTCCTCATTTACAGTCTTTACTACCAGAAGCCCTTGGTCTTTCAACTCCTCTCTGCCCACCTTTACATCTACACATTTGGTTCCGAGTACTTCTACAGGAAGACCATTCGAAGCATACACAGTAAAGTCAAGGCTCGGAGGTTTAAGACTGTCCATTGACCAGTACTTGGTATATAGAGCATCAGGTATGAGGGTCACCTGGGACCCAGTGTCTAACAATGCTGGAACAGCAATACCATCTAGAATAATAGACAGGTAGGGTCGCCCGCCCACATACCTGCGGTTCCAGTCTAGGGGGGCCTGACGGGTATTCTCCTGGGTGTTGGCCCTTGGACCCAGGTTCTGCCCGTTTAAAGGACACTGTGTAGACAGATGACCTTTCCGGTTGCAGCGATAACAGATGATCTCTCGACGAGAAGGGTGTTGATCAGAGGTTGCTCCTGGGGGTGGCGTTGTCCTCCTCCGGGGGGGGCGACGTCTTCTTTCTCCTCCGGTGCATCCACGGAACGTCCTCTGGGCAGTCAGCTAGCAAGATCTTCCCTTCCTCTTCTTTCCGCAGCTGTAGGGCACTCATCACAGCGGCCAGATTTTTAGTCAGCTGGCGCACCTCTGAGCGCAGACAGTCCAATTCACTAGGAGGTGTCACCTGCGTTTTGGTTTCTGCCACTAGCGGGGAACAGGGGTTACTGCCGGGTCCAGAGTGACTTCACCCTGATGATGTTGGGTGGCCACCTCGGTTTGCCCAGGGGCCGCAGCCCTTTTATTGCCATGTCCTTTAGGGCATCAAAGGTAGCATCCGGATGATCTAAGGACCACCAATTTACAGTTTCTGCGTTCCTCTGGGGATCTCAATCCCTGTATAAATTGTTCTTTCAGCATTCTATTCTCGTCGATAGCATTTAAATGGTTAATTTGCTTGAGGGCTCTCAAGGCTCCCTGTAGTCGGCAAGCATAGTCCCGGATGCTGTCACCTGGCTGTTGTGAACAGTGATAGAAGGCCATCCGGAGATCCGTTTCTGTGCGGTCTTCAAATATGGCATGAAGCTTCAAGAAGATCGCAGGCACCGACTCCTGATCAACGGTATCCCAAGTCTCCACTTCCCTCTCAGCAGCGCCAGTTAGCTGCCCTATTAGCACAGCAGCTTTTTGTCTCTCAGGCATGGAGTACATTTCTAAGATGCTGCATAACTTCCGTTTGAAGCCTGCTAATGTGCCTGGCCCACCGCTGTATTGGGAAGCCATTTCGCCCAGGCATATATGGGAGCGTTAGTGGCATGATCGGGACTACCGGACTGGGTGCAGGGCCTGCGCCTCCATCTGGCGCTATAATACCAGACGGTGCGGGATTGGGGCCTCCGCCGGGGCCGCACTGTCAGCCGGTTGTTGTGACATCTTAGCGCCCCCTTGGTTAAACGGAGCCTACCGGTTTCAAATGCTGCTACTTCACAGGCACCGCAGTGGGAACAGGACCTTCGTCGCAGGCGCTCTGATGTCAGAGCGTTCACTTCCTGTTGCAGGACCTGCCGATGAGTCAGAGCCGGGGGCGTGTCCAAGACTTTGCGCGCTCTTTCAGGTACGCCCACCTTCTTCTCCAGCGCCTGAGGGCGCGAATATGGCGACAAAAATGGCGATTTTGGCGCCAAAAGTGCAAACAGTCCTTTTTCACAAAAACACTCCACAGGCACACAGGGCTCGCAATGCTGCAAGTTTCGTATCCTGTTCGTGACGCCAAATTTTTGTGTCGACCCGCCACCACAATTGTGGGTTACCAGGGCAATGGGGTACTCAGAGCCGAGCCCGTAGAAGTCTATGGGGATTGTCACAGGTAGCTGTGGCTCGGTCTGTGGCCCTGGCGGTCTGGCGTATGTTGGGATATATTTTACAGGGGATTGATTTATGTACAGTTCGTGACGCCACCTGTAGTATTCTGGTAATATGTACCAGCGCTGCTGTAGATCTCTGAGGGGATGGTGAGGCAGCTAGATGTCGGGTCCCCTACAGGTGGGACTCTTCCCTCAGGTCGGTAGTTAGGTAGGGATTGTGCAGGCATGCAATAATAACTCAGTCTCACACAGTCAACGTCTTTCCATACCTTTACTTGCAGGATGATAAGGCAGGTCCCAGGGAGGCTGATGGGGTTGATGGAGGATGAGCTTTGAGGCAACAGCTAAGCAAGTTAGGGCCTCCTTTACTGTCCAATGAAGCTGAGTACGACCAGCCTGAAGCGTAATCCTCTCAAATCTCCAGCTTTTCTTTAGCTGTACTTGCCCAGTCAGATTTGTGTTAGAAGCCTTTCTGCGAGGGAGCTGAATCCTTTTATTGTCGTGCACTAACTCAAAGTCTTCACACCCTCTGACTCCAGCTACGTTCTGACTATAAGGGGCTTGTCTGCCGCGACCTAGGGTCCGGTAGATTCCTGGTTTTCTCTTCACTATGCTGTACAATAGTGATCCTTCGGTCCCCAGTAACCGGTTGCAACGTGCAGGACTTTTCCAAGTCAAAAGCACTTTTTCAATTATCTTCCTTCCACTTTGCCCTTCGCCTTGCTTGTCTCTTAATAGATAGTTCAGTCTTTCTTCCAGTGGGGCACAGCTCTGACTAGACTAAGGTGTATACAGACACCTACACCAGACTCCACTTTCTGAACTGAGGATAGACTTAAACTGGACACGTCTACTCTGTCCAAGGACAGGAAACTGACTTCTCACTCTGAAGTCCAGACACTGACTGACTAAATCACTCCCTTCCACACCCCTGCTGGGTGTGTCAGAAGTGTACATGATGTCATGAAGAGACCTTAACTGTTACCTCTCCACTCATCCCTGGTATTGTGTACCAGGGCTACACACCTGCAGCGCTGGTCACCCTGACCAGGTACCACAGGTGGCGTCACGAACAAACTGTATATACTTTATTCCCCTGTAAATATCCCACATTTGAGGTGAGCCCCAGGGCCACGGACCGAGCTGTGCTACCCGTGATATCCCCCATTGAAGTGAACGGGCTCGGTGCCGAGCACCCCACGGTCCTGCTAAGGGCGACTCATTGGCAGGAAAAACGCTGCATAAAATACGTGTTTTCAGCATGTTTTTTTACATGCGTTTTTGTTGCATATTTCCCCCCCCCCAATTAGTACAGGTAAAATACGTTGCCAAGAATTGACAAATCTGCAAGGAAAAATAGGCAACATGAGTATGAGACTTCAGAAATCTCATTCACTTTGCTTGTAATGCAAAACGTTGCATATTTTCCACAACAAATCTGTGTGGGGAAAAAGCAACAAAAACGCAATGTCTGTGCATAGTCTTCAAATGAATTGGGGGAGAGTCAGAGTGACTGATCAATTTATATTTATAGGATGGCGGAGATTATAGTAAATGGGGGCACAATGCTGGCTAATCAGTTTATATTTGGATAGTTTGTGGTTAATATATGTTAATAGATTACTACAAATTTCTAGTAAGGGGCTCAGAATGGGAGAGACACATGTATATATACAATATATGAGACCTTGTTATTTTCAGGGTTGCAGTGATCAGTGTGACAAGATGGGTTGTGGCTGGGAGATGTTGAAACAAAGGTCTGACTCAGAAATCTGCTCTGATCAGACGAGATGTCACCTGTTACTGGATGTAATTATTGATTCTTTATACTGTGTAACTTGGAGTAATTCTGTTATTTGTTATTTTGACAATAAATGGGTTCACCCAACCACTAACCATGAGTGGAGAAAAAGTTTTGGTGTTATCCTTCATATTCTCTGAAAAAAGGCCAAGAAAGCAAAAATTCTGCTGGGTAAGTAAACTTTTGAGCACAACTGTAAAAGGGTGCCTGATTAATGACCGACCTATACTTAACTGGTGTCTGGGTTTATATTGTGTAGCTCCCAAGGCACTGGAAAAGCGGTGGAGAGCACAAAAGAGGCATTAGGGGAAGCCCAAAGCTGTGGCTAGATAGGGTGCATGTGGTTACTTACTGACCTTGGATATAGCGTAAGTCCTGGTGGACCAGTGAAGGCGCACGGTTATGCACTGGAGCGGTGGTGTTGTAAGGGCATTGGTGGCAGTGGATCTGTTCAAATGCGTGGAAGGAGCCACACTTCCGGTATCGGGACACTGGATGTGACAGCTCCACACTCAGAACAAGGTCTGCAATGCATGAAGCGATGCACAGTGCGGTCATAGCGCTTTGGTAAGGGAAAAGATTCACTGGTTGTCATGCAGAAGCCAGAGGGCACTGGGAGCAGGATTAGGGTGGCAATGAAGCTAGTTAATATATTAACTCTAAAGAGTCTGGGGAATGGTGGTTTTATAACACCTGTGAATGGTGGTTTTGCAACACAAGGAAATGGACTTATTGCTGCAAAATGGTGGTGAATGTTAATGAAAAGATAAAATGCAATATGTAATGGTAATGCCTGGGGAGCGGTGTATGAAGCTTTAAAAAAACAAAGTATGAGTGCAAAAAAATGTATAAAAAATTATAGAAAATTGTACAAAAGCAAATGGAAAAAGTAAAAAAACAGACATAATGGAGGGAAAAATAGAAAAATTATATAAATGAATAAAAAATAAAAATAAATAACAATAAAAAAAAATTTAAATATGAGGCAAAAAAGGGGAGGGAAGGGATGGTGTGTTAACAATGGGTTCAAAGACTACAAATGAAAACCATGAAACATAATCAAATAGAATGACAAAATGAAAATAAAAATTAAATAATTGAAAATAATGAAAAATTGTTTTGAGAATGAAAATATGAAAGTAAAATAAAAGTTATAATAAACAAAAAAAAATGAATAAAAAAATAAAAATAAAATTGAAAATAAAAATTAAATGGTTGATGAAAAAAAGGGGGATGATCCAGTGTGTTTACTTAACTGTTGATATGTGGGTATCAGTGAGTCTGTAAAGGAAGTCGTCCAAGGCAAGCAGGATTTTCCGGGGCAAGGAAAGACTAGCGCATGTGCTGTAGTCATTTTATGCTTTGCCCACTGCTGGGCAAAGCATACTGCGCATGCGCCAGGCAGAATTTTGAATTGCGCAATTGCGGGAACCTAACGCCGTCTGTGGTATTCACAGACAGCGATACGCAACAGATGACGAGGAGCGGGGGCGGGGGAGTACATGAAAACCGCCGCCCTCCTGACCTGACTGCAGTGATTGACACGTTCAATCACCAACTTTAAAAAGGTATTTTGCTATGAAAACGGGGGTATCATGATATATGATACCCACCGTTAGCTTAGTTATGGGACGATCTATTCAGCCATATCTTTACTTGATATGGCATTTTTGGGGTGACAGATTCCCTTTAAGGCCCTTGGGTGATATAGTTTGTAAAGTATGAATCTGGATCGCCCGCCAGGGCAGTGGGATACTCGGTACCGGGCCGGTGTCTTAAAGGGATGTGTCACAGCGGCAGTGACCTGGTCCGTGGCCCTGGGCTTCCAATAAAAGGGGAATATTTACAGGGGATGATAGAGTTTGCAGTAAAGTGTTCGTGACGCCACCTGTGGTTTCTGGTCAGAGGTGACCAGCGCTGCAGTGCAGATCTTCTGGGACAGATGGTGTGATGCAGCAGAGTTGGAATAGCTTCCCACAGGTGAAGCTTATTGTCCCAAGGCAGAGAGATGTTGTAGAGTAATGGTGCTGGGAGATTGTCACGCTGTATCACAGATACACATATGATGTCAGTAATCAATACTAAGAGGGACAACATGCAATATAACACATAAATAGGAAATCTCAACATGTACATAAAGTATAGTATTACCTGACATAATATCCGTTGTACTGTGGGTGAATCCTGAAGACGTATAATGCTGTACTCAGGCTGCAGGTGGACCGGGGTCTATGCTGACCCTAGACTGGGGACCTGACTAGTCCCTCAACCTGGAGGTACTGTTAATGGTACAGAGGTCCAGGCCACCAAGTAACCCTGTCTCCTATAAGTCCCTGACAACTGTAATCTAGTCCTCAGAAGGACCCTGATTACCACACAGGGAATAGGCAGGTTACTGCTTAACAAACAGTACAGACAAACGAGACAGAAAGGGGACAAAGCAAACACTGTCTTGCATACAACACTTAAACACAGAGGGAACACAAAAGGTCTAGGAGATAAACTATAATCGAGGAGAGGAGAAACCACAAAGGAACTCTTAACTTAAGTCTTCTCATGACCTGATCCAAACTGCTGGTCTGCATGTAAGCTTTCACCGGCATCTAACAAGCAGACTGGCAGGTATATAAAGGAAGCTAATTAGTGCATAATCAAAAGCAGCCGGGCGAGGCTGGACCTAGTCTTCGCAAAGAGCTAGGTAAAATTAACTCCCTCACTACCAAACACAAAGAAACAGCAACTCAGCTGCGAGAAGTCAGAATGTGCAATCGCGACGATCTTCGTGGCGATACACCCATGACAGTACCCCCCCTTCTACGAGGGGCCTCCGGACCCTCAGGGCCAGGTCTGCCCGGTAAGTTGTGGAAGGTCCGAACCAATCGATCTGGCGTTTTAACCTCAGACGCAGGGACCCACGTCCTCTCCTCAGGACCATACCCCTTCCAATGAACCAAGTACTGAAGGGACCGGCGATTCAGACGTGAGTCAATGATCTTCGACACTTGAAATTCTAAGTTACCATTGACCACCACTGGAGGAGGAGGTAGAGGTGACGGTATAACTGGCGCCACGTACCTCTTAAGCAACGATTTGTGGAACACATTGTGGATTTTAAACGTAGGAGGGAGGTCCAGACGAAATGCCACAGGATTAATTATAGAACTGATCCTGTATGGACCGATGAACCTGGGACCCAGTTTCCAGGAGGGAACCTTGAGTTTTATATTCTTGGTAGACAACCATACCAGATCGTTCACACAAAGGTCTGGACCAGACACTCTCCTCCTATCAGCCCTCCGTTTGTAACGGTTCCCCATAGCACTCAGATTATTCAGTACTCCTCTCCAAACTGAAGCAAGTGACGACGAGAATCGTTCCTCCTCAGGAACCCCAGAAGGGCCCCCCCCATTGAAAAGTACAAAACTGGGGGTGAAAACCATATGCCCCAAAAAATGGGGACTTACCAGTGGACTCGCTCCGCCTATTGTTAAGAGCGAACTCTGCCAGAGGCAAGAAAGAAGACCAGTCCTCCTGGTTCTCTGAGACAAAACACCGAAGATATGTCTCTAGGCTCTGATTCAGACGCTCTGTCTGACCATTGGTCTGCGGATGAAAAGCCGAGGAAAATGACAATTGCATCCCCGACGTGAACAAAATGCCCTCCAGAATTTGGACACAAACTGAGACCCCCTATCTGACACCACATCAGAAGGCAACCGTGAAGTCTCACAATCTCCCCAATGAACACCTGCGCCAGAGTTTTAGCATTAGGAAGAGCAGGAAGAGCAATGAAATGTGCCATCTTACTGAACCTGTCAACTACAACTAGAATGACAGTCTTCCCTGACGACGGAGGGAGGTCCGTAATGAAGTGCATAGACAGATGAGTCCATGGACGCTCCGGAATTTTCAAAGGCAAGAGGGTCCCAGACGGACGGGTATGAGGGGTCTTAGAGCGAGCACAAACTCCACAGGACGCGACAAAAGTTATTACCTCTTTATTTAAGTTAGGCCACCAAAACCGGCGAGAAAGGAGATCCACAGTTGCTTTACTCCCTGGGTGTCCTGCTAAAGCAGAATTATGATGTGCCTCGATAACTTTTTGTCTCAACTGATTAGGAACAAACAGTTTACCTGGAGGTCCTACAGGGGCGTCCCCCTGAGCCTCCAATACCTCCTCCTCAAGCTCCGAGCATACAGCCGACACTACCACTCCCTCCTGAAGGATAGGAACCGGGTCATCCGTTTTCCCGGCCCCTGGGAAACTACGAGATAAGGCATCAGCCTTAACATTTTTTGACCCAGGACGATAAGTGACGACAAAATTAAACCTGGTAAAAAACAACGACCATCTAGCTTGTCTAGAATTCAGACGCTTTGCAGATTCTAAATACAGCAGGTTCTTGTGATCAGTAATAACGGTGACCGGGTGGACTGCCCCCTCCAAAAAGTGACGCCACTCCTCAAAAGCCAACTTAATGGCCAAGAGTTCCCTATTGCCGACATCATAATTCCTCTCAGCGGGCGACAATTTCTTGGAGAAGAAAGCGCACGGACGCCATTTACCAGGGGACGGACCTTGGGATAATACTGCACCCACCCCTACGTCAGACGCGTCTACCTCCACAATGAACGGTTGTGATGCATCTGGTTGAATGAGTATGGGGGCCGAAGCAAAACATTTTTTCAAGGATGAAAATGCTTGACAAGCTTTGTCAGACCACCTAGAAAAATCCGTCCCTTTTTTAGTCATGTCAGTGAGAGGTTTGACAACAGATGAGAAATTACGAATAAATTTCCGGTAGTAGTTAGCAAACCCCAGGAAACGCTGCAGTGCCTTAAGATCCTCTGGCCGATCCCATTCAAGCACTGCTCTCACTTTCTCAGGTCCATACGGAAACCGGAAGCTGACACCAGGAAACCCAAAAATTGAAGTTCCTGTACGGCGAATACACACTTTTCCCATTTGGGCGAACAACTTATTATCTCGCAAGATCTGCAACACCTGTCTCACATGCTCCTGATGAGACACAAGATCTGGCGAGTAAATTAAGATGTCATCTAAATAAACGACCACAAACTGCCCCACAAGGTGGCGAAAAATGTCATTAACAAAATGTTGAAACACCGCCGGGGCAGTAGTCAGACCAAAAGGCATGACAAGGTTCTCATAATGTCCTTCCGGAGTGTTAAACGCCGTCTTCCACTCATCCCCCTCCTTTATCCTAATCAGATTATACGCCCCCCTGAGATCTAACTTAGAGAACCATTTGGCGCCCACAATCTGATTGAAGAGATCAGGAATAAGTGGGAGCGGATACGGATCTCGGACCGTAATCCGATTAAGCTCACGGAAATCCAAGCAAGGGCGTAGGCCTCCATCTTTTTTCTTCACAAAGAAGAACCCCGCGGCCACTGGGGAAGATGAAGGTCTAATATGCCCCTTGGCCAGACTTTCGAAATATAATCCTTCATAGCCTGCCTCTCAGGACCAGAAAGGTTATATAACCTAGATTTAGGTAATTTAGCATCAGGAAGCAATTTAATTGAGCAGTCATACGCACGATGAGGAGGTAACTCTTGACACCCCTCCTCTGAGAACACATCCTCAAAGTCCTCCAGAAAAGGAGGCAAGGTTCTAGGCACGACCGCACTGATGACCGTTTTCATGCAGTTATTCTTGCAAAATTCACCCCACTGGCTTATCTCTCTGGATTGCCAATTAATCACTGGGTTATGTTTAGCCAACCAAGGAAGTCCCAACACAATAGGAGTAGGAAGACCCTCCAACACATAACAAGACAATTGTTCTTTATGTATTGCCCCTACTCGAAGGTCTATGTTATGAACAGCTTGTACAAAGCTACCTTGACCGAGAGGTCTGGCGTCAATAGAGAATATAGGGATCGGTTTGGCCAATACACTCAGTTGCATACCTTGCACCTGGGCAAACCGAGCGTCCACCAGATTAGCCCAGACCCACTATCAAGAAGAACAGAAATCCTCTCAACTCTCGTACCAACCACCACCTCCGCAGGTACGAGAAATTGAGACGGACTTAGGGACGAAATACATACTCCCAGGTTGTCGTCCACCACACAACCTGGGATTAACAGTTTTCCGGCGACTTTTTGCTCAATGAGGCACGGGATGGACACCCCTCAACAAAATGTCCCTCTTTCCCACAGAAGAAACACCTTCTAGTCTTGCGGCGCACCGCCGATCCCCTCCTACGAAATGATGTCCCTCCCAACTGCATAGGCTCCTCAGAACAGACCAGGGGAACCTCAATATAAGGGACTTTAGTAGTAGGTGGAGTCACAACAGGGGGCGGAGTTACCTCGCACCTCTCCCGAAGCCGTCTATCAATACGAATAGCAAGGGCCATAGCAGCCTCCAGTGACGGAGGAGAATCATACTGAGCCAAAACATCTTTTAATTTGTCAGATAACCCTTGACAAAACAGGCTCCTAAGAGCTGGGTCATTCCATTGAGTATCTGTGGCCCATCTACGGAACTCAGAAGAAATTCCTCCGCTGGACGATCTCCCTGCTGTATCTTACGTAACTTCATTTCAGCAAGGGAGACCCGATCCGGGTCATCATATACCAGACCCAGGGCAGTAAAAAATCGATCTACTGACTGGAGGGCCGGGGAGCCCGGAGGAAGAGAGAACGCCCAGGATTGAGGGTCCCCTTGTAAGAGCGAGATGACAATTCCCACCCTCTGCTCTTCACTCCCCGATGACTGAGGCCGAAGCCGAAAATATAATTTACATGCCTCCCGGAAGGTAAAAAATTTGTCCCGCCCACCAGTGAACCTGTCCGGGAGAGCAACTTTAGGTTCAGACCTGGTTTGCTCCGGGAGAGACAAAACCCTGGACTTAATGTCCGTCAGCTTCATGGATAAACTCTGCAACTGCAGGGCAAACTGGGCAACTGGATCCATGGTAGCTGGGGAGAATCTTTTTGGGCCGGTGAAAATGTCACGCTGTATCACAGATACACATATGATGTCAGTAATCAATACTAAGAGGGACAACATGCAATATAACACATAAATAGGAAATCTCAACATGTACATAAAGTATAGTATTACCTGACATAATATCCGTTGTACTGTGGGTGAATCCTGAAGACGTATAATGCTGTACTCAGGCTGCAGGTGGACCGGGGTCTATGCTGACCCTAGACTGGGGACCTGACTAGTCCCTCAACCTGGAGGTACTGTTAATGGTACAGAGGTCCAGGCCGCCAACGTAACCCTGTCTCCTATAAGTCCCTGACAACTGTAATCTAGTCCTCAGAAGGACCCTGATTACCACACAGGGAATAGGCAGGTTACTGCTTAACAAACAGTACAGACAAACGAGACAGAAAGGGGACAAAGCAAACACTGTCTTGCATACAACACTTAAACACAGAGGGAACACAAAAGGTCTAGGAGATAAACTATAATCGAGGAGAGGAGAAACCACAAAGGAACTCTTAACTTAAGTCTTCTCATGACCTGATCCAAACTGCTGGTCTGCATGTAAGCTTTCACCGGCATCTAACAAGCAGACTGGCAGGTATATAAAGGAAGCCAATTAGTGCATAATCAAAAGCAGCCAGGCGAGGCTGGACCTAGTCTTCGCAAAGAGCTAGGTAAAATTAACTCCCTCACTACCAAACACAAAGAAACAGCAACTCAGCTGCGAGAAGTCAGAATGTGCAATCGCGACGATCTTCGTGGCGATACACCCATGACAGAGATGTAGCGGAGTGGAGTGTGTGTCGCAGGAAGAACTTGAGAGGACACAGTCAGATGCAGTTTCAAGGCTCTACTCACAGTTCTGCTTGCAGCTCAAATGCCCGCTTGGTACAGTGTCCTCCGGGTGAAGGGCTCCGCAAACTCCCAGGTAGATCGGGATACACCTTTCCAGGACTCCTTTCAATATGTTCCTTTCACTGGCTGTCTCACTGTGCTGATTCCCACTCCTGCTTCCTTTCCAGCACCCCACAAACAGTGTCCCAGATCGGCTGCTGCGAATCCTGTCGGATAACATCTTCTCTGCATTTCCTGATTCTATATAGGTGCCTGTCCGGAGAAGATGAATGTGGTTGTTGTCTGTGACCCCTAAAGTTGCCACAGCAGTCGGCTTGCTAGCTGAGTCTTAAAGTTCTCCACTAGGCTAGGGCCGAGTCCCATCTGCGACCTGGTCCCTCCACAAATGGGATCGGGCCCCACGGATGGATCACTCACAATCCGTGCCCCTAGGAACCCTTCTTTCCTTCCAGAAGCTTCCCTCTATGCTTCTCCTTCTCTCACGTTCTCTGTCTGGGACTGAGCTCCTACCATCTCCAAGTCCCCTCCCAGACTGTCTGACTAGACTCTATGTCTTGCTTTCTTAAGCTTCATTTCCCATCCTTCTTACTAGCTCCACCCATCCATGCACTCTTTACTACCCAGCTTGGGATGAGACCATCCTCCTGTAGGGTACGTCCAGGGTGTCCGGCTGCTATAGTCTGTGTTGGGTGCAGGTGTTAGAGTCCTGAGTGGTGCTCCGTCCTTACCTGAGAGTGAAGCATCACACCTCTGGATGAGGTGCAATACCTCTGTGGCGACCGAACCCTCAGGGGCACCACATACCCCCGTGTTGTGTTTCGGTAGCTGAGGAGGACAGGAACAACAGCAGGGCAGCAGAACACCTGAGATGTTGGTAACTGATGGGTTGCAGATTCCTAAACTAACGACACAACTAGAGGTAGCCGTGGAGCGTTCCTACGTTGATCCTAGACGCCTCGTCACAGCCTGAGAGATAACTACACCTAAAGGCAGAAAGATGACAGCTATCTGCCCTGGAGCAGATCCCCAAAGAAAACAGGAAGCCCCCAAACATATAATGGCGGTTAGACAAGATGAAAACACAAACATAGGCAGAAAATAGATTGAGCAAACGCTGGGGCCACAAGCTGACTAAATAAGATAGGAAAGGAGAGATTACTTTCTGCAACCCAGAAAACCCTACAAAAATCCAACAATTCTGATTACAAAAATACTGAGATCACACGATCTCGCCACCCGCTAAATCAGATCTCAGTGTGGACAAAACCAAGCTGCAGCGCTGAAAAAACAGGAAAAAGCAAATAACAGTGGCTGCAGATAAACTGTGAGGAGCTCAGGCCCCAGGAGGGGACCTGGCTGACCTCCACAAAAGTGCAGAAAACAATGCAAAAAGCAAGCACAAAAAGAAAAGCAAAAAATATCTTATCTGAAAGCAGGAGATGCAGGCAAGACTCCAGCAAACTTCCAAATGAACCAGGAACCACAATTGAGACAAGAACAATTGATCACCGGCAACCATCATGGGAGGGAACCTCCCTTATATCAGACCAGTCAGTGAACCCAGATTGCCAATCCTCGCTGAAAGGTTCAGTACTGTCTGTAACCACCAGAGGGAGCCTCTGCTCAGAAACCATCTCTAGCACATTCATAACAGTACCCCCTCTTGAGGAGGGGTCACCGAACCCTCACTTGTGCAACCAGGCCGATCAGGATGAGCTCGGTGATAGGCACGGATCAGTCTCCTAGCATGGATGTCCGAAGCAAACACCCAAGAATTGTCCTCCTGACCATAACCTCTCCACTTAATCAAATACTGGAGTTTCTGTCTAGAAAAACGAGAATCCAATATTTTCTCAACCACATACTCCAGATTGACCTCAACCAAAACAGGGTCAGGAGGTGCAGGCATAGGAACCACTGGCTCAACAAACCTCTTCAATAAGGACTTGTGGAACATGTTATGGATCTTAAATGTCCCTGGAAGAAGCAAACGGAAGGAAACAGGATTAAGAATCTCCATGATCTTATAAGGTCCAATGAACCTGGGCTTAAACTTTGGAGATGCAACCCTCATAGGGATATTTCTTGAGGACAACCAAACCAAGTCCCCCACTTTAAACCAAGGACCAATGAAAGTGATGTACAAAATATGAACGTTTTCGGCCATAAAACAATAGCCTTCCTCAGATAATATGTACAGAAATGAACTGAAATATATTAAAATAAAAATAATGAAAAGAGTTACAATCATGACAATGTTGTACGGAAAATAGACAATAAAATGCAACATCACAAAATGAAAATGACAACAACATTATTATATTTATGTCAATCAGAGGTGTGAGTCTTCAAACGACCTGATATCCAGAAGTGCTCAGTGAACATATAGGCAAAAATGCAGACTACAGAATTATAGTGAACATGAGCCAAATACCAAAAGGGACAAAGGTGTGACCTAGTGCAGCATAATAGTCAGCTGACTCTGACTCACACCTCTGATTGACATAAATATAATAATGTTGTTGTCATTTTCATTTTGTGATGTTGCATTTTATTGTCTATTTTCCGTACAACATTGTCATGATTGTAACTCTTTTCATTATTTTTATTTTAATATATTTCAGTTCATTTCTGTACATATTATCTGAGGAAGGCTATTGTTTTATGGCCGAAAACGTTCATATTTTGTACATCACTTTCATAAGTTGTGGATGCAAATAAAAGGAAAAAACCACAAGCAACAAATACCTATTTTTTCATTCTCTTATCTTTTTGAGTGCCAGGTTGTTTTACTATTACATTTGGGCTGGAGACCCTACTTTGGCACCGACATTCTTTTCTCTTTGAGTGCCATGTTTATCTTAGATTATTTTAAACCAAGGACCATCAGTCCTATGCCGGTTGGCAAACCGTTGGGCCTTCTCCTGAGAGAGACAACCTCTCCACTACCTGGTCCCAAATCTGCTGCATTCGCTCCACAACAGAGTCAACACCCGGACAGACAGAAGCCTCCGCCTGTCCCGAAGAAAATCGAGGGTGAAACCCAAAATTGTAGAAAAATGGAGACATCAAGGTGGCAGAGCTAGCCCTATTATTAAGAGCAAACTCAGCCAAAGGCAAAAAAGAGACCCAGTCATCTTGATCAGCAGACACAAAACATCTCAAATAAGTCTCCAAGGTCTGGTTTGTTCTCTCGGTTTGTCCATTGGTCTGAGGATGAAAAGCAGAGGAGAAAGATAATTGAACACCAAGTTTACAACAAAATGTCCTCCAAAATCTGGAAACAAACTGGACTCCTCTGTCAGACACAATGTTCTCCGGAATGCCATGTAACCGAACCACGTGCTGAAGGAACAAAGGCACCAATTCGGAGGAGGAAGGTAACTTAGGTAATGGCACAAGATGTATCATCTTGGAAAACCTATCACAGATTACCCAGATAACGGTCATTCTCTGAGAAACAGGGAGGTCGGAAATAAAATCCATAGAGATATGGGTCCATGGCCTCTTGGGCACAGGTAATGGCATTAACAAACCACTAGAGCGAGAGCAGGGCTTGGAGCGAGAGCAAGTCCCACAGGACTGCACAAATTCCCTGACGTCACGAGACAAAGTAGGCCACCAAAAGGACCGACTCACCAAGTCTCTGGTAACAAAAATCCCGGGATGACCAGCCAACGCGGAACAATGAATCTCAGACATCACACTCTTCTACCACTGGTCTGGGACAAACAATTTCCCAATAGGACAGCGCTCAGGTTTATCCTCCTGACACCCTTCCAAGGCCAGTCTCAAATTGGGCGAGATGGCAGAAAGATCTACACCCTCTTTCAAAATAACAGTAGGATCAGATAACTCAGGAGAGTCTGCAAAGAAACTCCTCGAGAGGGCATCCGCCTTAACATTCTTAGTGCCAGGAAGAAAAGAAACCACAAAATTAAAACGTGTGAAAAACAAGGCCCACCTGGCCTGTCTAGGATTAAGTCGCTTGGCTGATTCGAGATAATTCAGATTCTTATGGTCCGTGAGGACCACCACCTGATGTTTGGCTCCTTCCAGCCAATGTCTCCACTCTTCAAAGGCCCACTTCATGGCCAATAACTCCCGATTACCCACGTCATAATTACGTTCAGTTGGAGAAAATTTTCGAGAGAAAAAGGCACAAGGGTTACTCTTAGAGGTCTCTGGATCTCTTTGGGACAAAACGGCACCTGCCCCAATTTCAGAGGCATCAACCTCCACCTGAAACGGTAGAGAAACATCGGGCTGCCGTAGAACAGGAGCAGAAGTGAATCTCTGCTTAAGTTCTGAAACGCAGAGACTGCCTCAGGAGGCCAATTCACCACATCAGAACCATTTTTGGTCAAATCAGTCAATGGTTTAACAATACCGGAGAATTACCAATAAATTTACGATAAAAATTGGCAAAACCCAAAAATCTCTGAAGAGCCTTTAATGAAGTAGGTTGGACCCAATTACAGATGGCCTGAACCTTGACCGGGTCCATTTCAATAACAGACGGAGATAAAATGAATCCCAGAAATGAGACCTTCTGTACGCCAAAAAGACACTTGATCCCTTCACATACAGTGCATTCTCTCTCAAAATCTGGAACACAGTCCGAACATGTTTCACATGAGAGTCCCAGTCATTGGAAAAAATCAAGATATCATCCAAATAAACAATCAGAAATTTATCCACAAAATCCCTGAAAATATCATTCATGAAGGATTGGAAGACGGAAGGAGCATTAGTGAGCCCAAAGGGCATCACTAGGTACTCAAAATGCCCCTCTGGGTATTAAACACCGTCTTCCATTCATCCCCGTGCTTATGCGAATAAGGTTATACGCCCCCTGAGGTCAAGCTTGGTAAACCAAGTAGCACTTTTCACCCTGGAAAACAGGTCAGAAATCAAGGGTAACGGATATTGATACTTCACAGTGATCTTATTCAAGAGACGATAATCAATACACGGCCTCAATGAACCATCCTTTTTGGCCACAAAGAAAAAACCGGCACCCAAGGGTGAAGAGGATGGTCTGATATGACCCTTCTCCAATGACTCCTTGATATAAGATCGCATAGCATCGTGTTCAGGTACAGACAAGTTAAAAAGGCGACCTTTAGGAAATTTACCACCAGGCACTAATTCAATAGCGCAATCATAGCTCCTGTGAGAGGGCAAAGATTCAGATTTACTTTCACTAAATACATCCGAAAAATCAGTCAAAAAGTCAGGAACATTCTGAGACTTGGAGAGGCAGAAAAAACAGGAGTGTCGGCATTAACACATTGGCAGCCCCAACTGGTCACAGACACAGATTTCCAATCCAAAACAGGATTATGAGACTGTAACCAAGGGAAACCTAGTACAATAATGTCATGCAGATTATACAGCACCAGAAATTTGCAACTCTCCTGATGATCTGGTTCAACCCTCATTATCACCTGAGTAGAAAACTGGGGTTTATTCTCCGCCAAAGGGGTAGAATCAATGCCCAGTAGGGGAATAGACTTCCGCAGGGGTATCATGGGAAACCCACAACGTTTGGCAAAGTCAAAATCCATCAGGTTAATAGCTGCTCCCGAATCAACAAAAGCCTGAGCAGAAAATGTGGACAGGGAGCAAATCAGGGTAACAGTCAACAGAAATTTAGTCTGAACACTACCCAAGACAACTGAGCATGCAAAACGTCTTCCCGCTTAGGACAGACTGAAATAGCATGAGAGGCATCACCACAGTAGAAACATAACCCATTGCGCTTTCGAAACTCATGACGCTGTGCCCCAGAAGTCACTCTATCACACTGCATGGGCTCAGAAGCTGGCTCACAAGGCAACACTATCTCACGCATACCTCTGCGCTCACGCAAACGTCTGTTAATTTGAATGGCCAATGACATAGAATCATTGAGACCAGAGGGAGCAGGGAATCCCACCATAACATCCTTTACATTCTCTGACAGCCCCTTCCGAAAAAGGGCTGCCAAAGCATCATCATTCCATTTGGTCAGGACTGCCCACTTTCGGAATTTCTGACAGTACAACTCAGCGTCTTCAAGACCCTGATTTAATGCCAACAAGGTTTTTTTCAGCTTGATCAGTGACATTAGGTTCATCGTACAATAACCCCAGAACCAGAAAAAATGCATCAATATAATTTAAAACAGGATCCCCAGGGGTCAGGGAAAAAGCCCAATCCTGAGGATCGCCGCGCAGGAGAGAGATGATAATTTGAACCTGCTGTGCTGCGTTACCTAAGGACTTAGGCTTTAAGGCAAAAAACAACTTAGTTATTTTTGAAATTCAGAAATTTAGCCCGATCCCCCAAAAACAAATCTGGCATGGGAATCCTAGGTTCCACAACCGGCAACCTAGCAAGATAGGTAGCAATACTCTGAACCTCAGTGGCAAGCTGATCCACACGGCCAGACAACTGTGCAAACTCCATTAAAAGAAAAAAAATCCTCCTCAGCACCCAGAGAAAAAGAGGTAAAAAATGCAACAGACAGAAAAAAAAAAAAATCTCTGACAACTCTGACTTTTTTCTTTCCACACTATATTTCCCTTCTGTGAGTACCATATAATTTTCAGTTATGGCCGGTGATACTGTTGTCTTTCGGTAGATGAGGAGGACAGGAACAACAGCAGGGCAGCAGAACACCTGAGATGTTGGTAACTGATGGGTTGCAGATTCCTAAACTAACGACACAACTAGAGGTAGCCGTGGAGCGCTCCTACGTTGATCCTAGACGCCTCGTCACAGCCTGAGAGATAACTACACCTAAAGGCAGAAAGATGAAAGCTATCTGCCCTGGAGCAGATCCCCAAAGAAAATAGGAAGCCCCAAACATATAATGGCGGTTAGACAAGATGAAAACACAAACATAGGCAGAAAATAGATTGAGCAAACGCTGGGGCCACAAGCTGACTAAATAGGATAGGAAAGGAGAGATTACTTTCTGCAACCCAGAAAACCCTACAAAAATCCAACAATTCTGATTAGAAAAATACTGAGATCACACGATCTCGCCACCCGCTAAATCAGATCTCAGTGTGGACAAAACCAAGCTGCAGCCGCTGAAAAAACAGGAAAAAGCAAATGAGCAAATAACAGTGGCTGCAGATAAACTGTGAAGAGCTCAGGCCCCAGGAAGGGACCTGGCTGACCTCCACAAAAGTGCAGAAAACAATGCAAAAAGCAAGCACAAAAAGAAAAGCAAAAAATATCTTATCTGAAAGCAGGAGATGCAGGCAAGACTCCAGCAAACTTCCAAATGAACCAGGAACCACAATTGAGACAAGAACAATTGATCACTGGCAACCATCATGGGAGGGAACCTCCCTTATATCAGACCAGTCAGTGAACCCAGATTGCCAATCCTTGCTGAAAGGTTCAGTACTGTCTGTAACCACCAGAGGGAGCCTCTGCTCAGAAACCATCTCTAGCACATTCATAACACCCCCCTGTTAAACACAGCACGTCCGCGGGCTGAAACAGAGTAAAAGATGTTACAGGAAACATGCAAAATTTTTGGTAATGCATTACAACAGGTAAAATCAATAAAACGTAACTTCCCTTTATGGGAGGCACTATTTCTTAAACGCTGCATAACATATAAACAGGTAAACACACATGAGCACGGCTAATACTGACATTATTACATAAAGCATCCTTTGGCATTATTCACATTTCCTACTGGCAAACTTTCTCTTTAATTTTTCCTATAAAAGTGCTATCAAAATTTTCTTCAAAATATTTACATTAATTTATTCAACTTCAAGTGCTACTAAACATTTTCAGGTTACGTGCAATACAACATTTTCATTCAAGTTCAGTAAGAATTCTTCTTCTGTAGTACAAGCCCCATCCGGAATATTTTCTTTAGTGCAACATGAGGGACCCATCACAAACCCTCCTCTTAGGCCTTGGGCGGCTACAAGGCAACAATTGGTCTCCACTTTGGACCACTACTTTGGCCACGCCAAAGGGTTTTTGTTCTGAGGTCAGTTGTGCAGTAATATAGGGTGTCAGCGCACCCTACAGTCTTTGAAGTAAAACCAAGAAAAGCACCTTAAGAAGTGCTAACTATTTACAATAAAAGTTTGGACCACACATTGTTCATGGCCTCACAGTTTTTGTAACTTTTTGTGGAAGAACCCTCCCGGGTTAACTTTAAAACGATATGTTAACTATTTACAATCATGTTGTACGGTAACTGTTCAGTACTTATCTGCAGCAGCACCTGGTGCCACTGATTCTTCCTCAGGGAATTCATACACAGTTGCCACTCCTGGGTCTACCATGAGCCGATGCCTCCTGGTGGCATGCACTGTGATGTCATGTCCTGCCACGAGAGTTTTGGGTGGATACACTTTGTGTAGATACAGTTCTCGGCCTGGATGGGGAGGAGGGGTTTCAGCCCGACCGGGTCTGGCTGTTCGTGGCGGAGTCTCACTGCCAGCTCTTTGCTCAGTGGCAGCTGATTTGTGCTTTCTAACATTCAGGGCATACCAACCCTTGAGGCCCCAATGCCGGGTGTAGGTGACCAGATCTCCAGGGTAGAGATCCCGGTCTGGGTGTCCTTCTTTAAGGTGGGACTCCACGTCACGTCTATTAACAAAGACCTCCGCCAGTAAGTGTGGTTCCTTGATGAGCCCCCATCCTCCCTTTAGCCGAAACTCCACCACTGCACCTGCCTCAGCAGTCCCCGTCTCGTACCTTTCTCTTGGCGAGTCCGCTGCTTCTCCTCCAAATCCCGTTTAGTCTGCTCCTGCTGCCGGGCCTGCTCCTCTCGGTCCTGCTGCTCCCAGCGGTCCATGAACTGTTTATCGTAGTCGGCCCAGCTGAGCACCTCCAACTCTCCTCCACCAGCCGGCTGGTCCGGAAACCCCATGAGCTCTGTTCCCTGGGGCGACCAGCGGTACACCACGCGCTCAGCGTGGACCTGGTTTTCCGCAGGGGTCGGTTGCAGCACAGGTCCGAACAGGTCTTCTAACTCACATGGCCGATCCCAGTCCAGGGATGTACACGGCCTGCCGGGTTCACGGGACGGAGGCGTAGGTAGCGGGCCAAGTAGCGACTCCTCATCCGCCGAGGCCAGGTCTTCAGTCTCACTGGTTGCTCCGGGGCCAGGTTCCTCTTCATCCAGGACCAGAGTATCAGGACGCCAGAGTGGCTGCTGCAGCTCCAGAGGCTGCCTGCGACTTAGGGAGGCCTGTCATTGATTCTGCGCTGTCATCTCCACTTCCATCAGCTGCCGTCTCAACTACGAGGCTTCCTGGTCCAGCAGCGCCTGATCTGTGTGGCCCAGCTGCGCTTGGTACACATGTCTCCAGGAGAGTGCACAGGAAGGTAATTGCAAAACCTGATATTCATTCACATCTCACATATTTCCCAACATTACCACTAGAGGGAACCTTAGACTACTTAAGGTCAGTGGGATTGGTAGCAGTGGCCAGTTTAGCCAGTATGTTTCCTGTCAGGATAAGTTCCTGTCAGAGCTAGATCAAACTGGAGGGAGAGGAGAGAAGACTGATTCCTGACAGAGCTTAGGTAGCTCATCTTGAACTGAAGTGGAGACTAGTACGAGTAGAAAGGAAATAACTCTAGCCTAGTCAGAGCTACAACCGAATCTGTTATCTCAGAACAAGCTGCCTGTGTTCTCTAGAACGTGGAAAGTGACTCTCGGAGCTACAGCATGTATACAGTCTGACGGAACGTCCTGTGAGCTGCTCTGGACAGAGTTTAGAAAGAAAAGAAGGAAGGGAACTACGACAGTGTTACAACGACGAGCTAACTGAGAGCAGGTCAGTGAGCTGAAAGGAAGAAGAGCTGACTACTACATCTACTGCTACCCGTGCTTATGTTAAGGGTGAGAGCAGGGCGACAGGCGAGTGGAGAAAGAAGGAAGAGTGTTTTCGGTGACAGATTACCTTCGCTCGATTAACCGGACACCGGGGTCCGAAGCATTGCTAGTACTTCACGGCTAGTGATAGAAAACCGGAGGCCTTGCTGGACTTCAAGTCGCAGAAGGTAGCCCTAAGCGTTGATACGTAACTGGAGTCAGGGAGAACAAGGACTTTTAGCAAGTGCACTGCTTAGAAGGATTTCGTTCTTTCCAACATCTGATTATCAGAGACAGAGAAGGCTCTACCACAATGTCGGCCGGGCGTAGCCGCTGTATCACGAGTTAAACTTGACTTCATGCAAGTTAGGACTCACATATATTTCAAAGGTAAAGGAGGCCTTAAACCTGCTCAGCGATTACCTGAATGTGCATTCTCCAACCTGACCAGCTTCCCGGACATACCTGCCAACAACATCAGTAAAGGTATGGAAAGAGACTGAATTGTGTGTGACTGACTTCTATTCTGCACCCTGCAACACCATTGACTTTGAGGGAACAGTCCCACCTGTGGGGGACTTAACATCTAGCTGCTTAATAACATCCCCTCAGAAGATTAACCCTGCAGCGCTGGTCTATCTGATCAGAAACCACAGGTGGCGTCACGAACTATTACTAAAATCCCCTGTAAATATCCCCCATTGTATGAGCGCCCAGGGCCACGGACCGAGCTCTGCTGCCAGTGACATCCCCCATAGACTTCCATGGGCTCGGTGCCGAGTATCCCATAGCCCTGGTACCGTGTGTAGTGCGACTCATCTTTGGCGTCACAAACAGGATACGAAGCTTACAATTTGTGAGTCCTGTGTGCCTTTGTGGACTGTTTTGTGCAGAAAAGACTGTGTGCAGCTTTTGTAATTTTTGGCGCCATTTTCCCCATTTTGCCGCCATATTCGCGCCCTGAGGCGCTGGTGAAGAAGGGTGTGCCTTCGTGGGCGTACCCCCCCTTGTGGCGCGAAAGCAATGGGCGCCCCCTCTAAATGTTATTACAATACAAGAGCCTGCCCCACTGCAAGGGAGGTCCGCCTCCTCTTCATCCTCTATGCCAAAAAGAGGAAGCGCAAATCCCGCCCCCACGGAAAAGACCAGATTGTTCCTGATGGAAAGCACAGTCTGGCCTGGAGAGAGATGGCGGAAGGACAGGAGACGCTGTGTGGAGGAGCGGCGGCGCTCAGGCCCCGTTCCCCAGAAGAGCTGCCGCCTGTGCCTGAGCCGTCCCCAGGTCGGGACACCGACCAAATCATGCTGGAATTAGAGGAGGTGAATGCGGTGCTCAGGGACATGGTCCAGCGCCGTGAAGAGATGGACGAGACGGAGAGAAGCTGGCGTGCCTGGAAACAGCGGCTGCTGTGGGACGCAATACTCTCTCCCCAGGAACGAAGCCATTACCTGTGCTCCCTGTGCCACCACAGCCAGCGGCTGATGAGAAACCGGAGGCCGGCCCCGAAAGAGCTGATCCCGACTCCACGGATGATGCGGTCGGAGGGACGGAGGCTGAGGAGGCCCTGCCCGTTCCGGAGTGCCAGCCAGGCCTGGAGGCCGCAGCGGAATGCCGATCCCCGGTAGGGACACCGGAGGAGATCCAGCCGTCCGTGTTGGAGGTCGACTGGGAGGAAATGGAGTACCTGGACAACGTGGAATACGCCGCCCAGGTGGAGAACGAAATGCGACGCCGCGAGCAGGAGCAGCGACGACAGCAGGAGCAGAGAGAGGTGCAGCAGTTCCGTCAGCGGTACCAGGAAGAGTTCCTCGCCGACAAGGAGAATGTCCGGAGGGATAAAGGTACGCTCCGGGAACCGCGGCGCCAGGGGTGCGTTAGTGATTTTAAACTCCGCAAAGGCTGGGGCTTCATCCATGAGCCGGGCCTGTACCAAGGGGTATTTGTCAGCCGCAGAGATGTGGAGTCTCATCTGCCCATTGGCCACCCGAGGAAGGGATCTCATAAACGGGGACATCGTCAGCTATACGCGTCACTGGGGCCTAAAAGGATGGTATGCCTTAAATGTTTCCCGTGTCAGTGACCCCGTCCCCGACGCCGGTAATCTACATCATGCCACAGCGTCCCGAGA
Organism: Oophaga sylvatica; assembly: GCA_033576555.1. Classification (NCBI taxonomy): domain Eukaryota; kingdom Metazoa; phylum Chordata; class Amphibia; order Anura; family Dendrobatidae; genus Oophaga; species Oophaga sylvatica. The sequence goes on from JARQOD010000001.1 coordinate 719,485,160, forward strand.
CCCAGCTCCAATAGCACCCGGCCGTGCACCAGCATCGCAACCTGCATCCTCCTCTGCACCAAGATCCTATCCAGCCTCATATTCTGCGACCCACTCTGCATCGCAACCGGCATTGTATACTGCGGCTCCTTCTACAACGCAACCAGAGTCTTATTTAAAAAAGCAGCAAGAAAGTGCGTCTCAACATGAGCCGAATCTATATTCTGGAGAGGCACCCGTTGGGCCCCTAGTGGAACGCACAAGAACTGTGGCAACGCAAACGCAGATTGCAGGCCATGACTTGTTTGTTATGCATTCAAAAACGCACTGCGTCATTCCAGCCCCAGGAATGGAAGACGTCCTTAATATCTGCAAGAAAGAAGAAGACCAGTAGGACCCAGACAGGGTTTACTGCACCTGTATAAAGTTGAAGAAACGTTTAAAGAAGAAATTGCACTTTATTGTCTTTTACTTATATGTGATAAATGTTTGCATAATTAGCATAAAACTTGAAATAGAATACCCCAGTTGGGTAAAAGGAGTTAATGTGAAGCATTAATGTGATTTTCTAAATTTGAAATGTTTATGCAAGGACTGCGTGGTGAGGACTGTGCCAGCCCAAAAACTTTCATTGTAAATAGTTCGCACTTCGGTGCCCATCTTGGTTTTACATAAAGCCTTACTACCTCTGAAGAAAAACCCGTATGGTGTGGCCTAGAGTGAGGTCTGCAGCTCAGAAGTCCTGCAGCCCACCCAGGACCCACGTGGGAGGTTTTTGGTGCGGGTCCTCCACAAGGATCTTGTCTTATATATATTTATGTGAAAAATGTTTTGATATTTTTCTACTTGCCCATGTATACATTGTAACGTTAAAGAGTCCTTACCTCCCGCAAGGGATGAGTTATATGTTAATGTTATATATAAAAATGTTTTTCTTTTCTATTTCAGCCCGGGAGTGCTGATGATAACTAGGGGGGGATGTGTGGCCCAGCTGCGCTTGGTACACATGTCTCCAGGAGAGTGCACAGGAAGGTAATTGCAAAACCTGATATTCATTCACATCTCACATATTTCCCAACATTACCACTAGAGGGAACCTTAGACTACTTAAGGTCAGTGGGATTGGTAGCAGTGGCCAGTTTAGCCAGTATGTTTCCTGTCAGGATAAGTTCCTGTCAGAGCTAGATCAAACTGGAGGGAGAGGAGAGAAGACTGATTCCTGTCAGAGCTTAGGTAGCTCATCTTGAACTGAAGTGGAGACTAGTACGAGTAGAAAGGAAATAACTCTAGCCTAGTCAGAGCTACAACCGAATCTGTTATCTCAGAACAAGCTGCCTGTGTTCTCTAGAACGTGGAAAGTGACTCTCGGAGCTACAGCATGTATACAGTCTGACGGAACGTCCTGTGAGCTGCTCTGGACAGAGTTTAGAAAGAAAAGAAGGAAGGGAACTACGACAGTGTTACAACGACGAGCTAACTGAGAGCAGGTCAGTGAGCTGAAAGGAAGAAGAGCTGACTACTACATCTACTGCTACCCGTGCTTATGTTAAGGGTGAGAGCAGGGCGACAGGCGAGTGGAGAAAGAAGGAAGAGTGTTTTCGGTGACAGATTACCTTCGCTCGATTAACCGGACACCGGGGTCCGAAGCATTGCTAGTACTTCACGGCTAGTGATAGAAAACCGGAGGCCTTGCTGGACTTCAAGTCGCAGAAGGTAGCCCTAAGCGTTGATACGTAACTGGAGTCAGGGAGAACAAGGACTTTTAGCAAGTGCACTGCTTAGAAGGATTTCGTTCTTTCCAACATCTGATTATCAGAGACAGAGAAGGCTCTACCACAATGTCGGCCGGGCGTAGCCGCTGTATCACGAGTTAAACTTGACTTCATGCAAGTTAGGACTCACATATATTTCAAAGGTAAAGGAGGCCTTAAACCTGCTCAGCGATTACCTGAATGTGCATTCTCCAACCTGACCAGCTTCCCGGGACATACCTGCCAACAACATCAGTAAAGGTATGGAAAGAGACTGAATTGTGTGTGACTGACTTCTATTCTGCACCCTGCAACACCATTGACTTTGAGGGAACAGTCCCACCTGTGGGGGACTTAACATCTAGCTGCTTAATAACATCCCCTCAGAAGATTAACCCTCAGCGCTGGTCTATCTGATCAGAAACCACAGGTGGCGTCACAAACTATTACTAAAATCCCCTGTAAATATCCCCCATTGTATGAGCGCCCAGGGCCACGGACCGAGCTCTGCTGCCAGTGACATCCCCCATAGACTTCCATGGGCTCGGTGCCGAGTATCCCATAGCCCTGGTACCGTGTGTAGTGCGACTCAGATCCATGGCCACTAGTGGTTCTTCCTCTCTCATGCAGGGGAAGGAGCTCTCGTCTGCTCCTCCGCACCCCTGGTCACCACCAGCCGCCATCTTGTTTATCAGCTCCTGTGTCACAGCACGCAGGAATTCCCGCTTTTTCTTCTGGGGGTGGTCCTTCTTCTTCCTCCTTTTCCTGCCATCTATGATCAGGAGGCAGATATCTCTGGCTGATAGGCATGTCCTTATTGTGCAGTAACATTTAGACTGGGTGGTCATATCTTTCGCGCCACTTGGTGGAGTTCCACCCACAACGATACGCCCTTCTTCTTGCGCGCCTCATGGTGCAAATATGGCGGTAGTCCTTCACAATTTTCAACAAAGTTTCTAGCACTTTAAGTATGTCCTCTTGCAGAAAAAACAGTTTAGAGTAGGCACACAGGACCCAGTGATACCGGGCTTCGATATCCTTTTCGTGACGCCAAATTGAATCACCCGCCAGGGCAGTGGGATACTCGGTACCAGGCCGATGTCTTAAAGGGATGTGTCACAGCGGCAGTGACCTGGTCCGTGACCTTGGGCGTCCAATAAAAGGGGAATATTTACAGGGGGTGATAGAGTTTGTAGTAAAGTGTTCGTGACCCCACCTGTGGTTTCTGGTCAAAGGTGACCAGCGCTACAGTGCAGATCCTCTGAGACAGATGGTGTGATGCAGCAGAGTTGGAATAGCTTCCCACAGGTGAAGCTTATTGTCCCAAGGCAGAGAGATGTTGTAGAGAGTAATGGTGCTGGGAGATTTAGCAGAGTGGAGTGTGTGACGCAGGAAGAACTTGAGAGGACTGTTATGAATGTGCTAAAAATGGTTTCTGAGCAGAGGCTCCCTTTGGTGGTTAATGACAGTACTGAACCTTTCAGCGAGGAATGGCAATCTGGGATCACGGACTGGTCTGATATAAGGGAGGTTCCCTCCCATGATGGTTGCTGGTGATCAATTGTTCTTGTCTCAATTGTGGTTCCTGGTTCATTTGGAAGCTTGCTGAGTCTTGCCTGCATCTTCTGCTATCAGATAAGATATTTTCTGCTTTTATTTTTGTGCTTGCTTTTTGCATTGTTCCCTGCACTTCTGTGGAGGTCAGCCAGGTCCCCTCCAGGGTGCTTGTGCTCTCTCAGTTTATCTGGAGCCACTGTTGTTTGTTCATTTGCTTTTTCCTGTTTTTTCAGTGTCTGCGGCTTAGTTTTATTACACCAGAGAACTGATTTAGGTGGTAGAGGTCGTGTGATCTCAGGTGTTTTTGCAATCAGTAGAGTTGGTATTTTTAGGGGTTCTTTTGGATTGCAGTGAGTATCCTTTCCTGTACTTTTTTGTCTAGACAGATTGGGCCCCAGCGTTTGCTCATTCTATTTTCTGTCTGTGTCCGTGTTTCTTCTTGTCTAACCGCCATTACATGTTTGGGGGCTTCCTATTTTCTTTGGGACAAAAGATTGTCAGAGTTGTCAGAGATTTTTTTTTTCTTTACCGTTTGTTGCATTTTTTTTCCTCTCTGTTTCTCTGGGTGCTGAGGAGGATTTTTTTTTTCTCTCTAATGGAGCTTGCACAGTTGTCTGGCCATGTGGATCAGCTTGCCACTGAGGTTCGGAGTATTGCTGCCTATCTTGCTGAGTTGCCAGTTGTGGAACTAGGATTCCCATGCCAGATTTGTTTTTGGGGGATCGGGCTAAATTTCTGAATTTCAAAAAACTGTAAGTTGTTTTTGCCTTAAAGCCTAAGTCCTAGGGAACGCAGCACAACAGGTTCAAATTGTCATCCCTTCCTGTTGTCATGTGTGCATTGCCACGAAGATCGTCGCGGTTGCACATTTTGACTTCTCACAGCTGAGCTGCTGTTTCTTTGTGTTTGGCAGCTAGGGAGTTAATTCTGTCTGTGCTCGGTTCTGGGACTGGGTGCAGTTTCTCCCGGCTGCAATTGATTATTTGTTGATTGGTTTCCTTTAAATTCCTGGTTGTCTGCTTGGGGAGTTGCCAGTGAAACCTTCATGCAGACCACAGATAGGAATGAATCTGTATAGACTTTAGTTGTGAGCTCCTTAGTTGTTCTAAGCTCAACTTGGTTAGAGTTTATTTCCCAGACCATTTATTTTCCTTTGGTGTTTGAGTGTGTATGCAAGAGAGTGCTATCCTGTCTGTCTTATATGTCTAATCTGTGTATTTAGCTAAGATCAGCCCATATCCCTTTGGTGGTAGTCAGGATCCTTCTTAGGACTGATTACAGGGTTCAGGGTCTGATAGGAGACAGGGTTAGGTTGGAGACTTGGACCTCTGAACCATTATCAGTACCTCCAAGGTGAGGGATTAGTTAGGACCCCAGTTTAGGGTCAGGTTAGATCCGGTCCACCTCTTTCCTGTTTCAGCTCATCAAGTCCTCAAGATTAACCCTGAGTTCAGCAGATATCGTGTCAGGTAAATCTATTCTATACTTACATGCTGATGTTGCTATACTAGTTGTTGTATAGAGTGTTGTTCCTGTATTAATAGTTTACTGACATTGTATACATATCATTAGACAGCGTGACACCTGTGCGGCGATCCTCAGGATTGGGATTTTTCCCTGACACCTGGGGATCCTGTTTTGAATGATATTGATGCATTTTTTCTGGCTCTGGGGTTATTAGTACAATGAACCAAATGTCACTGATCAAGCTGAAAAAACCTTGTTGGCATTAAATCAGGGTCTTGAAGACGCTGAGTTGTACTGTCAGAAATTCCGAAAGTGGGCAGTCCTGACCAAATGAAATGATTTGGCAGCCCTTTTTCGGAAGGGGCTGTCAGAGAATGTAAAGGATGTTATGGTGGGATTCCCTGCTCCCTCTGGTCTCAATGATTCTATGTCATTGGCTATTCAAATTGACAGACGTTTGAGCGCAGAGGTATGCGTGAGATAGTGTTGCCTTGTGAGCCAGCTTCTGAGCCCATGCAGTGTGATAGAGTGACTTCTGGGGCACAGCGTCAATGGGTTATGTTTCTATTGTGGTGACGCCTCTCATGCTATTTCAGTCTGCCCTAAACGGGGAAGACTTTTTGCACGTTCAGTTGTCTTGGGTAGTGTTCAGACTAAATTTCTGTTGACTATTACCCTGATTTGCTCCCTGTCCACATTTTCTGCTCAGGCTTTTGTTGATTTAGGAGCAGCTATTAACCTGATGGATTTTGACTTTGCCAAACGTTGTGGGTTTCCCATGATACCCCTGCGGAAGTCTATTCCCCTACTGGGCATTGATTCTACCCTTTGGCAGAGAATAAACCCCAGTTTTCTACTCAGGTGATAATGAGGGTTGAACCAGATCATCAGGAGAGTTGCAAATTTCTGATGCTGTATAATCTGCATGACATTATTGTACTAGGTTTCCCTTGGTTACAGTCTCATAATCCTGTTTTGGATTGGAAATCTGTGTCTGTGACCAGTTGGGGCTGCCAATGTGTTAATGCTGACACTCCTGTTTTTTCTGCCTCTCCCAAGTCTCAGGATGTTCCTGACTTTTTGACTGATTTTTCGGATGTTTTTAGTGAAAGTAAATCTGCATCCTTGCCCCCTCACAGGAGCTATGATTGCGCTATTGAATTAGTGCCTGGTGGTAAATTTCCTAAAGGTCGCCTTTTTAACTTGTCTGTACCTTAACACGATGCTATGCGATCTTATATCAATGATTCATTGGAGAAGGGTCATATCAGACCATCCTCTTCACCCTTGGGTGCCGGTTTTTTCTTTGTGGCCAAAAAGGATGGTTCATTGAGGCCGTGTATTGATTATCGTCTCTTGAATAAGATCACTGTGAAGTATCAATATCCGTTACCCTTGATTTCTGACCTGTTTTCCAGGGTGAAAAGTGCTACTTGGTTTACCAAGCTTGACCTCAGGGGGGCGTATAAACTTATTCGCTTTAAGCACGGGGATTAATGGAAGACGGCGTTTAATACCCCAGAGGGGCATTTTGAGCACCTAGTGATGACCTTTGGGCTCACTAATGCTCCTTCCATCTTCCAATCCTTCATGAATGATATTTTCAGGGATTTTGTGGATAAATTTCTGATTGTTTATTTGGATGATATCTTGATTTTTTCCAATGACTGGGACTCTCATGTGAAACATGTTCGGACTGTGTTCCAGATTTTGAGAGAGAATGCACTGTATGTGAAGGGATCAAAGTGTCTTTTTGGCGTACAGAAGGTCTCATTTCTGGGATTCATTTTGTCTCCGTCTGTTATTGAAATGGACCCGGTCAAGGTTCAGGCCATCTGTGATTGGGTCCAACCTACTTCATTAAAGGCTCTTCAGAGATTTTTGGGTTTTGCCAATTTTTATCGTAAATTTATTGGTAATTTCTCCGGTATTGTTAAACCATTGACTGATTTGACCAAAAAGGGTTCTGATGTGGTGAATTGGCCTCCTGAGGCAGTCTCTGCGTTTCAGGAACTTAAGCAGAGATTCACTTCTGCTCCTGTTCTACGGCAGCCTGATGTTTATCTACCGTTTCAGGTGGAGGTTGATGCCTCTGAAATTGGGGCAGGTGCCGTTTTGTCCCAAAGAGATCCAGAGACCTCTAAGAGTAACCCTTGTGCCTTTTTCTTGCGAAAATTTTCTCCAACTGAACGTAATTATGACAAGGGTAATCGGGAGTTATAGGCCATGAAGTGGGCTTTTTAAAAATGGAGACATTGGCTGGGAGGAGTCAAACATCAGGTGGTGGTCCTCACGGACCATAAGAATATGGTTTATCTCGAATCAGCCAAGCGACTTAATCCTAGACAGGCCAGGTCGGCCTTGTTTTTCACACATTTTAATTTTGTGGATTCTTTTCTTCCTGGCACTAAGAATGTTAAGGCGGATGCCCTCTCGAGGAGTTTCTTTGCGGACTCTCCTGAGTTATCTGATCCTACTGTTATTTTGAAAGAGGGTGTAGTTCTTTCCGCCATCTCGCCCAATTTGAGACTGGCTCTGGAAGGTTGTCAGGAGGATAAACCTGAGCGCTGCCCTATTGGGAAATTGTTTGTCCCAGACCGGTGGAAGAAGAGTGTGATGTCTGAGATTCATTGTTCCGCGTTGGCTGGTCATCCCGGGATTTTTGGTACCAGAGACTTGGTTAGTCGGTCGTTTTGGTGGCCTACTTTGTCTCGTGACGTCAGGTAATTTGTGCAGTCCTGTGGGTCTTGCTCTCGCTCCAAGCCTTGCTCTCGCTCTAGTGGTTTGTTAGTGCCATTACCTGTGCCCAAGAGGCCATGGACCCATATCTCTATGGATTTTATTTCCGACCACCCTGTTTCTCAGAGAATGACCGTTATCTGGGTAATCTGTGATAGGTTTTCCAAGATGATACATCTTGTGCCATTACCTAAAGCCCCCATTTCACACAGCGATCTCGCTAGCGAGATCGGTGCTGAGTCACTAGTTTTGTGACACAGCAGCAATTTCCCCAGCGATATCGCTGTGTGTGTCATTCAGCAGCGATCAGCCCCACTGCTGGGTATCACTGATCGTCGCTGAATGTCCTGGACATTTTATTGATCACTGGTCTCCCGCTGGCCAGCACGCATTGCTGCGTGTGACAGGCGGGAGACCAGTGATCCGCTGGTAACCAAGGTACACAGCGGGTTTCCAGGCGCGGGGCTGTGCCTGGAAACCCGCTGTGTACCTTGGATACCAGCGCCCTGATGCTGGGAGCTGGTAACCAAGGTACATAGCGGGTTTCCAGGCACCGCACAGCACCTGGAAACCCGACGTATACCTTGGTTACCAGCTCCCTGCATCAGGGCGCTGGTATCCAACGTACACTGCGGGTAACTAAGCGATGTTACCCGCAGTGTCGCTGTGCTGATCGCTGCCCTGAGCTGCCTGTTTGGCAGCTCAGCAGCGATCATGTAGCGACACACCAGCGATCCTTATAGTTGTCGGGATCCCTGGTGTATCGCTATGTAAGACCCGGGCTTTAGTTACCTTCCTCCTCCGAATTGGTGCCTTTGTTCCTTCAGCACGTGGTTCGGTTACATGGCATTCCGGAGAACATTGTGTCTGACAGAGGAGTCCAGTTTGTTTCCAGATTTTGGAGGACATTTTGTTCTAAACTTGGTGTTCAGTTATCTTTCTCCTCTGCTTTTCATCCTCAGACCAATGGACAAACCGAGAGAACAATCCAGACCTTGGAGACTTATTTGAGATGTTTTGTGTCTGCTGATCAAGATAACTGGGTCTCTTTTTTGCCTTTGGCTGAGTTTGCTCTTAATAATAGGGCTAGCTCTGCCACCTTGATGTCTCCATTTTTCTGCAATTTTGGGTTTCACCCTCGATTTTCTTCGGGACAGGCGGAGGCTTCTCTCTGTCCGGGTGTTGACTCTGTTTTGGAGCGAATGCAGCAGATTTGGGACCAGGTAGTGGAGAGGTTGTCTCTCTCTCAGGAGAAGGCCCAACGGTTTGCCAACTGGCAAAGGACTGATGGTCCTCGGTTTAAAGTGGGGGACTTGGTTTGGTTGTTCTCAAGAAATATCCAATGTTGTGAATGTGTTAGAAATGAATTCTGAGCAGAAGCTCCCTCTGGTGGTTACAAACAGTACTGAACCATTCAAAGAGGATTGGCAATCAGGAGTTACACACTGGTCTTATATAAGGGAGGTTCCCTCCCATCATGGTTGCCGGTGATCAATTGTTCTTGTCTCAACTGTGGTTCCTGGTTCACTTGGAAGCTTGCTGAGTCTTGCCTCTTCTCCTGCTCTCAGATAAGATATTTTCTGTTTTTGTTTTTGTGCTTACCATTTGCATATTTCTCTGCATTTCAGTGAGGTTAGCCAGGTCCCCCCCTGGGGCTTTGGGCTCCTTTCAGTTCTTCTGGAGCCACTGTTATTTGTTCATTTGCCTTTTCCAGTTTTTTCAGTGGCTGCGGCTTAGTTTTGTTACACCAGAGAACTAATTTAGGTGGTAGAGGTCGTGTGATCTCAGGTGTTTTTGCAATTAGTAGAGTTGGTATTTTTTAGGGTTTTTTGGATTGCAGTAAGTGTCCTTCCTATCCTTTTCTGTCTAGGAAGATTGGGCCCCAACGTTTGCTCATACTATTTTCTGTCTGTGTCTGTATTTCCTCTTGTCTAACCACCATAACATGTTTGGGGGCTTCCTATGTTCTTTGGGGATCTGCTCCGGGGCAGATAGCTTTCCTCTTTCTATCTTTAGGTGTAGTTAACCTCTCAGGCTGTGACGAGGCGTCTAGGACCAACGTAGGAACGCTCCACGGCTGCCTTTAGTTGTGGTGGTTAGTCAGGATACTGAAATCCAGTAGATTCTAACCTCTCTGGTGTATTGCCGTTTTTGCCTGCTCTCCTCAGCTACCAAATCATAACAGTATCACCGGCCAAACTGAAAATTATATGGTACTCAACAGAAGGGAAAAATAGTAAAAGGAAAAGAAAAGAGAAAGTTGTCAGAAATTTTTTTTTTCTCTGTTTGTTGCATTTTTTCCCTCTTTTTCTCTGGGTGCTGAGGAGTATTTTTTTTTTCTCTCAATGGAGTTTGCACAGTTGTCTGGCCGTGTGGATCAGCTTGCCACTGAAGTTCGGAGTATTGCTACCTATCTTGCAGGGTTGCCGGTTGTGGAACCTAGGATCCCCATGCCAGATTTATTTTTGGGGGATCGAGCTAAATTTCTGAATTTCAAAAATAACTGTAAGTTGTTTTTTGCCTTAAAACCTAAGTCCTCAGGGAACGCAGCACAGCAGGTTCAAATTGTCATCTCTCTCCTGCGCGGCGATCATCAGGATTGGGCTTTTTCCCTGACACCTGGGGACTCTGTTTTGAGTAATGTTGATGCATTTTTTCTAGCTCTGGGGTTATTGTACGATGAACCTAATATCACTGATCAAGCTGAAAAAACCTTGTTGCATTAAATCAGGGGCTTAAGGACGCTGAGTTGTACTGTCAGAAATTCCGAAAGTGGGCAGTCCTGACCAAATGGAATGATGATGCTTTGGCAGCCCTTTTTCGGAAGGTTCTGTCAGAGAAAGTAAAAGATGTTATGGTGGGTTTCCCTGCTCCCTCTGGTCTCAATGATTTTATGTCATTAGCGATTCAAATTGACAGACGTTTGTGTGAGCGTAGAGGTATGCGTGGAATAGTGTTGCCTTGTGAACCAGCTTCCGAACCCATGCAGTGTGATAGAGTGGCTTCTGGGCCACAGCGTCATGAGTTTCGAAAACGCAATGGGTTATGTTTCTACTGTGGTGATGCCTCTCATGCTATTTCAGTCTGCCCTAAGCGGGGAAGACGTTTTGCACGCTCATTTGTCTAGGGTAGTGTTCAGACTAAATTTCTGTTGACTGTTACCCTGATTTGCTCCCTGTCCACATTTTATGCTCAGGCTTTTGTTGATTTGGGAGCAGCTATTAACCTGATGGATTTTGATTTTGCTAAACGTTGTGGGTTTCCCTTGATACCCTACGGAAGTCTATTCCCCTACTGGGGATTGATTCTACCCCTTTGGCTGAGAATAAACCCCAGTTCTCTACTCAGGTGATAATGAGGGTTGAGCCTGATCATCAGGAGAGTTGCAAATTTTTGGTGCTGTATAATCTGCATGACATTATTGTACGAGGTTTCCCTTGGATACAGTCTCATAATCCTGTTTTGGATTGGAAATCTGTGTCTGTAACTAGTTGGGGCTGCCAATGTGTTCATGCCAACACTCCTGTTTTTTCTGCCTCTTCCCAGGCTCAGGATGTTCCTGACTTTTTGACTGATTTTTCTGATGTGTTTAGCGAAAGTAAATCTGCATCCTTGCCCCCCATAGGAGCTATGACTGCGCTATTGAATTAGTGCCTGGTAGTAAATTCCCTAAAGGTCGCCTTTTTAACTTGTCTGTACCTGAACATGACGCTATGCGGTCTTATATCAAGGAGTCATTGGAGAAGGGTCATATCAGACCATCCTCTTCACCCTTGGGTGCCGGTTTTTTCTTTGTGGCCAAAAAGGATGGTTCATTAAGGCCGTGTATTGATTATCGTCTCTTGAACAATATCACTGTGAAATATCAATATCCGTTACCCTTGATTTCTGACCTGTTTTCCAGGGTGAAAAGTGCTACTTGGCTTACCAAGCTTGACCTCAGGGGGGCGTATAACCTTATTCGCATTAAGCACGGGGATGAATGGAAGACGGCGTTTAATACCCCAGAGGGGCATTTTGAGTACCTAGTGATGCCCTTTGGGCTCACTAATGCTCCTTCCGTCTTCCAGTCCTTCATGAATGACATTTTCAGGGATTTTGTGGATAATTTCTGATTGTTTATTTGGATGATATCTTGATTTTTTCCAATGACTGGGACTTTCATGTGAAACATGTTCGGACTGTGTTCCAGATTTTGAGAGAGAATGCTCTGTATGTGAAGGGATCAAAGTGTCTTTTTGGCGTACAGAGGATCTCATTTCTGGGATTCATTTTGCCCCATCTGTTATTGAAATGGACCCGGTCAAGGTTCAGGCCATCTGTGATTGGGTCCAACCTACTTCATTAAAGGCTCTTCAGAGATTCTTGGGTTTTGCCAATTTTTATCGTAAATTTATTGGTAATTTCTCTGTTATTGTTAAACCATTGACTGATTTGACCAAAAAGGGTTCTGATGTGGTGAATTGGCCTCCTGAGGCAGTCTCTGCGTTTCAGGAACTTAAGCAGAGATTCACTTCTGCTCCTGTTCTACGGCAGCCTGATGTTTCTCTGCCTTTTCAGGTGGAGGTTGATGCCTCTGAAATTGGGGTAGGTGCCGTTTTGTCCCAAAGAGATCCAGAGACCTCAAAAAGTAACCCTTGTGCCTTTTTCTCTCGAAAATTTTCTCCAACTGAACGTAATTATGACGTGGGTAATCGGGAGTTATTGGCCATGAAATTGGCTTTTGAAGAGTGGAGACATTGGCTGGACGGAGTCAAACATCAGGTGGTGGTACTCACGGACCATAAGAATCTGGTTTATCTGGAATCAGCCAAGCGACTTAATCCTAGACAGGCCAGGTGGGCCTTGTTTTTCACACATTTTAATTTTGTGGTTTCCTTTCTTCCTGGCACTAAGAATGTTAAGGCGGATGCCCTATCGAGGAGTTTCCTTGCGGACTCTCCTGAGTTATCTGATCCTGCTGTTATTTAGAAAGAGGGTGTAGTTCTTTCCGCCATCTCGCCCAATTTGAGACTGGCTCTGGAAGGGTGTCAGGAGGATAAACCCGAGCGCTGCCCTATTGGGTAATTGTTTGTCCCAGACCGGTGGAAAAAGAGTGTTATGTCTGAGATTCATTGTTCCGCGTTGGCCGGTCATCCAGGAATTTTTGGTACCAGAGACTTGGTTAGTCGGTCCTTTTGGTGGCCTACTTTGTTTCGTGACGTCAGGGAATTTGTGCAGTCCTGTGGGACTTGCTCTCGCTCCAAGCCTTGCTCTCGCTCTAATGGTTTGTTGATGCCATTGCCTGTGCCCAAGAGACCATGGACCCATATCTCTATGGATTTCATTTCCGACCTCCTGTTTCTCAGAGAATGACCGTTAACTGGGTGATTTGTGATAGGTTTTCCAAAATGATACATCTTGTGCCATTACCTAAGTTGCCTTCCTCCTCCGAATTGGTGCCTTTGTTCCTTCAGCACGTGGTTTGGTTACACGGCATTCCTGAGAACATTGTGTCTGACAGAGGAGTCCAGTTTGTTTCCAGATTTTGGAGGACTTTTTGTTGTAAACTTGGTGTTCAATTGTCTTTCTCCTCGGCTTTTCATACTCAGACCAATGGACAAACTGAGAGAACAAACCAGACATTGGAGACTTATCTGAGATGCTTTGTGTCTGCTGATCAAGATGACTGGGTCTCTTTTTTGTCTTTGGCTGAGTTTGCGCTTAATAATAGGGCTAGCTCTGCCACTTTGATGTCTCCATTTTTCTGCAATTTTGGGTTTCACCCTCGATTTTCTTCGGGACAGACGGAGGCTTCTGTCTGTCCAGGTGTTGACTCTGTTGTGGAGCGTATACAGCAGATTTGGGACCAGGTAGTGGAGAGGTTGTCCCTCTCTCAGGAGAGGGCCCAGCGGTTTGCCAACTGGCATAGGACTGATGGTCCTCGGTTTGAAGTGGGGGACTTGGTCTGGTTGTCCTCAAGAAATATCCCTATGAGAGTTGCATCTCCTAAGTTTAAGCCTAGGTTCATTGGACCTTATAAGATCATGGAGATTCTTAATCCTGTTTCCTTTCGTTTACTTCTTCCAGGGACATTTAAGATCCATAACGTGTTCCACAAGTCCTTATTGAAGAGGTTTGTCGAGCCAGTGGTTCCTATGGCTGCGCCTCTTGACCCTGTTTTGGTTGAGGGCAATCTGGAGTATGTGGTTGAGAAAATATTGGATTCTCGTTTTTCTAGACGGAAACTCCAGTATTTGGTTAAGTGGAGAGGTTATGGTCAGGAGGACAATTCTTGGGTGTTTGCTTCGGACATCCATGCTAGGAGACTGATCCGTGCGTATCACAGAGCTCATCCTGACCGACCTGGTTGCCCAAATGAGGGTTCGGTGACCCCTCCTCAAGGGGGGGTACTGTTGTGAATGTGTTAGAAATGAATTCTGAGCAGAAGCTCCCTCTGGTGGTTACAAACAGTACTGAACCATTCAATGAGGATTGGCAATCAGGAGTTACAGACTGGACTTATATAAGGGAGGTTCCCTCCCATCATGGTTGCCGGTGATCAATTGTTCTTGTCTCAACTGTGGTTCCTGGTTCACTTGGAAGCTTGCTGAGTCTTGCCTCTTCTCCTGCTCTCAGATAATATATTTTCTGTTTTTGTTTTTGTGCTTACCATTTGCATATTTCTCTGCATTTCTGTGGGGTTAGCCAGGTCCCCCCTGGGGCCTTGGGCTCCTCTCAGTTCTTCTGGAGCCACTATTATTTGTTCATTTGCCTTTTCCAGTATTTTCAGTGGCTGCGACTTAGTTTTGTTACACCAGAGAACTAATTTAGGTGGTAGAGGTCGTGTGATCTCAGGTGTTTTTGCAATTAGTAGAGTTGGTATTTTTTAGGGTTTTTTGGATTGCAGTAAGTGTCCTTCCTATCCTTTTCTATCTAGGAAGATTGGGCCCCAATGTTTGCTCATACTATTTTCTGTCTGTGTCTGTATTTCCTCTTGTCTAACCGCCATTACATGTTTGGGGGCTTCCTATGTTCTTTGGGGATCTGCTCCGGGGCAGATAGCTTTCCTCTTTCTATCTTTAGGTGTAGTTAACCTCTCAGGCTGTGACGAGGCATCTAGGACCAACGTAGGTACGCTCCACAGCTGCCTTTAGTTGTGGTGGTTAGTCAGGGTACTGCAATCCAGTAGATTCCAACCTCTCTGGTGTATTGCCGTTTTTGCCTGCTCTCCTCAGCTACCAAATCATAACAATCCAAAGTTTAAGCGTAGGTTCATTGGACCTTATAAGATTATGGAGATTCTTAATCCTGTTTTCTTCCGTTTGCTTCTTCCAGGGACATTTAAGATCCATAACATGTTCCACAAGTCCTTATTGAAGAGGTTTGTTGAGCCAGTGGTTCCTATGGCTGCGCCTCCTGATCCTGTTTTGGTTGAGGGCAATCTATAGTATGTGGTTGAGAAAATATTGGATTCTCGTTTTTCTAGACGGAAACTCCAGTATTTGGTTAAGTGGAGAGGTTATGGTCAGGAGGACAATTCTTGGGTTTTGCTTCGGACATCCATGCTAGGAGACTGATCCATGCCTATCACCGAGCTCATCCTGATCGACCTGGTTGCACAAGTGAGGGTTCGGTGACCCCTCCTTAAGGGGGGGCTACTGTTATGAATGTGCTAAAAATGGTTTCTGAGCAGAGGCTCCCTCTGGTGATTACTGACAGTACTGAACCTTTCAGCGAGGAATGGCAATCTGGGATCACGGACTGGTCTGATATAAGGGAGGTTCCCTCCCATGATGGTTGCCGGTGATCAATTGTTCTTGTCTCAATTGTGGTTCCTGGTTCATTTGGAAGCTTGCTGAGTCTTGCCTGCATCTTCTGCTATCAGATAAGATATTTTCTGCTTTTATTTTTGTGCTTGCTTTTTGCATTGTTCCCTGCACTTCTGTGAAGGTCAGCCAGGTCCCCTCCGGGGGGCTTGTGCTCCTCTCAGTTTATCTGGAGCCACTGTTGTTTGTTCATTTGCTTTTTCCTGTTTTTTTCAGTGTCTGCGGCTTAGTTTTGTTACACCAGAGAACTGATTTAGGTGGTAGAGGTCGTGTGATCTCAGGTGTTTTTGCAATCAGTAGAGTTGGTATTTTTTAGGGTTTTTTTTGGATTGCAGTGAGTATCCTTTCCTGTACTTTTCTGTCTAGACAGATTGGGCCCCAGCGTTTGCTCATTCTATTTTCTGTCTGTGTCCGTGTTTCTTCTTGTCTAACCGCCATTACATGTTTGGGGGCTTCCTATTTTCTTTGGGGATCTGCTCCGGGGCAGATAGCTTTCATCTTTCTGCCTTTAGGTGTAGTTATCTCTCAGGCTGTGACGAGGCGCCTAGGATCAACATAGGAATGCTCCACAGCTACCTCTACTGTAGTTGTGTGGTTAGTTCAGGTTACTGCAATCCAATAGGCTCCAGCCTCTCTGGTGTATTTGCTTACTCTCCTCTGCTACCAAAACATAACAGAGGACACAGTCAGATGCAGTTTCAAAGCTTTACTCACAGTTCTGCTTGCAGCACAGATGCCCGCTTGGTACAGTGTTCTCCAGGTGAGGGCTCAGCAAACTCCCAGGTAGATCAGGATACACCTTTCCAGGACTCCTTTCAATATGTTCCTTTCACTGGCCGTCTCACTGTGCTGATTCCCACTCCTGATTCCTTTTCAGCACCCCACAAACAGTGTCCCAGATCGACTGCTGCGAATCCTGTCGGATAACGTCTTCTCGGCGTTTCCTGATTCCATATAGCTGCCTGTCCGGAGAAGATGAATGTGGTTGTTGTCTGTGACCCCTAAAGTTGCCACAGCAGTCGGCTTGCTAGCTGAGTCTTAAAGTTCTCCACTAGGCTAGGGGCCGAGTCCCTTCTGCGACCTGGTCTCTCTACAAATGGGATCGGGCCCCATGGACGGATCACTCACAATCCGTGCCCTAGGACCCCTTCTTTCCTTCCAGAAGCTTCCCTCTATGCTTCTCCTTCTCTCACGTTCTCTGTCTGAGGCTGAGCTCCTACCATCTCCATGTCCCTCCCAGACTGTCTGACTAGACTCTATGTCTTGCTTCCTCAAGCTTCATTTCCCATCCTTCTTAATACCTCCACCCACCCATGCACTCTTTACTACCCAGCCTGGGATGAGCCCATCCTCCTGTAGGGTACGTCCTGGGTGCCCAGCTGCTATAGTCTGTGTTGGGTGCAGATGTTAGAGTCCTGGGTGGTGCCCTGTCCTTACCTGAGAGTGGAGTATCACACCTCTGGATGAGCGACTGAACCCTCAGGGGCGCCACAAATCCAGTATGATTCCCTCTCTTTCAGTAATTTCACATGGTTGCCGCCCCTTCGGGGTCTGGCAGCATGTTCCAAGACCTGGAACCTCATTTGTGAAACTGTATGGTTCGTAGCCAAAAAATGTTGGGGTAGAGGGAACCAGGTATTTTGCACCTAATAGTCGATTTGTGATTCACTATTCTATCTCTCACATGTTGGGTTGTTTCGTCTATATAAAGTAAACCACAGGGACATTTTATGGCTTACACCACAAAATTGCTGTCACAAGTAAAAAAGCCTTTTAAATGCTTCGATCTGTGGATAAGCCTTACTGATGAGTGGCCAATGTCTCCTAATTATGTTGTAAATTTTAAGCAATATTGGATGGTGTGTATGTACGAATAGGATACGTTCCAAATGGGGAGTTGGTGGAGGTGATGGTAACGTATTGAGAATCCTGATTTTTTTTATTATGTTAGAATGGCAGTTGGATAGTTCCTATCAGTGAATTTTGATGCCATATCGTCCAGACGAGTAGGAAGTAGCGTTTTGTCCAAAACTATCCAAGAGATTCGTTGGAATTGTGAGCAGGGCAAACTGTTTTTGGATTGACAACTCGAATAATGTAGAAGGTTATTGCAATCAGTGGGTTTAGTGTAGAGATCTGTGGTCAGTTTATCACAACCGTCTTTTTGGACTAAAGTGTCTAGGAATAGGATTTTAAAGGCATCATACTTGAGTGTCAATTGTAGTTCTGGAAGAATGAAATTGAGGTATTGGTAGTATAGAAGTAGAGTCTCGGCAGTGTCATTCCATATACAAAATACATCATTGATGTAGCTAAGCCAGCATTTGGAGTGTTGTAAAAAAGGTCATTGGTGTAAACAAACTCTTGTTCAAAAGAGTCCATGTAGCAATTTGCATATGCAGAGGCTACATTAGAGCCCATTGCAGTACCGCGTATTTGTAAGAAAAATTGGTCCCCAAATAAAAAGTAATTCTCATGAAGTACAGTGCATAGAAGTTCCATACAGAGTCCTGCTGCGTTGTGAGAGAGTTCTGATGTACTGCATATGTCTTGTACAGCTGAAAAGCCAAGATTGTGTTGGATTGAAGTGTATAAGCTATTGACGTCCATAGTGACAAGTAGGCTGTCTTTGGAAATATCTGAAATCTGTTGGATTGTCCGAAGAAAATGTCCTGTGTCCAAAACGAACGAACGGGTGTGCTTATTTAATGGTGTGAGAATTTTCTCAAGAAAAATCGAGAGGGGGGACAAAATGGAATCAGTGGACGCAACTATAAGGCGGCCTGGAGGGTTAATCAGGGATTTATGGATTTTCGGCAGAATATAAAACACTGGGATGACTGGATGCTGATTGGTGAGAAAAGTGGCAGTTTTCTGATCAGTGGTGTTTAGAGATAAGTACCTTTGTAATATCTGTGTAATTTTAAGTTTTATAGTGGCCAAGGGATCTATCAGTAACAGCGCACTGCACTTGCTCACTGAGCCAGTGCACGTGTCCTGAGTAAAACACACTGTGCCCAAAGATACCTGTGGAGTGGAGTAGCAGCGGTGAAGATGTGTGCTTCAGACAAACAGGACCTGAAGCAAGTGATTGTTGGGGGCATGGCCTAAGCTCCAGAGAGCTAGGAGTTGAGGGAAAACTCCTAGAAGGGTTTCTACGGGACAAAATTACCAAAGGGCATAGACAGAACAGATAGTCAGGACGTAGCCAAGAGGTAATACACGGAGAGGGCAGCGCAGTACAAGAGAAGCAGGCAGAGGATAATCAGGACGTAGCCAAGGGGTCAAACACGGAGAGGACCTCACAGTACAAAAGAAGCAGGCAGAGGGTAATCAGGACGTAGCCAAGGGGTCATACATGGAGAGGACGGCACAGTACAAAGGGGGCAGGCAAAACTCGTAACAGGGACAAAACCAAATCAGAACCAGACAGACGTAACGTAGCACAGGCCACAAAGCACTGGCACAGGCACAACAGGGTCAAACACACTCAGCCAAGGGTCAGAGTATAAGAGACAGGGAATGGCTCCACAATGAGGCTATAAGAAGCCTCCCAGAATCTCAGAATGAGGCCATCCAGATTAACCTCTGAACTACTTAATCCCACAAACTCCATAGACCATGACAGTACCCCCTTCTCAACGGGGGACCTCCGGACCCCAGGTTTTCCAGGATGTCAGGCATGAAATGCACGAACCAGACGGTCGGCGTGTACCGCCCTGACTGGCACCCATGACTGGTCTTCCGGACCGTATCCTCTCCAATGCACCAAATACTGCAAAGAACCCCGAACCCGCCTGGAGTCCACAATATGTTGTACCTCAAACTCCATGTGTCCCTCAACCAAGACTGGAGGAGGAACAGCGTCCGTATCTTCCTTCACTGACCCCAAGGGTTTAAGTAAAGACCTGTGAAAAACATTATGGAGTTTTAAGGAGAGAGGAAGATGGAGACGGTAGGTAACCAGGTTCACCACCTCGATGACCTTATAGGGGCCAATAAATTTAGGTCCCAATTTAGCGGAGGGCAATCGAAGATTAATATTTCATGTAGAAAGACACACCTTATCCCCACAAACTCCATAGACCATGGCAGGATCCCTGTTGATTTTTTTGTAAGCTGTAGTGTCTGAGAGTAGGCGAGAGATTTCTGTGAGGTAGTGTGATTGATCTAACACTATGATAGCCCCACCTTTATCTGCCTGTTTGATAACTATGTTTCGATTGTGTTTGAGAAAGTCAATCGCTAATTTATGCGCATGGGACATATTGTTGGCTATTGGGAATGAATCATTTTGTTGTAGACTCAATATGTCCTTAATGTCCCTATGTATGAGGTCTATACATGCTTCTTTCGCATGGCTAGTACATGGTGGATTAAAAGTACTACTGTTCCTAAGACCTAAGGTGGTGATGGATAAATCAGGAAACGGACCTCCCCTGTTGGAGGGGCTCTGTTTCCTTTAGAACTTTGCTGAAGTCCGAAGTGGGCGTACAGCCTGATGTTGCAGAAAAATCGCTGGAGATCTTGTTCAAGTCTGAATCTGTCACATGAAGAAGTCGGGCTGAATGAGAGGCCTCGTATGAGTACAGCTAGTTCTACAGGACTGGTATCTACCAATATATGGTCACCATATAGTGATAATACCAGTGATGGTCTTTGTGTGGAGCGGGGGTCGGGAACGTTTTTTCTGCCGAGGGCCATTTGGATATTTACACCATCCTTCGGGGGTCGTGAAAAAATTGTCTTCTTGGTCCAACATTTAATTACCGTATATACTCGTGTATAAGCCGACCCGTGTATAAGCCAACCCCCCTAATTTTGCCACAAAAAACTGGGAAAACTTATTGACTCGTGTATAAGCCGGGTGTATAAACTGCCCTCCTGCTCTGTGCTGCCCCTGTCCAGCTCCTTGCTCCCCCATCCAGCTTTGTGGTCCCCCATTCTCCTCTGTACTCCCCCCCTCCTGCTCCGTCCTCCGCTGTGCTCCCCCATTCCTTCTCCGTCCTCCTGTGCCCCCCCGTCCTGCTCCGTGCTCCTCTGTGCCCTCCATCCTCTCCCCCGTCCTGCTCCGTGCTCCTCTGTGCCCTCCATCCTCCCCCGTCCTGCTCCGTGCTCATTGTCCTCCTCCATGCTTCCCCGTCCTCCGTTCTCCCCCGTCCTCCTCCATGCTTCCCCGTCCACCGTTCTCCCCCCCGTCCTGCTCCATGCTTCCCCCGTCCTCCGTTCTCCCCCGTCCTCCTCCATGCTTCCCCGTCCATCGTTCCCCCCCCGTCCTGCTCCATGCTTCCCCGTCCACCGTTCTCCCCCGTCCTGCTCCGTGCTCCTTGTCCTCTCCTCCATCATACTCACCCCTCCCTGTGCCATCGATGAACGTCCCTGCAATCCTGTGTTCTCCCTGGCTTCCTGCAGCTCTCCAGCACTGAACGGTGACGTAATACCGCTCATTAAGGCCATGAATATGGACGCCACGCTTATGGGAGTGGCGTCGCGTCCATATTACATGACCTTAATGAGCGGGTATTACATCACCGCTCAGCGCTGGAGAGCTGCAGGAAGCCGGGGAGAACGCAGGATTGCAGGGACGTTCAGCGATGGCACGGGGAGGGGTGAGTATGATGTCCCAGCCACCGGCTCCTGCCGCGGCTCCCCATCCCCCTCTGGTTTCTGCCCTATGACTCGTGTATAAGCCGAGGGGGCATTTTCAGCACGAAAAAAGGTGCTGAAAATCTCGGCTTATACACGAGTATATATGGTAACTCACCTCTAATATGATGGCTACAGCTGCTTCTCTTTCATGTGGCTGTGATGTTAGGTGATATGGATGATGTTAATCGTAACTGATTTTCCAGATTTACATCAAGGTAAAAAGTATACTGACACCAGAAAATATTACAGTAAACCACAAATTAAAAATAATATCAATTTATATTATTAAAGGCTAACTGGTGTACAGTAGGCAAGTGGAAACCACTCAATAAATAGAGAAGAAACACCCAATAACCAAGAACGTGCAATAGATAGTGAAATCCAGACAAAGGAATATTTATATAATAACAAAGTTTATTAGGTTTAACAATATGTATGAATGGCAGAATAAAAAATTAAAATACAATTAGATGAGAGAAACAAGTGCACGTCTACAGGAATAAATAGTCAATAACATGTAGGATCAAATATAATAATGAATAGTAACCCATAAAGGTAATGAAATCCCTATAAAAAAAACCTCAAATGGCAATGAAAAAAATGTGAAGGGTATCACAATATAAAGTGCAGATGTGCAAAAACAGTAACATGTGCAAAGCTGCGATCAATGTAGAGAAAATAAAAATTGAAAGTGCTAAGTGCAAAAAGTAATATACACCAACAGGTGTATTGTGAACAAAGCACGCTGACTTCAGAAATCAAACATGTGGGGACACATAAAAAGATATAAGTTGCAGATATAAATAGCCAGAGGTTTATATAAAACGGGGTGTCCTTTGTGCGCACAGGATTATAACCCCTTAAGGAATTTATCCCATTTCATATATAAACCTCTGGCTATTTATATCTGCAACTTAAATCTTTTTATGTTAATGTGATTTAACTTTGAGTGGGATTCAATGGATGGATATTTACTCATGATATGGATAAGAATAGGCTACATTAACTTAAGGGCCCGTCTCACATAGCGATATCGCTAGCGAGATCGGTGCTGAGTCACTAGTTTTGTGACGCAGCAGCGAGCTCACCAGCGATATCGCTGTGTGTGACATTCAGCGACGATCAGCCCCCCTGCCGGGTATCGCTGATCGTCGCTGAAATGTCAGGACATTTTTTTGATCGCTGGTCTCCCGCTGACAGGCACGCATCGCTGCGTGTGACAGGCGGGAGACCAGCGATCCGCTGGTAACCAAGGTACACAGCGGGTTTCCAGGCGCAGGGCTGTGCCTGGAAACCCGCTGTGTACCTTGGATACCAGCGCCCTGATGCAGGGAGCTGGTAACCAAGGTACACAGCGGGTTTCCAGGCACTGCGCAGCGCCTGGAAACCCGCTGTGTAACTTGGTTACCAGCTCCCTGCATCAGGGCGCTGGTATCCAAGGTACACTGCGGGTAACTAAGCGATGTTACCCGCAGTGTCCTTGTGCTGATCGCTGCCTGAGCTGCCTGTTTGGCAGCTCAGCAGCGATCATGTAGTGACACACCAGCGATCTTGATCGTTGTCGGGATCGCTGGTGTATCGCTATGTGAGACCCAGCCTTTACATTGATTTTGGACTGTGTGTTATCTAGCCTCACACCATTCTATGGATTTTATCCAGCTTGTTTAGTAAACTAATTAACTAAATGTTTACTGACTAATTTAAGGAATATAAGTCATTTTTCTATCCGCATTTGCTTGCAGGGTAATTGTCTTGCTCTTACCCCCATTATGCTACCTTTTGCAGCCCCCTAACTTTTTACAGCACTAAAGTTCGGGTCCCCATTGACTTCTATTGGTTCGGGTTGAGGATCAAGGTCAGACCTGAACCCAACGTTTAACCTAAGTTACCTGACGAACCCGAACTTCTATGTGTTCGTTCATCACTAGCTCTGACATCTCAGCGTAGCGGGCACGATGACATCACTACGTTATGCCTGCTGTGCAGAGCTTCAGACCACACAAAGGAGAGTCCAGAACAGTGCGGTAATGGGGAGATTTTCCTTTTAATCAATGAGTACATTGTGGGTGCTATTATACTATTTGGAGCTCTATGTCAGGCCATTATACTGTTTGGAGGGCTGTATGGAAACCTATATTGTGAGAAATTATACTATTTGGCTGGCTATGTGGAAGGCATTATACTGTTTGGAGGGCTATTTTGAGGGTTATGTGGGGGACATTATATTGTTTGGAGGGTTGTGTGGGCCAATTATTCTGCTTGGAGGGCTTTTGTGGGGCCAATTATACTGTTTGGCAACCTAGTGGATGTCATTATATTGTGTGCGGGCCACTATACAGCATGGAGGGTTATTTGGGGTCCAACATACTGTGTGGAGGGTTGTATGGAAGCCATTATGCTGTATACAGCCCAATATGCTGTATAGTGGGTTGGGTGGGAGAGCCATTATATTGTGTGGAAGTGTCACGCTGTCTAGCAGATGTATAAATATATAATGTCAGTAATCTATCAAGTGGGACAACATTCTATATAACATATAAATAGGTAACATAAACATGTTGTAGCCTTTCCGGGGGGGTTTAGCTCTAGGATCGCTGTCTGGGTAGACAGAATGGCACGGAAACAGTTCATTCAGACAGCAGTTTGGTGAAAACTGGCCGCAACCAGTTTTATTAAAGTCCACAGCACACAGATAAAAACAAATCATAAACAGAAAACCTGGGCTTGTCTAGCCACTAAATTACACTTAGATAGATGGCCCTCTCTATCCGGGACCCAGACTCTACCAGTCTGTGCCCAAAACAACACATATCACATATGTTACCAGTATGGAGTTTCACAGACACTCCTCTTTATGTCCGAAGGCAACTCCAATGTCCAGACTTGAGAGAGGTCACCTCCTATTCAGTCGCTATTCGCACGGATTCTCACTGCGACTACTCCTGTGTCCGGGGTACTTCCTGCACCCAGACTGAGATAGCTCACACTCTTAGAGACTGTTTCCTTGTGCCAGGACACCTCCCTGTGTCCGGGCTAAAGACAGCTCCCACACTCTTGGAGACACCTTCTGTGTCTGGACCCCTTGTCCAGACTGAATGAGCTCTCTGACTGTGCTCCCAAGCACCTACTTCTGGCTTCCTAATCAATACCTGAGTGGCCACAGGTTTGAGCTGCAAACGTGTACTTGAATGGATGGTGTAATGACCTTTCTCCACCACTAGTTTTACAAAGGCACACATTTCCCTCATACAAGTCAGCAAAGTACCTGTGAAATGTACACCCCATTCAATACATACGCTCTCACTGTCTCACATATCCCCTCCCTCTTCTCCAGACCGGAGGGCTGGTCATCCAGACCGGAGGGCTGGTCAACAACCCAAAAGAGACAGTGAACTCCGAACACTGCCTCAGCACTATACTTCTATATAGGTCAGGGACACTTGGTTCCCGAGAACCACCATACTCGTCTCCCAACATCACCTGCAAAGGAATTTCATCTTTATCACGGTCATTACCATTATCAGTATCATCACTATTATGATTAGCATCATCATCATTATCATCATCATTATGATCATCATCATCATTATCATCATCATGATCATCACATAAGTTTAAGCTTGTGGGGTTGAACACATAATATATCCAATCACCTCAACCCACAGTTCACACAGAGACCATGTACTTGTCCCTTGCTCTGTTCAGCCCCGGAATATTAGTCAATGACATTCGCTCATTCCTTAGGGACCTACCGTCTGTCATTGTCACAGACTTCGTCCAGTCACATTTCTGGGACGTAACCTTGTCAGGTCTCCCCTTCGCTCCCAGTGGTCAATCGTAACCTTGTCAGGTCTTGCCTGGGTATCTAAGGTCCGGTTAGACTCTGTACTGTCCGGTACTCTATCGGGTCGTCTGTATGGGCCTCTCAAACCTGAGTTACTGGAGGTCTCACTACCTCTAAACCCACGCCCACTACCCACTGGACATCTTGTAAGGTCCCTAACTTCAGCCTTAGCTGTTCTGCTATTTAGGGGCCCTTTCTCTGTCGGGTCTCACTATTCTTAGACGGCTGCCATCTTCTGCTGCTCAGATGATGCTGTCTATCTACTCGCTGTCTAGCGAGATTCAATTGTTCTACCTCTCGCAGGTAGGTCACACGGTACGCCACCAGCATGCGCACATATTCAAGACTTTCTTCCGTTCCTATAGCGTAGAATGACACCATGCCGTCTTCATCTGGTATCCAGTCCCGACGATCACGTGGACTGCTTACTTTCACCACACCAGACTTCTTCACCATTATCTGCATGGCTCGGCCATTTCTCCCAATCAGCTTTCTCACCAGAACATGAGGCACCCGGATGACCTCTTCCTGTAGACTGTGAGCTTTTCTCATAAGCTTTAGTTGTCTAACGGTTTGTTCTGTCTTCAACCGGAGAAACCGCTTTGTGCGAATACATCGCCAGTGCATGTCACTTAGGATTGACACCCTCTTCACTGTAACTTCAGTCGTGGACAAGACCACCAGCTGTTTAGCTCCTGAGGTCGAGTACACCTTACAGGCTCCCACGGCCTTCCTAAACGCTTCATGTACAGACTCCCGGGTGCATTCTTCTCTCAAGTCCTCGGGTACATCTACGAGGCACTTGTACCGACACGTTTCGGTCTCACCAGTGGGTTCCAGACGATCAATCAGCTCAGGGTTCAGGGACAACTGACTTTCAGCTTCTTCCCCCTTTACTCTTCTTCTGAGCTGACTCACAGCTACAATTTCGTGAATTTCCGTCCGGACCACTTCCATTTCACAATTATCTTTCGTTACCACACTCTTAGCTCTCCTCAGGTCTATCTTCTCCTGGCCAAGGGAAGCGAGTGCAACATGGTTGCCCTTTTCTTTCTCCAAGGAGGCCTTGTTCACCGAGTGACACTGTATCAGGCGACTTTTAAGCGCGAGAACTTCTTCCTCTAGTTCCGCCATTCGCCTCTCAGCAGCCCGTCTCTGAAGCTTCTCTTGCGTCCAATGGGCTTGTAACCACTCCTTGAGCTCCTTGATCTCAGCTCCGACATCCACCAAATCATCCGAACTCGAGGAAGTATCTGCTTTACACTTCTCATCTCCAGTGGCCAACTCCTGGACCTGGTCTGTAGCTTCTCTGATGGACTCCTCCATCTTTTCCCGCTCAGCTTCCATCTGTCTGAGCTTTTCCTTAAGGCGCATCTCCGCCTTCTGGAGAGTATCACAGGACATCTGTAGCTCCTTCACCTGAGCTTCCAGACCTAGGGTCTTTCTGCGCAGATCACCATTTTCATCACAGGTGTCCTGCAGAGTGGTCTCAACCACCTGGCGCATTTGCTCTGCATCCATCTTATCCTCTTCTAGTTTTTCTTTGACCCTGAGGAGATCCACATACTCTTTCTTCATCTGTTGCAGTTCCCTACTGCGTTCATCACACTCCTTCTTGGAGTCACACAGCTCCTGGTTGAGCTGTTCGCGCAGTCGTTCTAGGATTTGTTCACTTCCAGAAACTCCATCCTGCAGCGCCTCCTTCTCACGCTTCAACTGCAAAACCTCTTCCTTGATTTTGCGGCGGTCCTCTTTAATGGCAAAGAACATATTCTGCCACAGGATAACTTCCTCGTTGCCTCCTTTTAGATCTCGCTGGTCTGAGGACACGTCCTCCAGGTTTTCACATAATTGCAGCATGTCACTCTGATACTGCAGCCGAATAGTTTCCAGCTCTTGGCCCTGACTGGCCACCTCCTCTTCTACCTCTAAAGGAGAATCCACACTTGAAGCATAGGCAGACAGTACTACATTCTCTTCATTTCCATTTTCAGCGAGTACTACCGGAACAACCTTTTTGTGGCCCTTGCGCCGTCTACGACGAGAGGAGGACTCTCTTCCCTCGTCTAGCCTCTCCTGACTGAACTCACTTTTTACTTTCATAGTGTCCCAGTCAGCTACGGGGTCTGTGTCACTCCCCATGGTGTTGTGGACTAACAGGTCACCTCCCACTTTGACGTCACCCCCTTCTACTGGAGCTACCCCGTTAGCAACGGTCACATTGTCATTTTTAGGAGGTACCAACCCACCACCAGTAACAATTTTCATTTTTCCACACTCTACATTCTTGTGAAAATCCGCCCCTTTTTTAGACTCCGCCCCCTTTTTAACAACCACACCGGCAGGGTAATTTTTACACAAAAAATCAGCAGCAGTCTTAGGACTCAGTTCACAACATCTCTTACCACCTCCCCGGGCACTCTGTGACAACACTGGCACCCCCGGAGAGTCCATAGAATGGTCCACTGCCGCCATTCCATACGGTGCCCATGGTTCCCGCACCATGTCCAGTTGCATGTCCAGTAGACATTTCTCAAATATGCGGTCCGACTTGTCAGACCCATTCGCTGCTCCGTTCACAGCCATCGCGGAGCACTGTTCACACCAGAACTTCACCGCTTTCCCTTGAAAAAATCTTCGTGGCCCCGCCGAGCCACAGCAAACTGGATTTGAGTGCGACGACAATCTTCACAACCCCGCCGAGTTGCAGCAAGATGCCTTCGTGACCCCACTGAGTCACAGCAAGATGCCTTCGTGACCCCACTGAGTCACAGCAAGATGCTTGTATCCACACTCGTCTTCCATGCTGTCAGACTTCTCTGTCTCAACAACGGCAGTTTTCACTCAAGACATACACACTACACAGCTTTTTTTCCACAGAAAATTCAGCCTTGCTGTGCAACCACTTTTTTTTTTTTTTCCTTTGCAAAGTCTATTAGGGCTACTGTCTCTTTAAGACTGCTCCACAAACTTTTCTTTTGCTGCTGCACATTCCACAGTCATTTTCACAACAAGTTCAGCTTTGCTGTGCATACATTTTCTCTCTGCAGACCCTATCAGGGCCACTGTCTCTCCAAGACTGCTCCAAACAGACGTTTCTGCTGACACACACTTTTTTTTTTTTTTCTGTTGCTATTTCAATAGACTTCACCTTTAATGCTGTCTCTCGCCACTGTGCTGCATGCACACTCCAGCACTAACTGTACCAGGCCCTGCGCTGCCCCAGCATTCTCCGCCAATTGTAGCCTTTCCGGGGGGGTTTAGCTCTAGGATCGCTGTCTGGGTAGACAGAATGGCACGGAAACAGTTCATTCAGACAGCAGTTTGGTGAAAACTGGCCGCAACCAGTTTTATTAAAGTCCACAGCACACAGATAAAAACAAATCATAAACAGAAAACCTGGGCTTGTCTAGCCACTAAATTACACTTAGATAGATGGCCCTCTCTATCCGGGACCCAGACTCTACCAGTCTGTGCCCAAAACAACACATATCACATATGTTACCAGTATGGAGTTTCACAGACACTCCTCTTTATGTCCGAAGGCAACTCCAATGTCCAGACTTGAGAGAGGTCACCTCCTATTCAGTCGCTATTCGCACGGATTCTCACTGCGACTACTCCTGTGTCCGGGGTACTTCCTGCACCCAGACTGAGATAGCTCACACTCTTAGAGACTGCTTCCTTGTGCCAGGACACCTCCCTGTGTCCGGGCTAAAGACAGCTCCCACACTCTTGGAGACACCTTCTGTGTCTGGACCCCTTGTCCAGACTGAATGAGCTCTCTGACTGTGCTCCAAGCACCTACTTCTGGCTTCCTAATCAATACCTGAGTGGCCACAGGTTTGAGCTGCAAACGTGTACTTGAATGGATGGTGTAATGACCTTTCTCCACCACTAGTTTTACAAAGGCACACATTTCCCTCATACAAGTCAGCAAAGTACCTGTGAAATGTACACCCCATTCAATACATACGCTCTCACTGTCTCACAATGTATATATAGCATAGTATTACCTGACATAATATCCTGTGGGTCAATACTGAATCCTTTTCACGCTGTCTCTGGCTAGAGGTGGACCGGGGTCTATGCTGACCCTAAACTGGGGTCCTGACTAGTCCCTCTACCTGGAGGTACTGTTAATGGTACAGAGGTCCAGGCCACCAGCGTAAACCCTGTCTCCTATAAATCCCTGACCACTGTAATCTAGTCCTTAGAAGGACCCTGATTACCACCATAGGGAATGGACAGGTAATGGTTAACAAACAGTATAGACAAACGAGACAGACAGGGGATAAAGTAAATACTGTCTTGCATACAACATTAAAACACAGAGGGAACACCAAAGGTCTAGGAGATAAACTATAAGCAAGGTGAGGAGAAACAACAAAAGAGCTCTTAGCTTAAGTCTTCTCAGAACCGATCCTATCTGCAGTCTGTATGAATGCTTTCACCGGCATCTAACCAGCAGACTGGCAGCTATATAAAGGAAGCTAATTAGAACATAATCAAAAGCAGCCGAGCGAGGCTGGACATAGTCTTAGCAAAGAGCTAGGTAAAATTAACTCCCTCATTACCAAACACAAAGAAACAGCAACTCAGCTGCGAGAAGTCAGAATGTGCAATCGCGACAATCTTCGTGGCGATGCACCCATGACAGTACCCCCCCTTCTACGAGGGGCCTCCGGACCCTCAGGGCCAGGTCTGTCCGGGTAAGTCGTGTGGAAGGTCCGAACCAATCGATCTGCGTTAATCTCAGACGCAGAGACCCACGTCCTCTCCTCAGGACCATATCCCTTCCAATGAACCAAATACTGAAGGGACCGGCGATTCAGACATGAGTCAATGATCTTCAACACTTGAAATTCTAAGTTACCATTGACCACCACTGGAGGAGGAGGTAGAAGTGACGGTATAACTGGCGCCACGTACCTCTTAAGCAACGATTTGTGGAATACATTATGGATTTTAAACGTAGGAGGGAGGTCCAGACGAAATGCCACAGGATTAATTATAGAACTGATCCTGTATGAACCGATGAACCTGGAACCCAGTTTCCAGGAGGGAACTTTGCGTTTTATATTCTTGGTAGACAACTACACCAGATCGTTCACACCTAGGTCCGGACCAGACACTCTCCTCCTATCAGACCTCCGCTTGAAACAGTTCCCCATAGCACTCAGACCATTCAGCACTCCTCTCCAAACTGAAGCAAGTGACGACGAGAATCGTTCCTCCTCAGGAACCCCAGATGGACGGGTATGTGGGGTCTTAGAGCGAGCACAAACTCCACAGGACGCGACAAAAGTTATTACCTCTTTATTTAAGTTAGGCCACCAAAACCGGCGAGAAAGGAGATCCACAGTTGCTTTACTCCCTGGATGTCCTGCTAAAGCAGAACTATGATGTGCCTCGATAACTTTTTGTCTTAACTGATTAGGAACAAACAGTTTCCCTGGAGGTCCTACAGGGGCGTCCCCCTGAGCCTCCAACACCTCCTCCTCAAGCTCAGAGCACACAGCCGACACCACCACTCCTTCCTGAAGGATAGGAACCGGGTCATCCGTCTTTCCGGCCCCTGGGAAACTACGAGATAAGGCATCAGGAAGCAATTTTATTGAGCAGTCATATGTGCGATGAGGAGGTAACTTTTGACACCCCTCCTCTGAGAACATCTCCCCAAAGTCCTCCAGAAAAGGAGGCAAAGTCCTAGGCACGACCGCACCGATGACCGTGTTCATGCAGTTATTCTTGCAAAATTCACCCCACTGGCTTATCTTTCTGGATTGCCAATCAATCACTGGGTTATGTTTAGCCAACCAGGGAAGTCCCAACACAATAGGAGTAGGAAGACCCTCCAACACATAACAAGACAACTGTTCTTTATGTATTGCCCCTACTCGAAGGTCTATGTTATGAACAGCTTGTACAAAGCTACCTTGACCGAGAGGTCTGGCGTCAATAGAAAGTATAGGGATCGGTTTGGCCAATACACTCAGTTGCATACCTTGCACCTGGGCAAACCGAGCGTCCACCATATTAGCCCCAGACCCACTATCAAGAAGAACAGAAATCCTCTCAACTCTCGCACCAACCACCACCTCCGCAGGCACGAGAAATTGAGACGGACCTGGGGACGAAATACCTACTCCCAGGTTGTCGTCCACCACACAACCTGGGATTAACAGTTTTTCAGTGACTTTTTTGCTCAATGAGGCACGGGAGGGACACCCCCAACAAAATGTCCCTCTCTCCCGCAGAAGAAACACCTTCTTGTCTTGCGGCGCACCGCCGATTCCCTCCTACAAAATGATGTCCCACCCAACTGCATAGGTTCCTCAGAACAGACCAGGGGAACCTCCATATAAGGGACTTTAGTAGTGGGTGGAGTAATAACAGGGGGCGGAGTTACCTCGCACCTCCCCGAAGCCGTCTATCAATACGAATAGCAAGGGCCATAGCAGCCTCCAGTGACGGAGGAAAATCATACTGAGCCAAAACATCTTTTAATTTGTCAGATAACCCTTGACAAAACTGGCTCCTAAGAGCAGGGTCATTCCACTGAGTATCTGTGGCCCATCTACGGAACTCAGAAGAAAATTCCTCCGCCGGACGATCTCCCTGCTGTATCCTACGTAACTTCGTTTCAGCAAGGGAGACCCGATCCGGGTCATCATACACCAGCCCCAGGGCAGCAAAAAATCGATCTACTGACTGGAGGGCCGGGGAGCCCGGAGGAAGAGAGAACGCCCAGGATTGAGGGTCCCTTGTAAGAGCGAGATGACAATTCCCACCCTCTGCTCCTCACTCCCGATGACCGAGGCCGTAGCCGAAAGTACAATTTACATGCCTCCCAGAAGGTAAAAAATTTGTCCCGCCCACCAGTGAACCTGTCCGGGAGAGCAACCTTAGGTTCAGATCTGGTTTGCTCCGGGGGGGACAAAACCTTGGACTTAATGTCCGTAAACTCCATGGACAATTTCTGCAACTGCAGGGCAAGCTGGGCTACTGGATCCATGGTAGCTGGGGAGAATCTATAGTTTGGCCGGTGATAATGTCACGCTGTCTAGCAGATGTATAAATATATAATGTCAGTAATCTATCAAGTGGGACAACATTCTATATAACATATAAATAGGTAACATAAACATGTATATATAGCATAGTATTACCTGACATAATATCCTGTGGGTCAATACTGAATCCTTTTCACGCTGTCTCTGGCTAGAGGTGGACCGGGGTCTATGCTGACCCTAAACTGGGGTTCTGACTAGTCCCTCTACCTGGAGGTACTGTTAATGGTACAGAGGTCCAGGCCACCAGCGTAAACCCTGTCTCCTATAAATCCCTGACCACTGTAATCTAGTCCTTAGAAGGACCCTGATTACCACCATAGGGAATGGACAGGTAACGGTTAACAAACAGTATAGACAAACGAGACAGACAGGGGATAAAGTAAATACTGTCTTGTATACAACATTAAAACACAGAGGGAACACCAAAGGTCTAGGAGATAAACTATAAGCAAGGTGAGGAGAAACAACAAAAGAGTTCTTAGCTTAAGTCTTCTCAGAACCGATCCTATCTGCAGTCTGTATGAATGCTTTCACCGGCATCTAACCAGCAGACTGGCAGCTATATAAAGGAAGCTAATTAAAACATAATCAAAAGCAGCCGGGCGAGGCTGGACCTAGTCTTAGCAAAGAGCTAGGTAAAATTAACTCCCTCATTACCAAACACAAAGAAACAGCAACTCAGCTGCGAGAAGTCAGAATGTGCAATCGCGACAATCTTCGTGGCGATGCACCTGTGTAGCCCTGGTGGTAGGCACACGCAGTACCCTGGAGAGTGTATGGCGAGGCAGCGGCTTAATGCTCAATATGCATTCACTCTACACACACTAGACACACCCTTAGGGTAGTGGAGTATACTCTAGGGAGTGGTCAAGAAGGTATGTGTAGGAGTGATTTTAGTCAGTCAGTCTAGTTCCTGTCTTCGGGCAGTAAGGACGTGGAGAGTCTGCGTCTGGACTACAGTGAGAGAGTCTGTATCTGGAGGGAGGAAGGAGTCTAGATTGCTATCTCATCAGCTTGGAAAGTGGAGTCTGGTATAGGTGTTGGAATACACCTTAGTCTGGTCAGAGCTGTGTCATCTCCTCAGCATACATTGAAGGAAAGAACAAGTTGTAACCCAGAAAGTCTTCAGCATTCCTGTCTAGAGGACGGTATCAGGTACAGTGACGTGCTCCTGCCTGTGATAACTGAGCATCTGTGGCTAACTTGATAGGAAGGAAAAGGAAAGAAGTGACTGCTCGACCCTTGGCTAGTAAGAGTGCTTATGTTACCAGCGTGGACAAGGCGAAAGGCAAGTGGATTTATAAGATTTGTGCTTAACGGATTGCAGAAGTCCAGCACGTTGTAACCGGTCACTGGGGACCGAAGAGTCGCTGTTGTTTCAGGCACAGAGACAGGAAAACCAGGAATCTACCGGACCCTAGGTCGCGGCAGACAAGCCCCATATAGTCAGTACGTAGCTGGGGTCAGGGGAGTGAAGACTTTGGAGTTCTGCAGGACCACGAAAGGATTCAGCTCCTTCACAGGAAGGCCCCTAACACTAAGCTGACTGGGCAGGTACAGCAAGCATTGCTGAAGATTAGAGGGAACTACGCTTCAGGCTGGTTGTCCTCGTTATATTGGAGTTAAAGGAGGCCCCTAACTTGTCCAGCTGCTGCCTCAAAATACACTCTCCGTGGATCAGCCTCCCTGGGACCTGCCTTAACATCTTGCAAGTAAAGGTATGGAAAGACGCTGACCGTGTGAGACTGTGTTCTTTAACCGCACTCGACTTCACTACTCACATAGACTTTGAGGGACCAGTCCCACCTGTAGGGGACCCGACATCTAGCTGCCTCACCATCCCCTCAGAGAACTACAGCAGCGCTGGTACTAATTACCAGAATACTACAGGTGGCGTCACGAACTGTACATAAATCAATCCCCTGTAAATATATCCCCAACATACGCCAGACCGCCCGGGCCACAGACCGAGCCACAGCTACCTGTGACAAAATCCCCATAGACTTCCATGGGCTCGGCTCTGAGTACCCCATTGCCCTGGTAACCCACAATTGTGGTGGCGGGTCGACACAACTAACTTGGCGTCACGAACAGGATACCAAACTCGCGAAATTGCGAGCCCTGCGTGCCAAAGGACTTGTTTTTGTAAAAAGGACTGTTTGCACTTTTGGCGCCAAAATCGCCATTTTTGTCGCCATATTCGCGCCCTCAGGCGCTGGAGAAGAAGGTGGGCGTACCTTCGTGGGCGTCTACCCCCCTGTGGCGCGAAGAAAATGCCTGCCCTCTCAAAGTGCTACTATAACATGCGGTCCTGCCCTACAGCAAAGGAGGTCCGCCTCCTCTTCACCTTCCCTGCAAGGAGGAGGAGACGCAAACCCCACCTCCACGGAAGAGACCGGATGTCTCCACAGAAAGAAAGAATCTTCTGGAACATGATGGAGGCAGGACGTGCACAGCCGAGTGGGGCAGCGGAGGAAGGCAGGCCCCGGGCCCCCGCCAAGCTGCCATCGGCATCGGACACTTATGCCATCCTGCACCTGCAACAGGCGTTGTTGGAGCTTCAGGAGGAGAACGCACGCCTAAAGATGTTCCAACCTGGCCTAGAGGAGATAGAGAGACGCCGCTGTAACCTGCTGAAGTGGCAAATGACGAACACGGCGTCCTCTCCCCTCGACGAACCCCCACGATTCCAAAAACCGAAGAGTCTGCTGCCCAAGGCGAAGGAGCAACCGGAGGCTGCCCCCGAAAGTACCGTTCCCGATCCCACTGGTGAAGCGGTGGATGCGGAGGAGGTTGAGGAGGTACAGCCAATCCCGGAACGCCCGCCCGGCCAAGAGGCCGCAGCAGATTATCGGTCCCCGGCAGGGACACCGGAGGGGTCCTGTCCGTCACTACCAGATGTGGACTGGGACGAAATGGCGCGCCTGGATGACGTCGCCTACACCGCCCAGTGGGAGCACGAATGGCGGAGTCGTGAGAAAAAGAGGCGCCAGCAGGAGGAAGAGCAGGAAATCCAGAAGAACCGCCAGCGACAGTATGCTGAGCTGATTGCCGACAAGGAGACTGTCCGTCGCGACAAAGGTACCTTACGGGAACCGCGGCGGCGGGGGTGTGTGGCTGAGTTCCAGCTCCGGAAGGGCTGGGGCTTTATTCGTGAACCGGGCCTCTACCCAGCGGTCTTCGTCAGCAGGCGTGACGTGGAATCTCACCTGCCACAAGGCCATCCCGGGAGGGACTTAGTAAACGGCGACATAGTCACCTATACGCGGCATTGGGGAATGAAGGGGTGGTATGCCCTGAACGTCGCCATCGTCCGCGACCCCGTCCTAGACGCCGGTACCGTCACCATTACCGCAGCGTCCCCGTACTCAGTTCAAGCAGCATCCGGCCGTGCCCCAGCATCGCCCCCTGCAAAGTCATCGCAACAAGCGACCCAGAGTTCATCGCAAGTTAGAGCCACCTCCACATCGCCACATGCGACCCAGTCTAGATCGCAAACCCTGACGCGGTCCATATCGCTAACAGTAATTGAGACGCAATCGGTGTCATGTGAAGAGACTGAACCAGTTGCGCCCCTGGAGGTTAGCACCAGAACTGTCGCAACCCAGACCCTGATCGCAGCACATGATTTGCTGGTCTTGGGATCAAGGGCTCATTGCATCGTTCCAGCCCCCGGGGTGGAAAATGTAGTGGAAAAAGTATTTGCAGAAAATGAATAAGTAGTAAAGAGTTGGTGAGATCCCTATCGGATCTACCACAAGTAGAAAGCAGAAAGTTTAAAATGTTTTGAAAAAGTTTTGCACAAGTTATATATAATGAATATATATTTCTAGTTATAGAATGCCCGGCTGGGTAATTGGTAAATGATAGATGATAATTGATAATTGATATATGAAAAACAGTTGCACTTTGATAATGTGATTTATTATGTCTTTCTTTACAAATGGACTTTTGAGGTTAAGGACTATGCTAACCCGGAACTTTCTTGTACATAGTTGCGCTTCGGCGCCCTATCTTGGTTTTACAAAAACCATTCATAACTACCTCTGAAAAACAAAACCCGTATGGTGTGGCACTGAGTGAGGTCTGCAATCGGACGTCCTGCAGCCCACCCAGGACCCACGTTGAAGGTTTGGTGCGGGTCCTTCACAAGTATATTGTAAATTTATTTATTGAATGACATTTGATACTATTTGTATTTTTGTATTAAAGTTTGTAACGTTCAAGGTGATCTCACCTCCCGGATGGGAAGATGTTATTGTTATTGTTATTGTATAAATAAAATGTCTTTTGTATTTCACAGCCCGGGAGTGCTGTCGTTTACCATGGGGGAATGTGTAGCCCTGGTGGTAGGCACACGCAGTACCCTGGAGAGTGTATGGCGAGGCAGCGGCTTAATGCTCAATATGCATTCACTCTACACACACTAGACACACCCTTAGGGTAGTGGAGTATACTCTAGGGAGTGGTCAAGAAGGTATGTGTAGGAGTGATTTTAGTCAGTCAGTCTAGTTCCTGTCTTCGGGCAGTAAGGACGTGGAGAGTCTGCGTCTGGACTACAGTGAGAGAGTCTGTATCTGGAGGGAGGAAGGAGTCTAGATTGCTATCTCATCAGCTTGGAAAGTGGAGTCTGGTATAGGTGTTGGAATACACCTTAGTCTGGTCAGAGCTGTGTCATCTCCTCAGCATACATTGAAGGAAAGAACAAGTTGTAACCCAGAAAGTCTTCAGCATTCCTGTCTAGAGGACGGTATCAGGTACAGTGACGTGCTCCTGCCTGTGATAACTGAGCATCTGTGGCTAACTTGATAGGAAGGAAAAGGAAAGAAGTGACTGCTCGACCCTTGGCTAGTAAGAGTGCTTATGTTACCAGCGTGGACAAGGCGAAAGGCAAGTGGATTTATAAGATTTGTGCTTAACGGATTGCAGAAGTCCAGCACGTTGTAACCGGTCACTGGGGACCGAAGAGTCGCTGTTGTTTCAGGCACAGAGACAGGAAAACCAGGAATCTACCGGACCCTAGGTCGCGGCAGACAAGCCCCATATAGTCAGTACGTAGCTGGGGTCAGGGGGAGTGAAGACTTTGGAGTTCTGCAGGACCACGAAAGGATTCAGCTCCTTCACAGGAAGGCCCCTAACACTAAGCTGACTGGGCAGGTACAGCAAGCATTGCTGAAGATTAGAGGGAACTACGCTTCAGGCTGGTTGTCCTCGTTATATTGGAGTTAAAGGAGGCCCCTAACTTGTCCAGCTGCTGCCTCAAAATACACTCTCCGTGGATCAGCCTCCCTGGGACCTGCCTTAACATCTTGCAAGTAAAGGTATGGAAAGACGCTGACCGTGTGAGACTGTGTTCTTTAACCGCACTCGACTTCACTACTCACATAGACTTTGAGGGACCAGTCCCACCTGTAGGGGACCCGACATCTAGCTGCCTCACCATCCCCTCAGAGAACTACAGCAGCGCTGGTACTAATTACCAGAATACTACAGGTGGCGTCACGAACTGTACATAAATCAATCCCCTGTAAATATATCCCCAACATACGCCAGACCGCCCGGGCCACAGACCGAGCCACAGCTACCTGTGACAAAATCCCCATAGACTTCCATGGCTCGGCTCTGAGTACCCCATTGCCCTGGTAACCCACAATTGTGGTGGCGGGTCGACACACACCCATGACAGTAAGATAGATTTGTAAGGCCTAACACTGTGGGAGGACTGTGTCAGGGCAATGCTACTGTGTGTGGGGGCCATCATACTGTGTTGGGGTCACTGTGAGAGTATCATACTTTTCGGGGGAGAGTACTCTAAGGTGATAATACTATGTGTGTGAAGGGTACTGTGGAGAAATTCACTGTGAGGTTATCATACTCTGGGGGCACTTTTATTGGCATCATACTTTATCTGAGTCATGAAAGTTGTGTCAACAATAAAAATAATAACAATAAAAATAAAATTACTTTGTAATAACTGAAAAGTTGTCAGATATATCACTTTTGTGGCTCCGGCGAATATATATATACACTAGTGGCCAAAATTGTGGATAAAGTTTTAAGCATGCAATCATACAAAGTGGTTATAACAATAATGGCACAAGTAGTCTGAGGAAGATCAGAACGTCACTATATAGAAAAAAGGATACCATAATACAAAATAACTCTTTACTTCTATAAGAACAGTGGAATGGCCGAATCAAAATATCATGTCCTAATATGTTAATTTAATGCTATCCCTATGTGTTCTTTCTTTAGTAGTGTGTAGGGTATCCTTTAGCATCAATAACAGCTTTGCGTCTCCTTGGCATTGATTCAACAAGACTTCTCAGGTTCTCTGTGTTTATAAAATGGTACCATAACAGCAATCAAGAAACCAATTGCTTTATTCTTGACCACAGATTTTCATTACGGTTCAGATCAGAACTGTTTTCCTGACATGAAAGCAGAGAAATTTGTTTGCTTTTAAACCTTTTTAGACATTGCCTTGCAGTGTGACATGATGCTCCATCCTGTTGAAAAATAATTTCGGTCTGTTCCTTGCCAAGGTCACGAATTGATGGGATCGTTCCCATCTTGAATATATTTCGAAGCATTTACAGTTCCCTCAAGGACCTGTATTCTCCCAATTCCATGCCAGGACATACAGCCCCATATCATAACACTCTCAGGATGTTTCATTGTAGCTGTCATACACTTTGGAAGACTGTCTTCCTTAGGCCTTCTCTGAACAGAACACACTACCAAAAATTGATATTCTCGTCTCATCGCTCCAGATTACTTTCTTCCAATCTTCAGCTAATATGTTCTTTGGCCCAGGAAATTCTCTTACTTCTCTATTTAAGATTTAGGAGTGGCTTTTTCCTTGGTGTTCGTGCTTTCAGACCGGCATCAAGAAATCGGCGACATACTGTTTTATCCGACACCGAAACTCCTCCATCGTGCAAGAACTGGTTGAGTTCCTTGGCTGATGCTCTTCCGTTTTGCAATGCTAACCTAAGAATTCTGTCTGTTTTTGGAGTTGCCTTTTTCCTTCCTCTTCCACTCTTAGTTTTGATGCTGCAACTATCAGAAAAACGTGAATACAGCTTTTGTACTCCGGAAGCAGTGACTCCACCACCCATCTTCCTAGCAATTTCTCTGAAACTGTATCCCTCCTTCCTCAAAACAACAGCTATAGCTCTCTTTGTATGGAGACCAATCAGTCCTCTTTGTGGCTGGCATGATTAAAATCTTAAAAAAACAATCATTCAGAATTTGTGAGCTCAAAATAGACATTTATAATTATGCAGTTAAAAAATTAAATTTAAATATTAATAAAATACAATAAATAAAAATTCTCAATAGTTTGTAAAGAAAATAAAGCCTGTAGGACCTATACTGAAAAGATCAAGTGACAACTGTAGCTTTAAAACACTATTTTTAATTTAATGCGGATAAAGAAAAGTTAACATAAAACTAAAAATTTATGAATTATACTCACAGAGAACGAAGTCCAGTATTTCCTGTCAAAATTATAAAAACTACTGTAATGTATGTAGTACAGTTCATATAGCGTCTTGTGCTTGGGTGCGATGAAAACACAGGAGTCACAGGTTTGATATAGAAAAGTCCTGTATTACTTCATACAAGTTGGCAGAAATAGTCACACAGTTTGCAGACACAGAAACAGGAGACACAGCAGGCCAGAGTAATCCAAGCTCAGCAATCACTCTCCAATACAGATTCAGGATCTTCTTCTCTGTTACCGTAAGTCCATGCAAACGTGGGTCTTTCAAAGAGCAGGGTTCAGAGTCCACAAGTGCTTCAGAGTTCCTCAGTAGAAATAGCTGGAGTACAAGGTCCAAGGCTTACAGGAGTCAAGTCACAGGTTCACTGCAGGCTAGATTCTGAAGCACTGATTGCTCAGCTGTGGCTGCTTAAGAAGCAAAGGAGAGAATCAGGGCGGGAACATGCAAGCTGGAAACTCCATTTTGACTGAGGGCAAGATAGCTGCAGCAAGACAGAAAGTAAAATGGCTGACGAACAAACTGAGTTTCAGGAATATATACATAGAATCTTACATTACTCCCCCCTTAAGGACAACCTCCGGATGACCTCAGACCAGGCTTGTGTGGGTACCTCTGATGAAACTGACGGAGCAAGCGAGGAGCATTAACGTTATTGACCGGTTCCCATGAGTTGTCCTCCACTGGGTAGCCCTGCCATTTAATCAGATATTGTAACTGATTTCTATACAACCTGGAATCTAAAATCCTTTCCACCACAAATTCTTCCTGACCATCGACTAGCACTGGGTCAGGGCAAGGAGAGGAACGTCCAGGAAACGTATTGGGTGTCGCAGCCTTTAGTAGGGATACATGAAAGACAGGGTGGATTCTCATAGTTCTGGGCAGTTGAAGACGACAAGCAACGGCACTTATAATTTTACTGATTTTATAGGGTCCAATGTACTTATGTCCCAACTTAGACGATGGAATCCTTAACTTAAGATTTCTGGTTGACAGCCAGACCAAGTCTCCTACCTTGAAAGCTGGTGCAGGTTTACTAAATTTATCTGCTGCTTTCTTGTACCTTTCTTGAGCCGATTCCAGATTTTCCTTTAGAAGATCCATATTCTTCTGTAAAGACGTGATTCTTTCAGCCACTGCTGGTAAAGGCGTTTCTATGGGAAATCGTGGTAGAATGTTAGGATGATAACCTAGATTAGAGTAAAAAGGAGACTGTTTAGTGGAGGCACTCTGAGAGTTGTTATACGAGAACTCAGCTAATGGAAGTAGATCCACCCAATCATCCTGTAGGTGGCAGATAAAGCAGCGGAGATACTGCTCCAGGGTTTGATTGGTTCGTTCGGTCTGTCCATTAGTCTGGGGATGAAAAGCAGAAGAAAGGTTTACTTTAATGTCCAATGCTGCACAGAAATTTTGCCAAAACCTAGAAGTGAATTGCACCCCTCGATCCGAAATAACCTCATCCGGTACTCCATGTAAGCGAAACACATCTTTAATCATCAAATCTGATGTCTGTTTTGCAGTGGGTAAGCCGACACAAGGGATAAAATGAGCTGCCTTTGTTAGACGGTCAACCACCACTAGAATGGTGTTCTTCCCCTGAGAGGTTGGTAACTCCACAATGAAGTCCATAGAAATGGATCCCCACGGGCGGGACGGGGTGGGAAGAGGCTGTAACAGACCAGTTGGTGAGGAGCGAGGTGTTTTGCATCTTGCACAGACCTCACATGAAGTGACATAATTCAAAACATCCTTCCTGCAAGTGGGCCACCAAAAGAAACGAGAAAGAAATTCCTGTGTCTTTAGAATTCCTCTATGCCCAGCTATCTTGGAATCGTGAATGAGTTGCAATACTCTTAATCTGACTGTTTCAGGAATATACAGACGTTGTCCCTGAATCCACACACCATTCTTAAAGACAAACTTACGTCCCTTGGGGTTGTGCCAAAAAGGAATCCGCATGGTATGCTTCCTTGATGTCCTTAAGTAGGTCTTGATTATGAATTACTCCTAGGAATCTAGAGTCAGGAAGAATAGTCTTAGGAGGAGTAATTGGACGTGTCTCTGCTGAGTAAATCCTAGAGAGTGCATCAGCCTTTCCATTGCGCGATCCTGGTCTATAAGAGATGATAAAATTAAATTGGTTTAAGAAAAGATTCCAGCGAGCCTGGCGAGGAGTCAGGCACTTAGCCGACCTGATAAACTCAAGGTTACGATGGTCTGTCAGGACGACTATTTGCTGTGCAGCTCCCTGAAGAAGGTGTCTCCATTCTTTGAAGGCGGCAATAATGGCCAACAACTCTCTATTGCCCACATCGTAGTTCCTCTCAGCCGAAGACAACTGCTGGGAAAAGAAGGCACAGGGATGCAAGACATTCTTCTCACCTGTTCTCTGAGAGAGTATAGCTCCAACGGCACAGTCTGAAGCATCCACCTCTATTATGAAGGCAAGCTCGGGGTTGGGATGTACTAGGATAGGTGCAGTGGTAAATTTATCTTTTAGACGGGAAAATGCTTCCTGGGCTTGGGGAGTCCAGGAAAACCTAGACTCTTTCCGGGTAAGTTGAGTGATAGGTGACACTACCTCAGAGAAATTTCTAATGAAACGTCTATAGAAGTTGGCAAACCCGATGAAGCGCTGTACCTCCTTCACATTTCTAGGACTTGGCCAATCCTTGATGGCTTGGGTTTTGCTTCCATCCATACTAATTCCTTGTGTAGACAGTACATACCCCAGAAATTGAATTTCGGTCCTATGGAATTCACACTTTTCAAGTTTGATGTAAAGATGATTTTGTCTTAGACGTTCCAAGACCATTCTCACATGTCCATGATGTTCCTCTGTGGAGTTAGAAAAAATTAGAATATCATCCAAATAAATTACCACGAATGTATCTAGGAGATCCCTGAAGATGTCATTCACCAAGTGTTGGAAAGTGGCTGGGGCGGTACTCAGACCAAAAGGCATAACTAGATATTCAAAGTGTCCATAGCGTGACCTGAATGCAGTCTTCCATTCATCCCCAGGTCTAATACGGACTAAGTTATAGGCCCCACGAAGATCTAGTTTAGAAAAAATTTTGGCATGTCGCACTCTCTCCAATAACTCAGGGATTAAAGGCAATGGATAACGGTTTCTAATAGTAACCTTATTGAGTTCCCTATAGTCTACGCATGGTCTCAGAGATCCATCTTTTTCTTTACAAAGAAGATGGGTGCACCTGCAGGAGATGAAGAGGGGCGTATGAAGCCCTTGGCTAGATTTTCATCTATGTAATCCTTTAAAGCCTTTAGCTCGGGCCCCGCCAGGGGGTAGATCTTACCAAAAGGTATCTCTGCTCCAGGCAATAATTCAATTGGACAATCATATGGACGGTGAGGAGGAAGCTGGTCAGCGTTCTTCTTGTCACATAAATCCACATAGTCCTGGTATACAGCTGGTAGTTCAGGGACTGACATGATTCCTTTAGGAACAGAGCAAGCTGAAACTTTTGGACTCATCTGTTTCTCTGGAAAGTGTAATTCCTTGGTCTCCCAGTTAATGGTAGGATTCTGAGCCTGCAGCCATGGTAGCCCTAGAATAATGGGAAAGTGGGGAGAAGAGATAAGCATAAAGGACAGTTTCTCTTGATGATCTTTACCCATAAGAACCCTCAAAGGCTCTGTTTCCTGATCCACTGGTCCAGAGGTCAGCAGGGAGCCATCCACAGTTTCCATCTGTACTGGAGTAGCCTTCTTCACTGAACGTATTCCCTGTTTCAGAGCAAAGGAGACATCCATAAAATTTCCACTTGCCCCTGAGTCGATCATAGCAGAGCTAGACACCCAAGCTGAGTCAACCCAGAGTTTGATGGAAAGAAAGCAATGAGAATTGTTTTTCTTACAACTCAGCTGGGACACCGCTGAGGAAACTTGAAAAATGGCAGCGTTTACACAGTCAACGTCCTCAGAGGTAACGGAGTTTAAGTCCGAGAAATCAAGATCTGTTGCTGCAGATCTCTCTGGAGCCTGAGGCTCGGACCTGACAGATCCCCTCTCGCAACACTCACAATGAATGAGTGCTGCAGTAGTCTTACGAGAACGGCTGGGGCAGTTTATAATGAAGTGCCCTGACTTACCACAATAGAAACATAGATTCTCCTTAAAACGATGTTCCTTGCGTGCATCACTAACCTGTCGTTGTAAAGAGTCTACCTGCATGGGTTCAGGTTCAGGTTCCCGTGTAATCCTACTCAAAGGTTCCTTAGCTGGAGAGGAAGGTAGGAAAAGGTTAGTACGATTGCTTTCGAACCATCTCTCTTGCCTGCGTTCAGTCAGACGAGTATCAATACGGATGCAGTAGTTAATAAAGTCACCTAACGCAGTGGGAGGGTCGGCACGAGCAAGTTCATCCTTAATCAGTGGAGATAACCCCTTTCGAAAAATAGATTTTTTTGGCGGAACTGTCCCAGGTGGTATCAAGGGCCCATCTCCTGAAATCCAAGGCATATTCAGCTACCGAGTGCTTACCTTGGCGCAAAGCTAACATGGCTGCTTCAGCTGTTGCACCTCGATTGGGGTCATCAAACACCTGCCCCATGGCTGAAATAAAATCATCAAGGTGATTCAAACAATCATCCTCAGTCTCAATCAGAGGGTTTGCCCACATTAAAGCCTTGTTGGTAAGCAACATAATTATAGTAAGCACCTTAGATCGTTCAGTGGGAAATTGTGAAGCATGTG
This sequence comes from Oophaga sylvatica, assembly GCA_033576555.1. Classification (NCBI taxonomy): domain Eukaryota; kingdom Metazoa; phylum Chordata; class Amphibia; order Anura; family Dendrobatidae; genus Oophaga; species Oophaga sylvatica. The sequence goes on from JARQOD010000001.1 coordinate 719,529,260, forward strand.
CAGAAAAAAAAAGATTGCATTGATTAATAAATCCCCTGAATTTCTCACGTTCACCGCCAAAACGAAAAGGGGGCAACTTGGGAATCCCAGCACTCGGGGCTACGGCAGGAGCCTGGACTCGCCCCTCTAGAACCTCAATCCTGGCTCGCAAATCCTGGGTAGTCTGTCCAACCACTTGCAAATTGTGATTATTGAGGTCCTGTAGATTTGTAAAACGGGTCTTTATATTCTGCAAATCTGCAAGGATATTATCAGTCACTCCGCAAAGTTCCTTTATGCGGGCCTCCATTTTCCAGATCTTTTAAGACAGGATTACTGGAAGAAGAGGAGAGAAAAAAAACAATAGTGTTCACCTGTGGCAACACTGCAGAGAGAAAAAAAAATTAAGGGAACTGCTCACCTGGAATGGTTGTGAGAAGTCACAACCACTATCATCACAGAAAGTTTCAACCAGACATCTGATATCCAGAGTTACAGCAGACAAAAAGAGAGAAAAGAAAGGAAAAAAAAAAAAAAAAACAATAGTGTTTACCTGTGGTAACACTGCAAAAAGAAAAAACTTAAGGGAATTGCTCACCTGGAATGGTTGTGAGAAGTCACAACCACTGTCATCACAGAAAGTACAACCGGACGTCTGATATCCACAGTACAGCAGACACAGCCTTCCAGACCCAGCAGACACTAACGTTTTGGCTTCAGAATCTTGTAATGTATGTAGTACAGTTCATATAGCGTCTTGTGCTTGGGTGCGATGAAAACACAGGAGTCACAGGTTTGATATAGAAAAGTCCTGTATTACTTCATACAAGTTGGCAGAAATAGTCACACAGTTTGCAGACACAGAAACAGGAGACACAGCAGGCCAGAGTAATCCAAGCTCAGCAATCACTCTCCAATACAGATTCAGGATCTTCTTCTCTGTTACCGTAAGTCCATGCAAACGTGGGTCTTTCAAAGAGCAGGGTTCAGAGTCCACAAGTGCTTCAGAGTTCCTCAGTAGAAATAGCTGGAGTACAAGGTCCAAGGCTTACAGGAGTCAAGTCACAGGTTCACTGCAGGCTAGATTCTGAAGCACTGATTGCTCAGCTGTGGCTGCTTAAGAAGCAAAGGAGAGAATCAGGGCGGGAACATGCAAGCTGGAAACTCCATTTTGACTGAGGGCAAGATAGCTGCAGCAAGACAGAAAGTAAAATGGCTGACGAACAAACTGAGTTTCAGGAATATATACATAGAACCTTACAACTACAGACAAAATAACAAAAACAAGTCTCCCAATATCTTTACCATAAGAAGCAAACAACCTTTATATAAATATACATAGATCCCAGAATATCATAGATGACCAGCATAAAGAGGGATTTCAAAAATAAAACTTAACATTTAATCTATAAGTTTAAAAATAGAAACAAATTTAAAAATCAAATCCACACACACAATTAAACATGGTCAGTTAGAGAGGAAACTGATTATAAATAAAGAGACTATCAGTAATACTGGCAACAATTATTACAATAGAATTATAGATCAGACATAACAAAGATAAATCAGTACCACTGATGATCTAGTTTAAAAGTCTGTACCTATAGGAGGTGTTTAATAAATAATTGGAACAATCTCACCAATCTGAAAAGAAGTCCAGCTTCAAAGTAGTTAAAACACCCTTCTATAGCTCATTAGAAAGGAATCCATAGGGGCATTACTGTGCCATTCCAAGATAGAACCGCCTCCCAACGCGTTTCTTCCGTATTGGAGTCATCAGGGGATATGGCAGTCAAAAGTTGAGGTGCTCAACCATCTCTGGTGCACTCAGCCTCTTATATGAGGAGACCTTGGCCCACGATGACCAATTTCCAGGAAACTGTTCATGTAGGAATGATCGGACCTGACACCCATAATGTAGTGGTGCACTATCTTGCTGGAAAAACTCAGGGAACGTATCAACTTCAGTTTCCTAGAAAGTGTATTGGTCGTCATGGGCCAGTTGAATGGCCACCAAGGTCTCCCGATCTGTCCCCATTAGACTTTTATCTTTGGGGTCATCTGAAGGCAATTGTCTATGCTGTTAAGATACAAGAGGTGCAGCATCTGAAACAACGGATACTGGAAGCCTGTGCTAGCATTTTTTCTGCAGTGTTGCTATCAGTGAGTCAAGAGTGGGAGAAGAGGGTTGCATTGACAATCCAACACAATGGGCAGCACTTTGAACACATTTTTTAAGTGGTCATAAACTTGTAAATAACTCATGAAATAATAAAGTTACATTAAAACCAAGCACACCATTGTTTTTCTTGTGAAATTCTCAATAAGCTTGATGTGTCACATAACCCTCTTTCGATTGGAAAAAATAAAGTTGGATCCAAAATGTCCGACTTCAAAATGGCCACCATGGTCACCACCCATCTTGAAAAGTTTTCCCCCTCTCATATACTGATGTGCCACAAACAGGAAGTTGATATCACCAACCATTCCCATTTTATTTAGGTGTATCCAAATAAATGGCCCACCCTGTATAAATACGTAATCAAGCAAGTAAGATCGCTGAAAGTTCCAGAAGCTTCGAAAATTATTAAAATCTTCAAGTGTATGCACAATTTTGGCTTAAATTTTTCACTCTTTGTTTAATTGCAGCCATTTTGTAAATTCAAAAAAGTTCATTTTTTTCTCATTAATGTGCACTCTGCACCCCATCTTGACTGAAAAAAACAGAAATGTCGAAATTTTTGCAAATTTCAGAGAAACTGAAATATCACATGGTCATAAATATTCAGACCCTTTGCTCAAACACTCATATTTAAGTCACATGCTGTCCATTTCCTGGTGATACTCCTTGAGATGGTTCTACTCCTTCATTGGAGTCCAGCTGTGTTTAATTAAACTGATAGGACTTGATTTGTAAAGGCACACACCTGTCTATATAAGACCTCACTGCTCACAGTGCATGTCAGACCAAATGAGATTTGTAAGGTCAAAGGAACTGGCCCAGGAGCTCAGAGACAGAATTGTGGCAATGCACACATCTGGCCAAGGTTACAAAAGAATTTCTGCAGTACTCAAAGTTCCTAAGAGCACAATGGCTTTCATTATCCTTAAATGGAAGACGTTTGGACCACCAGAAGTCTTCCTAGACCTGGCAATCATGGGAGAAGAGCCTTGGTGAGAGAGGTAAAGAAGAACCCCAAGATCACTGTGGCTGAGCTCCACAGATGCAGTAGGGAGATGGGAGAAAGTTCCACAAAGTCAACTATCACTGCAGCCCTCCACCAGTCGGGCCTTTATGGCAGAGAGGCCCGACGGAAGTCTCTCCTCAGTGCCTGAATATATGAAAGCCCGCATAGAGTTTGCTAAAAAACACATGAAGGACTCCCAGACTATAAGAAATAAGATTCTCTGGTCTGATGAGACGAAGATAGAGCTTTTGGTGATAATTCTAAGCGTTAAGTGTGGAGAAAACAAGGCACTGCTCATCATCTGCCCAATACAATCCCAACAGTGAAACATGGTGATGGCAGCATCATGCTATGGGGGTGTTTTTCACAGCTGCAGGGACAGGGCGACTGGTTGCAATTGAAGGAAACATGAATGCAGCCAAGTTCAGAGATATTCTGTATGAAAACCTCTTCCAGAGTGGTCTGGACCTCAAACTTGGCTGAAGGTTCACCTTCCAACAAGACAATGACCCAAAGCACACAGCTAAAATAACAAAGGATTGACTTCAGAACAACTCTGTGGCCACTCTTGACTGGCCCAGCCAGAGCCCTGACCTAAACCCAATTGAGCATCTCTGGAGAGACCTGAAAATGGCTGTCCACCAACGTTCACCATCCAACCTGACGGAACTGGAGAGGATCTGCAAGGAAGAATGGCAGAGGATCCCCAAATCCAGGTGTGAAAAACTTGTTGCATCATTCCCAAGAAGACTCATGGCTGTACTAGCTCAAAAGGGTGCTTCTACTCGATACTGAGCAAAGGGTCTGAATACTTATGACCATGTGATATTTCAGATTTTCTTTTTCAATAAATTTACAAAAATGTTTACATTTCTTTTTTTTTCAGTCAAGATTGGGGGGTACAGAGTGTACATTAATGAGAAAAAATTAACTTTTTTGAAATTACCAAATGACTGCAATGAAACAAAGAGTGAAAAATTTAAAGGGGTCTGAATACTTTCCGTATCCACTATAGGTAGATAGATAGATTTTGGGGGCCCAATGATGACTTCTGCTAAAGGGCCCCATGATTTCTATATATGCCCCTGGTTATATTAATGTTTCTATATTAATATTCCATTTTACACCTACTCTTTAATTATTTCCTGTGCAGTAGTAAGTGGGTTTTGGATAAATTACTGCAAGTTGTTGTGGGGGCAAATCTTTGTGAGTGGTCTTGACTATATTATACTGGGTTTCAAGACTCAGAGATTTTCCTTGCCCTATTATTATAACATGTTGTATAATTTTTTTTCTAGTACAACAGAATTTCCCATACATGTATTCACAGTGGTCATTCTTAACTTGTCTCATTACATTATAGGATTTTGGCTTCTTGAAGTACCAGGTATCATCGGATCATCGGATACAATTTAGTACACCCAAATTATTTTAACCCCTTAACGACCGCCGATACGCCTTTTAACGGCGGTGATTAAGGGTACTTAAACCACAGCGCCCAAACAGTTCCCCCCCCCACATATTTGGTATCAGCGTACTCAGGACAAATTGGACAACAACTTTTGGGGTCCAATTTCCTTGTGAAAAATCAAAAATTTGGGACTAAAAAATCATTTTTGTGGAAAATTGTTTTTTTGTTTTTTTTCACACCCAGGCATTATAAACCTTTGTGAAACACTTGGGGGTTCAAAGTGCTCACCAAAGATCTAGATAAGTTCCTTAGGGGGTCTAGTTTCCAAAATGGGGTCACTTGTGGGGGTTTTCCACTGTTTAGGCACATCTGGGGCACTGCAAACGGAACATGACCCCATCAACGTCTGCATTCCAAAATGTTATTACTTCCTTTCCAAGCCCTGCTGTGCGCCAAAACAGTTTCCCCCCCCACATATTTTGTATCAGCGTACTCAGGACAAATTGAACAACAACTTTTGGGGTCCAATTTCCTTGTGAAAAATCAAAAATTTGGGACTAAAAAATCATTTTTGTGGAAAATGATTTTTTTTTTCACACCCAGGCATTATAAACTTTTGTGAAACACTTGGAGGTTCAAAGTGCTCACCACAGATCTAGATAAGTTACTTAGGGGTCTAGTTTCCAAAATGGGGTCACTTGTGGGGGTTTTCCACTGTTTAGGCTCATCTGGGGCACTGCAAACGGAACATGACCCCATCAACGTCTGTATTCCAAAACTTTATTACTTCCCTTCCAAGCCCTGCCGTGCGCCCAAACAGTTCCCCCCCCCACATATTTGGTATCAGCGTACTCAGGACAAATTGGACAACAACTTTTAGGGTCCAATTTCCTTGTGAAAAATAAAAAATTTGGGGCTAAAAAATCATGTTTGTGGAAAACTTTTTTTTTTTTTTTTTCACACCCAGGCATTATAAACTTTTGTGAAACACTTGGGGGTTCAAAGTGCTCACAACAGATCTAGATAAGTTCCATAGGCGGTCTAGTTTCCAAAATGGTGTTACTTTTGGGGGGTTTCCACTGTTTAGGCGCATCAGGGGCTCTCCAAACGCGACATGGTGTCCAATCTCAATTCCAGCCAATTTTGGTTTGAAAAAGTCAAACGGCGCTGCTTCCATTCCAAGCCCTGCCGTGCGCCCAAACGGTGGTCCCCCCATATATGGGGTATCAGCATACTCAGGACAAATTGGACAACAACTTTTGTGGTCTAATTTCTCCTGTTACCCTTGGGAAAATAAAAAATTGGGGACTAAACGATCAGGTTTGTGGAAAAAATATGATTTTTTTATTTTCACCCCCGGCGTTATAAACTTCTGTGAAGCACTTGGGGGTTCAAAGTGCTCACCACACATCTAGATAAGTTCCTTAGGGGTCTAGTTTCCAAAATGGGTCACTTGTGGGGGGTTTCCACTGTTTAGACACATCAGGGCCTCTACAAATGCGACATGGCGTCCAGCCAATTCCGCGTTGAAAAAGTCAAACGGAGCTGCTTCCCTTGCGACCTCTGCCGTGCGCCCAAAAGTGGTTTACCCCAACATATGGGGTATCGGCATGCTCAGGATAAATTGCACAAAAACTTTTGGGGTCTTGTTACCCTTGGGAAAATAAAAATTGGGGTGAAAAGATCATTTTTGTGGAAAAAATATGATTTTTTATTTTCACGGCTCTACGTTATAAACTTGTGTGAATCACTTTGAGGTTCAAAGTGCTCACAACACATCTAGATAAGTTCCTTAAGGGGTCTAGTTTCCAAAATGGGGTCACTTGTTGGGGGTTTCCACTGTTTAGGCACATCAGGGGCTCTCTAAACGCGACATGGCATCCAGCCAATTCTGCGTTGAAAAAGTCAAACAGCGCTCCTTCCCTTGCGACCTCTGCCGTGCGCCCAAAAAGTGGTTTACCCCCACATATGGGGTATCAGCATGCTCAGGACAAATTGCACAAAAACTTTTGCGGTCTTGTTACCCTTGGGAAATTAAAAATCGGGGTGAAAGGATAATTTTTGTGGAAAAAAAATGACTTTTTTTTTTTCACGGCTCTACGTTATAAACTTGTGTGAAGCACTTGGAGGTTCAAAGTGCTCACCACAATCTAGATAAGTTCCTTAAGGGGTCTTGTTTCCAAAATGGGGTCACTTGTGGGGTGTTTCCACTGTTTAGGCACATCAGGGGCTATTAAACGCGACATGGCATTCAGCCAATTCTGCGTTGAAAAAGTCTAACGGCGCTCCTTCCTTTGCGACCTCTGCCATGCGCCCAAAAAGTGGTTTACCCCCACATATGGGGTATCGGCATATTCAGAAGAAATTGCACAACAAATTTTGTGGTTCATTTTTTCTTTTAACACTTGTGAAAATAAAAAAAATTGGTTCCGAAGTAAAGCTTTTGCAAAAAAAGTTAAATGTCAATTTTTTCCTTCCACATTGCTTCAGCACCTGTGAAGCACCTGAAGGGTTAATAAACTTCTTGAATGTGGTTTTGAGAACCTTGAAGGGTGCAGTTTTTAGAATGGTGTCACTTTTGGGTATTTTCTATCATATAGACCCCTCAAAGTGACTTCAAATGTGATGTGGTCCCTAAAAAAAAAATGGTGTTGTAAAAATGAGAAATCGCTGGTCAACTTTTAACCCTTATAACTTCGTAACAAAATAAAATTTTGTTCCCAAAATTGTGCTGATGTAAAGTAGACATGTGGGAAATGTTATTTATTAAGAAATTTGTGTGACATATCTCTCTGATTTAAGGGCATAAAAATTTAAAATTTGAAAATTGCTAAATTTTCAAAATTTTCACCATATTTCCATTTTTTTTCATAAATAAACACAAGTCATATCAAAGAAATTTTACCACTAACGTGAAGTACAATATGTCACGAAAAAACAATCTCAGAATCAGCCGGATTCGTTAAAGCGTTCCAGAGTTATAACCTCATAAAGTGACAGTGGTCAGAATTGTAAAAATTGGCCCGGTCATTAAGCTGCAAAATGGCTCTGTCACTAAGGGGTTAAATAAATCTGTCATTGCACAAGAATTTTTCTACAGAAAGGCAACTTTGCGAAGATTTTCCACAACATGTATAACTGGTTGATGGATTTAATAATTTTAGTTGATGGTGGTCAAGTCCATTTAACCCTTTGGTGACTGAGTAAACCAATTTTAACATTAGTGACCAGGCCAAATTTTTAAATCTGACCAGTGTAACTTCATGTGGTAACAACTCTTATACGCTTCTCAGCGTATCCTAGTTATTCTGAGATTGTTTTTTCGTGACACATTGTGCTTTATGTTAGTGGTAAATTTAGGTTGATATGTTTGGTGGAAATATCGGAATTTTAACAAAAATTTTGAAACATTTGTTATTTTTAAGCTTACAATCTTTACATCCTTAAACCAGTTAGTCATGCTGTACAAAATAATTAATAAATATTATTTCCCACATGTCTACTTTACATCTGCATCACTTTTCAAACGTTATTTTATTTTGTTAGGATGTTAGAAGGGTTAAAAGTTTAGTAGCATTCTCTCATTTGTTCAAGAAATTTACAAATCCTGTTTCTTCAGGGACCTTTTCAGATTTAAATGGACTTTGGGGAGTCTAGACATTAAAAAACCCCAAAAGTGATACTATTTTAAAAAACAGCACCCCTCAAATGCTTCAGAACTGTTGTCAGTAAATGTTTTAAGCCTTCAAGTGCTACACAAGAATATATGCAAAGTCGAATAAAAAAAATTGTCATTTTTACTCCAAAATATTTTCACTTTTTCAAGAATAGCACAAGAAAATGATCCCCATAATTTGTTACTTAGTTTCTTTTGAGCGCACTGATACCCCATATGTGGTCAGAAACCTCTGTTTGGCCAAACAGCAGGGCTCGGAAAGCTTGACTGAAATAGATAGCGGTGCCATGTCGGATTTGCACGGTCTCTAAAGTGCCCAAACAGCAGAAATCCCCCACAAGTGACAACATTTTGGAAACAAAACCCCTCCAGGGGTATTTTGAGCATTTTGAACTCACAAGCACAACACAGAATTTGTTAACATTAGGCTATTATATTGAAAAAGCAACATTTTCGTGAAAATTTTTTCACTTTTTTCACAAAAATGTTGCTTTAGCCCTACATTGTTCACTTTTACGAGAGGTAACATGAAAAAGTAGAATGCAAAGATTGTTTCCCACTTTCTTCTGAGTGTGTCGATACCCCACACGTAGTCAAAAAGTTCTGTTTGGACACACGGCAGGGCTCGGAAGGGAAGAAGAAACCTTTGGTATTTGGAATGTAACTTTGGCTGGAATAGATTGTAGACTCCATGTTTCATTTGCAGAACTCCTAGAGAACGAAAACAGAAGAAACCCCCACAAGTGATGCCATTTTGGAAACAAGACCCATGAATGAATTGATCTAGGGGTGCTTTGAGCTTATTGAATCTGTAGTTGCTTCACAGAACTGCTTAAAATGTGGATGTGATTTTTTTTTTCTGTTAAAATGTTGTTTTAGCCCCAAATTTATAATTTTCACAATGGGTAACAGAAAAAAATGGACCCAATGATTTGCTACACAATTTCTTATGAACACGAAGTAACCCTACATGTCAAAAACAGATGTTTGGCCACATATCAGTGCTCGGAAAAGAAAGAGCACTATTTGATTTTTGGAGGGTATATTTGTCTGGAATAGATTGTAAATGCCATGTCACATTTGCAGAGCCCCTGATGTGCCAAAAAAAAATCCCACAATGACCCTACTTTGGAAACTAAACCCTTCAAGGACTTCATCTAGTGGTATAATAGACCCAATAATTGTTATACAATTGATCTACTGGTATAATAGACCCAATAATTGTTTTACAGTTTTTACCAAACGTGGCAGTACCCCATATGTGGTTGTACACTACTATTTGAGCTCACGGCAAGGATCAGATGGGAAGGAGCGCTACTTGGCTTTTAGAACGCAGATTCTGTTTAATTAGATTGTTAGCTCCATTAGTCGAGCCCCTGAGGTGCCAGATCAGCAGAAACTCTCCCAGGTGACCCCATATTGGTAAGTTCACTGCTTAAGAATTCATCTGGTGTTTTAGTGATAAAAATGTAATTTTTTATTTACTGCAAATTTGTCAGTTAGACGAGGGTTAATAGGTGAAACTGCACCTCACAATTTATTGCACAATTTCTCTTGAAATGGCCCATATGTCGTCAGAAACTACTGTTAGGCTATAAGTCAGAGCTGAGAAGGCAGGAGGTCTATTTGGGTTTTGGAGCACAGAATTTGCTCAAATAGTTTCTGGGCGTCATTTGTGGAGCCCCTAAGGTGCCAGAACAGCAGAAAAAGTGACCCTATTGTAGAATTTGCACCTATCAATAAATTAATTTAAATAATAAATTCATTTACAGCTGCAGTGACTATTGTGACATCCATGCTGTGCTTTATTCTGGAGAATTGCAAATATGCCAGTTTAATGTCCATAGAGCCACCATATAATGTAGCATCCCCATCAGGGCCGGCTCCAGGTTTTTATGGGCCCCGGGCGAAAGAGTCTCAGTGGGCCCCTTTAACACAGACCACGATTCATTATGCACAGATACTGCAGAGAAATATAGGTATAGTACAATGCCAAACACTTCACTTCTTCCATTACATGACTGATATCTATTGTAAATTGTACAATAGCTCAAAAGCCGCCAAATCCTCACAGCACACAGTACAGACTGGACAGTACAGTCCTCCATACAATATTATGGGCACCACATAGTCCTCCATACACTATTATGGGACAAATATAATGCTCCATAAAGAATATTGAACCTCAAATAATGCTCCATACAGGATACTGGTCCCCATATAATGCTCCATACAAAATATGGAGCTCTCCTCTGCACTGTGCTGCATTCTGCGCTGTTACGGCTCAGGAAAGGGCGCTGTGGAAAGATTCCCCAACATCATCATCATTGCCTCCCCATCATCATCATCATTGCCTCCCCATCATCATTGCCTCCCCATTATTATCGCCTCCCCATCATCTTCGCCTCCCCGTCATCATCATCATCTCCTCCCCATCATCATCATCATCGCCTCCCCATCATCATCGCCTCCCCATCATCATCATCATCATTGCCTCCCCATCATCATCGCCTCCCCATCATCATGATCATTGCTTCCGGGCCCCGGCTCCTCACCACCATCACTGCCTCCCCCCACCACCATCACACATACAGCACCACACACAGACAGCACCGCAGCACTCTCTCACATACACACACACTGATATATACACACACACACCTCACCTGTCCGGCATCCGCGCTCTCTTTGTCACAGCCGGCCGCTGAATGATGCTGTAAGAGGAAGCGCCGGCGCCCTGCAGGCGCCCCCTGGAGCCCGGAGCTGCGGCAGTGGAGGCACGGGGAAAGGTAAGTATTGTGCCGGCTGCTGCTGGGGCCCTGAGCAAGCGGGTGGGGCCCAGTGGTACCGCTCTCATCCGCTAACGGGCGCCAGGGTGCCTGACGGTGAGTTGGCCCCCCACCTGCTCAGGGCCCCGGCACTTGCCCGGGTTTGCCGGGTGCTAACGCCAGCCCTGATCCCCATACATTGTGCCCAGCTAGTGTTTTTGGCAACATGCACCCCATAAATTGTTAATTGGGCTCTCCTCACTAAAGTAAGGCTGCTTACTGTGTATGTTTTAGGCACAGTGGGGCTCAGAAGGAGGGAAGCATTTGAATTTGGGAGTGCAGATTTCATTGGATTTTATTTGAGGGAGTGTTGGACACATGTCACTTTTTCAGTCTTTGTTCTCCCAGTAACAAGGGAACCCCTAAATTTCCTTTGACAGATGATACACCTAAGTGGGGGCTGGTTTTATGAGGGAAAAATTAGGTGTTTTATTGGTCACATTTTGGGTAGATAATATGTTTTGATCTCTTCTAGTGTAAAGGTACTGCCACACTAAACAATCCCGCTAGCGATCACGATAACGACGCATACTAATGCGATCGCTAGCGGGATTGTTTCTATATCGCTAAGTGCGGCCACATTTAGCGATATAGTTAACGACGCTATCGCCGTTAGCGATCTTCTTAACGACTTTAGCGGTACAAAAGTACCGCTAAATCGCTAAGAAAAGGTGCCACACTAGCGATATATACTTACCCAGCGGGAGCGCCGACGAGAAAATAGGGTCCGGAACGATTCCAGCGACGAGCGAGATCACAGCAGGAAGCTCGTCGCTGGCAGCTGCCGCACTGAACAACATCGCTAACGGGATCGCTAAATAGTGACGTTTTTTAGCGATCCCGTTAGCGATATTGTTCAGTGTGGCATACCCTTAAGGCTGGAAGCACAATCTTTTGTTCTGCACTAAGCACTTATGTTGGGGTTTCCATGTAAATCCCCAAAAAATGCGATTCAGAACCTTGAAGGAACCACCCTCCATAATGAGATAGATGGGACACCACTGGAAAATGATGTGACACCATCAGGACAGACACCAGACGGAGTCAAAAGTGACTCCATATGCCTCGTAAGTGACTGGTTCCATTGGGGGTTTTGTTGGAATCACGGTTTTAGGAATTTACACAGAAACCGCTATGTAAGCACTCACGCCCCCCGGAAGAAAGCAAGCGCCGAAACGCGTGTAGAAGAGCTGGCAGCACGTTTTACTTAGGTAAATAATGCTGATATTCTTTGATTTTGTGACGCACCTTATCTTTGCCATTAGCATATTCGCTCTCAACATTGTCACATTGTCTTTTTGCACTTCCAGCACATTATTTTTCTCTTTATTGGCTCACACATCTTATGCTGCATTATTCAGTAATTGTCATTGCAGTTTTTTGTACACAGTTTTTTGCACTTACCTTTTTATATATATTTTTATATTCACAATGTGATTTGTTTTCACCTGATTTCTCATGACATACAGTATGTTATACTATTAGGGTGCTATCATGTTATTTGTATATTGAATACAAATTTTTGAACATTATGCAATATTAATTAATTATTAACCTATCAAGAGCATAATGAATTTTTTAATATAATTATTATTATATGTGTTACGTGCTCCATTACCTGGCTCAGCTATTATTATTCTTGATTTTATTATTCAGTATTACTAATAAAATTTTGTTTTTATTGATATTACTATTTTATTGGTCTTTATTGCACGTCCTTTTTATGACCCATATTTATATGTGTGTTGACCTTTATTTTTTATACAATTTGTTCTCTCTCTGATAATATATGTAAGCGCTCAGCAGACAGTGCAGGATAAATGTGAGCCAAGTCTTATTCTGATTTTAGAGAGGCAGAATGAACAAATAAAGGAGTACAAGAACAGTTCTTATTTTTATTTTTGGGACATTCCTCATGCAGTATAAGTGATAAGACGACTTTATTCTTAGGGTCGATACGATTACATCGATCCCAAAATTTATATATTTTTTTTTGCTACTATCACACACTAAAAATGCATTTTAATAAAAAAAAATGTTATTTCATCTCCATTTTCTGAGAGCTATAACTGTTTTATTTTATTTATTTATTTTATTGTGAGCAGAGCTGCATGACAGCTTTTTTTGCACGACAAGTTGTAGATTTTTATGGTACCATTTTGGAGTACATAACGTTTTTTGATTGGTAATTATACAGGTTTTGCAAACGCTGAAAGCACAAAAAACAGCAATTCAAATATTGTTTTGATCTTATGCCGATTGCTGTGCGGTAAAGGAGAAGACTGATTTGTTCTTGAAGTCAGTACGATTATAGCTATCAAATTTAATTTTTTCAATTATTTGCTGCTTTTTTTTAGATAAATAGCAATATTTTACAAAAATGAATTTATTTTTACATCATCATATTCTGAGACTTTTTTCATTTTTTTCCCAAATGAGCCATATTAGGATTTGTTTTTTCAGGAAGTTTTGACGTTGTTAATATATTTAATTACAGCGTTATTTAAGGTGTTAATTGGCTTCAAAACCGTCAGGGGCAGATACGGCAGGGTGTCAGCTGCCATGTACTGATGTTACCAGTGGGAATTGTGCCCGCGGGGGAAGCATGATTCACTTATTCCTGACCGCCATAGTAAATCGGCGATCCAGAATAAGGCAACATTAATGACCGCTGTTTTAATGCATATAGCTTCTTTGGTGGTGATTTAGGAATTATGTGGAAGGAGCAGGCGAGCTACAAGGGCTCATTTTTACTTAGAAGAGGCTTATGGTGCTGAACTTTGGTGGGCATGGTGGTTAACCCCTTCCCGACATGCGCACAACATGTCCCTCGCCGTGTAGCTAAGCAGTACTGTACAGCCACATATGGGTTATTTCTACATTCAGCAGAAATTGTGGGACAAATGTTGGTGCCATTTTTACACATTACCCTGTATTTAAATGCAATCTTGGAGGTAAAAATGTCGTTATTTTTTCTTCACTGCAGAATGGTATAACATTCTGTGACACTCCTGTGGTGTCAATATGATCACTGCTCCCCTAGATGAATTCATGGAAAGGTTTAATTTGTAAAAATTGGTCACTTATGGGAGGTTCTGCTGTTCTTGCTCCTCAGGATCTCTGCCAATGTGACATGGCACCCTTAAACCAGTGTAGCAAAAACTGTACTGTAATATGGCGCTCCTTCCCTTCTGAGCTTTGCACTGTGCCTCAAAAGTAGTTTTCGAGCATACATGGGTATTGGTATTTGGTGTCTATTTTCTCTTGTTACCCTTGTGAAAATACAAAATTTGGATCTAAAAAACATTTTTGTGGGAAAAAATGTGATTTTTTTTATTTTCATGGCTCAACTTTATAAACTTCAGTGAAGCATCTGGGGTTTCAAGGTGCTCACCACACATCTAGATAACATCCCTGAGGGGTCTATTTCCCCAAATAATGTCACTTGTGGGGAATCCACTGTTTAGGCACATCAGCGGCTCTCCAAACACAACATGGTGTCCGCTAATTATGCTAGTAAATTTTACATTCAAAAAGTCAAATGGTGCTCCTTCCCTTCATCTCCCTGCCGTATGCCCTGAAGCACCTGAAGGGTTAAAAAACTGCTAAAAGTTTTTAGAATGGTCACTTTTTGGTATTTTCTGTCATATAGGGCTCTCAAAGTAACTTCAAATGTGATGTGGTCCCTAAAAAAAACGGTTTTGTAAATTTTATTGTAAAAATGAAAATTCGCTAATCAACTTTTAACCTTTAGGGTATGTTTCCACGGCTCTGAATGGCAGCGCTTAGGACGCAGTGGATACCCACTCTGTCCAAAGAGCTGCCGGTCATATCAAAGAAATTTTACCACTATCATGAAGTACAGTATGTCACGAAAAAACATTCTCAGAATTAGTGGGATCCAAGCCTTCTAGAGTTACAACCTCATAAAGTGACAGTGGTCAGAAATGAAAAAAAGTTGGTCTGGAAGGTGAAAAACAGGCTTCGGGGTGAAGGGGTTAAGCAGAGGAGTGATCTTCGATATTACATTGGTGCCCTTCAAGTTTACTGGTTTTGCTTGAATGGCAAGTTAGTGCGTGCCACCCCTTTAGGACAGACAACTGCACATTCATGAATCCCAATGGAATAGCACTTCTATTGTTGCCATTGTTGCACTCTGGAGAATTAAATAAATCTGTAGGCATAAATCTTGTGCCCAGTGCTTTAAACTAATCCATTATAATAAGTAAAGTGATTGTCAATCAAGTACATTATCAAATGAGATTGTTATCTGAAGGGTAGTGACTACTAAAGGGCCCGTCTCACATAGCGATCTCGCTACCGAGATCACTGCTGAGTCACTAGTTTTGTGACGCAGCAGCGATCTCACCAGCGATATCGCTGTGTGTGACATTCAGCGACGATCAGCGCCCCTGCTGGGTATCGCTGATCGTCGCTGAAATGTCAGGACATTTTTTTGATCGCTGGTCTCCCGCTGACAGGCACTCATCGCTGCGTGTGACAGGCGGGAGACCAGCGATCCGCTGGTAACCAAGGTACACAGCGGGTTTCCAGGCGTGGGTCTGTGCCTAGAAACCCGCTGTGTGCCTTGGATACCAGCGCCCTGATGCAGGGAGCTGGTATCCAAGGTACACAGCGGGTTTCCAGGCACCGCGCAGCGCTTGGAAACCCGACGTGTACCTTGGTTACCAGCTCCCTGCATCAGGGCGCTGGTATCCAAGGTACACTGCGGGTAACTAAGCGATGTTACCCGCAGTGTCGCTGTCCCAGATCGCTGCCTGAGCTGCCTGTTTGGCAGCTCAGCAGCGATCATGTAGCGATACACCAGCGATCCTGACAAGTGCATATCGTTGTCGGGATCGCTGGTGTATCGCTATGTGAGACCCAGCCCTTAGAGCTTCCTAGAATTACGCTGTAGCTTGTGGCTGCGGTTTTAATAAACATTCGCTATAATAAGGACTCAGAGAATACTTAAGTATGAAAATCTTTATTTCAATCCAATGTAATTCAAACAGCAAACAAAAAATTCAGAAAATTTCATTTTAAGTGAGTACCAATGAAATTGAGCAGCAAACCACAATAAGTAACAAGTACATTTACTAGCCCACCCACAAAATTCATTCTCCGGTATCTACTATATATTTAATGCTACATGATTTGGAATACACACAAACAAAGTGCAATTGTCTCATGAAACTTAAACATTTACTTTTTTCAATTATGCCACTTTCTAGCATATTTGCACAATGTGTGCTAGATAAATGAAAAAACTAAATGATGCTCCAAAATCAGAAAAAGATGCCATGTTGATAAGATATTGAAGTAAAGTGTCAGAAGGAAAGTGTCACAATTCGAGTTAAAAAAAACTGTATGTAATCACATTTAAGAGGAATCTTATATAGAAATGCTCACATTTTTTGGTAAAGTTAAATAAAAAGATAAATAAAAAAGACAAATAAAAAAATGAATACTGTGAATATTGTGCATATTCAGCCAGCTGGTGAAAGAGATTTCTCATTCAAACCATGATAGAGCAATTTCTTGTTTTTATATTGAGCCCCTTGCTTTTAAAAGTGCTCAAGAATTGCTCATACAGGTGATGTAAAGAAATCGCTTCCCACAGCTCCTGATCTTTACAGAACCAGTAATCAGGATTTTCTACCCCAAACTAATGGTATGTTTTAAAGGCTCTTTAATGCTGAGTAAGTCTTTACCTTTCTTGTAGAAATCAATTTTGCAGTTTTGGAGAAATCCAGTTTAAATGGTATGCTAATGAGCTGCAAGTGCAGCTGTGCTGGAGAATGCACTTGCAGTTCTCTTGATCTCTCTCTCTACTCCCTGCCTCCTGTCCTTGGCTTTCAAGTCAGTGACTTGTGTCAGTAACAGGAGGCAGGCAGTGGGCTGGGAAAGGCTGGAATCACACACAGCGACTAAAAAAGCTGACCGTTTTAGTCGGTCGATAATCGGATTAAAATTTCATGAACATTGATGCGACTAGCATCCGATTTTTTGTAGTTGATGCGATTTAGTCGCATCTGACCGTAGTTGTCACATCCGATTTACATCCGACTTGCGAGAATTTCTCGCAGGCTTGCAAAAATGACATATAATGGATCCAAAAGAATAGTATTTAAATCACAATAGAAAGAATAGATATATACACATAGAAAACATATATATATATATATATATATATATACACACATGTCATTGTGACATGTGTATATATATATATTTATAGTTCCTAGACTTCTACATACTGTACTAGCCGCTAATTCAATTGCCGGCTTTAGTGAAATCCCAGAAGCCGACATGAAATGATACATTGTTTTGACACAGTTAACCATGTAATTTCAAGTATTTTGATATATGTTTTAAACTTACAATTACATAAGTATATTTGTGCAAAATTTCAGACATGTAGGGGTTAATTAAAGGTGTAAATTCGTTGTAAAAAAATGGTTTTTTTTACAACGAATTTACACCTTTAATTAACCCCTACATGTCTGAAATTTTGCACAAATATACTTATGTAATTGTAAGTTTAAAACATATATCAAAATACTTGAAATTACATGGTTAACTGTGTCAAAACAATGTATCATTTCATGTCGGCTTCTGGGATTTCACTAAAGCCGGCAATTGAATTAGCGGCTAGTACAGTATGTAGAAGTGTAAGAACTATATATATATATATATATATATATATATATATATATATATATGTCACAATTATATATATATATATATATATATATATATATATATATATATATATATGTGGATTCTATGTGTGGATATGTATTGATTCGATTCTTTATTAAAGCTGTCAGTGTGCTTTTACAGTATAGGCAGGGATGAATTGCCGGCTTTTCTAAAGGACACTGATGCGATTTAATCGCAAGTCACACGTGCGGTCCGTTTGTAATCCGATTTTTCATCGCTCCCATAGACTTGCATTGGCGATAGTCGACCCACAATCGGTGACAATCGCAGCATGCTGCGATTGCACTCGGACGTTTAAAACGGACCACAAAAAATCTGATACTGGGAGCTGCTCCATAGATTAACATAGGTCCGACTGCAATGCGATTTTTCATCGCATTGCAGTCGTCCGATTTTGTCGCCAGTGTGACTTCAGCCAAAGAGCTACAACTGCAGTGACCGCCCCTCTGCACTTAAAATAATAGAAAAACAGATTTCTATAAGAGAGGTAAGGATTTTCTCAGAAATAAAGTGCCTTTACTTACATGTCATTGGGTGTATAAAATCCTGAAGTCCATGAAAATGAAGACTCCGCAGAGTGGAGAGTACTGGTTATGTGCTAAGGGTCCTACATTTCATGCAGTCACATTACATTGCAGCTCACAAAAATAGAAAAAAAAAGTTTAAAGGTCTTTGGAAATCATTTAAGGCACTTATTTTCTGCTTAAATATAGAAACCTAAACATACATTTTTCTGAAAGAGGTAAAATTGTACTTTGTGTTTTCATAAGAGCAAGACGCACATATGAAACATTTACATAAAAGTATACTATTCACCATATAAAAATTGAACAAATTTTTCAAAAAATGTACGCTTAAAAAACACTAAAATAGGAACAATCTCAGTCTAGCTTAAGGTTTTTGGATTTCTCCACTGTTACATAATAAATAACATAACATAAATGGGGGAAGGGTGAAAAGTAGAGCTGTACAATGCAAAGAGCCGTCATGGTAAAAAAAAAAAAAAAACTTGGAAAAATTGAGTTTTGTATTATTGCGCCATCTAGTCGTTATATGATTAAAGTAATCATACGCGATAAATCCAACTCGTAAGACCATGTTCACATGATCAGTATTTTAACTCAATATTTGTACGCCAAAATCATGAGTGGGTGATAAATGCAAAAATGGTGCACGTGTTTCTATTACACTTTTCCTTTGGTTTTGGCTTACAAATGTAAAATACTGAATGTGTGCACGTGGCCTAAGTAATTTGCACACAGCATTGCTGGGCATTAAATTGAAAAAAATACAAAGATTTAAAAAAAAAATCATTTTTTAATTCTATAAGAAACAAAGACGGGCATCTCTGAAGCAAATGGAAAAGATTTTTAAATAATACTGTTTTTTCTATTCCTCGTGGGATAGTAGATTTAGCGTCAAATGCCAATCACGCTGGAATACAAAAATCAAGAAAAAAAAAATCTGTAGTCCATACTGAATACTGTAAGGTCATAGAACAGCAATTACTATTCACAGTATCAAATACCTTGAAAAAACAATAAAATAGTAAGTAAACAATGTCTAGAAGGAGCTCAATTAATGAGAATGAGTCACCCCTCCTACCCATCAAACAATTAATAGCTAAACGGCAATGTATGATAAGGATGCTGAGCATGTCAGAGAAGGCTGGCCTATAGCCACGTGCAAGTGACCTTCTCCCATCAGCCATAGTTGTTACATTGCCGGATGAGCCATGATCAATAAAGTGCAGAGGGAAGTAGCAGCATATTTGCAGAACACTATGCTGTAAGGGTTCAAATAACATGCCCACCCCACCTGCAGTGTTCCAAAGTGGCTATGCTCCATTTTATGTCCCAGCTGCAGAAAAAGTAGCTGTGGATTCAATATGTAATCTAAACCTTAAGTACTGAAAGTTCATAAAAAAGAGAAAAAAAAATTAAGATTAGATTATGACCTGCCATTTCATCTCTTTGCAAAGAGCCCCCATAAAAAGGATGAGGGTTTGTGCATTCTTTGCAGATAGTAAAGAGTCAGTTCCATCCTGTCATTGAGGTAATCAATATTCTTATAAGAATGGCAAAGGAAAAAAAAAATTCAAGGAGTAGAGGCAAAAGAATAAGGCTATGTGCACACGTTCCGGATTTTTCACGTTTTTTTAGCGTATTTCCACTCCAAAAATGCTGAAAAAACCCATGCATTAAGCATCCTATTATTAGAATGCATTCCGCAATTTTAGTTGACATGCTGCGTTTTTTCCGTGAAAAAAAAAAACGCATCGCTGAAAAAAACGCAGCATGTTCATTCTTTTCCGGAATCGCAGCAATTCCGCCGCCATAGCAATGCATTGAACCGCTTACTTTCCGCATGTGGCTATGCCAACCATGCGCAAAGTGAGCGGTTCATGTGCGGATGGTACCCAGGGTCTGGAGGAGAGGAAACTCTCCTCCAGGTCCTGGGTACCATATCCCTGATAAAACAATAATTAAAATAAAAAATAGTGATATTCTCACCTTCCGGCGGCCCCCGCAGTTTTCCAGTGTCTCAGCGATGCTCCCGGCAACTCACGTTCCCAGGGATGCCTTGTGACAATGACCCCAGATGACGTAGTGGTCTCACATGATGCTACGTCATCTGGGGTCATTGTCGCCAAGCATCACTGGGAACGGGAGTTGCCGGGAGCATTGAGAGGACCAGGACGGCTGCGGGGCCGCCGGAAGGTGAGAATATCACGATTTTTTATTTTTTTTAACATTATATCTTTTTACTACAGATGCAGCAACAATAGTAATAAGTTGGTCACACGAGTCATACACTGTTTGACTTGTGTGACCGATCGCTTGGAAAACGCTAGCATTCTGCAAGCTAATTACGCTTGCAAAACGCTAGTTTTTAGCGGGAATACGCATACCAATAAAATGCGTATTTCCCGCGGCAGGGGGTGCGGGATTGCCGCTGAAATTTCCGAGGCAATTCTGATAAGTGTGCACATAGCCTTACACTTGGTGCTTCCATCATCATCATCCCTGCGTCGTGAATCCAGATGCTGGCCTCAAGAACGTTTCTCATCATCAAGCCTGGCTTCTTTAGCTCTCAAAGAAATATATCTCTTGGAGGCCACCATTGCCAGGATATCCAATGGGCTGACGTTCTCAATGTCCTCAAAGTCTGAAAGAGATAATGATACTTCCTCATCTGTTAAATCATCAGCTGTGTTGCAACGTTTTTTCTTGTGGGGCAGTGTTGAAGTACAAGGCAGTTCTGGAGATGAACACAAGGTATTCATGCCTGTGGCTTCATCCTTCACAGCCACATTATGACTAACTGTAGTGAACGCATGATATTGATTTCCAGCAGGAAAGGTCAGAGGAACTATGTTACCAGCCATATTGGAAACAACCAGCATACTAGATATCGTATGATGCTGCATTGGTGAGAATGTAACTGGTGTATGCTGATTAGGAGGGGACATGGCGTTCCTGTTTCCCTTCCGAGAGGGCGTATACTGGTCAGGGTCTTTACCATCATTGCGTAGCATCTCCGGCAAGATCCGTCTCCGAGCATTGATAAACCAGTTGCATATCTACAAGTGAAAAGAGAAAAAGATCAGCTAAACACTTACATGAACAAGCAATTATAGTATTACAGGGGGTGTATGAGATATGGAAGACCTTGCCTGGCATTGCAGAATCGCCCCATTTATGGGAATAAGGCCATGCTGCACTACCACATAGCAGTCACGAGAGGCACTATTTAAGGGGGCAAATCTTTTTTTCTTGCAATTATTTTTTGCAAGAAATACAAAATTATGGCAGATTCCAGAAAACCAATTTTTGATACCTCACCACCACTATTGTGTCATTATTATCCAACCACCCTAAAAAACTGGCTTCAAGGGAGAACCCACTATCTTAGTGGCTATTCATATACAACAAATTGTTGGGGGTTGTACCTGCAACACTGTGAGTTCAGTCTTTGCAGATAAATTTTCTTTTTCACCATCTGTTGGATAAGCGTTGTGTCTGTGCTCATACAACCAGTTGCGTAGGATATTCACAGCTGCTTTTGGCAGATTTCCTCGGCACTGCCTCTTTGCACTGGGAACTTTCAGCTCCACCTCCATGCTGTCATTCCCACTGTCAGTTGGGGCACCATCCATTTTCTTGCTTATTATTGGTCCTGTGGTGAGAAACATTGGGTGAAACAATGGTAGAGATATACACAGCATGAAAAATGTATGGGTTATATAGTGTAGAAATGGCAGTCATGAACAATCTACCAGGACTGAAAGACATAACTGCGCTACAGGAGTCCGGTTAATTCCTGAAAATGGTCTTTTCCAGAGAGTGGTGAAGGGCTACATTTACACATAATGGTCATCCTACTTAGCATAGTCTATGTACTCTGAGAAGAAGCCACCTTGCTTCATTAACACATTCCTAGTCTCACCTGTCCTCATTGGTAGACCCCCTCCCCCATTCCAAATAGTGATGATAGCTACTTGAAGAGGTTATTCTAGGTTGCTTAGGCTGGACATATGGAGTCAATAGTCCAGATATGCTGCACAAAAAAGACTTCCTTCAATGACATATCTAAAGGAAGCACCATAAATATTTGATAGATATGGGTCATAAAAGGCAATGTCATGTGCATAAGCCATAAACATGGTGAGAAATTTTTAAAAAAAGGTAAAAATAGAAGTATGTTAACTATTAACCTAATGGGACTCCTAATAAGCAGCTATAGATAGACACTCAACTGTCACAGTATTAAGGCTGGCCATACAGAAATATTGAAAACCATTGGCTTGACTGACAGCCATCTTCCTTACTCCCTCAGACTCCTAGACAGCAGCTCAGCTGAGCATTCCTGTATTCCCCATGGGAGAGTGGATTAAGCCGCAGCAATCCATTGACAAACAAGTTGTCCCGACTGGACAGAACGGATTGCTGCTGGGTCCGTTCTAACTGATGATTACTGTACATATGAACGCAGCCTCAGTTCACATGTCCGGTAATCATCACCAGTTCCAAACGGATCCAGCAGCAAGAGAAAAAAAAAGTTGTGCAGACACCTAAAAAAAAAAAAAATCTGATTTGCAACTCTAAGTAACAAATATAGTGGAGGAACTAAGATGGTCTTTGGATATATATAATTTCAAAATTGGGCAGAACCACAAATAAACCCTCACTAGAAGACCATAAAATTTAGCTTTTATTTCTGTTAAATCCCCTATGTATATACTTTATTTTAATTAACAGAAATAAAAGTTACATTTTACGGTCTTCTAGTGAGGGTTTATTTGGGGTTCTCCCCAACTTGGAAATAATTTACAACTGTTTTTTTTACCATTGACGTCCATAGAAAACAGATTCATTAAATAGCCCAGGTTTCTTCAATTTGAAAGCGATCTGTTTTTTTGCTTAAAAAATAACCATCGTTTTAATCTTTATTTCATGAATCAATAGTACACATGAAAATAAGCAACTTTGTAATGTATCTTATCAGAGAAATCTGCTTCTTTCCCTTACACAAGTGATCAGTCATCAAAATTGTCAATTCTGGGGTAAAGTGTGTATTCAGTGAAGACTTTCCCATTACTGAGATAGGAGATGGCGGCTACTACTGGTAAGATTCTATGTAGATGAGGGGAGGAGCTCTGCCTGTAGCTCCTCCCTCCTGGCAACTACATAGAATCTTACCAGTAGCAGCCGCCATCTCCTATCTCAGTAATGGGAAAGTCTTCACTGAATACACACTTTACCCCAGAATTGACAATTTTGATGACTGATCACTTGTGTAAGGGAAAGGAGCAGATTTCTCTGATAAGATACATTACAAAGTTGCTTATTTTCCTTTGTACTATTCATTTATGAAAGATTAAATGACCGTTACTCTGCAATGGATCAGTTTCCAATGGATGATTACGCGACAGCTCACATGTCCAGTAGTCATCTGTTTGAAACTGATCCAGTAAGCAAAAAGCTGATCCATTGCAAATAAAAAAAAACGGGACAGCTATTTAAACAGATCAGTTTTCCATAAACTTCAAGGTTACAAAACAGATCCAGTCGATTTTTTTTAGCCAGACAAAAAAAGTTGTGTATACATAACTAACAGATGATTACTGGACATGTGAACAGAGCCTTAGTCCTCTTGGCAGATTTGTTGCAGCAATAACAGCCCCTTTCATATAAACAGCACTGATTTCTAGTTGCAGAAACCTCTGCAACAAATCTGTCATTTGGACCAAATGATCCACTATAGCACTGAACATAGAATCAATACATCTGTGGGGTGTGGGATCCCCCTAAAAATGGATCATTGAAAGTAAACTTTCCTCACTGACAGACTGTTTCTTGGAACTTGTGGAGTCTCCCTCCTCCAGCTGTCACTTCAGAGTCTCCAATAAAGCACAGCCCGAATCTGCAGGGGCAGGTAGGGAGACATCACAGGCTGCAAAGTTTCTTGTGTGTCTTTGTTCAGCCCATCGCCCAGGTCTGGACCTAGCGCACACAAGAAACACTTGCCACCGTGCTTATGTCAGCGCTGTTTGTGAAGGAGCAGATCACAATCTATGGTTCCCCATCAGCCTCTTCCCAGAGTGGCCCCACAGGGATTACTGACAGCATGACCACAGGCTAACAAGAGCGTAAGAAAAGTCACAGCATCTCCAATCCCGAACCTTTCAGAAACATTCCCACACGTGTTTATCCCACTGCAGGGACAACGGCCCTTTAACATCACAGCAATGGTACAAGCTCACTGTGACAGTGTAAGGAAGAAGTATAGACTTACCAGATGGGATGTAGCAAATACTCAGGTCTCACTGGGGCTTGGATCCTTGATCCTGGAAGACTTTAGTCCTGGTGGTCTGTAGTCCTGGTGGTCTGTAGTCTGGTGGTCTGTAATCCTGGTGGTCTGTAATCCTGGTGGTCTGTAGTTATGGAGGTCCTTAGTCCTGGGGCTCAGGTGAGATCAGTCACAAATTGTGAAAGTTCTGTAATCTCAGGACATAAGGTGACAGTTTTATCCTCCAGGTTCTGGGCGGGTATTTTTTGAATTGGCGCTGTGATTGGCCGGCTCTCTGGGGGGCTCTGGTGACAACTTTGTCACTTATTATCTTGGCCATTCTTTATCCATTCGTATGCAATTAACTTTAGTTTCAATTGATTTGAATACAGTTGTTATCATGCAAAGGTGGTCTAGAGGAGACATTTCCCTCCAATCCTGCAGCTCTCCTCACATGCCTGTGACACATGGCAGAGTGACAAATGTCCTGTGTGGGCACACATGAGCCAAGTGTGCTTTACTACGTACAGAAGAGATGACATGCAGTCAGTTTTCTGTCATAGTCACAGTTCTGCAGCAGATATGGGATTTCTCAGGTCATAGCTACAGCCACTGACACATAATCCTCCAAAATCGTCATCTCCACTTTGTGTATCATATGAGGAGATTTTTGACATTTTTTTCTCAAATTTTTTTCCTCAAAATTTGAAAAACTACAGAAGGGGAAAAAGCGCATGACATTATTTTTTTTAAATACATTTTGAAGTAAAAGTCTCCAAAAATTCATCTCAATCTCTTCTAAACCTCTTCAGATAAAAAAAAAATGTCCTCCCAAAAGACTGTTTCTTGAAGCAACTCACCTTTAAACACTTAACAAACCCAGTGTGAACAAAAATAGATATGTGTCCAAGAGTAGGTATAAAAAAAGTTCAGTTTCATCCAGAAAAGTGTGAGGATTTTTTCTCACGTATCATCCATTTACAACCCATTTTTTACAACAGTGGCCATTAACCATTTACAGTTCCCTAAGGTACAGAATTGCAATATATTCCTGAAAAATCGGATGTTACACTGCGGCTCCGTGTGGCATCTGATGTGCGCACCCATAGACCTGAATGGGCGAGTCTCATGCTGCCGTGCTTGTGCATGCTGCCATTTTTTCACATTCAGAAAACAATCGGGCATCTTCTCCGCCGTATTGAATAACATTGGTCCGAGTGCTGTCCATTGTGTAGCTGGACTGAAAATACGGTGGTGTGAACAAGTCCTTATAGGTATAAAGTAATAAAGGGATATTTCTCCGTCTACACAAACATTTACTGATGGCATATGTTATATTTGTAATATACTTGTTACTCCCATAATGTCTTCATTACACTTTTCCAGGGATCTAGTGTTTGCTCTGGATATCATTGGTTACAAATACAAATGAACGTGCCTGATGAAATTACTGTAGTGTATCTACTGCAACACGGCTTTTTTTGTGATGTCAGCCATTTTGACAAAAAAAGAAAATGTAGGACAGCATTCAATTAGCTGATGCAAAATTCAGTGATGTGATGTGGATTCAGAAATTCTCTTTCTCACTGTTTTGAACTTATCACAAAGGACTGCATAACTGGCGCCATTACTAGTTAATGTGGGATGAAATAAAATGTCTAAAAAAGTGACAAAATGTTCCCACCTCGGCCATCTTTCCTTTCATTCAAGCGCTCCTATGTTCTCTTTGTTGTCCTCTCTCTCCATGCCACCTACAATAAAATATGCCATACTTTGTTTTTGACAGGTTTTTGATGTGAGAAACACTTAATTTCTTGCATTTGCGCGTGGATTTGTCTATTAGTCAAAACTAGAAATGGATCCTAGAAAGAGGCAAAATATAAACTAATGAGCGACATATTTCCTAGATCAGCCATACATTACACCTTCTCAGTTAGGCCTCTTTCACACATCCGGTGTGCGCCTGACAGCGCCCCGGCATTTAGCCGCAGCGCCGCATCAGAAAACCTGATGCGCCGCTTGCGCCGCATGCGTTATTTTGCCGGATGGTTTCTGATGCCCGGAGACATCAGGGGAATCCGGCAAAAAAAAAAAACGTTACATGCTGCGTTTTGTCCGGCCGCCGGAATGTACATTTCCGCCGCATCCGGACAAAATCGCATACGACGCATTGACATGCGGCGCCATCCGGCGCTAATGCAAGTCAATGCAAAAAAACCCGCAAGCGGCGCATCAGGTTTTCTGATGCGGCGCTGCGGCTAAATGCCGGGGGCGCCGTCGGGCGCACACCGGATGTGTGAAAGAGGCCTAATGGAGATACATTGATTACATACAGACTTGCAGCATTGTTTTTACCCCCTTTAGGATGCAGCTAATTTTTCTTTTTTATTTTCGCTTTTTTTTTTCATTTATTTCATTAAAGAGCCATAACGTTTTTATTTTTCCGTCTGCATAGCCATATGTGAGGTCGTTTTTTTGTGGGATGAGTCGTAGTTTTGATTGACATCATTTATTTTACCATATTATGAACTGAGAAATGGGAAAAAAATGCTAGTGAGGAGAAATGATGAATGAAACACAATTCCATCAGTTTTGGGGGGTCTATTTTGTGGCAATAATTCTATGGTAAAAATGACCTTGTGAACATAATTCTGCAGGTCGCTACCATTATTGCGCTTCCATGCATACATAGTTTTGTCTTTTACTATTCCAGCGGTTGAAAAAAATTCTGAACTTTGTAAAAAAAAATGCAATTTGGTTTATGCTGCCATTTTCCAGAACTATCTGAGGGCTTGTATTTTGCACGCTGAGATAATTTCAGGCTGCATACTAGTCTTTTTTATTGCCTTTTTGGTGGATGCACCTCTACAGGTTACTGATTTATATTTTAACAGACTTTATGTATGTGACGATTCCAAATATGTAGATTTTTAAAATTTTTATATTTTTAACTTGGGAAATGTAGGAGAGATTCATGTTTTATACCACGTGCGATTTTACTACGCGCATTAATCAGCATAGATATACCATAAGAAAGAAGAGGATGGATCTACCAGTCCCCAAACATTTTGTGGAGTTAAAACATACAGAGAAGGATTTGAGATTCAGAATATTAGATATGGTACCAGTACAGAAAAGAGGGGGAGACAGGGAGCGTATGCTGAAACGAAAAGAACTAAAGTGGATATATGAGTTAAATACATTTAGGCTATGTGTGCACGTTCGTGAATTGCTGCGGAAATTTCCGTGGCAATCCCGCACCTCCCTGCCGCGGGAAATACGCATTTTATAGGTATGTGTATTCCCGCTAAAACCTAGCATTTTCCAAGCGATCTGTAGCATCGCTTGGAAAACTGATTGACAGGCTGGTCACAGGAGTCACACATAGTGTTTGACAAGTGTGAGCAACTTTTTGCTATTGATGCTGCCTATGCCGCATCAATAGTAAAAAGATCTAATGTTAAAAATAAAACAAAAAAAATCATGATATTCTCACCTTCTGGCGGCCCCCGCAGCCTTCCCACCTCTCAGCGACGCTCCCGGTAACTCCCATTCCCAAGGATGCTCAGCGACAATGACCTCAGAAGACGTAGCATCACGCGAGACCGCTACGTCATCTGTGGTGATTCTCGCAAGGCATCACTGGGAACGGGAGTTGCCGGGAGCGTCTCTGAGTGACGGGAAAGCTGTGGGGGCCACCGGAAGGTGAGAATATCACTATTTTTTAATTTTAATTATTGTTTTAATATGGATATGGAACCCAGGGCCTGGAGGAGAGTCTCCTCTCCTCCAGACCCTGGGTACCATCCGCACATGAACCGCTTACTTTGTGCATGGTGGGCATAGCCACATGCGGAAAGTAAGCGGTTCAATGCATTCCTATGGTGGCGGAATCGCCGCGATTCTGGAAAAAGAAAGAATATGCTGCGTTTTTTTTTCCGCAGCTTGTGCACAAAAATTGCCGAATGCATTCTACTAATAGGATGCTTAATGCATGCGTTTTTTCAGTGTTTATGCGAAAAATCCTCAACGTGTTCACATAGCCTAAAACCTATGGGGTTGAATGTTGATTTTAAGACACACTCTGTCTTTTAATCCCTGAGATACTGTTGATGTATGCTTAACTCATCTAAACGGTGTAGAAAGATTTTTTTATTTTTATTTATGAAGGATAACAATTATCTATGAAATTATAACTTGTTTATCCTTCTTTTTAGATACACATTGCACAGTGTTGGATGGAGGCATAAGAACATATGGAGGATGAGTGTTGATGTAAGTTTTTGTATTTTTGTATTTTTTCATGTGATAATAACCATTGGCCAACATATATCTAATAACAGACCATGATATGGGATTGTTTAATATATATTAATATGGACCTTGGTTGAGACACCTCGGTCTTGGCAGACTGAGGAGTCACCCGAGGTATCCATAAGGTTGCGGGAGGTCACCTGAATAAGGGACTGTCAGGCATACCTGGATGAAAAAAAAAAAAAAATTCCCAAAGGTTTTACTAAATATAAATATATATGCACAGCGCTGTAATATAAGTGATGGTTGGAACTTGAAAAGTACTGTTTTGCAATTAAAATAGAGTGAATCATGATCATATGCCTTTTCCAAGATGGTGCTGAGATGCTGCATAGTGTGCACTGCGTATGATATGGGATTTTTAAATATACTTCAATTTGCACCTTGGTTGAGACTTGGCGGACTGAGGAGTCACCCGTAGTATCCATTAGGTTTCAGGAGCTCACCTGAAAAAGGGACAGTCAGGCATACCTGGATGAAAAAATAAAAATAAAAAATTCCCAAAGGAAATCGTTGACAGCAGTACTATCAATCACAGACAGCAGTGCTGTCAATCGCAGACAGCAGTACAGCTGTCTACTATCAATCGCAGACAGCAGTACTATCAATCGCAGACAGCAGTACTATCAATCGCAGACAGCAGTACTATCAATCGCAGACAGCAGTGCTATCAATCACAGACAGCAGTACTATCAATCGCAGACAGCAGTACTATCAATCGCAGACAGCAGTACTATCAATCGCAGACAGCAGTACTATCAATCGCAGACAGCAGTGCTATCAATCGCAGACAGCAGTGCTATCAATCGCAGACAGCAGTACTATCAATCGCAGACAGCAGTGCTATCAATCGCAGACAGCAGTGTTATCAATCGCAGACAGCAGTGTTATCAATCGCAAACAGCAGTACTATCAATCGCAGACAGCAGTGCTATCAATCGCAGACAGCAGTACTATCAATCGCAGACAGCAGTGCTATCAATCGCAGACAGCAGTACTATCAATCGCAGACAGCAGTGCTATCAATCGCAGACAGCAGTGCTATCAATCGCAGACAGCAGTACTATCAATCGCAGACAGCAGTACTATCAATCGCAGACAGCAGTGCTATCAATCGCAGACAGCAGTGCTATCAATCACAGACAGCAGTACTATCAATCGCAGACAGCAGTGCTATCAATCGCAGACAGCAGTGCTATCAATCGCAGACAGCAGTACTATCAATCGCAGACAGCAGTACTATCAATCGCAGACAGCAGTGCTATCAATCACAGACAGCAGTACTATCAATCGCAGACAGCAGTGCTATCAATCGCAGACAGCAGTACTATCAATCGCAGACAGCAGTACTATCAATCGCACACAGCAGTGCTATCAATCGCAGACAGCAGTACTATCAATCGCAGACAGCAGTGCTATCAATCGCAGACAGCAGTACTATCAATCGCACACAGCAGTGCTATCAATCACAGACAGCAGTGCTATCAATCGCTGACAGCAGTACTATCAATCGCACACAGCAGTGCTATCAATCACAGACAGCAGTGCTATCAATCGCAGACAGCAGTACTATCAATCGCACACAGCAGTGCTATCAATCGCAGACAGCAGTGCTATCAATCGCACACAGCAGTGCTATCAATCGCAGACAGCAGTGCTATCAATCGCTGACAGCAGTGCTGCCAAGAGGCAATCACAAATAAAAAATATACTGTATGAACAGACGCCGGGGGACATTTCCTTTTGAAGTTAGTGCTGATTTCTTGTGG
The DNA here is from genome assembly GCA_033576555.1 of Oophaga sylvatica. Classification (NCBI taxonomy): domain Eukaryota; kingdom Metazoa; phylum Chordata; class Amphibia; order Anura; family Dendrobatidae; genus Oophaga; species Oophaga sylvatica. Next base: position 719,559,943 of record JARQOD010000001.1, read on the forward strand.
CTTTATTTATTTAAATGGGATATTAGTGTTTGTACAGCACAGATAAAAATTAATTTCTTTATGTATACAAATCAGAATTACAGGATTAAGTTCTGAGAATTTTGTTTGGGGGGAAACCAACTACTGAAAAAAAAACCCAGGTGCCATTCCTGTACAAGGCACATTCATTTGCTTCATTTGCAAGTTAATTGATGAACCTCTAGAAGCTTTCAGATACTGGAGGCAAAATAAAGACTCAGTGTTTATTGTGAATATACTCCTCAACATTGAAATTGCAAAACCAAGAATCAAAGGATGGATATACATCATAATGAAATGTAAATGGTGAAAAAAAATCTCAATTTATTCAGTATCAAGTACAAGTACATGCGCAAAATTAAACACATGCTTTGACATGCTATTAATGAAGTTATGTTCAAGGAATGTTCTGCCACACTGAATACTCTTGGGCATGCAAATCATCAAGGCCCACTGCGGTCAGCTCCCTTTACAATTGCCAGGCCATGACATTCCAGATGAATTTTGGGCATCTTTTCTATTCTATTTTCTTACCATATGGGAGTGATATATAAATTAATTGGAAAACACAGATAACACATGTCCCTTTCATGGTTTTTTTTTTTTTCAAAATTGAGTCCATCCATAAAGTCACAAGAAAATTGTGTTTGTGATATAATTTTTGCTGCTGTCAATCAATGCTGCATGTGGTTCTTTATATACCAAATACAACATTCACTAGCAGTATATCCTCTTCACACCGATGCTTTTGGGCACCATTTTATTCTTAAAGGTATATAAGTATTAAACTGTTTTGAGCTGATCATAGATAGAATAACTATCAATGTAATATAAACAGTAACCACCAAATACTTTAGGATTCTCTGGTGGGAAATTCAGATACATTATTAAGCCCCAAAGGTCCTGATGGAAACCACCCCACTTGAGGTTCATCTGAAGCACAAAAATGGGCTGACCCATTTCTATGAGCAAAGGCATTAGTCATTCGTATGCCTAACTAGTGATAAATTCTTTTGGAGATCACAGTACAGTCAATATAGTAGAGATATTGAGTGGCCAACAGTAGATAACATCCGTTTGTGGAAAAGTTAAAGCCCCTGTCTCACATAGCGATATCGCTAGCGAGATCGCTGCTGAGTCACTAGTTTTGTGACGCAGCAGCGAGCTCACCAGCGATATCGCTGTGTGTGACATTCAGCGACGATCAGCCCCCCTGCCGGGTATCGCTGATCGTCGCTGAAAGGCCAGGACATTTTTTGATCGCTGGTCTCCCGCTGACAGGCACACATCGCTGCATGTGACAGGCGGGAGACCAGCGATCCGCTGGTAACCAAGGTACACAGCGGGTTTCCAGGCGCGGGGCTGTGCCTAAAACCCGCTGTGTACCTTGGATACCAGCTCCCTGAAGCAGGGAGCTGGTAACAAAGGTACACAGCGGGTTTCCAGGCACCGCGCAGCGCCTGGAAACCCGATGTGTACCTTGGTTACCAGCTCCCTGCATCAGGGCGCTGGTATCCAAGGTACACTGCGGGTAACTAAGCGATGTTTACCCGCAGTGTCCTTGTGCTATATAAAAATAAAGATTATTATTATTATAAGCCATCCAGAAATTATCTTCAATAGGAGAAGTAAATGGCAAGAAATCCTTTCTGTCCAAGTGGACAGATTGTGAACACTAAAGGGCTTGCACAGCTTTGGAAACATTGCTTTTTAAATAAAATGTATGTATTTGGGGCTAAAAAAATTTATTTGCTATTTGGTTACATTCAAACTTTTCCATTGTTTTTTATCGCCAGCCCCAGTGTTGCAGTATTGCTTGCTTGGAATGCTTTAACTGAAGTCTGCAAGCAAATGAGCTTATCCTAAAGGTTCGTTTACGTGAGCAGATAATCCTTTCAAGGATGAATGTTCATACCTCACAATTAGCAAACAATTGACTAGACTACAAAACAAGTGTAAATGTGAACTAACTGAAATGGTTGAATAAACAATTGTTATACTGTAACATCAAACATTGTGCTCCGTGTTCTCATTAACAGATATCTATTTAGGACGTTTGAGAGTCTAAAGGGTATGCCACACTGAACAATATCGCTAACGGGATCGCTAAAAAACGTCACTATTTAGCGATCCCGTTAGCGATGTTGTTCAGTGCGGCATCTGCCAGCGACGAGCTTCCTGCTGTGATCTCGCTCGTCGCTGGAATCGTTCCGGACCCTATTTTCTCGTCGGCGCTCCCGCTGGGTAAGTATATATCGCTAGTGTGGCACCTTTTCTTAGCGATTTAGCGGTACTTTTGTACCGCTAAAGTCGTTAAGAAGATCGCTAACGGCGATAGCGTCGTTAACTATATCGCTAAATGTGGCCGCACTTAGCGATATAGAAACAATCCCGCTAGCGATCGCATTAGTATGCGTCGTTATCGTGATCGCTAGCGGGATTGTTTAGTGTGGCATTTATTTTATTGTTGAATGATCGAGCAATCGCCATTTACATTACACAATTTTCTAAAGTTGAACCGGAATTTTTTTGCTTTCCTAAACTATTTCATGCAAGATGAAATCATTCAGTCACCCAACCCATTTGCATTATACAATTATCATGTATTAGGCCAGGGTCAGACATGCGAGAAACTCGCACGAGTCTCACATGTCAATAGAAATACATGCAGCCGCACGCTCCTGTCCGAGTGTCAGCAGCAGTGCCGGGTATTGACATGCGAGACTCGTGCCGCTCGGCGCCTAGAAACCCGATGTGTACCTTGGTTATCAGCTCCCTGCACAAGTGCGCTGGTGTCTAAGGTACACTGCGGGTAACTAAGCGACGTGCATCGCTTGTTACCCGCATAGTCGCTGTCCTGATCGCTGCTGAGAGCTGCCTGTTTGGCAGCTCATCAGCGATCATTTAGCGACACAACAGTGATCCTGATAAGTTCATATCGTTGTCGGGATCGCTGGTGTGTTGCTATGTGTGACGGGGCCCTTAGTCTTAAACTCTGACGAATTATCGGCCAGTGTAAATGAGACTTAACGGTATGTTCACATGACTGTATTTTTGCTCCAATTGTCTGTGAAAAAAATTGACCTCACATGGAAATTGTTAGGACCAATGTTATTCAGTTGCCCTTCCACTGTTCAGATGAATGTTTTTCCACATGGACCAGATGTCTTTGAGATAAAAATCACATCATGCACTAGATTTTTCTGTATTTTGAGTTAGCCTCGCTTATTCAAGTCTATGGGTGCTCAGAAAATATTGCATCCTATACAAAACTGTATTGCATCTGGTCTGATTTTATTCATGGCTGATGTATAAAAATGATGCCATATGGATTGCACACGAATAACAGTACAGATGAAAAATTGTCAACTTTTCAGGATAAAAATCAGGCAATTTTTTATATGCTTGTGTTAACTTAACCTAATGCCCGTCATTCACATTATATGGCTGTGGGCCAAACTAAGGTTCAGCCATCTGTTTCCGCAGTCATCCTGGCCAGCTCTCCCATACAGAGTAGTGCTTGCTTGGGCAAGCTTCCCTATGGTTTCTATGAGAGAACCTCTGACAGACATGTCAGCCAGTGGCTTATCTCCGGGAAAGCAAAAAGATCAGAAATTTGGACATGTCTGACCATTACGGTATTTCCCCGACACTCAGCTGTCCCGGGCTCCCATACATTTTAGACTCAATAAAACCCGTTGACATCGACTGGTACAGCAAACATTAGTCTAATGTGGATAGGAGGATTAAGGGGAGAGTTTGTTGATTTTTTTATCTTTTTCTGAGCTCCGTCTCAGCTGATTTATGACCACAGACCTCTTCACAGTTGAATGTGCAAGAAAACAAAGAGCCTTTAAAATACAAACTGTGGGTGAAACCCCTGGGCCCAGATGGTTTACTGATAGTCTACTACAAAAAATTTTCAGAGATCCTTCTCCCCAAAATAGTTGACCTCTTCAACTTGTACCTTGAAGGGAAACTTCCGCCTCGACAGACATTGGAGGCCTATATTGCCATTATCCCGAAGGAGGGGAAAGACGACAGCCTTTGTAGTAATTATCGACCTATTTCACTACTCAATACCAACATAAATCTGTGGGCAAAGATACTGGCCTCCAGAATTAAAGGAATCTTGGAAAGCTTATTCACCCTGATCAGGTTGGTTTCTTGGGGGAAGGGAGGGTAAAGATAAAGATAACTCTTCAAGAATCCTCCATGTTATCGCCTATGCCAGACGCTCAGGGATTCCCCTCTCAATCCTATCTACCGATGCCGAGAAGGCTTTCGATAGAGTTAGCTGGAACTTCATGGTGTGTACTGCAAAAATTTGCCTTTCCGCCCCCCTTCATAGATGCTATCATGACCCTATATGCGACTCCAACTGCCAAGGTCAGGGTGAACAGGATATTTTCGGATCCTTTTGAAATAAAAAACGGAACTAGGAAGGGCTGTCCTCTCTCCCCTTCTCTTTTTGTGCTAGTAATAGAAACCCTGATTCAGAGAATTAGATAGGAAGAAGACATAAAAGGTCTAACAGTTGGATAACTGGAAACCAAGACAGCTGCCTTCGCCGATGATCTCCTAATTCTGACTTCAAATCCAAAAAAAGCTTTCCCCAGACTTTTGAGCCTGCTTACTGAGTTTGGGATTGTCTCTAATTTTAAAATAAATATGAGCAAGTCTGAAGTTCTAAATGTCTCGGCAACTGATGCAGAAGTCTCGGAACTTAAAAAAGAGTCACCTTTCAAGTGGCCCCCGGAAAAACTAAAATACCTTGGGATCTTTTTAACTGTTGATCCATCTTCCTTGTACAAATACAACTTCTTGCCTCTTTTAGATATGCTACAAACTCTACTCAAATTTTATGACCTTCCCTATTTATCCTGGATAGGAAGGATAAACGTGATTAAATCTTACATATTCCCCAAAATTTTCTATGTCATGAACATGGTCCCTATCCCTCTCCCTAACTCGTTTTTTCTTACTGCAAATCAACTAATCACAAATTTCATCTGGAGAAATAAAAGGGGCAGGATCCCTTTAAAAATCCTCTCCCTGCCAAAAGGCATCGGAGGTCTAGGCCTCCCTGATCTTAAAGCATACTACAACGCTATACACCTCGCCCGTTGATTTAAATTAATTAAACTTAGCTCAGACAATGCAAGATCAAATTTAGAACACATCCTATTAGGGAACAAGGCCGAGATCTATCTTTGGTCCTCCAATGTCCACACTTCTCACATGCTTGACAAAATTACCTTAAACACATTAGCTATTAGACCCTCCCTCATCCCAAATAAATTCCCTCATTGTCTATTCCTAGACAATATTCCACTAAAAATTATACCATGGCTACTAGACCCTGATTATGAAGATGTTTACGGCCTCTGGGATGCCCTGCCTTGCCTCCCAATTTCTCTTCTCCTCTCAAATCAGATCACTTGTATAGATGCGTGGCCAAGTGCTGCCAAGAATTGTCCCTCAGACTTTCTTCAGAAATATCATGTCCGTTATATTATGACAAAATTTAGGACTGAACTACAACAAAACTCAGATTGGCTTCAGTTGGAGTTTCTGGTTAGGCCAAGATCTTCAATCCCCAAACCAGTTTCAACACTGTACTCAAATCTAGTAAGACCACCCACTAGTTTAAACCGCTGTACTTATCTTCTTAGGAGAAGGAATTGAGGATTTCCTTATCTCCTCAGGAAACAAAAATATTGAATAATTCTCACGGTTTTTCGAGATGTATCCTACTACAGGAAATGCTTTTAAAATCCTTTCAAGGTGGTACAGAACCCCCGAAAGATTATTTCACTTATGCCTGATTGATTCTCCACTCTGTTGGAGATGCTCAAAATCAGTGGGTTCCCTACTTCATATCTTCTGGCAGTGCCCAGCCATCTCAAATTACTGGACAGATATCAACAAATATCTCCACCACCTGCATCTAATAAAACAAGAACTAACCCCTCAAGAAATACTGCTCTCACTTCCATCGAAAACTTACTCCCCCAAGAAGCATTTTGTGACATCCCACCCCCTTCACTGTCCTTTGCCTTATACTTTTGACAGAGTCAAATGAAATGTCTTTCTGTTGAAGGACACAAAGAGTTTCAACAAAACCTTGCATTGCCTTCTCTCAACTTAAAAAACACAGACCTTTTTTTTCCAAAAGAGTCTTTTTAGGCATGATATTTATACAACCCAGCCGCGTTTTTAATGGTAATTAGTTGCAAATGTCCTTTCTTTTAACTAAAAGACAAAAAATCTTGACAATGAATTACAATAAATTTACATGCTTTTTCCAGAATAGATGCGTTTCCATACTTGCTCAGCCAGATCAGTGTTTGCCCCATGCTGTGCTACCAATTTTCAGACTAGTTAAGGTTCCCTTTAGCCAATATCGATGGGTTTGACTGATCGTCCAGTTTGTATGGGAGCGCCAGCCATCTGATGCTCGGGGTAGATGTCAATTATGCATGTCCAATTTTGGACTACTGATCACATTGTTCTCCCTAAGATAAGCCGCCAGCTGACGTGTCAGTGGCACTCTCGTAGAGAGCAGGTGAGTGCTTGGCCTAGCAAGCGCTTGTGTTTATTGAACAGTCGGTTGAGATGTCTGCTGGACAGACAGTTGGCCAAATCATCGTTCGTCCGAAAGCTATCTCATGTATGGCCCGCTTTATGGAATACAGACGAAAATAGATTCAAAATAGTCAAAGGTTTTCATGGGTATAATTACCCTCATTGATTAGAGTACAATTTTCCAGGCCATGTTCCCACCTAGCCTAAATACTGATTTTTTTCTGATGGTTTTTATCCTTGTGTTTTCTGCAGGGGTTCACACAAAAGTACACAGTGTGGCTGTGGGGGCATCATACCGTGTGCACGTGTGTGGGCGGCATCATCATACTAACCTGAGAGCAGGATAATGTATAGTCCGAGACCGGTAACCATGATTCCAGCGATGTGTCACTTACTGGGCTGCTTAGTGTAGTTTTGATAAAATCACTGTTTTATCATCGTGCGATTATCATTAGAGGACTAGTTAGTAAACCTGCTGCAATGCTAGATCTGCAGCAGATAAATTACTGATTTTATTCAAAATATACAAACAAGAGGTCCAGTATGTAATTCAGTTCTGGAATAAGGGTCTCTGCTCTCAAGACGGTGTAGCAAAAACCTAGTGACAGATTTACTTTAAGGCCGGCGTCACACTCACCGTAGAAAAAAACAGACCGTATTGTACGGGCGTAATACGCTGTAAAGTTGCCGGCACACTAATCCGTATTTCATCCGTTGTCAAGGTGTGGCTGCGTATTTTGCACATGTAAGCATCCGTATGCAATCCGTATGGCATCCGTATAGTGTTTTTTTCTCGCAGCCTTGCAAAATGGACATTTAACGGTTTTTTAGGCCTGAAAATCATTGAAACCATCATCAGCAAGCCTATTTATTGGCTCTGCATCAGGTGCCAGCCCCCAATCTGGCATTTTGGTACTGTGCTTGTGTTGGAGTACTGCTGCTTGGTTGCCAAAATGTCTGACACTCTTCAGTTCACCCCAACTGATCGAGTTTTGTACAACTGGGTTTTGTCCCGCTGCTTTGGGCAGCTATACCCAGTGATCGTTGATCCACGGAGGAGGAGGCGAATGTGGGTGCATCCGCCTTTGAGGCAACGCCTCACCTAAGGCCATTTTCACCGGCTTTATGCATCTCTGCGGACTCATCTTGACAAGTTTTTTCTCTATTGTCGGATGAGCATTGTCACATTTGATGTTTTGTTGGAGATCGTGCACCCTGGGATCACTTACCAGGACACCAGGATGCGCAAAGCTATCTCTGCAGAGGAGCGACTTCTCCTGACGTTACGGTATGTATTCGTCACCTACATACTGTATGTTGATGATGTGTTTTCCCACAAGTTTCACTTAACCCTTATGGCTGTTGCATAAATATCCTCACAATATATCCCATATATCAGGCTGAACTACCAGAACAATGATGTGTATGTCCCAATCACATAGACCTTTGACTTGTGTAAAATTTAAGTTCAGATTGTTTGTAAATGAAAGCCTTTTATGGTTATATATAGTGCATTTGTGAAACCTTTGCCCATGTGTAAGGATTGTTCTCTCTACATTTGTTTACTTGTAGGTTCCTAACTACTGGCATTTCATATGCCGCACTCCATCTGGAGTTTTTGATTGGGAGGTCCACCATATCTGGCATTGTGCGTGATACATGCTCACAACTCTGGGACAGACTTCATCAAGTGGTCATGCCTGAGCCAAAGATGGAAGACTGGATGAGGATTGCCAGGGGATTTGAGGAGCAATGCCAGTTCCCAAATTGTATAGGAGCCCTTGATGGGAAGCACGTGTGCGTAAGCCGCTGAACTCAGGGTCCCAATTCTATAATTATAAACAATATTTTTCTGTTGTGCTGTTGGCTCTGGTTGACAGTAACTACAGGTTTATAATTGTAGACATTGGGGCCTATGGAAGAACTGAAAACTCTAGAGTCTTCAATTCTTCCTTTATGGGTCGGCGGCTGCACAATAACCTGTTGGACCTACAACCAGCACGGCAACTTCCTGGCTCCAATCTAGAAACTGTGGTGTATGTTGTAGTTGGGGATGAGGCGTTCCAACTGTCTAGAAATGTCATGAGGCCATATCCACGACGAAACCTTGACCACCGTCGTAGGATCTTCAGCTTGCGCCTACCACGGGCCACACTGGTGAAGTGTGCCTTTGGCATTCTATGTGCAAAATGGCGGGTCCTCCAGTCTGCTATTCAGCTTAGTGAAGTCAACGTCAATGCATGTCATCAAAGCATGTGTTGTGCTACACAATTTCACTCGAATGCATGATTGTGGCCCATCTGATGTTGGGGAAAGTGTGGTGAACAATGGGGATATGCCTAGGCCCCATGTCATCCCTTTACGTCGTCTACTGTCAGGACTGAAAACCCATGATATCTTTACCCAATATTTTGTGTCACCTCAAGGTACTACAACCTGGCAAGATGATGCATTATCTATGCTGTAATGTTTTTCTGTGTGTATAGATAAATATTTTTTTTCTCTGACATAGTCTATGTCTGGTGTTAAAGTTCATAACAGATGTGTTGGTGATTTAGTAGAACTTACTTATGAAAGAACACTCCAAACTTTCTATAAAAATATATTTTTATATGTGCAAACTCTCACTTCAGGTAGTGACAACCATATTTTAGTCATATGGTATATGTCTTCATAGCACAATACTGTAAGTGTGCATTATTACACAACAAGTACCAAAATAAGTCATAAAAAACATTTGCATAAATAATAATACATAAGGAAAAAAACAAACTTTCACTATAACTAGTGAGCACCATATCTGACCCATATGGTTGAGTTGTAAGACTAGACTATTGCAATTATGCATAAGCCAACATGGTTTAAAAATAAATATAAGAAAATAACAAACATTGCTAGAAAGTATAAGATATAAAGAAAATAACAAACTTTCAGGCAGCCCATTTAACACTATATCTGTACCATATGGTGTTTGTAGGCATTCAAATGAGTGCAAATATGCTTTACACAACATGGAGTAAAAATAAATATAAAAAAAATAACAAACTTTTGTCTAACGAAAAAGAGATAATGAAAATAACAAAGTTTTGACTATGCCTACTGAAGACAATATTGGTACCATATGGTGCTTTGAGGCATTTAGATTAGTGCAAATGTCTTTGACACAACATAAGTTCAAAATAAATATAAAAAAATAACAAACTGGTTTTTAAATCATAATACATAAGTAAAATAAAAAATCACAGCTGGTGGTATGTGGGTGGTGGGGTTGGCGGGTGACCAGCGTCTCTGTGTGGTTGGCTAGGCTGAGAACCTTTTCCATCACCCTGTTGGGGTGGATTTTCTGGGCCCTGATCTAACATCTGCCCACAGTCAGGTTGGTGTGTGGCCACGTTGCCATAAAGATAAGGGAGATTATATTCCTGGGTAAGATGGTACCCACGAGAATCATACCCCCAATATGACCATGTTGAGCAAGTCCAGGTTGGGACCAGCCTCCAACACTGGATCTGCACAAGTGGCCATATTGGGAAGTCGGGTTATAGCCTGCCATTTGACCCTGTTGCTGCCAAGGTTGGTTTTGTGGGGGAATGGGTTGAGGTGTAGGCGCCCGTGCAGGAGGATCCTCAGATCCTAATTGAGCATGCACATTTTGGTGGGGGGTAAGGTGCAGAAAGTTACGGGGTGAGAGCTGCCACCTCTCAAGGAATTCAAACACCTCATATGGGGTATTGGGGGTGTGCATGCGTCAATTAGGATGTGAATTGATCCTCACACACGAAGCCTGATCTCACGGGGTAGGGGACGAAGGTAGCGAGCAAGGCTACGTGCATAGGCCTCCTCACCCTCATCCACAGCTGTCCTTGACAGAAAATTGAGGACCCCAGTGTCCACATGCCTCTGGGTATCAGAAGCTGTGATGTCTCGACGTCTTCTCCCATGGTGGGATATTGCAGCAGCCTGGGGGGAGACTCCCAGAGGTACAGTAGGGCTGCTGCTATTTGCTGCTTCCTCAACACTGTGGCCTGCTGCTGCAGCTGGTGGGTCAGGTACAGGTTGCGGTGCAGCTGCTTGGTCAGGTCCTGGTGCTTGGTAAGCTTGGGGGATGCAGCAGGAAGGGTCAGACGATGGGCCAGCCACCTCTTCACCTCCCCCAACCGGGTCTATTATGGCCTCTGAATCGGAGCCTGTCTCCCTCTCAGTGAGGTTGGACTGAGTTCTGTTAGGAAATTAAATGGTATTAGAACATGTTGCAGATGTGAGCCTAAACAGCATAGGTGTTATGTGGTGTGATGTAGGTACTTACGGTCTCAGATCCAGAATAGGAGCCAAAAAACCAAGGCTGTCAAAATAAACATACTTCCTCTTGGTGGGTGCTGCAGAACCGCTCCTTGACCTCTGCTGCCGTTCCCGCCGGTACTGGTCGCGGATGCTTCTCCATCTTCTCATGACATCATCAACTGCAATGTGACATATAATTTCATAATTTAACTAGCTGCACAATGCCAAATTGTTCTACATACACTTCACATAGTCATGGGGGCCTAGTCGGATGTGAGTATCCTAACATTCTGGCGCTAAAAATAAAAATTATAACATACAAAAGTATATTTTAGGGAAACTCATCGCAATTATTAGGTTCTGACCGTTAAGAAGTTTGGTAAAAAATCATGTAACTTACTCATTCGCTGCTGCTCCTCGCGTGGGCTGTCCCCAAAGTGGGGAAACATCTGCCCACAGATGCGCCTCCATGCCGCCTCTTTTCTTGCGCGGTCTGCATAATGTGCAACTCGTTGGTTCCAAATTTCGGGCCTCTCCTTTACCAACACTATCAACATCTCCACATTGATGTGCATACACATTATGGCCGACTCCGTGGAGGCGTTCTTCCGTGATGTCTGGCGCTCTATTTGAGCTAATTTGCATGTGTCAGCTTCCTGATGCATGTTTTGCACCATTTCCTGTGAGCTGCAGAAGTCTTGCGTATTTCTTGCAAGTCACATGTGTGGTCCATGTGTAATTCGTTGTTTTCTCGTACTCATAGACTTTCATTGGCGTACAACGGGCGTAATACGATGACAATCGCAGCATGCTGCGAGTGTCTCGCAGCGTAAATTACGCCCGAGAAAAATACGCATGATCTGAGCTGCACCATAGAGAAATATTGGTCCGAGTGTAATGCGTGGTTTTCACGCCTCTCACTCGTCCGTATTCCTCCTTAGGCCGGGGTCACACACAACGTCTAAAAAATCGGACCGTTTTAGTTGGACGATTATCGCACAAAAGTTTCATGAACATTGATCGGTCTGTCATCTGATTGTACTGCGATGATGCGATTTAGTCACATCTGAGCATACGTTTCACATCCGATTGACATCCGACTTGCGAGATTTTGTCGGTGGCTAGCAAAATCGACATATAATGGATCCAAATGAATAGTTTTTAAATAACAAAATTAAGAATAGATATATACACATAGAATACATATATATATATATATATATATATATACAATATATATGTCATTGTGACATATATACTGTATATATATATATATATATATATATTTATAGTTCATACACTTCTACATAGTATAATAGCCGATCATTCAATTGCCGGCTTTTGTGAAATTACAGACCCGACATGAAATGATACATGGTTTACATACAGTTAACCATGTCATTTCATGTAGTTTGATATAGGGTTTTCACTACCAATGACATGAGTGTATGTGTGCAAAATTTCATACATGTAGGGGTTAATTAAAGGTGTAAATTTATTGAAAAAAATGCGTGGGCTCCCGCACTATTTTCTCCACCAGACAGGCAAAGCCAGCGAGTGGGGGCAGATAATAATAGCCTAGGGAGGGTGAATTTATTTTGTGCCCCCCCTGGCTACTAACATCTGCCCCCAGCCACCCCAGAAAAGGCAAATCTATAATTAGATGCCCCCTTTCTGGCACTTATCTCGTCTATTCCCATTGCCCTGTAGCGGTGGCTAATGGGTTAATAATGGGTTAAAGCCACCTTGCTATTGGAAGGTGACTTTAAGCCAGGTTAATAATTGAGAGTTGTCAATTAGACAACTATCAATTACTAATCCTATTGTATGAAATAAAAAAAACACGCAAACATTAATTAAAAATCATTTTAATTAAATAACCACACAGTTTTTGACCATCTTTTATTTTACTGGTATTCCTTCGATTCCCTTGCTCTCCTGTAATAAAAAAATAATAAAACAACATTATTCTTACCTATCCGGTGCTCTGTCAGGTCCAACGCTGTAATCCTTCACAAAGGGTTAACTGGTTTACAGCAAGCAGCTCAGCTAATGCTGGCAGCTCAGCTGTAAGCCCCCTGAACGAATGAGCTCCTGCCCCGGCTGACAGGAGAGGAAATGATTAACTGGGAAGCTTAATTGATTGCTTCCCAGGCTAATCAGTTCAGGTCAGCCGGGGACACCGCACAGCATCAGTGACATCAGAGGGAGTCCACGGCTGACCTGAAGTGAACTGATTAGCCTGGAAAGCAATCAATTAAGCTTCCAAGTTAATCACTTCCTCTCCTGTCAGCCGGGAGAGGAGCTCATTCGTTCGGGGGCTTACAGCTGAGCTGCCAGCATTAGCATTTTAATTTCATACAATAGGATTAATAATTGAGAGTTGTCTAATTGACAACTCTCAATTATTAACCTGGCTTAAAGTCACCTTCCAATAGCAAAGTGGCTTTAACCCATGATTAACCCATTAGCCACTGCTACAGGGCAATGGGAATAGATGGGATAAGTGCCAGAAAGGGCACATCTAATTATAGATTTGCCATTTCTAGGTTGGCTGGGGGCAGATGTTAGTAGCCGGGGGGGGGGCACAAAATAAATGCACCCTCCCTAGTCTATTATTATCTGCCCCCACTCGCTGGCTTTGCCTGTCTGGTGAAGAAAATAGCGCAGGAGCCCACGCATTTTTTTCAACGAATTTACACCTTTAATTAACCTCTACATGTATGAAAATTTGTACACTACACTCATGTCATTGTTAGTGAAAACCATATATCACACTACATGAAATTACATGGTTAACTGTATGCAAACCATGTGTCATTTCATGTCGGGTTCTGTAATTTCACAAAAGCCGGCAATTGAATTAGCGGCTATTATACTATGTAGAAGTGTATGAACTATAAATATATATATATATATGTGTCACAATGACATATATATATGTATTCTATGTGTATATATCTATTCTTTCTATTCTTTATTAAACCTGTCAGTGTGATTTTACAGTATAACCGGGGATGAATTGCCGGCTTTTCTAAAGGACACCGGTGCGATTTTATCGCATGTCACACGTGCGGTCCGTTTGTAATCCGATTTTTCATCGCACCCATAGACTTGCATTGGCGATTGTCAACCACAATCGGTGACAATCGCAGCATGCTGCGATTTCACTCGCACAAATAAAACAGACGACAAAAAATCGGATGGTGGGAGCTGCTCCATAGATTAACATTGGTCCGACTGCAATGCGATATTTCATCGCTTTGCAGTCGTCCGATTTTGTCAGTGTGACCCCGGCCTTAGTGTGACGCCGGCCTAAGGGTATGTGTGTCCAGTCGTGTAACTCCAGACTTGTGAATCCTCCATTGCACCACTGCACACTGTGAGGATTCTTCGGTGCCGATGTAGAGCCCAGCTGCACTTGGAATCTCAGTTCCCAGAGGGATGCACCGAAGGTAATGACCACTAGAGGACCCAATATGCATACACACATCTTCACCAATCCCTAGAGCCACCAGAGGGAGCCTTTGTAGTGTATATAAGGATGGTGAAGCCACAGGAAGTTAGTTAGTCTGAGGGCTGCAGTCAGTAGTCACCTCAGAGAGCTCACAGATTAGTCTGAGTCTACGTGGAGAGTAGATCAGTTCTGAGAGGAGTCTGAGTTAGTTCTCTTGAGAGAAGAGAGAGAGAACAGCAGTTGTTGAAAGAACCTGAAATCTGCAGCTCCAAGCTTAGTTCAAACGTGTGGAGGCTAGTACAAGTGGAAAGGTAGCCACTCCAGCCTAGTCAGAACTGAGTCAACCGAGTGCAGTTCAGTGAGCAAGTGTGCCGACGCTTTGAGAGCGGTGAAGAAAGGAAAGAAGCAGTCCACCATCTGCTAGCGTGTGCTTATGTGAGGGTCGAGTAGGACGAAAGGCGAGTGGATAAGGAGAGAGTGACAGAGGTGGAAATAGCATTGATAGCTTACCTCTACTTTGATTAACCGGACGCCGGGTCCGAGCTTGCTGGATCCTTCACGACTAGCAGGAGATACCGGAGACCCTGCGGGACTACATGTCGCAGGAGCCCATAGGTGTTGATACGTGGCTGGGTTAGGAAGACAGGAGTCTGGCAGGAACAGCCATTAGAGACTGTGTTCTTACAATAGAAAGCCCTATACAAAATCAGCCGGGTGTAAAGCTGAAGACAGAGTTAGACCTCGTTTCATACAGGTCAGAGACTCACGTTACAGGAGAGAGGAGGCCCTACACCTACTCAGTGGGAAGAACTGGACATGCATCCTCCACCCTGCCAGCACCCCGGGACGTGCCTGCCATTCCATCAGTAAAGGTACAGAAAGAGACTTTCGTGTGTGTGTTCCCATTATTACTCCTGCAGCTGAACTCCCCTTCTCCATCCTGCACCCCTAACACCCGTTTACCCTGAAGGACCCCAGCATTGCCTGTGGAAGGCTTAACACCTTGCTGCCCAACACCAACTCTTCAGCGGATCTGCATAGCAGCGCTGGTCACCCTGACCAGGTCCCACAGGTGGCGTCATGAACATTTCTACCAACCTTATAATCCCCTGTAAATATCCCCCTTTTCAGTGAGCGCCCGGGGCCACGGACCAAGCTGTGTCGCCGTGACATCCCCATAGAAGTGAACGGGCTCGGTGCCGAGTACCCCATGGCCCTGGCGAGCGACTCATCTTTTGGCGTCACGAACAGGATTCTGAAGCTCGTTATAAGCGAGTCCTGTGTGCCTGAGTTGGACTGTTTTGTGCAAAAAGACTGTATTGCTATTTGTAAAGATTTCCCGCCATTGTTCGCCATTGCCCGCCAAATTGCAGCGTTACAGAGCGTAGAGAAGGAGGCGTACCTGTAAAAAAAGTGCGCTGAGTCCCGGACACGCCCCCAACGCTGTCGCGGCGGCAGGTCCTGTGGAGAGCTTCAGTGAGCGCTCTGACGTCAGAGCACCGGCGACGCAGGTCCTTCTACACCGCTGTGCCCTGTGGAGCTGCGGCCTTCAGATAAGGTAGGCCACGCTTAACTAGGGGGGCGCAGACATGTCGCAGCAGCAAGCTGACAGCGCGGCCCAGGCTGACCGCCCCAATGACTTACCCCTCGGCGCTGCCGCGCAGGATGGAAACGCTGGCCCCTCACCAGGTCCTGTGGCAACGTTAGTACCCCTGACGCTGCCATACATGCCTGGAGCAAAGTGGCTCCCTCAGTACAGCGGCAAGCCAGACACCCTGTCAGGGTTTAAGCGCAAAATATGCAGCATAATGGACATGTACCCAATGTCAGAGAAACAAAGAGCTGCAGTGGTAGTGGGACAACTGACTGGTGCTGCAGAGAGGGAAGTAGAGACTTGGACAGCTGCAGATCAGGAGTCAGTGCTTGCAATTTTCTTAAAGCTACAGACTATCTTTGAGGACCCGCACTGAAACAGATCTCCGGATGAGGTTTTACCAATGCTCCCAGAAACCAGATGATAACATTAGGGACTACGCCTGCCGACTACAGGGGGCCCTGCGAGCTCTCAAACAGGTTAACCCCATAAGCGTCATTAATGAAAATAAAATGTTAAAGGAGCAATTTGTACGGGGACTGAGGTCTCAAGCTGAAAGCAGAACTGTGCATTGGTGGTCCTTGGATCATCATGACGCTACCTTTGATGCCCTTAAGGATATGGCTATAAAAGGACTGCGACCCCTGGAGATGCCCGAGATGGCAACCCAGTGTCACCTGGGTGAAGACACCCTAAAGCCAGCAGCATCCACCTTTTCCCCGCTGGTTGCGGAAGCCAAAACGCAGGTGGCGCCCCCTACTGAGCTGGACTGTCTGCGCTCAGAAGTGCGCCAGCTGACCAAAAACCTGGCCACTGTAATGAGTGCCCTGCAACTGCGAAAGGAGGAAGAAGGAAAGATCCTGCTGGCTGACTGCCCAGGGGATGTCCCTTGGATGAGCCGGAGGAGAAGGAGGACGTCGCCCCACCGGAGGAGGACAACGCCATCCCCAGGAGCGACCCCCGACCAGCACAATCCTCGCCGAGAGATCATCTGCTACCGTTGCCACAGAGAAGGTCACCCAGCACGTCGGTGTCCTCTAAACGAGCAGACCCTGGGTCCGAGGGCCAACACCCAGGACTAGACTCTTCAGGCCCCTCGGACTGGAACCGCAGGTTTGTGGGAGGAAGACCATACCTGTCCATCATACTGGACGGGATCGCAATCCCTGCCCTGCTGGACACTGGATCTCAGGTAACCATCATACCTGATGTCCTGTATAATAGATTTTGGTCCATGGACAGTCTCCAGCCCCCGAGCCCTGACTTAGCAGTATACGCCTCTAATGGCCTCCCTGTTGATATACTCGGAGCCAAAAATGTGGACGTAAAAGTGGGAAGAGTGGAGCTGAAGGACCAGGGACTCTTAGTAGTAAAAACTGTAAATGAGGAAAATGTCTTAAATGTGGTTTTAGGTACCAACATTATCAGTAACTGTTTGGGGGAAGTTGTGTTTTTGCTCCAACAGTTCGCCGATGTTGCCAGGCCAAAGCAAAAGGGAGTGATCCAGAAGGAGATCCAGGCCCTGATGTGCCAGCAGCAAGTGAAACTGACCGGTGGTGAGATTGGCAATGTACGGGTGACAGACCCGAACCCCATTGTGATACCCCCAATGAGTGAAATGCTTATTTGGTGTAGAGCAGCAATAGGTCTGAAAGGACAGAACTACCAAGCAGTAGTAGAGCCCCATTGTTCAGAACATAGACCTACACTCATGACAGCTAGAGGGGTAGTGGGGTACGAAATGGGAGAGTGCCAGTACGTCTTCTCAACTGGGGAGAAGATGAAGTGAACTTACCACCATATGCCACTGTTGCTAAATTACATGCAGTAGATAACAACTCCATTCACACGACGGAGTCCTTAACCTCCCCACAACCAGCGGAGGATAACGGCCCAGCAACCCATGTGGAGGATTGGTGTCAGCAGCTCCATGTCGGGACAGACACCACTCCGGCCCACCAGAAACAGGGAGTACTTCGAGTGGTACAGGAGTACACACAGGTATTTAGCAAACACCCACTTGACTTTGGGACAATTAAGGGAGTGCAACACCATATCCCTACAGGCAACCATCCCCCATTAAAGAACGTTACAGGCCTATACCACCAGCACACTACACAGAAAGCCAAGGAGATGTTACGTGATATGAAGAAAGCAGGGGTGATAAGAGATAGTTGTAGTCCCTGGGCAGCACCTCTAGTCCTAGTCAGGAAAAAGGATGGAAGCATGAGAATGTGTGTAGATTACAGACAAGTAAATCGCATTACACATAAAGATGCATACCCTTTACCACGCATTGAGGAATCCTTAGCTGCATTAAAGACTGCTAATTACTTTTCCACCCTTGACCTCACTAGTGGGTACTGGCAAGTAGCTGTGGCTGACGAGGATCGGGAGAAGACGGCTTTCACCACCCCGATGGGACTCTGTGAGTTTGACAGAATGCCGTATGGACTCAGCAGTGCCCCTGGAACGTTCCAGAGAGTGATGGAGAGCTGCCTGGGACATCTCAACTTTGAAACTGTGTTGCTGTACCTGGACGACGTAATTGTGTACTCCAAGACGTATCAAGATCACTTGAAGCACCTGGCGGAGGTATTTGAGTCACTGTCCAAGTATGGGATGAAACTGAAGCCTTCAAAGTGCCATCTGCTCAAACAAAAGGTACAGTACTTGGGACATATTGTCAGCTCAGAAGGAGTAGCGCCAGACCCCGAGAAGGTCACCGCCATCCAGAAATGGCCGGAGCCGAAGAACCTCAAGGAGGTATGTCAGTTCCTGGACTGACAGGATACTACCGGAGGTTTGTAAAGGACTACACCAGGAAAGCAGCGCCTCTGCAAGACCTCCTGGTGGGACAGTCCCTCAAGAGCAGAAATTCTCCATTCCACTGGGGTAAAGAACAGGCTGAGGCATTTAAGGAGATGAAGGAGATCCTGACAGGCGACGAGATCTTAGCCTACCCTGACTACAGCCAGCCGTTCCTGCTGTACACTGATGCCAGCAACGAAGGATTGGGAGCTGTCCTCAGTCAGAAGCAAAATGGCCAAGAAAAAGTCATCGCATATGCAAGCAGGAAGCTCCGGCCGACCGAGAGGAACCCAGAAAACTACAGCAGCTTCAAGTTGGAGTTCCTGGCACTGGTCTGGGCCATTACTGAAAGATTCAAGCATTACCTAGCCTCCAGCAAATTCACGGCCTACACTGACAATAACCCCTTGACACATCTTGAAACAGCTAAGCTGGGAGCTATGGAGCAACACTGGATGGCTTGACTGTCAAACTATCAATTTACAATCAAGTACAGGGCGGGCCGCAAGAACGCCAACGCTGATGCCCTGTCCAGAATGCCTCATGAGTCCGACACGGAATAGGAATTGGATGACCTAGAAGCGGATCTCTTAAGCTAACGGCCATTCATTTCTCCCATAGGGACCACGGAGGCTGTGGTCCCGGATAGCCAGACCTGAACTCTGATTGAACTCTAGGGACCACAGGTATAACGGACGCTCCATAGCCCCCATAGAAAGTGCCTCGGCTCGCCGAGAGAAGTCATCTCTATAGGTTCTCTTAGAGCTCTATTTCTGACCACTGGTGGTTGCGGCGGACGCACGCGCGAGCGCGTGCGTCCGCCGCAACCCCGTTCGAGCTGATTTCCGTCTTCCGAGCCTCGGTTCAGGCACCCGTTCGCTCTTCGGCCTCCGTTGACGCTTTTGGAAGCGTTTCCGGGGCGAAAACTTGAATTTTCCTTTTTTTGTGACGCAAAACATTTTTCACAGAGAGTGCTAAAATTCGACGTTTTGTCTATTGGCTTAGCTAGTTATGGAGCTCCGCTGCATTCTGAAATGTTACCACCGGATGGAGCTCTCGCCTTGCAGTTTTTTAATGGATTCTACAACTGGCTAACGTTTATTGAAAAGTATGCTCCGTTAGCCAGCTCTGGAGTGGCTAAACGTCCGCCACC
>JARQOD010000001.1:719587950-719660434 GCA_033576555.1 Oophaga sylvatica
CAGCATAGGCAGCATCAATAGTAAAAAGTTGGTCACACTTGTCAAACACTATGTTTCACCAGTGTGACCAACCTGTCAATCAGTTTTCCAAGCGATGCTACAGATCGCTTGGAAAATGCTAGCATTCTGCAAGCTAATTATGCTTGCAAAATGCTAGTTTTTAGCGGGAATACGCATACCAATAAAATGCGTATTTCCTGCGGCAGGGAGGTGGGGGATTGCCGCGGGAAATACGCATTTTATTGGTATGCGTATTCCTACTAAAAACTAGCGTTTTGCAAGTAGGTTGGTCACACTGGTGAAACATAGTATTTGACAAGTGTGACCAACATTATAAAAATGCATTTTTATAAAGCAAAATGTTATTTCATCTTCTTTTTCTGAGAGCTATTACTTTTTTTATTTTATTTTTTTATTTTATTGTGAGCAGAGCTGCTTGACAGCTTTTTTTGCACGACATGTTGGAGATTTTTATGGTACCATTTTGGAGTACATAATGTTTTTTAATTGGTTATTATACAGGTTTTTCAAAGGCAGAAAGCACAAAAAGCAGCAATTCAAATATTGTTTTGATCTTGTGCCGATCGCTGTGCGGTAAAGAAGTAAACTGATTTGTTCTTGGAGTCAGTACGATTATAGCTATCAAATTTAATTTTTTTTATGATATGCTGCTTTTTACAGACTAATAACAATATTTTACAAAAATGAATTTATTTTTGCATCATCATATTCTGAGACTTTTTTTAATTTTTTCCCGAATGAGCCATATTAGAGTCTGTTTTTTCAGGAAGTTTTGACGTTTGTTAATATATTTAATTACAGCGTTATTTAAGATGTTAATTGGCTCCAAAACCGTCAGGGGCAGATACGGCAGGGTGTCAGCTGCCATGTACTGATGTTACCAGTGGGAATTGTGCCCGCGGGGGAAGCATAATTCACTTATTCCTGACCGCCATAGTAAACTGGCGATCCAGAATAAGGCAACATTAATGATCGCTGTTTTAATGCATATAGCCTCTTTGGTGGTAATTTAGGAATCATGTGGAAGGAGCAGGCAGGCTACAAGGGCTCATTTTTACTTAGAAGAGGCTTATGGTGCTGAACTTTGGTGGGCATGGTGGTTAACCCCTTCCCGACATGCGCACAACATGTCCCTCGCCGTGTAGCTAAGCAGTACTGTACAGCCACATATGGGTTATTTCTACATTCAGCAGAAATTGTGGGACAAATGTAGGAGCCATTTTTACACATTTCCCTCTATGAAAATGTAAAATTTGAGGCTAACACAATCTTGGGAGGTAAAAATGTCGTTTTTTTTCTTTCACTGCCGAATGGTATAAAATTCTGTGACACACCTGTGGTGTCAATATGATCACTGCACCCCTAGATGAATTCATGGAAAGGTTTAATTTGTAAAAATGGGTCACTTATGGGAGGTTCTGCTGTTCTTGCTTCTCAGGGGCTATGCCAATGTGACATGGCACCCTTAAACCAGTGTAGCAAAAACTGTACTGTAATATGGCGCTTCTAAGCTTTGCACTGTGCCTCAAAAGTAGTTTGGGTATATGGGGTATTGGTATTTGGTGTCTATTTTCTCTTGTTACCCTTGTGAAAATACAAAATTTGGATCTAAAAAACATTTTTGTGGGAAAAATGTGATTTTTTTTATTTTCATGGCTCAACGTTATAAACTTCAGTGAAGCACCTGGGGTTTCAAAGTGCTCACCACACATCTAGATAACATCCTTGAGGGGTCTAGGTCCCAAAATTGTGTTTTGTGGGGGGGTTCCCCACATATGGGGTATCGGCATGCTCAGGAGAAATTGCACAACAAATTGTATGGTGCAATTTCTCCTAATACACTTATGAAAATGCAAAGTTTGGAGCTAAAAACTGTTTTGTGGGAAAAAAATTTGATTTTTTGATTTTCACGGCTCAACGTTATAAACTTCTGTGAAACATCTGGAGGTTCAAGGGGATATCAAGGTACACATCTAAATAAGTTCCCTGAAGGGTCTAGTTTCCAAAATGGTGTCACTTGTGGGGATTCCACTGTTTAGGCACATCACTGGCTCTCCAAACACAACATGGTGTCCGCTAATTATGCTAGTAAATTTTACATTCAAAAAGTCAAATGATGCTCCTTCCCTTCCGTGCCCTGCCGTGCGCCCAAACAGTGGTTTTCACCCACATATGGGTATCGCCATGCTATGGAGGAATTGCACAACAAATTGTATCGTCCATTGTCTCCTGTTATCCTTGCGAAAGTAAAAAAAAAAATCTAAATGCTAAAAGAAATTTTGTGAAAAAGTTAAATGTTTATTTTTTTCCTTCCACATTCCATTAGTTTTTGTGAAGCACCTGAAGGGTTCAAAAAAACCTGCTTGAATGTGAATGTGAGCAACTGCTGCAGTTTTTAGAATGGTCACTTTTGGGTATTTGCTGTCATATAGGGCTCTCAAAGTAACTTCAAATGTGATGTGGTCCCTAAAAAAAATGGTTTTGTAAATTTTGTTGTAAAAATGAAAATTCGCTAATCAACTTTTAACCTTTAGGGTATGTTTCCACGGTTCGGAATGGCAGCGCTTTGGACGCAGTGGATACCCAAAGAGCTGCCGGTCATATCAAAGAAATTTTACCACTATCATGAAGTACAGTATTTCACGAAAAGAACATTCTCAGAATTAGTGGAATCCAAGCCTTCTAGAGTTACAACCTCATAAAGTGACAGTGGTCAGAATTGAAAAAAAGTTAGCCTGGTCCGGAAGGTGAAAACAGGCTTCGGGGTGAAGGGGTTAAGCAGAGGAGCGATCTTCGATATTACATTGGTGCCCTTCAAGTTTACTGGTTTTGCTTGAATGACAAGTTAGTGCGTGCCACCCCTTTAGGACAGACAACTGCACATTCTTGAATCCCAATGGAATAGCACTTCTATTGTTGCCATTGTTGCAATCTGGAGAATTAAATAAATCTGTAGGCATAAATCTTGTGCCCAGTGCTTTAAACTAATCCACTATGATAAGTAAAGTGATTGTCAATCAAGTACATTATCAAATGTGATCAAGTTATCTGAAGGGTAGTGACCACTTAGAGCTTCCTAGAATTACGCTGTAGCTTGTGGCTGCGGTTTTAATAAACATTCGCTATAATAAGGACTCAGAGAATACTTAAGTATGAAAATCTTTATTTCCATCCAATGTAATTCAAACAGCAAACAAAAAATTCAGAAAATTTCATTTTAAGTGAGTACCAATGAAATTGAGCAGCAAACCACAATAAGTAACAAGTACATTTACTAGCCCACCCACAAAATTCATTCTCCGGTATCTACTATATATTTAATGCTACATGATTTGGAATACACACAAACAAAGTGCAATTGTCTCATGAAACTTAAACATTTACTTTTTTCAATTATGCCACTTTCTAGCATATTTGCACAATGTGTGCTAGATAAATGAAAAAACTAAATGATGCTCCAAAATCAGAAAAAGATGCCATTTTGATAAGATAGAGAAGGAAAGTGTCAGAAGGAAAGTGTCACAATTCGAGTTAAAAAAAACTGCATATAATCACATTTAAAAGGAATCTCACATTTTTTGGTAAAGTTAAATAAAAAGATAAATAAAAAAGACAAATAAAAAAATGAATACTGTGAATATTGTGCATATTCAGCCAGCTGGTGAAAGAGATTTCTCATTCAAACCATGATAGAGCAATTTCTTGTTTTTATATTGAGCCCCTTGCTTTTAAAAGTGCTCAAGAATTGCTCATACAGGTGATGTACAGAAATGGCTTCCCACAGCTCCTGATCTTTACAGAACCAGTAATCAGGATTTTATACCCCAAACTAATGGTATGTTTTAAAGGCTCTTTAATGCTGAGTAAGTCTTTACCTTTCTTGTAGAAATCAATTTTGCAGTTTTGGAGAAATCCAGTTTAAATGGTATGCTAATTAGCTGCTAGTGCAGCTGTGCTGGAGAATGCACTTGTAGCTCTCTTGATCTCTCTGTCTACTCCCTGCCTCCTGTCCTTGGCTTTCAAGTCAGTGACTTGGTGTACAATAATAAATTATATTGTGGTACCGTGTTAGCCAGAAAAATCGATGTGAACACTTTTCCATCCAATCATGTCAAGAGTATTCTTAGAGTGATATAATTTTCTGGTTAGCCAATAAATGTATGTTGGCAAGCTTTCAGAGCACAGTGGCTCCTTCTTGCCTGAAGAAGGAGCCACTGTGCTCTGAAAGCTTGCCAACATATAATTTTCTGGTTAGCCAATAAAGGTATCACTCTAAGAATACTCTTTGTGAATACTTCTCCGTCCAATTATGACAAGAGCATTCTTAAAGTGATACCTTTATTGGCTAACCAGAAAATTATATGTTCACTAGCTTTCAGAGCTCAAAGGCTCCTTCTTCAGGCAAGATTACATTTGGATCCATCTGTGATCGGTACATTGGGGTATCTTCCATTTTCATGGTGTACAATAATAAATTATATTGTGGTACCGTGTTAGCCAGAAAAATCGATGTGAATACTTCTCCGTCCAATTATGACAAGAGCATTCTTAAAGTGATACCTTTATTGGCTAACCAGAAAATTATATGTTCACTAGCTTTCAGAGCTCAAAGGCTCCTTCTTCAGGCAAGATTACATTTGGATCCATCTGTGATCGGTACATTGGGGTATCTTCCATTTTCATGGTGTACAATAATAAATTATATTGTGGTACCGTGTTAGCCAGAAAAATCGATGTGAATAAGAATACTCTTGTCATGATTGGACGGAAAAGTATTCACATGAAGTCAGTGACTTGTGTCAGTAAGGCTATGGTTCCACGGTCCGGAACCATAGCGCTTTTGACGGAGCGGAAATTCCGCTCCGTCTAAGCCCCGCCCCTTTATGACGCGCGATCTTTCCGGAGGTGTTCAGGACACCTCCGGAACACCTCCGGAAAGAGCGCAGGGCTACATAGCCCTGTGTTAATTATGTTGCGGCGACGCACCGTCGCCGCAATACGCGAGGACATGCTGCGGTCTGAAAAGACGCGCCGCATGTCCGTTTACGCAGGTTTGCCACCTGCGTATTGTTACGCATAGTGGAGACGGGATTTCTTGAAATCCCCTCCACTATGCTGTAACATCTGGACGCTGCGTGTTTGGCGCTGCGCCAGCGCACAGCGCCAAACACGCAGCGTTTCCTGACCGTGGAAACTCACCCTAACAGGAGGCAGGCAGTGGGCAGGGGAAGAGCTGCAATTGCAATGACCGCCCCTCTGCACTTAAAATAAAAGAAAAACAGATTTCTATAAGAGAGGTAAGGATTTTCTCAGAAATAAAGTGCGTTTACTTACATGTCATTGGGTGTATAAAATCCTGAAGTCCATGAAAATGAAGACTCAGCAGAGTGGAGAGTACTGGCTATGTCCTAAGGACCCTACATTTCATGCAATCACATTACATTGCAGCTCACAGAAAAAGAAAAAAAAGTTTAAAGGTCTTTGGAAATCATTTAAGGCACTTATTTTCTGCTTAAATATAGAAACCTAAACATATACATTTTTTAGAAAGAGGTAAAATTGTACTTTGTGTTTTCATAAGAGCAAGACGCACATATGAAACATTTACATAAAAGTATACTATTCACCATATAAAAATTGAACACATTTTTCAAAAAATGTACGCTTAAAAAAAACACTAAAATAGGAACAATCTCAATCTAGCTTAAGGTTTTTGGATTTCTCCACTGTTATATAATAAATAACATAACATAATAAATGGGGGGGAAGGGTGAAAAGTAGAGCTGTACGTCATGGTAAAAAAAAAAAAAAAAAATTGGAAAAATTGAGTTTTATATTATTGCACCATCTAGTCGTTATACGATTAAAGTAATCATACGCGATGAATCCAACTCGTAAGACCATGTTCACACGTTCAGTAGTTTAGCTCAATATTTGTACACCAAAATCATGAGTGGGTGATAAATGCAAAAATGGTGCACGTGTTTCTATTATACTTTTCCTTTGGTTTTGACTTACAAATGTAAAATACTGAATGTGTGCACGTGGCCTAAGTAATTTGCACACAGCATTGCTGGGCATTAAATAAAAAAAAAATACTAAGATTAAATAAAAATTTTTTTTTAATCCTATAAGAAACAAAGATGGGCATCTCTGAAGCAGATGGAATTTTTTTTAAATAATACTGTTTTTTCTATTCCTCGTGGGATAGTAGATTTAGCGTCAAATGCCAATCACGCTGGAATACAAAAATCAAGAGAAAAAAATCCGTAGTCCATACTGAATACTGTAAGGTCATAGAACAGCAATTACTATTTACAGTATCAAATACCTTGAAAAAAAGTAAAATAGTAAGTAAACAATGTCTAGAAGGAACTCAATTAATGAGAATGAGTCACCCCTCCTACCCATCAAACAATTAATAGCTAAACGGCAATGTATGATAAGGATGCTGAGCATGTCAGGGAAGGCTGGCCTATAGCCACGTGCAAGTGACCTTCTCCCATCAGCCATAGTTGTTACATTGCCGGATGAGCCACGATCAATAAAGTGCAGAGGGGGGTAGCAGCATATTTGCAGAACACTATGCTGTACGGGTTCAAATAACATGCCCACCCCACCTGCAGTGTTCCAAAGTGCCTATGCTCCATTATACTGTATGTCCTATCTGCAGAAAAAGTAGCTGAGGATTCACTATGTAATGTAAACCTTAAGTACTCAAAGCTCATAAAAAAAGAGAAAAAAAAAATTAAGATTAGATTATGACCTGCCATTTCATCTCTTTGTAAAGAGCCCCCAAAAAATAAGGGTTTGTGCATTCTTTGCAGATAGTAAAGAGTCAGTTCCATCCTGGCTTTGCCTGTCATTGAGGTAATCAATATTCTTATAAAAATGGCAAAGGAAAAAAAAAATTCAAGGAGTAGAGGCAAAAGTATGTGCACACGTTCAGGATTTTTCACGTTTTTTTTAGCGTATTTCCACTCCAAAAATGCTTTAAAAAAATGCATGCATTAAGCATCCTATTATTAGAATGCATTCCGCAATTTTAGTGCACATGCTGCGTTTTTTTCCACGAAAAAAACGCATCGCTGAAAAAACGCAGCATGTTCATTCTTTTTCCGGAATTGCGGCGATTCTGCCGCTATAGGAATGCATTGAACCACTTACTTTCCGCATGTGGCTATGCCCACCATGCGCAAAGTGAGTGGTTCATGTGCGGAATGTACCCAGGGTCTGGAGGAGAGGAGACTCTTCTCCAAGCCCTGGGTACCATATCCCTGTTAAAACAATAATTAAAATAAAAAATAGTGATATTCTCACCTTCCGGCGGCCCCTGCAGCCTTCCCGCTCCTCAGCGATGCTCCCGGCAACTCCCGTTCCCAGGGATGCCTTGCGACAATGACCCCAGATGATGTAGTGGTCTCGTGTGATGCTACATCATCTGGGATCATTGTAGCTAAGCACGCCTGGAAACGGGAGTTGCCGGGAGCATTGCGAGGACCAGGACGGCTGTGGGGCCACCGGAAGGTGAGAATATCACGTTTTTTTTATTTTTTTTATTATTTTTAACATTATATCTTTTTACTACAGATGCGGCATAGGAAGCATCAATAGTAAAAAGTTTGACTCGTGTGACCAACCTGTCAATCAGTTTTCCATGCAATGCTACAGATCGCTTGGAAAACGTTAGCATTCTGCAAGCTAATTACACTTACAAAACGCTAGTTTTAGCGGGAATACGCATACCAATAAAATTTGTATTTCCCACGGTAGGGGGGTGCGGGATTGCTGCGGAAATTTCCGCAGCAATTCTGATAAGTGTGCACATAGCCTTACACCTGGTTCTTCCATCGTCATCATCCCTGTGTCGTGAATCCAGATGCTGGCCTCAAGAACGTTTCTCATCATCAAGCCTGGCTTCTTTAGCTCTCAAAGAAATATATATCTTGGAGGCCACCATTGCCAGGATATCCAATGGGCTGACGTTCTCAATGTCCTCAAAGTCTGAAGGAGATAATGATACATCCTCATCTGTTAAATCATCAGCTGTGTTGCAACGTTTTTTCTTGGGGGGCAGTGTTGAAGTACAAGGCAGTTCTGGAGATGAACACTTAGTAATCACGCCTGTGGCTTCATCCTTCACAGCCACATCATGACTCACTGTAGTGAACACATGATATTGATTTCCAGCAGGAAAGGTCAGAGGAACTATGTTAACAGGGACAACCAGCATGCTAGATATGGTATGATGCTGCATTGTTGAGAATGTAACTGGTCTATGCTGATTAGGAGGGGACATGGCGTTCCTGTTTCCCTTCCGAGAGGGCGAATACTGGTTAGGGTCTTTACCATCCTTGCGTAGCATCTCCGGCAAGATCCGTCTCCGAGCATTGATAAACCAGTTGCATATCTACAAGTGAAAAGAGAAAAAGATCAGCTAAACCCTTAAGGTACTGCCACACTAAACAATCCCGCTAGCGATCACGATAACGACGCATACTAATGCGATCGCTAGCGGGATTGTTTCTATATCGCTAAATGCGGCCACATTTAGCGATATAGTTAACGACGCTATCGCCGTTAGCGATCTCTTAACGACTTTAGCGGTACAAAGTACCGCTAAATCGCTAAGAAAAGGTGCCACACAGCGATTAGATACTCACCCAGCGGGAGCGCCAGCGATGAAATAGGGTCCGGAACGATTCCAGCGACGAGCGAGATCACAGCAGAAGCTCGTCGCTGGAAGCTGCCGCACTGAACAATATCGCTAACGGGATCGCTAAATAGTGACGTTTTTAGCGATCTCGTTAGCGATATTGTTTAGTGTGGCATACCTTTACATGAACAAGCAATTATAGTATTACAGATGATGTATGAGATATGGAAGACCTTGCCTGGCATTGCAGAATCGCCCCATTTATGGGAATAAGGCCATGCTGCACTACCACATAGCAAAGTCACGAGAGGCACTATTTAAGGGGCAAATCTTTTTTTCTTGCAATTATTTTTTACAAGAAATACAAAAGTATTGGCAGATTCCAGAAAACCAATTTTTGATACCTCACCACCACTATTGTGTCATTATTATCCAACCACCCTAAAAAACTGGCTTCAAGGGAGAACCCACTATCTTAGTGGCTATTCACATACAACAAATTGTTGGGGGTCGTACCTGCAACACTGTGAGTTCAGTCTTTGCAGATAAAATTTCTTTTTCATCATCTGTTGGATAAGCGTTGTGTCTGTGCTCATACAACCAGGTGCGTAGGATATTCACAGCTGCTTTTGGCAGATTTCCTCTGCACTGCCTCTTTGCACTAGGAACTTTCATCTCCACCTCCATGCTGTCATTCCCATTGTCAGTTGGGGCACATTCCATTTTCTTGCTTATTATTGGTCCTGTGGTGAGAAACATTGGGTGAAACAATGGTAGAGATATACACAGCATGAAAAATGTATGGTTTATATAGTGTAGAAATGGCAGTCATGAACAATCTACCAGGACTGAAAGACATAACTGCGCTACAGGAGTCCGGTTAATTCCTGAAAATGGCCTATTCCAGAGAGTGGTGAAGGGCTACTGTGAAGAACGATGCCGACCGCCACACGGTAGCCCGGGGTGTCACAGCTTCTGATCCCACTGCTGCCACCAAATGTGAAGGACGGCCCCGTCCTTCCACGTCACCAATGTGACGTAACTCCACAGGCACAGCTCTCCGGCGCCCCCTTTGTCTCTCAGGTCAGTAAGGGAACTGCACCTAGAGCAAATGGCCGCCGGGGAGGGTGTCCTGTTACCCACTGGGTATTCTAAGATTCGTGATCAGAGTAAAAGCATCAGCCCAAGATTAATTTTATGGTTTAATTGCCTTAAGGGCGCACTAGATAATTACAGAAATATACAGTAAGCTGTACAACGGAATTACAATGGATTTGCTGTCAGAGTAAAATACAACAATAATGATACAAGGCTTAGAGGTATTAGCTAGAGGTCAATATTACCAGGTTGTATGGACATGAGGAGGCAGGGAGCTCTGCGATCCCCAGGTGAAAGTCTTAGTTGCTGGACAGTCCCCCAAAACGTGTGCCGCTGCTCCCTTGGCAGTTCTGTCCCTGGTTGCTTCCTGGCTTCTGTGAGAAAATGGATCTGGTCTGCCTTTAGCTCACAGTTCTTAAACCTGCTAGGTCCCTCCCCTCAGTGTCCGAGGGTGGGAAGATAATCTCCACCCTTAGCTCCCTGGCAGAATTTATTCCCAATATCTAACAAAGGGGTTAACTTTCTCCAGGACGATCGGATCAGGACACGAGAGGTACCAGTGGATGCAGTATGTTTTGCCTGTTGCATGGATATCAAACCTGGCCCGATTGTGTCATTGTGGATGGCCAATCTCCATATCTCATCCCCCCAAGCCATCACCGACTTGGGAATTGCACCATCAAATGCCCGAGGTCCGCCGGGTCACACAGATATTTTTATGAGAATGTACCTACAAAGATGTGCTCATAATTCATAATCCTAGAACGGAGCCTTCGTGTCTGGGATATACAATAGCTGTGTTTTCATGGTCTTGCTGAAAGGTATAATCTAATTGAAGCCTCTACTTTGAAGCACCATACTAATCGCCTGGCTATTCATATTGAGCAGGAAATTCTGGCTTGGCATGAATTACTTAGCATACTAATGACCTTCTTATTCAAACAGGGGCCTGAATTGCTTAGCATACTAAAAGGCCTGGCCATTGCCTGGAACTATGTGAAGTCAGGCAAAATATCTTCGCTGGGCCAAGCTCAGACCAAAATGGAGGCTGGAGCAGGCCAATGGCCAAGATGGTGGCGGTTCCTTTCCTCACAGCTACATTTACACATAATGGTCATCCTACTTAGCATAGTCTATGTACTCTGAGAAGAAGCCACCTTGTTTCATTAACACATTCCTAGTCTCACCTGTCCTCATTGGTAGACCCCTTCCCCCATTCCAAATAGTGATGATAGCTACTTGAAGAGGTTATTCTAGGTTGCTTAAGCTGGACATATGGAGTCAATAGTCCAGATATGCTGCACAAAAAAGACTTCAATGACATATCTAAAGGAAGCACCATAAATATTTGATAGATATGGGTCATAAAAGGCAATGTCATGTGCATAAGCCATAAACATGGTAAGAAATTTTTTAAAAAAGGTAAAAATAGAAGTATGTTAGCTATTAACCAATAAGACTCTATAACAGCTATAGATAGACAATCATTGGTCGACTGTCACAGTATAAAGGCTGGCCATACAAAAATATTGGAAACCATTGGCTTGACTGACAGCCATCTTCCTTACTCCCTCAGACTCCTAGACAGCAGCTCAGCTGAGCATTCCTGTATTCCCCATGGGGAGAGTGGATTAAGCCGCAGCAATACATTGACAAACAAGTTGTCCCGACTGGACAGAACGGATTGCTGCTGGGTCCGTTCTAACTGATGATTACTGTACATATGAACGCAGCCTAAGTTCACATGTCCGGTAATCATCACCAGTTCCAAACGGATCCAGCAGCAAGAGAAAAAAAAAGTTGTGCAGACAGCTAAAAAAAAAAAAAATCTGATTTTCAACTCTAAGTAACAAATATAGTGGAGGAACTAAGATGGTCTTTGGATATATATATATTTCAAAATTGGGGAGAACCACAAATAAACCCTCACTAGAAGACCATAAAATTTAACTTTTATTTCTGTTAAATCCCCTTTGTATATGCTTTATTTTAATTAACAGAAATAAAAGTTAAATTTTACTTTCAGGTGCTCCCTCAAAACATATTTGTTCAGAGCGGCCTATAACGTTCACTAATCAAAGTCATTCTATGTGTAAAGGCTGGGTCTCACATAGCGATACACCAGCGATCCCGACAACGATATGCACTTGTCAGGATCGCTGGTGTATCGCTACATGATCGCTGCTGAGCTGCCAAACAGGCAGCTCAGGGCAGCGATCAGCACAAGGACACTGCGGGTAACATCACTTAGTTACCCGCAGTGTACCTTGGATACCAGCGCCCTGATGCAGGGAGCTGGTATCCAAGGTACACAGCGGGTTTCCAAGCGCTGCGCGGTGCCTGGAAACCCACTGTGTACCTTGGATACCAGCTCCCTGCATCAGGGCGCTGGTATCCAAGGTACACAGTGGGTTTCTAGGCACTGCCCCGCACCTGGAAACCCGCTGTGTACCTTGGTTACCAGCGGATCGCTGGTCTCCCGCCTGTCACACGCAGCGATGCGTGCTGGCCAACGGGAGACCAGCGATCAAAAAAATGTCCTGACATTTCAGCGACGATCAGCGATACCCAGCAGGGGGGCTGATCGTCGCTGAATGTCACACACAGCGATATCGCTGGTGAGCTCGCTGCTGCGTCACAAAACTAGTGACTCAGCAATGATCTCGCTACCGAGATCGTTGTGTGAGACGGGCCCTTAAGTGTGTGTGTGTGTAGCCCATTCACTATCTCCATCCCTCACTTTCCCATTACTGAGATAGGAGATGGCGGCTACTACTGGTAAGATTCTATGTAGATGAGGGGAGGAGCTCTGCCTGTAGCTCCTCCCTCCTGGCAACTACATAGAATCTTACCAGTAGCAGCCGCCATCTCTATCTCAGTAATGGGAAAGTCTTCACTGAATACACACTTTACCCCAGAATTGACAATTTTGATGACTGATCACTTGTGTAAGGGAAAGGAGCAGATTTCTCTGATAAGATACATTACAAAGTTGCTTATTTTCCTTGTACTATTCATTTATGAAAGATTAAATGACCGTTACTCTGTAATGGATCAGTTTCCAATGGATGATTACGCGACAGCTCACATGTCCAGTAGTCATCTGTTTGAAACTGACCCAGTAAGCAAAAAGCTGATCCATTGCAAATAAAAGAAAAACGGGACAGCTATTTAAACAGATCAGTTTTCCATAAACTTCAAGGTTACAAAACAGATCCAGTCGATTTTTTTTAGCCAGACAAAAAAAGTTGTGTATACATAACTAACAGATGATTACTGGACATGTGAACAGAGCCTTAGTCCTCTTGGCAGATTTGTTGCAGCAATAACAGCCCCTTTCATATAAACAGCACTGATTTCTAGTTGCAGAAACCTCTGCAACAAATCTGTCATTTGGACCAAAGGATCCACTATAGCACTGAACATAGAATCAATACATCTGTGGGGTGTGGATCCCCCTAAAAATGGATCATTGAAAGTAAACTTTCCTCACTGACAGACTGTTTCTTGGAACTTGTGGAGTCTCCCTCCTCCAGCTGTCACTTCAGAGTCTCCAATAAAGCACAGCCCGAATCTGCAGGGGCAGGTAGGGAGACATCACAGGCTGCAAAGTTTCTTGTGTGTCTTTGTTCAGCCCATCGCCCAGGTCTGGACCTAGCGCACACAAGAAACACTTGCCACCGTGCTTATGTCAGCGCTGTTTGTGAAGGAGCAGATCACAATCTATGGTTCCCCATCAGCCTCTTCCCAGAGTGGCCCCACAGGGATTACTGACAGCATGACCACAGGCTAACAAGAGCGTAAGAAAAGTCACAGCATCTCCAATCCCGAACCTTTCAGAAACATTCCCACACGTGTTTATCCCACTGCAGGGACAACGGCCCTTTAACATCACAGCATGGTACAAGCTCACTGTGACAGTGTAAGGAAGAAGTATAGACTTACCAGATGGGATGTAGCAAATACTCAGGTCTCACTGGGTGCTTGGATCCTTGATCCTGGAAGACTTTAGTCCTGGTGGTCTGTAGTCCTGGTGGTCTGTAGTCCTGGTGGTCTGTAATCTGGTGGTCTGTAATCCTGGTGTCTGTAGTTATGGAGGTCCTTAGTCCTGGGGCTCAGGTGAGATCAGTCACAAATTGTGAAAGTTCTGTAATCTCAGGACATAAGGTGACAGTTTTATCCTCCAGGTTCTGGGCGGGTATTTTTTGAATTGGCGCTGTGATTGGCCGGCTCTCTGGGGGGCTCTGGTGACAACTTTGTCACTTATTATCTTGGCCATTCTTTATCCATTCGTATGCAATTAACTTTAGTTTCAATTGATTTGAATACAGTTGTTATCATGCAAAGGTGGTCTAGAGGAGACATTTCCCTCCAATCCTGCAGCTCTCCTCACATGCCTGTGACACATGGCAGAGTGACAAATGTCCTGTGTGGGCACACATGAGCCAAGTGTGCTTTACTAATACAGAAGAGATGACATGCAGTCAGTTTTCTGTCATAGTCACAGTTCTGCAGCAGATATGGGATTTCTCAGGTCATAGCTACAGCCACTGACACATAATCCTCCAAAATCGTCATCTCCACTTTGTGTATCATATGAGGAGATTTTTGACATTTTTTTCTCAAATTTTTTTCCTCAAAATTTGAAAAACTACAGAAGGGGAAAAAGCGCATGACATTATTTTTTTTAAATACATTTTGAAGTAAACCTCTCCAAAAATTCATCTCAATCTCTTCTAAACCTCTTCAGATAAAAAATGTCCTCCCAAAAGACTGTTTCTTGAAGCAACTCACCTTTAAACACTTAACAAACCCAGTGTGAACAAAAATAGATATGTGTCCAAGAGTAGGTATAAAAAAAGTTCAGTTTCATCCAGAAAAGTGTGAGGATTTTTTCTCACTTATCATCCATTTACAACCCATTTTTTACAACAGTGGCCATTAACCATTTACAGTTCCCTAAGGTACAGAATTGCAATATATCCATGAAAAATCGGATGTTACACTGCGGCTCCGTGTGGCATCTGATGTGCGCACCCATAGACCTGAATGGGCGAGTCTCATGCTGCCGTGCTTGTGCATGCTGCCATTTTTTCACATTCAGAAAACAATCGGTCATCTTCTCCGCCGTATTGAATAACATTGGTCCGAGTGCTGTCCATTTTGTAGCTGGACTGAAAATACGGTGGTGTGAACAAGTCCTTATAGGTATAAAGTAATAAAGGGATATTTCTCCGTCTACACAAACATTTACTGATGGCATATGTTATATTTGTAATATACTTGCTACTCCCATAATGTCTTCATTACACTTTTCCAGGGATCTAGTGTTTGCTCTGGATATCATTGGTTACAAATACAAATGAACGTGCCTGATGAAATTACTGTAGTGTATCTACTGCAACACGGCTTTTTTTGTGATGTCAGCCATTTTGACAAAAAAAAGAAAATGTAGGACAGCATTCAATTAGCTGATGCAAAATTCAGTGATGTGATGTGGATTCAGAAAGTCTCTTTCTCACTGTTTTGAACTTATCACAAAGGACTGCATAACTGGCGCCATTACTAGTTAATGTGGGATGAAAATAAAATGTCTAAAAAAGTGACAAAATGTTCCCACCTCGGCCATCTTTCCTTTCATTTAAGCGCTCCTATGTTCTCTTTGTTGTCCTCTCTCTCCATGCCACCTACAATAAAATATGCCATACTTTGTTTTTGACAGGTTTTTGATGTGAGAAACACTTAATTTCTTGCATTTGCGCGTGGATTTGTCTATTAGTCAAAACTAGAAATGGATCCTAGAAAGAGGCAAAATATAAACTAATGAGCGACATATTTCCTAGATCAGCTATACATTACACCTTTTCAATAAAGGAGATACATTGATTATATACAGACTTGCAGCATTGTTTTTACCCCCTTTAGGATGCAGCTAATTTTCCTTCTTTATTTTCACTTTTTTTTTTTCATTTATTTCATTAAAGAGCCATAACGTTTTTATTTTTCCGTCTGCATAGCCATATGTGAGGTCGTTTTTTTGTGGGATGAGTTGTAGTTTTGATTGACATCATTCATTTTACCATATTATGAACTGAGAAATGGGAAAAAAATGCTAGTGAGGAGAAATGATGAATGAAACACAACTCCATCAGTTTTGGGGGGTCTATTTTTGTGGCAATAATTCTATGGTAAAAATGACCTTGTGAACATAATTCTGCAGGTCGCTACCATTATTGCGCTTCCATGCATACATAGTTTTGTCTTTTACTATTCCAGCGGTTGAAAAAAATTCTGAACTTTGTAAAAAAAAATGCAATTTGGTTTATGCTGCCATTTTCCAGAACTATCTGAGGGCTTGTATTTTGCACGCTGAGATAATTTCAGGCTGCATACTAGTCTTTTTTATTGCCTTTTTGGTGGATGCACCTCTACAGGTTACTGATTTATATTTTAATAGACTTTATGTATGTGACGATTCCAAATATGTAGATTTTTAAATTTTTTATATTTTTAACTTGGGAAATGTAGGAGAGATTCATGTTTTATACCAAGTGCGATTTTACTACGCGCATTAATCAGCATAGATATACCATAAGAAAGAAGAGGATGGATCTACCAGTCCCCAAACATTTTGTGGAGTTAAAACATACAGAGAAGGATTTGAGATTCATAATATTAGATATGGTACCAGTACAGAAAAGAGGGGGAGACAGGGAGCGTATGCTGAAACGAAAAGAACTAAAGTGGATATATGAGTTAAATACATTTAGGCTACGTGTGCACGTTCGTGAATTGCCGCGGAAATTTCTGCGGCAATCCAGCACCTCCCTGCCGCAGGAAATACGCATTTTATAGGTATGTGTATTCCCGCTAAAAACTAGCATTTTCCAAGCGATCTGTAGCATCGCTTGGAAAACTGATTGACAGGTTGGTCACACGAGTCACACATAGTGTTTGACAAGTGTGAGCAACTTTTTGCTATTGATGCTGCCTATGCCGCATCAATAGTAAAAAGATCCAATGTTAAAAATAATAAAAAAAATCATGATATTCTCACCTTCCGGCGGCCCCCGCAGCCTTCCCGCCTCTCAGCGACGCTCCCGGTAACTCCTGTTCCCAAGGATGCTTAGCGACAATGACCTCAGAAGACGTAGTATCACGCGAGACTGCTACGTCATCTGGGATGATTCTCGCAAGGCATCACTGGGAACGGGAGTTGCCGGAAGCATCTCTGAGTGGGGGGAAGGCTGCGGGGGACACAGGAAGGTGAGAATATTACGATTTTTTATTTTAATTATTTTTTTAATATGGATATGGTACCCAAGGCCTGGAGGAGAGTCTCCTCTCCTCCAGACCCTAGGTACCATCCGCACATGAACCGCTTACTTTGCGCATGGTGGGCACAGCCACATGCGGAAAGTAAGCGGTTCAATGCATTCCTATGGCGGCGGAATCGCCGCGATTCCGGAAAAAGAAAGAACATGCTGCAGTTTTTTCCGCAATGCGTTTTTTTCGCGGAAAAAAACGCAGCATGTGCACAAAAAATGCCGAATGCATTCTACTAATAGGATGCTTAATGCATGCGTTTTTTCAGCGTTTACGCAAAAAATCCTCAACGTGTGCACATAGCCTAAAACCTATGGGGTTGAATGTTGATTTTAAGACACACTCTGTCTTTTACAAGAAAAAAAGGTAGCACACTGTAGCGCTATAGCTTGCAAACACGAAATATGAAAAATGAATTGCATCACTGCCTTAGAAATATGAAAAATTGAGAAGTCTTAGCGTATAAGATGGCCAAATTATGTGTACCTGATAGCCACATTAAGGCTCTTCTCGTATATCAGGTCCTAACTAATGCCAATCTTCGCTTAGAAAAGTCTGTCTGCATGGGAACATATGAATCCTCTCTTCAGACTAAAATCTACATCTCTGTGGAGGGGTAATGAACCTAGTGTAATTAAAAAGCCTGTGACCAACAGGTGGAGTGCTCAGGTTGAAGGTAAATGAATACATATCAAAAAACTGACCGGCACATCCAAACATAGATCCAGTGTGAACAGGTGCTAAACCTAGAGTCACCAACTCATGCACATACAAGAAAAAAAGGTAGCACAATGTAGCGCTATAGCTTGCAAACACGAAATATGAAAAATGAATTGCATCACTGCCTTAGAAATATGAAAAATTGAGAAGTCTTAGCGCATAAGATGGCCAAATTATGTGTACCTGATAGCCACGTTAAGGCTCTTCTCGTATATCAGGTCCTAACTAATGCCAATCCTCACTTAGATTAGTCTGTCTGCATGGGAACATATGAATCCTCTCTTCAGACTAAAATCTACATCTCATGGAGGGGTAATGAACCTGGTGTAATTAAAAAGCCTGTGACTTTTCTAAGCGAGGATTTGGCCATCTTATGCGCTAAGACTTCTCAATTTTTCATATTTCTAAGGCAGTGATGCAATTCATTTTTCATATTTCGTGTTTGCAAGCTATAGCGCTACAGTGTGCTACCTTTTTTTCTTGTATGTGCATGAGTTGGTGACTCTAGGTTTAGCACCTGTTCACATTGGATCTATGTTTGGATGTGCCGGTCAGTTTTTTGATATGTATTCATTTACCTTCTACCTGAGCACTCCACCTGTTGGTCACAGGCTTTTTAATTACACCAGGTTCATTACCCCTCCACAGAGATGTAGATTTTAGTCTGAAGAGAGGATTCATATGTTCCCATGCAGACAGACTTTTCTAAGCGAGGATTGGCATTAGTTAGGACCTGATATACGAGAAGAGCCTTAATGTGGCTATCAGGTACACATAATTTGGCCATCTTATGCGTGTAATACTATTGTAGGAACTCGAGGATTCTGATAGCGTGGGGCAATGAACAATCAGAGACGGGTTTCTTTGAATGCAAATAATGTATTTGTGAACAGCAAAACACAAACATATTCAACAACTGTGACATGCAATATCCAATAATATACACAAGTCCAGTTATGAATGATATAAGTCGACTACAGTGTCTACAATTAATGTACACAAGTATCTGCAGGTTGGTGATCATGTAGTGTTAGTCAACGTTCAAACATGATCCATGGAACAGTTAATGTCTTAGCGGTAGTCCTCACACAAATGTGACCACAAGGTAAGTCTGATGCACAGGTAACGTGGCTGGATTTACACACTGCTGGTGTGTGAAGAGTCAGATCCAGGTATGCAGAAAACACAGGGAGGTCCAGGAACAAGTTAATCTCAGTTGTGGCTTAATTCAGTGAAGTCCAACAACAAGTTCATATGTCAGTAAGGTTCCAGTAACAGTTCCAACAGCTCTCACCAGAGGTAATGCACGAAGGGTTAAACAGCAACAGTTCAGAAACACAGTTCTTATCAGATGGAGTGAACCAAGGGTTAAATTCCCAAGTCAACAGGTTAATGATAACACAGTACTTTGTGCAACTTACATATGCAGAGAATGTCCAGAGCCATGGGTAGAAACTGCTGTGGCTGAGAAACACCTGAAGATAAGGTTATGCACTTTCCTGGTAAATACACAAAAGATCTGTGAGGAACAAAGCAGCTGGGTTGCAGGGAAACGGAAGCAGAATATTCCAGCAGTGAAGCCAGCACCTGAGCCGGGTTTTAAACAAACGAACAGGAAGTAGGGCACAGAAAACAGCAAACTCCATTTTAACAAAGGGCAAAATCATTGACAAAGTTACCTAGAAAACCCGGAATACTGACAATGCGCTAAGACTTCTTAATTTTTCATATTTCTAAGGCAGTGATGCAATTCATTTTTCATATTTCATGTTTGCAAGCTATAGCGCTACAGTGTGCTACCTTTTTTTCTTGTATGTGCATGAGTTGGTGACTCTGGGTTTAGCACCTGTTCACACTGGATCTATGTTTGGATGTGCCGGTCAGTTTTTTGATATATATAAACTCTTTGATGTATGCTTAACTCATCTAAACGGTGTAGAAAGATTGTTTTATTTTTATTTATGAAGGATAACAATTATCTATGAAATTATAATTGTTTATCCTTCTTTTTAGATACACATTGCACAGTGTTTGATGGAGACATAAGAACATATGGAGGATGAGTGTTGATGTAATTTTTTGTATTTTTTGTATTTTTGTATTTTTTCTTGTGATAATAACCATTGGCCAACATATAATAGACCATGATATGGGATTGTTTAATATATATTAATATGGACCTTGGTTGAGACACCTCGGTCTTGGCAGACTGAGGAATCACCCGAGGTATCCATAAGGTTGCGGGAGGTCAACTGAATAAGGGACTGTCAGGCATACCTGGATGAAAAAAATAAAAATAAAAAAAAAATAAAAAATTCCCAAAGGTTTTACTAAATACAAATATATATGCACAGCGCTGTAATACAAGTGATGGTTCGAACTTGAAAAGTACTGTTTTGCAATTAAAATAGAGTGAATCATGATCATATGCCTTTTCCAAGATGGTGCTGAGATGCTGCATAGTGTGCACTGCGAATGATGTGGGATTTTTAAATATACATCAATTTGCACCTTGGTTGAGACACCTCAGTCTTGGCGGACTGAGGTGTCAACCAAGGTATCCATTAGGTTTCAGGAGGTCACCTGAATAAGGGACCGTCAGGCATACCTGGATGAAAAAATAAAAATAAAAAATTCCCAAAGGAAATCGCAGACAGCAGTGCTATCAATCGCAGACAGCAGTGCTATCAATCACAGACAGCAGTGCTATCAATCGCTGACAACAGTACTATCAATCGCTGACAGCAATATTATCAATCACAGATAGCAGTGCTATCAATCGCAGACAGCAGTGCTATCAATCGCAGACAGCAGTGCTATAAATCGCAGACAGCAGTGCTATCAATCGCAGACAGCAGTGCTATCAATCGCAGACAGCAGTGCTATCAATCGCAGACAGCAGTGCTATCAATCGCTGACAGCAGTGCTATCAATCGCAGACAGCAGTAGTCAATCGCAGACAGCAGTACTATCAATAGCAGACAGCAGTGCTATCAATCGCAGACAGCAGTGCTATCAATCGCAGACAGCAGTACTATCAATCGCAGACAGCAGTGCTATCAATCGCAGACAGCAGTATTATCAATCGCAGACAGCAGTGCTATCAATCGCAGACAGCAGTACTATCAATCGCAGACAGCAGTGCTATCAATCGCAGACAGCAGTACTATCAATCGCAGACAGCAGTGCTATCAATCGCAGACAGCGTGCTATCAATCGCAGACAGCAGTATTATCAATCGCAGACAGCAGTGCTATCAATCGCAGACAGCAGTACTATCAATCGCAGACAGCAGTGCTATCAATCGCAGACAGCAGTGCTATCAATCGCAGACAGCAGTACTATCAATCGCAGACAGCAGTACTATCAATCGCAGACAGCAGTGCTATCAATCGCAGACAGCAGTACTATCAATCGCAGACAGCAGTACTATCAATCGCAGACAGCAGTACTATCAATCGCAGACAGCAGTACTATCAATCGCAGACAGCAGTACTATCAATCGCAGACAGCAGTGCTATCAATCGCAGACAGCAGTACTATCAATCGCACACAGCAGTGCTATCAATCACAGACAGCAGTGCTATCAATCGTGACAGCAGTGCTATCAATCACAGACAGCAGTGCTATCAATCACAGACAGCAGTGCTATCAATCGCAGACAGCAGTGCTATCAATCACAGACAGCAGTACTATCAATCGCAGACAGCAGTACTATCAATCGCAGACAGCAGTACTATCAATCGCAGACAGCAGTGCTATCAATCGCAGACAGCAGTATTATCAATCGCAGACAGCAGTACTATCAATCGCAGACAGCAGTACTATCAATCGCTGACAGCAGTGCTATCAATCGCAGACAGCAGTGCTATCAGTACTATCAATCGCAGACAGCAGTGCTATCAATCGCAGACAGCAGTGCTATCAATCGCAGACAGCAGTGCTATCAATCGCAGACAGCAGTGCTATCAATCGCAGACAGCAGTGCTATCAATCGCAGACAGCAGACTATCAATCGTGACAGCAGTGCTATCAATCGCAGACAGCAGTGCTATCAATCGCAGACAGCAGTGCTATCAATCGCAGACAGCAGTACTATCAATCGCAGACAGCAGTACTATCAATCGCAGACAGCAGTGCTATCAATCGCAGACAGCAGTACTATCAATCGCAGACAGCAGTACTATCAATCGCAGACAGCAGTACTATCAATCGCAGACAGCAGTGCTATCAATCGCAGACAGCAGTCTATCAATCGCAGACAGCAGTGCTATCAATCGCAGACAGCAGTGCTATCAATCGCTGACAGCAGTACTATCAATCGCAGACAGCAGTACTATCAATCGCAGACAGCAGTACTATCAATCGCAGACAGCAGTGCTATCAATCGCGACAGCAGTGCTATCAATCGCAGACAGCAGTACTATCAATCGCAGACAGCAGTACTATCAATCGCAGACAGCAGTGCTATCAATCGCAGACAGCAGTACTATCAATCGCAGACAGCAGTGCTATGAATCGCAGACAGCAGTACTATCAATCGCAGACAGCAGTGCTATCAATCGCAGACAGCAGTACTATCAATCGCAGACAGCAGTGCTATGAATCGCACACAGCAGTACTATCAATCACAGACAGCAGTGCTATCAATCGCAGACAGCAGTGCTATCAATCGCAGACAGCAGTACTATCAATCGCAGACAGCAGTGCTATAAATCAGCACACAGCAGTCTATCAATCCAGACAGCAGTGCTATCAATCGCAGACAGCAGTACTATCAATCGCAGACAGCAGTACTATAATCGACAGAGATCATGCCAGTGCTATCAATCGCAGACAGCAGTGCTATCAATCACAGACAGCAGTGCTGCCAAGAGGCAATCACAATAAAAAATACTGTATGACAGACGCCGGGGACATATCCTTTTGAAGTTAGTGCTGATTTCTTGTGGCTTTATTATTAAATGTGATATTAGTGTTTGACAGCACAGATAAAATATCTTTTAAGTATCTATCATTATTACAGGATAAGTTTGGAAATTTCTTTAGTATAAAAAGAAGTACAGTTAAGTTCTGGAATTTTTTGGGAAGCAACTACTGAAAAAAAAAACCCAGGTACCATTCCTGTACAAGGCACATTCATTTGCAAGTTAATTGATAACCTCTAGAAGCTTCAGATACTGAGGCAAATAAACACTCAGTGTTTATTGTGATATACTATCAACATTGAAATTGCAAAACAAGATCAAAGGATGGATATACATCATAATGAAATGTAAATGGTGAAAAAAAATCTCAATTTATTCAGTATCAAGTACAAGTACATGCGCAAAATTAAACACATGCTTTGACATGCTATTAATGAAGTTATGTTCAAGGAATGTTCTGCCACACTGAATACTCTTGGGCATGCAAATCATCAAGGCCCACTGCGGGCAGCTCCCTTTACAATTGCCAGGCCATGACATTCCAGATGAATTTTGGGGCATCTTTTCTATTCTATTTTCTTACCATATGGGAGTGATATATAAATTAATTGGAAAACACAGATAACACTTGTCCCTTTCATGGTTTTTTTTTTTTTTCAAAATTGAGTCCATCCATAAAGTCAAAAGAAAATTGTGTTTGTGATATAATTTTTGCTGCTGTCAATGTGGTTCTTTATATATTGGCATATATATGCACAGCGTTGGAATCGAAGTGATTGTTGAAACTTGAAAAGTACCATTTAAAAACACTTATTTAGTGTGCAATTGAAAAAATTAGTGAATCATGATCATATGCCTCCTCTAAGATGGCGCTGAGATACTGCATAGTGTGCACTGCGCAAGCGCACTGAGTGAAATTCCACACAAGGGATATGATTGGCCATGGTGTTGTTACTGGCGTTATGTGAATGAGAGACATGCGCAGTAGACTATAATGAATGCCAGAGATGGCTAATGGCGTCCTCCATGTGTGCTGTGGATTCCTGAACTAAGTATGTGTTTTTGTGATATGTACACAGCTGCACTATCCTGAGATTAACAATGTCATTAAAACTACCGTATATACTCGAGTATAAGCCGACCCGAGTATAAGCCGACCCCCCTAATTTTGCCACAATAAACTGGGAAAACTTACTGACTCGAGTATAAGCCTAGGGTGGAAAATGAGATTATGCCCTATATGCTGCCCATGTATTATGCCCCCATAGATTGTGCCCCCATAGATTGTGCCCCCATTGATGCTCCATAGATTGTGCCCCCATAGATTGTGCCCCCATAGATTATGCCCCATATATGATCCATAGATTGTGCCCCCATAGATTATGCTCCATAGTATAGGCCTCAATTGCTGCCGCTGCTGCTGCAACCGAAAAAAAAAAAAAGAAGACATACTCACCTCTCGTTGCTGGGGGGCCAGGTGCCGGTGTCCTGAGCAGGCGGGGACACCGGCGCGCTATGGGGGACAGGTGCCGGTGTCACCGCTCTCTCAGGGTCCCGGCACCTGCGATATTTACCTGTCACCCGCTCCACCGCTGTCTTCCGGGTCCTCCAGCAGTCAATGATTAGGCAGAGGGCGCTGCACGCAGTAACTACGTCATCACGCCCTCTGCCTGAACATCGCAGCAAGAGGACCCGAGGACACAGCGGAACGGGACAGGTAAATATCGCTTATACTCACCCTTCCGCCGGTGCGTCTCTGCCCTGCTCTTCTCCCACCGTCCCGGCGCCAGTGTTCAGCGGTCAAGTGTTACCGCTCATTAAAGTCATGAATATGTGCATATTCATGACTTTAATGAGCGGTACCAGCTGACTGCTGAACACTGGTTCCGGGACTGTGGGAGAAGAGCAGGGGCTGCAGAGACCGCGCCGGCGGAAGGGTGAGTATATAGGACAGCTGCGCTCCCCCTCCCCCGCCGACCCCCTGGTATATGACTCGAATATAAGCCGAGAGGGGGACTTTCAGCCCTAAAAAATGGGCTGAAAATCTCGGCTTATATTCGAGTATATACGGTATTTTGTAAGA
Source organism: Oophaga sylvatica (assembly GCA_033576555.1). NCBI lineage: Eukaryota > Metazoa > Chordata > Amphibia > Anura > Dendrobatidae > Oophaga > Oophaga sylvatica. Next base: position 719,612,783 of record JARQOD010000001.1, read on the forward strand.
ATAACACAGTTTTTTGTAAGCACTTTATGCACAATGCACTTTATTTAACGGAGGATACTATGTAATCACTGTGTATGATATATAAATATGAAAATATGTGAATTAATATGTGATTTGCACAGTTGTATTAGATTCACTGCTTGATAAAGGCTCTGTATGAAGCCGAAACGTCGCCAACCATGTGGGTCTGAAATAAAACCACATTTTTTCTCTCTGTGAAAAGGAGTGCTTTTTTTATGTCCCCTTCGAAGACTTTAATCTGACAAAGTTTGATTGCTTGTTGTACATACTGGAATGCCATGGTATTGCAGCACTGTCAATCATGGATAGCGGTCATAAATGGAATATTGCCAATCGCAGACAGCAGTGCTATCAATCACTGACAACAGTACTGCCAATCGCTGAAACAGTACTGTCAATTGCTGACAACAGTACTGCTGTGTAGCCCTGGTGTTAGGCACACGCAGTACCCTGGAGAGTGTGTGGCGAGACAGCAGTTTAATGCTCAATACCCATTCACTCAACATACACTAGACACACCCTTAGGGTAGTGTAGTTACTTGTGAGGGAGTGGTCAGGGTGTATGTTTGTTGAGTGATTTTGAGTCAGTGTGTTTCCTGTCTTCGGACAGAGGAGACGTGTGGAGTCTAGCTGGAGGGAGGAAGCAATCCAGCCTGCTCATCATCAGTTCAGAAAGTGGAGGCTAGTACAGGTGGTCTAGTTCACCTCAGCCTAGTCAGAGCTGTACCTCACCTGAATACATTGAAAGAAAGAAGAAGCTTAGTGCAGAAAGACTTCAGTCACCTGTCTCAAGGACAGTGAAAGGTTCAGAGACGTGCTCCTGCCTAGTGATAACTGAGAATCTGTAACTAACTCTGAAGGAAGTGAATGAAGGGAGTGACTACCCGACTTTATGCAAGTGTGAGTGTTTATGCTACCAGCGAGGACAAGGCGAAAGGCACAGTGGAAAGATTATTGGAAAGGTGCTTTTGGATTGAAGAAGTCCTGCACATTGCAACCGGTCACTGGGGACCGAAGGATCACTATTAGCTACAAGCATAGTGGTAAGAAAACCAGGGATTTACCGGACCTTAGGTCGCGGCAAACAGCCCCATATAGTCAGTACGTAACTGGGGTCAGGGGGAGTGAAGACTTTGAGTCCGTGCACGACAAGACAGGAATTCAGCTCTCTCGCAGGAAGGCTCCTACCACAAAACTGACTGGGCAGTACAGCTATGGATTAGCTGGAGTTATTGAGGGAACTACGCTTCAGGCTGGTTGTACTCATCGTGTTGAAAGTAAAGGAGGCCCCTAACTTGTCCAGCTGCTGTCTCAAGATACACTCTCCTTGGATCAGCCTCCCTGGGACCTGCCTGAACATCTTACAAGTAAAGGTATGGAAAGACGCTGACCGTGTGAGACTGTGTTATTTATCTGCACCCGACTTCACTAACTTCATAGACTTTGAGGGACCAGTCCCACCTGTAGGGGACCCGACATCTAGCTGCCTCACCATCCCCTCAGAGATCTACAGCAGCGCTGGTACAAATTACCAGAAGACTACAGGTGGCGTCACGAACTGTACAATAATCTATCCCCTGTAAATATATCCCCAACATACGCCAGACCGCCCGGGCCACAGACCGAGCCACAGCTACCTGTGACAATCCCCATAGACTTCTACGGGCTCGGCTCTGAGTACCCCATTGCCCTGGTAACCCACAATTGTGGTGGCGGGTCGAGACAACTTGGCGTCACGAACAGGATGCGAAACTCGCAAAATTGCGAGCCCTGTGTGCCTATGGAATTGTTTTTGTGAAAAAGGACTGTTTGCACTTTTGGCGCCAAAATCGCCATTTTTGTCGCCATATTCGCGCCCTCAGACGCTGGAGAAGAAAGTGGGCGTACCTTCGTGGGCGTCTACCCCCCTGTGGCGCGAAGAAAATGCCTGCCCTCTCAAAGTGCTATTACAACATGCGATCCTGCCCTACAGCAAAGGAGGTCCGCCTCCTCTTCACCTTCCCTGCGAGGAGGAGGAGACGCAAACCCCCTCCACGGAAGAGACCGGACGTCTCTGGAGGAAGAAGAAAGAATCTTCTGGAACATCATGGAAGCAGGACGTGTGCAGCCGAGCAGGGAAGCGGAGGAAGGCAGGCCCCGTGCCCCAGCCAAGCTGCCACCAGCACCGGAGTTATCCGTGGTCCTGCACCTGCAGCAGGCGTTGCTAGAAATTCAGGAAGAAAATGCACGCCTGAAGAAGATGGTCCAGTACCAACCTGGATTTGAAGAGATCGAGAGACGCCGGCGTACCCTGGAGCAGCGGAGGCTGTGGGACACGGTGATCTCTCCCCTCAACGACCCCCCACGATTCGAGTTACCGAAGATTCTGCTGCCCAAGGCGAAGGAGCAACCGGAGGCTGCCCCCGAAAGTACCGATCCTGATCCCACCGGTGAAGCGGTGGAGGCGAAGGAGGTTGAGGAGGTACCGCCAGTTCCGGAACGCCCGCCCGGCCAGGAGGCCGCAGCAGATGATCGGTCCCCGACAGGGACACCGGAGGGGTCCTGTCCGTCGTTACCAGACGTCGACTGGGACGAGATGGCGCGCCTGGATGACGTCGCCTATACCGCCCAGTGGGAATATGAGTGGCAGCGTCGTGAAGAGAAGCAGAAACGCCAGCAGGAGGAAGAGCGGGAAGCTCAGCGGAATCGTCAGCGACAACATGCAGAGCTGATCGCGGACAAGGAGAGTGTCCGAAGAGAGAAAGGTACCCTGAGGGAACCGCGGCGGCAGGGGTGTGTGACTGAGTTCCAGCTCCGGAAGGGCTGGGGCTTCATCCGTGAACCGGGCCTCTACCCAGGGGTCTTTGTTAGTCGCAGGGACGTAGAATCCCACCTACCGCAAGGCCATCCCGGGAGGGACTTAGTAAATGGAGACATTGTCACGTACACACGGCATTGGGAATGAAGGGATGGTATGCCCTTAACGTCACCATCGTCCGTGACCCCGTCCCCGACGCAGGTAACGTCATCACTACCGCAGCGTCCCCGTCTCCAGCTCAAGCAGTATCCGGCCGTGCCCCAGCATCGCCCCCTGCAGGCACATCGCAAATTAAAGCAATTTCTACATCGCAACTAGCGACCCAGTCTCAATCGCAATCCATGACACGGTCCATATCATTAACTGTGATTGAAACGCAGTCGGTGTCTCGTGAGGAGAATGTACCCGTTGCGCCCCTGGTGGTTCGCACGAGAACTGTGGCGACCCAGACCCTAATCGCAGCGCATGATTTGTTAGTCCTGGGATCTAGGGCCCATTGCATTGTTCCAGCCCCCGGGGTGGAAAGTGTATTTGAAGTAAATGAATAAATAGTAAAGAAGAATCGGTGAGATCCATATAGGGTCTACCATAAGTAATATTGTAGGAAGTTTAAGAATGTTTTACAAATTTTTGCACAAGTTGAAGAGTATAACGTATATAATGCATATATATATTTCTAACCGTAGAATGCCCGGCTGGGTAACCAGAAAAAGTTTGCACTTTAGTATTATTATAATGTGATATTATATCTGTGTCTTTGGTTTTACAATGGACTTTGAGGTTGAGGACTGTGCCAGCCCAGAACTTATTTGTATATAGTTGCGCTTCGGTGCTTTATCTTGGTTTTACATAAAACCAGCACAACTACCTCTGAATACAAAAACCCGTGTGGTGTGGCACTGAGTGAGGTCTGCATTCGGATGTCCTGCAGCCCACCCAGGACCTACGTTGAAGGTTTGGTGCGGGTCCTTCACAAGAATACTGTATATTTATTGAATGCTATTTAATATTTGTACTTTTCTATATCTAATGTTTTTGGTTTCGCAACGTTTAAGATATCCTCACCTCCCGGATGGGACGAATTAATGTTATTGTTGATGTTTTCATGCATAAACAAAAATGTCTCTTTTGTATTTTACAGCCCGGGAGTGCTGTCTTTTACCATGGGGGAATGTGTAGCCCTGGTGTTAGGCACACGCAGTACCCTGGAGAGTGTGTGGCGAGACAGCAGTTTAATGCTCAATACCCATTCACTCAACATACACTAGACACACCCTTAGGGTAGTGTAGTTACTTGTGAGGGAGTGGTCAGGGTGTATGTTTGTTGAGTGATTTTGAGTCAGTGTGTTTCCTGTCTTCGGACAGAGGAGACGTGTGGAGTCTAGCTGGAGGGAGGAAGCAATCCAGCCTGCTCATCATCAGTTCAGAAAGTGGAGGCTAGTACAGGTGGTCTAGTTCACCTCAGCCTAGTCAGAGCTGTACCTCACCTGAATACATTGAAAGAAAGAAGAAGCTTAGTGCAGAAAGACTTCAGTCACCTGTCTCAAGGACAGTGAAAGGTTCAGAGACGTGCTCCTGCCTAGTGATAACTGAGAATCTGTAACTAACTCTGAAGGAAGTGAATGAAGGGAGTGACTACCCGACTTTATGCAAGTGTGAGTGTTTATGCTACCAGCGAGGACAAGGCGAAAGGCACAGTGGAAAGATTATTGGAAAGGTGCTTTTGGATTGAAGAAGTCCTGCACATTGCAACCGGTCACTGGGGACCGAAGGATCACTATTAGCTACAAGCATAGTGGTAAGAAAACCAGGGATTTACCGGACCTTAGGTCGCGGCAAACAGCCCCATATAGTCAGTACGTAACTGGGGTCAGGGGGAGTGAAGACTTTGAGTCCGTGCACGACAAGACAGGAATTCAGCTCTCTCGCAGGAAGGCTCCTACCACAAAACTGACTGGGCAGTACAGCTATGGATTAGCTGGAGTTATTGAGGGAACTACGCTTCAGGCTGGTTGTACTCATCGTGTTGAAAGTAAAGGAGGCCCCTAACTTGTCCAGCTGCTGTCTCAAGATACACTCTCCTTGGATCAGCCTCCCTGGGACCTGCCTGAACATCTTACAAGTAAAGGTATGGAAAGACGCTGACCGTGTGAGACTGTGTTATTTATCTGCACCCGACTTCACTAACTTCATAGACTTTGAGGGACCAGTCCCACCTGTAGGGGACCCGACATCTAGCTGCCTCACCATCCCCTCAGAGATCTACAGCAGCGCTGGTACAAATTACCAGAAGACTACAGGTGGCGTCACGAACTGTATATAAATCTATCCCCTGTAAATATATCCCCAACATACGCCAGACCGCCCGGGCCACAGACCGAGCCACAGCTACCTGTGACAATCCCCATAGACTTCTACGGGCTCGGCTCTGAGTACCCCATTGCCCTGGTAACCCACAATTGTGGTGGCGGGTCGAGACACTGCCAATCGCTGACAGCAGTACTGCCAATCGCAGACAGCAGTGCTATCAATCGCAGACAGCAGTGCTATCAATCGCAGACAGCAGTGCTATCAATCGCAGACAGCAGTGCTATCAATCACTGACAGCAGTACTATCAATCGCAGACAGCAGTACTATCAATCGCAGACAGCAGTGCTATCAATCGCAGACAGCAGTACTATCAATCGCAGACAGGAGTACTATCAATCGCAGACAGCAGTGCTATCAATCGCAGACAGCAGTGCTATCAATCACTGACAGCAGTACTATCAATCGCAGACAGGAGTACTATCAATCGCAGACAGCAGTACTATCAATCGCAGACAGCAGTGCTATCAATCACAGACAGCAGTGCTATCAATCGCAGACAACAGTACTGCCAATCGCTGACAGCAGTACTATCAATCGCAGACAGCAGTACTGCCAATCGCTGACAGCAGTACTATCAATCGCTGACAGCAGTACTATCAATCGCAGACAGCAGTGCTATCAATCGCAGACAGCAGTGCTATCAATCGCAGACAACAGTACTGCCAATCGCTGACAGCAGTACTATCAATCGCAGACAGCAGTACTATCAATCGCAGACAGCAGTACTATCAATCGCAGACAGCAGTACTATCAATCGCAGACAGCAGTATTATCAATCGCAGACAGCAGTATTATCAATCGCAGACAGCAGTGCTATCAATCGCAGACAGCAGTGCTATCAATCGCAGACAGCAGTGCTATCAATCGCAGACAGCAGTGCTATCAATCGCAGACAGCAGTGCTATCAATCGCAGACAGCAGTCTATCAATCGCAGACAGCAGTGCTATCAATCGCAGACAGCAGTACTATCAATCGCAGACAGCAGTACTATCAATCGCAGACAGCAGTGCTATCAATCGCAGACAGCAGTGCTATCAATCGCAGACAGCAGTGCTATCAATCGCAGACAGCAGTACTATCAATCGCAGACAGCAGTGCTATCAATCGCAGACAGCAGTCTATCAATCGCAGACAGCAGTGCTATCAATCGCAGACAGCAGTCTATCAATCGCAGACAGCAGTACTATCAATCGCAGACAGCAGTGCTATCAATCGCAGACAGCAGTCTATCAATCGCAGACAGCAGTGCTATCAATCGCAGACAGCAGTCTAGCACTATCAATCGCAGACAGCAGTGCTATCAATCGCAGACAGCAGTGCTATCAATCGCAGACAGCAGTACTATCAATCGCAGACAGCAGTGCTATCAATCGCAGACAGCAGTGCTATCAATCGCAGACAGCAGTCTATCAATCGCAGACAGCAGTACTATCAATCGCAGACAGCAGTGCTATCAATCGCAGACAGCAGTGCTATCAATCGCAGACAGCAGTACTATCAATCGCAGACAGCAGTGCTATCAATCGCAGACAGCAGTACTATCAATCGCAGACAGCAGTGCTATCAATCGCAGACAGCAGTCTATCAATCGCAGACAGCAGTACTATCAATCGCAGACAGCAGTGCTATCAATCGCAGACAGCAGTGCTATCAATCGCAGACAGCCAGTAGCTATCAATCGCAGACAGCAGTGCTATCAATCGCAGACAGCAGTACTATCAATCGCAGACAGCAGTGCTATCAATCGCAGACAGCAGTACTATCAATCGCAGACAGCAGTGCTATTCAATCAGCAGACAGCAGTACTATCAATCGCAGACAGCAGTCTATATCGCAACAGCATGCTATCAATCGCGACAGCAGTCTATCAATCGCAGACAGCAGTGCTATCAATCGCAGACAGCAGTGCTATCAATCGCAGACAGCAGTGCTATCAATCGCAGACAGCAGTGCTATCAATCGCAGACAGCAGTGCTATCAATCGCAGACAGCAGTGCTGCCAAGAGGCAATCACAAATAAAAAATATACTGTATGAACAGACGCCGGGGGACATTTCCTTTTGAAGTTAGTGCTGATTTCTTGTGGCTTTATTTATTTCAATGGGATATTAGTGTTTGTACAGCACAGATAAAAATTAATTTCTTTATGTATACAAATCAGAATTACAGGATTAAGTTCTGAGAATTTTTTTGGGGGAAACCAACTACTGAAAAAAAAACCCAGGTGCCATTCCTGTACAAGGCACATTCATTTGCAAGTTAATTGATGAACCTCTAGAAGCTTTCAGATACTGGAGGCAAAATAAACACTCAGTGTTTATTGTGAATATACTCCTCAACATTGAAATTGCAAAACCAAGAATCAAAGGATGGATATACATCATAATGAAATGTAAATGGTGAAAAAAAATCTCAATTTATTCAGTATCAAGTACAAGTACATGCGCAAAATTAAACACATGCTTTGACATGCTATTAATGAAGTTATGTTCAAGGAATGTTCTGCCACACTGAATACTCTTGGGCATGCAAATCATCAAGGCCCACTGCGGGCAGCTCCCTTTACAATTGCCAGGCCATGACATTCCAGATGAATTTTGGGGCATCTTTTCTATTCTATTTTCTTACCATATGGGTGTGATATATAAATTAATTGGAAAACACAGATAACACTTGTCCCTTTCATGGTTTTTTTTTTTTCAAAATTGAGTCCATCCATAAAGTCACAAGAAAATTGTGTTTGTGATATAATTTTTGCTGCTGTCAATCAATGCTGTCAATGTGGTTCTTTATATATTGGCATATATATGCACAGCGTTGGAATCGAAGTGATTGTTGAAACTTGAAAAGTACCATTTAAAAACACTTATTTAGTGTGCAATTGAAAAAATTAGTGAATCATGATCATATGCCTCCTCTAAGATGGCGCTGAGATACTGCATAGTGTGCACTGCGCAAGCGCACTGAGTGAAATGCCACACAAGGGATATGATTGGCCATGGTGTTGTTACTGGCGTTATGTGAATGAGAGACATGCGCAGTAGACTATAATGAATGCCAGAGATGGCTAATGGCGTCCTCCATGTGTGCTGTGGATTCCTGAACTAAGTATGTGTTTTTGTGATATGTACACAGCTGCACTATCCTGAGATTAACAATGTCATTAAAACTACCGTATATACTCATCGAGTATAAGCCGACCCCCTAATTTTGCCACAATAAACTGGGAAAACTTACTGACTCGAGTATAAGCCTAGGGTGGAAAATGAGATTATGCCCTATATGCTGCCCATGTATTAAGCCCCCATAGATGCTCCATAGATTGTGCCCCCATAGATTGTGCCCCCATTGATGCTCCATAGATTGTGCCCCCATAGATTGTGCCCCCATAGATTATGCCCCATATATGATCCATAGATTGTGCCCCCATAGATTATGCTCCATAGTATAGGCCTCAATTGCTGCCGCTGCTGCTGCAACCGAAAAAAAAAAAAAAAGAAGACATACTCACCTCTCGTTGCTGGGGGGCCAGGTGCCGGTGTCCTGAGCAGGCGGGGACACCGGCGCGCTATGGGGGACAGGTGCCGGTGTCACTGCTCTCTCAGGGCCCCGGCACCTGCGATATTTACCTGTCACCCGCTCCACCGCTGTCTTCCGGGTCCTCCAGCAGTCAATGATTAGGCAGAGGGCGCCGCACGCAGTAACTACGTCATCGCGCCCTCTGCCTGAACATCGCAGCAAGAGGACACGAGGACACAGCGGAACGGGACAGGTAAATATCGCTTATACTTACCCTTCCGCCGGTGCGTCTCTGCCCTGCTCTTCTCCCACGGTCCCGGCGCCAGTGTTCAGCGGTCACGTGTTACCGCTCATTAAAGTCATGAATATGTGCATATTCATGACTTTAATGAGCGGTACCAGCTGACTGCTGAACACTGGCGCCGGGACTGTGGGAGAAGAGCAGGGGCTACAGAGACCGCGCCGGCGGAAGGGTGAGTATATAGGACAGCTGCGCTCCCCCTCCCCCGCCGACCCCCTGGTATATGACTCGAATATAAGCCGAGAGGGGGACTTTCAGCCCTAAAAAATGGGCTGAAAATCTCGGCTTATATTCGAGTATATGCGGTATTTTGTAAGAATAACACAGTTTTTTGTAAGCACTTTATGCACAATGCACTTTATTTAACTGAGGATACTATGTAATCACTGTGTATGATATATAAATATGAAAATATGTGAATTAATATGTGATTTGCACAGTTGTATTAGATTCACTGCTTGATAAAGGCTCTGTATGAAGCCGAAACGTCGCCAACCATGTGGGTCTGAAATAAAACCACATTTTTTCTCTCTGTGAAAAGGAGTGCTTTTTTTTATGTCCCCTTTGAAGACTTTAATCTGACAAAGTTTGATCGCTTGTTGTACATACTGGAATGCCATGGTATTGCAGCACTGTCAATCATGGATAGCGGTCATAAATGGAATATTGCCAATCGCAGACAGCAGTGCTATCAATCACTGACAACAGTACTGCCAATCGCTGACAACAGTACTGTCAATTGCTGACAACAGTACTGCCAATCGCTGACAGCAGTACTGCCAATCGCAGACAGCAGTGCTATCAATCACTGACAGCAGTACTATCAATCGCAGACAGCAGTACTATCAATCACTGACAGCAGTACTGCCAATCGCAGACAGCAGTGCTATCAATCGCTGACAGCAGTACAACCAATTGCAGACAGCAGTGCTATCAATTGCTGACAGCAGTACTGCCAATCGCTGACAGCAGTGCTATCAATCACTGACAACAGTACTGTCAATCGCAGACAGCAGTGCTATCAATCGCTGACAGCAGTACTGTCAATCGCAGACAGCAGTACTGTCAATCGCTGACAACAGTACTGCCAATCGCTGACAACAGTACTGCCAATCGCAGACAGCAGTGCTATCAATCGCTGACAACATTACTGCCAATCGCAGACAGCAGTACTGTCAATCGCTGACAACAGTACTGCCAATTACTGACACCAGTACTGTCAATCGCTGACAGCAGTACTGTCAATCGCAGACAGCAGTATTGTCAATCGCTGACACCAGTACTGTCAATCGCTGACAGCAGTACCGTCAATCGCTGACAGCAGTAAAACCAATTGCAGACAGCAGTGCTATCAATTGCTGACAGCAGTACTGTCAATCGGTGACAGCAGTACTGTCAATCACTGACAACAGTACTGCCAATCACTGACAGCAGTGCTATCAATCACTGACAACAGTACTGCCAATCACTGACAGCAGTACTGTCAATCGCAGACAGCAGTGCTATCAATCACTGACAACAGTACTGCCAATCGCTGACAGCAGTACTGTCAATCGCAGACAGCAGTGCTATCAATCGCAGACAACAGTACTGCCAATCACTGACAGCAGTACTGTCAATCGCAGACAGCAGTGCTATCAATCACTGACAACAGTACTGCCAATCACTGACAGCAGTACTGTCAATCGCAGACAGCAGTGCTGTCAATCGCTGACAGCAGTACTGTCAATCGCAGACAGCAGTGCTATCAATCGCTGACAACAGTACTGCCAATCGCAGACAGCAGTACCGTCAATCGCTGACAGCAGTACAACCAATTGCAGATAGCAGTGCTATCAATTGCTGACAGAGTACTGCCAATCGCTGACAGCAGTGCTATCAATCACTGACAACAGTACTGTCAATCGCAGACAGCAGTGCTATCAATCGCTGACAGCAGTACTGTCAATCGCAGACAGCAGTACTGTCAATCGCTGACAACAGTACTGCCAATCGCTGACAACAGTACTGCCAATCGCAGACAGCAGTACTGTCAATCGCTGACAACATTACTGCCAATCGCAGACAGCAGTACTGTCAATCGCAGACAGCAGTACTGTCAATCGCTGACACCAGTACTGTCAATCGCTGACAGCAGTACCGTCAATCGCTGACAGCAGTACAACCAATTGCAGACAGCAGTGCTATCAATTGCTGACAGCAGTACTGTCAATCGGTGACAGCAGTACTGTCAATCACTGACAACAGTACTGCCAATCACTGACAGCAGTGCTATCAATCACTGACAACAGTACTGCCAATCACTGACAGCAGTACTGTCAATCGCAGACAGCAGTGCTATCAATCACTGGCAACAGTACTGCCAATCACTGACAGCAGTACTGTCAATCGCAGACAGCAGTACTATCAATCGCAGACAACAGTACTGCCAATCACTGACAGCAGTACTGTCAATCGCAGACAGCAGTGCTATCAATCACTGACAACAGTACTGCCAATCACTGACAGCAGTACTGTCAATCGCAGACAGCAGTGCTATCGCTGACAACAGTACTGCCAATCGCAGACAGCAGTGCTGTCAATCGCTGACAGCAGTACTGTCAATCGCAGACAGCAGTGCTGTCAATCGCTGACAGCAGTACTGTCAATCGCAGACAGCAGTGCTATCAATCGCTGACAACAGTACTGCCAATCGCAGACAGCAGTACCGTCAATCGCTGACAGCAGTACAACCAATTGCAGACAGCAGTGCTATCAATTGCTGACAGCAGTACTGTCAATCGGTGACAGCAGTACTGTCAATCACTGACAACAGTACTGCCAATCACTGACAGCAGTGCTATCAATCACTGACAACAGTACTGCCAATCACTGACAGCAGTACTGTCAATCGCAGACAGCAGTGCTATCAATCACTGACAACAGTACTCCCAATCACTGACAGCAGTACTGTCAATCGCAGACAGCAGTACTATCAATCGCAGACAACAGTACTGCCAATCACTGACAGCAGTACTGTCAATCGCAGACAGCAGTGCTATCAATCACTGACAACAGTACTGCCAATCACTGACAGCAGTACTGTCAATCGCAGACAGCAGTGCTATCGCTGACAACAGTACTGCCAATCGCAGACAGCAGTGCTGTCAATCGCTGACAGCAGTACTGTCAATCGCAGACAGCAGTGCTGTCAATCGCTGACAGCAGTACTGTCAATCGCAGACAGCAGTGCTATCAATCGCAGACAGCAGTGCTATCAATCGCAGACAGCAGTGCTGCCAAGAGGCAATCACAAATAAAAAATATACTGTATGAACAGACGCCGGGGGACATTTCCTTTTGAAGTTAGTGCTGATTTCTTGTGGCTTTATTTATTTCAATGGGATATTAGTGTTTGTACAGCACAGATAAAAATTAATTTCTTTATGTATACAAATCAGAATTACAGGATTAAGTTCTGAGAATTTTTTTGGGGGAAACCAACTACTGAAAAAAAAACCCAGGTGCCATTCCTGTACAAGGCACATTCATTTGCAAGTTAATTGATGAACCTCTAGAAGCTTTCAGATACTGGAGGTAAAATAAAGACTCAGTGTTTATTGTGAATATACTCCTCAACATTGAAATTGCAAAACCAAGAATCAAAGGATGGATATACATCATAATGAAATGTAAATGGTGAAAAAAAATCTCAATTTATTCAGTATCAAGTACAAGCACATGAGCAAAATTAAACACATGCTTTGACATGCTATTAATGAAGTTATGTTCAAGGAATGTTCTGCCACACTGAATACTCTTGGGCATGCAAATCATCAAGGCCCACTGCGGGCAGCTCCCTTTACAATTGCCAGGCCATGACATTCCAGATGAATTTTGGGGCATCTTTTCTATTCTATTTTCTTACCATATGGGTGTGATATATAAATTAATTGGAAAACACAGATAACACTTGTCCCTTTCATGGTTTTTTTTTTTCAAAATTGAGTCCATCCATAAAGTCACAAGAAAATTGTGTTTGTGATATAATTTTTGCTGCTGTCAATCAATGCTGTCAATGTGGTTCTTTATATATTGGCATATATATGCACAGCGTTGGAATCGAAGTGATTGTTGAAACTTGAAAAGTACCATTTAAAAACACTTATTTAGTGTGCAATTGAAAAAATTAGTGAATCATGATCATATGCCTCCTCTAAGATGGCGCTGAGATACTGCATAGTGTGCACTGCGCAAGCGCACTGAGTGAAATTCCACACAAGGGATATGATTGGCCATGGTGTTGTTACTGGCGTTATGTGAATGAGAGACATGCGCAGTAGACTATAATGAATGCCAGAGATGGCTAATGGCATCCTCCATGTGTGCTGTGGATTCCTGAACTAAGTATGTGTTTTTGTGATATGTACACAGCTGCACTATCCTGAGATTAACAATGTCATTAAAACTACCGTATATACTCGAGTATAAGCCGACCCGCCTAATTTTGCCACAATAAACTGGGAAAACTTACTGACTCGAGTATAAGCCTAGGGTGGAAAATGAGATTATGCCCTATATGCTGCCCATGTATTAAGCCCCCATAGATGCTCCATAGATTGTGCCCCCATAGATTGTGCCCCATTGATGCTCCATAGATTGTGCCCCCATAGATTGTGCCCCCATAGATTATGCCCCATATATGATCCATAGATTGTGCCCCCATAGATTATGCTCCATAGTATAGGCCTCAATTGCTGCCGCTGCTGCTGCAACCGAAAAAAAAAAAAAGAAGACATACTCACCTCTCGTTGCTGGGGGGCCAGGTGCCGGTGTCCTGAGCAGGCGGGGACACCGGCGCGCTATGGGGGACAGGTGCCGGTGTCACTGCTCTCTCAGGGCCCCGGCACCTGCGATATTTACCTGTCACCCGCTCCACCGCTGTCTTCCGGGTCCTCCAGCAGTCAATGATTAGGCAGAGGGCGCCGCACGCAGTAACTACGTCATCGCGCCCTCTGCCTGAACATCGCAGCAAGAGGACACGAGGACACAGCGGAACGGGACAGGTAAATATCGCTTATACTTACCCTTCCGCCGGTGCGTCTCTGCCCTGCTCTTCTCCCACGGTCCCGGCGCCAGTGTTCAGCGGTCACGTGTTACCGCTCATTAAAGTCATGAATATGTGCATATTCATGACTTTAATGAGCGGTACCAGCTGACTGCTGAACACTGGCGCCGGGACTGTGGGAGAAGAGCAGGGGCTACAGAGACCGCGCCGGCGGAAGGGTGAGTATATAGGACAGCTGCGCTCCCCCTCCCCCGCCGACCCCCTGGTATATGACTCGAATATAAGCCGAGAGGGGGACTTTCAGCCCTAAAAAATGGGCTGAAAATCTCGGCTTATATTCGAGTATATGCGGTATTTTGTAAGAATAACACAGTTTTTTGTAAGCACTTTATGCACAATGCACTTTATTTAACTGAGGATACTATGTAATCACTGTGTATGATATATAAATATGAAAATATGTGAATTAATATGTGATTTGCACAGTTGTATTAGATTCACTGCTTGATAAAGGCTCTGTATGAAGCCGAAACGTCGCCAACCATGTGGGTCTGAAATAAAACCACATTTTTTCTCTCTGTGAAAAGGAGTGCTTTTTTTTTATGTCCCCTTTGAAGACTTTAATCTGACAAAGTTTGATCGCTTGTTGTACATACTGGAATGCCATGGTATTGCAGCACTGTCAATCATGGATAGCGGTCATAAATGGAATATTGCCAATCGCAGACAGCAGTGCTATCAATCACTGACAACAGTACTGCCAATCGCTGACAACAGTACTGTCAATTGCTGACAACAGTACTGCCAATCGCTGACAGCAGTACTGCCAATCGCAGACAGCAGTGCTATCAATCACTGACAGCAGTACTATCAATCGCAGATAGCAGTACTATCAATCACTGACAGCAGTACTGCCAATCGCAGACAGCAGTGCTATCAATCGCTGACAGCAGTACAACCAATTGCAGACAGCAGTGCTATCAATTGCTGACAGCAGTACTGCCAATCGCTGACAGCAGTGCTATCAATCACTGACAACAGTACTGTCAATCGCAGACAGCAGTGCTATCAATCGCTGACAGCAGTACTGTCAATCGCAGACAGCAGTACTGTCAATCGCTGACAACAGTACTGCCAATCGCTGACAACAGTACTGCCAATCGCAGACAGCAGTGCTATCAATCGCTGACAACATTACTGCCAATCGCAGACAGCAGTACTGTCAATCGCTGACAACAGTACTGCCAATTACTGACACCAGTACTGTCAATCGCTGACAGCAGTACTGTCAATCGCAGACAGCAGTATTGTCAATCGCTGACACCAGTACTGTCAATCGCTGACAGCAGTACCGTCAATCGCTGACAGCAGTAAAACCAATTGCAGACAGCAGTGCTATCAATTGCTGACAGCAGTACTGTCAATCGGTGACAGCAGTACTGTCAATCACTGACAACAGTACTGCCAATCACTGACAGCAGTGCTATCAATCACTGACAACAGTACTGCCAATCACTGACAGCAGTACTGTCAATCGCAGACAGCAGTGCTATCAATCACTGACAACAGTACTGCCAATCGCTGACAGCAGTACTGTCAATCGCAGACAGCAGTGCTATCGCTGACAACAGTACTGCCAATCGCAGACAGCAGTGCTGTCAATCGCTGACAGCAGTACTGTCAATCGCAGACAGCAGTGCTATCAATCGCTGACAACAGTACTGCCAATCGCAGACAGCAGTGCTGTCAATCGCTGACAGCAATACTGCCAATCGCAGACAGCAGTGCTATCAATCACTGACAACAGTACTGCCAATCGCTGACAACAGTACTGCCAATCGCAGACAGCAGTGCTGTCAATCACTGACAACAGTACTGCCAATCGCTGACAACAGTACTGTCAATCGCTGACAACAGTACTGTCAATCGCTGACAACAGTACTGTCAATCGCTGACAACAGTACTGCCAATCGCTGACAGCAGTACTGCCAATCG
The DNA here is from genome assembly GCA_033576555.1 of Oophaga sylvatica. NCBI lineage: Eukaryota > Metazoa > Chordata > Amphibia > Anura > Dendrobatidae > Oophaga > Oophaga sylvatica. The sequence continues at coordinate 719,628,835 of JARQOD010000001.1, forward strand.
CAGACAGCAGTGCTATCAATCACTGACAGCAGTACTATCAATCGCAGACAGCAGTACTATCAATCGCTGACAGCAGTACTGCCAATCGCAGACAGCAGTGCTATCAATCGCTGACAGCAGTACAACCAATTGCAGATAGCAGTGCTATCAATTGCTGACAGAGTACTGCCAATCGCTGACAGCAGTGCTATCAATCACTGACAACAGTACTGTCAATCGCAGACAGCAGTGCTATCAATCGCTGACAGCAGTACTGTCAATCGCAGACAGCAGTACTGTCAATCGCTGACAACAGTACTGCCAATCGCTGACAACAGTACTGCCAATCGCAGACAGCAGTACTGTCAATCGCTGACAACATTACTGCCAATCGCAGACAGCAGTACTGTCAATCGCAGACAGCAGTACTGTCAATCGCTGACACCAGTACTGTCAATCGCTGACAGCAGTACCGTCAATCGCTGACAGCAGTACAACCAATTGCAGACAGCAGTGCTATCAATTGCTGACAGCAGTACTGTCAATCGGTGACAGCAGTACTGTCAATCACTGACAACAGTACTGCCAATCACTGACAGCAGTGCTATCAATCACTGACAACAGTACTGCCAATCACTGACAGCAGTACTGTCAATCGCAGACAGCAGTGCTATCAATCACTGACAACAGTACTGCCAATCACTGACAGCAGTACTGTCAATCGCAGACAGCAGTACTATCAATCGCAGACAACAGTACTGCCAATCACTGACAGCAGTACTGTCAATCGCAGACAGCAGTGCTATCAATCACTGACAACAGTACTGCCAATCACTGACAGCAGTACTGTCAATCGCAGACAGCAGTGCTGTCAATCGCTGACAGCAGTACTGTCAATCGCAGACAGCAGTGCTATCAATCGCTGACAACAGTACTGCCAATCGCAGACAGCAGTACCGTCAATCGCTGACAGCAGTACAACCAATTGCAGATAGCAGTGCTATCAATTGCTGACAGAGTACTGCCAATCGCTGACAGCAGTGCTATCAATCACTGACAACAGTACTGTCAATCGCAGACAGCAGTGCTATCAATCGCTGACAGCAGTACTGTCAATCGCAGACAGCAGTACTGTCAATCGCTGACAACAGTACTGCCAATCGCTGACAACAGTACTGCCAATCGCAGACAGCAGTACTGTCAATCGCTGACAACATTACTGCCAATCGCAGACAGCAGTACTGTCAATCGCAGACAGCAGTACTGTCAATCGCTGACACCAGTACTGTCAATCGCTGACAGCAGTACCGTCAATCGCTGACAGCAGTACAACCAATTGCAGACAGCAGTGCTATCAATTGCTGACAGCAGTACTGTCAATCGGTGACAGCAGTGCTATCAATCACTGACAACAGTACTGCCAATCACTGACAGCAGTACTGTCAATCGCAGACAGCAGTGCTATCAATCACTGGCAACAGTACTGCCAATCACTGACAGCAGTACTGTCAATCGCAGACAGCAGTACTATCAATCGCAGACAACAGTACTGCCAATCACTGACAGCAGTACTGTCAATCGCAGACAGCAGTGCTATCAATCACTGACAACAGTACTGCCAATCACTGACAGCAGTACTGTCAATCGCAGACAGCAGTGCTATCGCTGACAACAGTACTGCCAATCGCAGACAGCAGTGCTGTCAATCGCTGACAGCAGTACTGTCAATCGCAGACAGCAGTGCTGTCAATCGCTGACAGCAGTACTGTCAATCGCAGACAGCAGTGCTATCAATCGCTGACAACAGTACTGCCAATCGCAGACAGCAGTACCGTCAATCGCTGACAGCAGTACAACCAATTGCAGACAGCAGTGCTATCAATTGCTGACAGCAGTACTGTCAATCGGTGACAGCAGTACTGTCAATCACTGACAACAGTACTGCCAATCACTGACAGCAGTGCTATCAATCACTGACAACAGTACTGCCAATCACTGACAGCAGTACTGTCAATCGCAGACAGCAGTGCTATCAATCACTGACAACAGTACTGCCAATCACTGACAGCAGTACTGTCAATCGCAGACAGCAGTACTATCAATCGCAGACAACAGTACTGCCAATCACTGACAGCAGTACTGTCAATCGCAGACAGCAGTGCTATCAATCACTGACAACAGTACTGCCAATCACTGACAGCAGTACTGTCAATCGCAGACAGCAGTGCTATCGCTGACAACAGTACTGCCAATCGCAGACAGCAGTGCTGTCAATCGCTGACAGCAGTACTGTCAATCGCAGACAGCAGTGCTGTCAATCGCTGACAGCAGTACTGTCAATCGCAGACAGCAGTGCTATCAATCGCTGACAACAGTACTGCCAATCGCAGACAGCAGTGCTGTCAATCGCTGACAGCAGTACTGCCAATCTCTGACAACATTACTGCCAATCGCTAACAGCAGTACTGCAAATCGCTGACACCTGTATTGTCAATCACTGACAGCAGTGCTGTCAATCGCTGACAGCAGTTCTGCCAATCACTGACAGCAGTACTGCCAATCGCAAGCAGCAGTGCTATCAATCTATCAATCGCTGACAGCAGTACTGTCGCTGACAGCAGTACAGTCAATCGCAGGCAGCTGTGCTACCAATCGCTGACAGCAGTAATGTCAATTGCTGACAGCAGTTTTGCCAATCACAGACAACAGTACTGTCAATCACTGACAGCAGTACTGCCAAGAGGCAGTCACAATTGAAAAAAACACTGTATGAACAGACGTCGGAGGACATTTTAGGCTGGGGTCACACTGGCCACTAAATCGTACCACTGCAAAGCGATGAAATCTCGCATTGCAGTGGGACCAATGTTAATCTATGGAGCAGCTCCTAGTATCCGATTTTTTGTGGTCCGTTTTAAACGTGCGAGTGCAATCGCAGCATGCTGCGATTGTCACCGATTGTGGGTCGACTATCGCCAATGCAAGTCAATGGGAGCGCTGAAAAATCAGATTACAAACGGACCGCACGTGTGACTTGAGATTAAATCGCAACGGTGTCCTTTAGAAAAGCCGGCAATTCATCCCCGGCTATACTGTAAAAGCACACTGACAGCTTTAATAAAGAATAGAAACATTACATATACACACATAGAATACATATATATTGTAAGCTTTTCAGGGGATATAGCTCTGGGATCGCCGTCCGGGTAGACAGAGTGGCACGGAAACAGTTCATTCAGACAGCAGTTCTGGTGAAAACTGGCCGCAACCAGCTTTATTAAAGTCCACAGCAAACAGATATAAAACAAATCCTAAACAGAAGACCTAGGCTTGTCTAGCCACTTACTACACTTAAATAGATTTCCCTATCTATCCGGGTCCCGACTCTACCAGCCGGGGCCAAAACAACACATATGTTCAGCATTTACCAGCATTTACCAGCATTTACCAGCATTGAGGTTCACAGAGTCTCCTCCTTGTGTCTGAAGGCACCTTCAACGTCCAGACTTGAGAGAGCTCCCCTCCTATTCAGCTGCTATCCGCATGGATTCTCACAGAGACTACTCCTGTGTCCGGGGTACATCGAGCACCCAGACTGAGATAGCTCAAACTCCTGGAGACACCTTCTGTGCCTGGACCCCTCCTGTGTCCAGACGAAGCGAGCTCTCTGACTGTGTTCGCAGACACCTACTTCTGGTCTCCTAATTAACACCTGAGTAGTTCAGGCCTGAGCTGCAAGTGTGTAATGAATGTAAGTGTAGTGACCTTTCTCTACCACTAGGTTTACAAAGCCATACATTTCCCTTATACCAGTCAGCACAGTATCTAGGTGAAATGTACACCCCATTCAACACCCATACTCTCACTGTCTCACATATCCCCCCCCTCTTCTCCAGACCGAGGGCTGGTCATCCAGACCGGAGGGCTGGTCAACAATCAAAAGAGACAGTGAACTCTGGACCAGTCATGGCCCTCATCAGCTTCATCTTCACTACTGTCATCTGTATCTTCACCTGAGCCATAGCCAACATCAGCTTTCTCTTCATCTGAAGCATCCGCACTACCCTGTACCCTCCCAGGCCTATGCTCTCTCGGGCCTCGGTATCCTGCATGGTTTCATCTTGACCTTAGGGCCGGGCTCAGTTTCGATATAGTGCCTGGCCAGAGAAGTACGACCCGGCACATCAGAACACTTCTGCTGACTCTTCCTCAGAAACTCACGTACCTCCTGTCCCTGGTGCACTGACCATGTGTCACCAACTATCACAGAAGGTATAGGGGTTTTTCACTTTTCTCCAGTTCCCCTTGAACCTTCTTACTTCATTGAGCTTCTCCAGAAGATGCTCATGGCTCTCATCACGCTCCTTCATCACAGTTTGGAGTTTTTTCTGAAAGTAATCAATTCATCTTGTACCTGTTGGACGTCCTTTACGTCCTCGGCCCCTTCTTCAGGCTCTTCTGGTAGAACATGCTCAGAAGCCGTACCGTCAGTCTTACATTCTACCTCTTCAGTCACATCACTATGGTATCCAATATCTCCATTTATTCCAGCTTTCAAATTCTCCTTGATAGCTGCATCTGTATACTCAGAACCCGCCGGATTCTTCTCTTCCACCACGTTCTGCATCCCATCTGAGCCCCGTGTGTCTGCAGCGGCAACGGAGTGACACACCGCTTTTCCCATTTGTTGGGACGTGGCTCCGATGTAGACTCCATGAAAGTGCGCTTGAGCTCACCAATGCCAGCCTGATGTCTCAAAATCTCATCTTGTGATTTATCCAGATGCTTGGTATCACTCGGGAACACTGCTGGGGCTCCGGGTGCCGAACTTCCAGCCTGAGCTTCACGAGTTGCAGCTACTGATCCGGACCGTAACCCGTCCACGCCGCTGTCTTCGGCAGAAACAGATTCCTGGACAGAGTCAGTCCCCATATCTTCAGTCTTGTTCCTCACAGCTTCACTTGAGACCTCAGCTTCTGATGAGGCATCTGGCTTGGTGACCACCACTTCCATGGCTTTTTCCACCTCTGCAGCATTACCTTCAGAGTCCTGGGCATGATGCAGCTCCATACCATACATTGATAACTTCTCATCTTCGACAGCATCCACTTGTGCTGTGTTCAGTTTCAGAGTCCTGCCTTTAAAGCTCAGCTCTCCTCCTTTCACCTTAGTCTTCGCCAGGGAATTGGCCAACTGTAAAACATCTTCAGATGCCATCTTCTGTCCGGCTGTAAGGTCAGCATCAGCTTTCTTCTCAGGACTCTCAACCTCCTCTGCTACCATGCCTTCCTCATTTGCACTGGTTGCTTTATGGTCATCAGATGATTCACTATCACTACCACTATCCCTGTCTGACCCCTTTTTCTCAGCCATATCTGGCTCACTTTCAGGGTCATACACTTCATTTTCATTCGCATCCTGCTCACTGTCAGGGTTATACAATTCATTCTCATTCACATCTTGATCTGGAACCTTAGTTAACATGTCATCCACAACATTAACTTCACCATCTGGTCCCTCAAGTATGTGACTATGTGACACCCCCAGCACTATACTTCTATATAGCTCAGGTACTAGGAGCTGGCTCACGACCTCTCCCTGGACTTCAGTGTCCCTATACAACAGGTGAGTGTTTATGGCAACATGAGGTAACCTCTCCTCAGAGCCAGGCTCTTGGGAAACCTCATTTAGAACATTTATATTTTCCTGGGCCGTTTTAAGAGAGGGGTCTCGCCACTGCTCACTCTCAAAATTGTCACAGGACACAGGTAAGTCAGGGACACTCGGTTCCCGAGAACCACCATCCTCGTCTCCCAACATCACCTGCAAAGGAATTTCATCACTATCACAGTCATCATTATTATCAATATCATTATCATGATTATGATCAGTATCATCATCACTATCATGATCATCATCATTATCATTATCACATAAGTTTAACGTCCCCCTAGCATTGTGTTCCGCCCCTCGGGACTGCGCACCCTCAATAGGAGCTTCATCACACTGTCCATCAGAAACATTTTTCCCCCAGAGATCCTTAGACCGGGGAAAGTCATTACCCAATATGACGGGGTGCACCAGGTTCTTCACTACCCCCACTTCATATGAAACCTCCCCGAGTTTGGGGACCAAGTCCACGGCAGTCTCTGGGTAGACTTTGGTGTCTCCATGGATGCACACCATACTCAGGTGCTTATCAGGGATGAAGTCCCTATCAATCAGGCTGTCACATACGGAAGTCACTGGACTCTCTGAGTCCAAGAGGGCCTGTGCTGGGCAGTCATTTACAACCACCGGGGACACCTGTGGTCCAGTCTCTTCGGCTGAGGTGGACACACACACAGGTTCTGCGCAGAGAGAGAGGGATCTGCCAACATCACAATACATAGGCTCCCCCTCTATTGGACAGTTGGCTGCAATTTCACGACATCTCCAACCCTGTCCATCACACTTTTCCACCCACATGTCCCCTCTGGGCCTGAACTCGCTTATCAGCATACCCCATGTCCCCAACAGCTGGAATGCTCTTACCGCGAGAGTTCAGCGTCCGGGAACTCTGAAGTGACGACCTCTCAGACGGCTGGTCACGGAGACAGTCTTTGCTGGCGAAGGCCTTCTCCATCAGGCTGACCAGACGATTGGCGTCCTGGTGGTCTCCTTGTCCGACCTCTGGCTGTACCTCAGGAGGACATGCTCGGGTGTAGCGGTTCACTATCACCTTTCCAACTCCATAATCAGGTTTGCTGACTGCAGACTCCCAACTGCATCTCCAGTCATGAACTCCCCTGGCACGGGCTGTCACCGTAACACCCAGCCGGGTAAGAATCTCCGCTTTCAGCTTGGCATAGTCTTGGCTGTCCTGCTCGCTCAGGTCAGCATAGGCCCTTTGGGGTTCTCTAATCAGATAGGGTGCGACCATCATGGCCCATTCAGATAGGGGCAGATTCTCCTTCTCTGCCAATCTCTCAAACCTAGTGAGATATACCTCCACATCATCACGAGGTGTCATCTTTTTCAGGGACCGTCTTACCGCCTTCTTTACAGCGGACAAGGCAGGTGCCTTCACAACATTACTCTGGGACGAGGTGCTGAGAGCTGCAATCTGCTCCAACAACCGGTTATTCTCCTGCTGCTGCTGCTGGCACTGCAGTTGCATGCTCTGCTGGGCCTGTACCAGGTACTCAATGAGCTCCTCCATACTGCCGGACTTATCTGTCTCAACCACGGCAGTCTTATGTTGCACATTAACTTGCGCCATTTGTTCAAACAGCGCCTCCATGCTGTCATCCATGCTGTCAGACTTCTCTGTCTCAACAACGGCAGTCTTCACACAAGACATACACACTCCACAGTCTTTTCCACAGAAAATTCAGCTCTGCTGTGCAGACACCTTTTTTTTTTTTTCTCTGCAAACTCTATTAGGGCCACTGTCTCTTTAAGACTGCTCCAATAGACGTTTCTCTTTTGCTGCTGCACACTCCACAGTCTTTTCCACAACAAGTTCAGCTTTTCTGTGCAGACACACTTTTTTTTTTTTCTTTTGCAAACTCTATTAGGGCTACTGTCTCTTTAAGACTGCTCCAATCAGACGTTTTTGCTGACACACTTTTTTTTTTCTCTGCTGCTACTTCAACAGACTTCACCTTTATTGCTGTCTCTAAGCCACTGTGCTGCACGCACATTCCAGCACCAATTGTATCAGCCACTGTGCTGCACGCACATTCCAGCACCAATTGTATCAGCCACTGTGCTGCACGCACATTCCAGCACCAATTGTATCAGCCACTGTGCTGCCCCAGCATTCTCCGCCAATTGTAAGCTTTTCAGGGGATATAGCTCTGGGATCGCCGTCCGGGTAGACAGAGTGGCACGGAAACAGTTCATTCAGACAGCAGTTCTGGTGAAAACTGGCCGCAACCAGCTTTATTAAAGTCCACAGCAAACAGATATAAAACAAATCTAAACAGAAGACCTAGGCTTGTCTAGCCACTTACTACACTTAAATAGATTTCCCTATCTATCCGGGTCCCGACTCTACCAGCCGGGGCCAAAACAACACATATGTTCAGCATTTACCAGCATTTACCAGCATTTACCAGCATTGAGGTTCACAGAGTCTCCTCCTTGTGTCTGAAGGCACCTTCAACGTCCAGACTTGAGAGAGCTCCCCTCCTATTCAGCTGCTATCCGCATGGATTCTCACAGAGACTACTCCTGTGTCCGGGGTACATCGAGCACCCAGACTGAGATAGCTCAAACTCCTGGAGACACCTTCTGTGCCTGGACCCCTCCTGTGTCCAGACGAAGCGAGCTCTCTGACTGTGTTCGCAGACACCTACTTCTGGTCTCCTAATTAACACCTGAGTAGTTTCAGGCCTGAGCTGCAAGTGTGTAATGAATGTAAGGTGTAGTGACCTTCTCTACCACTAGGTTTACAAAGCCATACATTTCCCTTATACCAGTCAGCACAGTATCTAGGTGAAATGTACACCCCATTCAACACCCATACTCTCACTGTCTCACAATATATATATATATATATATATATATATACATGTCATTGTGACATATATATACATATATTTATAGTTCATAGGCTTCTACATACTGTAGTAGCCGCTAATTCAATTGCCGGCTTTTGTGAAAGTACAGACCCGCCATGAAATGACACATGGTTTACATACAGTTAACCATGTCATTTCATGCAGTTTGATATATGGTTTTAACTTACAATTAAATGAGTGTATGTGTGCAAAATTGCAGACATGTAGGGGTTAATTAAAGGTGTAAATTCGTGGAAAAAAAAATGCGTGGGCTCCCACTGTATTTTCTCCACCAGACAGACAAAGCAAGCGAGTGGGGGAAATAATAATAGCCCAGGGAGGGTGCATTTATTTTGTGCCCCCCCAGCTACTAACATCTGCCCCCAGCCACCCCAGAAAAGGCAAATCTATAATTAGATTAGCCCTTTCTGGCACTTTGCCCGTCTATTCCCATTGCCCTGTAGCGGTGGCGAATGGGTTAATAAGGGGTTAAAGCCACCTTGCTATTGAAAGGTGACTTTAAGCCAGGTTAATAATTGAGAGCTGTCAATTAGACAACTATCAATTATTAATCCTATTGTATGAAAGAAAAATCAAACACACACACTTTAATAAAAAATCATTTTAATGAAATAAGCAAACAGTTTTTGACCATCTTTTATTTTCCTGCTAAAACCATTTCCTGTAATAAAAATAAAATAAAAAAGCAAAATGATTCTTACCTATCCGATGCACAGTCAGGTCCCATGCTGTAATCCATCAGAAAGGGTTAACAGGTTACAGCTAGCAGGCAGCTAATGCTGCCTGCTGAGCTGTAACCCCCTGAATGAATAAGTTCCTCTCCTGGTGACAGGAGAGGAAGTGATTAATGTGTGAAGCTTAATTGATTGCTTCCCACAGTAATCAGTTCAGGTCAGGTCACCCGGGGACACCGCACAGCAGCAGTGATGTCAGAGGGCAATGGGAATAGACGGGCAAAGTGCCAGAAAGGGCTAATCTAATTATAGATTTGCCTTTTCTGGGGTGGCTAGGGGCAGAGGTTAGTAGCTGGGGGGGGCACAAAATAAATGCACCCTCCCTGGGCTATTATTATTTGCCCCCACTCGCTTGCTTTGTCTGTCTGGTGGAGAAAATACAGTGGGAGCCCACGCATTTTTTTTCAACGAATTTACACCTTTAATTAACCCCTACATGTCTGCAATTTTGCACACATACACTCATTTAATTGTAAGTTAAAACCATATATTAAACTACATGAAATGACATGGTTAACTGTATGTAAACCATGTGTCATTTCATGGCGGGTCTGTACTTTCACAAAAGCCGGCAATTGAATTAGCGGCTACTACAGTATGTAGAAGTCTATGAACTATAAATATATATATATATATATATATATACACATGTCACAATGACATGTGTTATATATATATATATATATATATATATGTGTGTGTTCTATGTGTATATATCTATTCTTTCTTTTGTGATTAAATACTATTCATTTGGATCCATTATATGTCGGTTTTGCAAGCCTGCGAGAAAATCTCGCAAGTCGGATGTAAATCGGATGTTACAACTACGGTCAGATGCGACTAAATCGCATCTTTCCAGGAAAATCGGATGCCAGACGTAAGACTGTTCATGACATTTTGGTCCGACAATCGACCGACTAAAACGGTCAGATTTTTTAGTCGCTGTGTGTGACCCCAGCCTTACTTTTGAAGTTAGTGCTGATTTCTTGTGGCTTTATTTATTTAAATGGAATATTAGTGTTTGTACAGCACAGATAAAAATTAATTTCTTTATGTATACAAATCAGAATTACAGGATTAAGTTCTGAGAATTTTTTTTTGGTGAAACCAACTTCTGAAAAAAAAAACCCAGGTGCCATTCCTGTACAAGGCACATTCATTTGCAAGTTAATTGATGAACCTCTAGAAGCTTTCAGATACTGGAGGCAAAATAAAGACTCAGTGTTTATTGTGAATATACTCCTCAACATTGAAATTGCAAAACCAAGAATCAAAGGATGGATATACATCATAATGAAATGTAAATGGTGAAAAAAAATCTCAATTTATTCAGTATCAAGTACAAGTACATGCGCAAAATTAAACACATGCTTTGACATGCTATTAATGAAGTTATGTTCAAGGAATGTTCTGCCACACTGAATACTCTTGGGCATGCAAATCATCAAGGCCCACTGCGGCAGCTCCCTTTACAATTGCCAGGCCATGACATTCCAGATGAATTTTGGGGCATCTTTTCTATTCTATTTTCTTACCATATGGGTGTGATATATAAATTAATTGGAAAACACAGATAACACTTGTCCCTTTCATGGTTTTTTTTTTTTCAAAATTGAGTCCATCCATAAAGTCACAAGAAAATTGTGTTTGTGATATAATTTTTGCTGCTGTCAATCAATGTTGTCAATGTGGTTCTTTATATACCAAATACAACATTCACTAGCAGTATATCCTCTTCACACCGATGCTTTTGGGCACCATTTTATTCTTAACCCCTTCACCCCCAAGAGTGATTTGCACGTTAATGACCGTGCCTATTTTTACAATTCTGACCACTGTCTCTTTATGAGGTTATAACTCTGGAACGCTTCAACGGATCTTTGCGATTCTGAGACTGTTTTCTCGTGACATATTGTACTTCATGTTAGTGGTAAAATTTCTTCGATATAACTTGCGTTTATTTTTGAAAAAAGCGCAAATATGGCGAAAATTTTGAAAATTTTTCAATTTTCAAACTTTGAATTTTTGTTCCCTTAAAACAGAGAAAATATGTCACACAAAATAGTTAATAAATAACATTTCCCACATGTCTACTTTACATCAGCACAATTTTGGAACAAAAATTTTTTTTGTTAGGAAATTATAGGGTTAAAAGTTAACCAGCGATTTCCCATTTTTACAACAAAATTTACAAAGCCATTTTTTTTAGGGACCACCTCACATTTGAAGTCACTTTGCGGGGTCTATATGGCAGAAAATACCCAAAAGTGACACCATTCTAAAAACGGCACCCCTCAAGGTACTCAAAACCACATTCAAGAATTTATTAACCCTTCAGGTGCTTCACAGGAGCTGAAGCAACGTGGAAGGAAAAAATTAATATTTAACTTTTTAGTCACAAAAATGATCTTTTACAAACTTTATTTCATTTTCACAAGGGTAAAAGGAGAAAATGGACAGATAAAGTTGTTGTGAAATTTCTTCTGAGTACGCCAATACCCCATATGTGGGGGAAAACCACTGTTTGGGCACACGGTAGAGCTCGTAAGGGAAGGAGCGCCGTTTGACTTTTTCAAACCAAAATTGGCTGGAATTGAGATTGGATGCCATGTCGCGTTTGGAGAGCCTCTGATGCACCTATACAGTGGAAACCCCCCACAAGTGACAGCATTTTGGAAACTAGACCCCCTATGGAACTTATCTAAGTCTGTTGTGAGCACTTTGAACCCCCAAATGTTTCACAAAAGTTTATAATGCCTGGGTGAGAAAAAAAACAACAATTTTCCACAAAAATTATTTTTTAGTCCCAAATTTTTGATTATTCCCAAGGAAATTGGACCCCAAAAGTTGACCAATTTGTCCTGAGTACGCTGATACCCATATGTGGGGGGGGAACTGTTTGGCTGCATGGCAGGGCTTGGAAAGGAAGTAATATCGATTTGGAATGCAGACGTCGATGGTTGTCATGTTCCGTTTGCAGTGCCCCAGATGTGTCTAAACAGTGGAAACCCCCAACAAGTGACCCCATTTTGGAAACTAGACCCCCTTAGGAACTTATCTAGATCTGTGGTGAGCACTTTGAACCCCCAAGTGCTTCACACAAGTTTATAATGCCCGGGCATGAAAATAAAAAATCCTATTTTTTTCCCACAAAAATTGTATTTTAGTCACCAATTTTTTATTTTCCAAAGGATAATAGGATAAATTGGACCATAAAAGTTGTTGTCCAATTTGTCCTGAGTACGCTGATACCCCATATGTGGGGGGAACCACTGTTTGGGCACACGGCAGAGAGCTCGGAATGGAAGGAGCACCATTTGACGTTTTCCAACCAAAATTGGCTGGAATTGAGATTGGACGCCAAGTTGCATTTGTAGAGCCCCTGATGTGCCTAAACAGTGGAAACATCCCACAAATGACCCCATTATGGAAACTAGACCCCCTAAGAACTTATCTAGATCTGTGGTGAGCAATTTGAACCCCCAAGTGCTTCACACAAGTTTATAACCAGAGCGTAAAATTAGATAATCATATTTTTCACAAAAATAATCTTTTCACCCCAATTTTTATTTTCCCAATGGTAACAAGACCCCAAAAGTTATTGTGCAATTTGTCCTGAGTACGCTGATACCCCATATGTGGGGGTAAACCACTGTTTTGGTGCATGGCAGAGCTCGGAAGGGAAGGAGCACCGTTTGACTTTTTCAGCGCAGAATTGGCTGGACGCCATGTCGTGTTTGGAGAGCTCCTGATGTGCCTAAACAGTGGAACCCCCCCACAAATAACACAATTTTGGAAACCAACCCGAAAGGAACTTATCTAGATGTGTGGTGAGAACTTTGAACCCCCAGGTGTTTCACTAAAGTTTATAACGCTCGAGCATGAAAATAAAAAAAATCATATTTTTTCCACAAACATGCTCTTTTAGTCTCCAACTTTTTATTTTCCCAAGGGTAACAGGAGAAATTGGACCCCAAAAGTTGTTGTCCAATTTGTCCTGAGTATGCTGATATCCCATATGTGGGAGAAAACTACTATATGGGCACACGTCAGGGCTCGAAGGGAAGTAGTGACGTTTTGAATTGCAGACTTTGATGGAATGGTCTGTGTAACGGGTCTGGGAGGCGAACCTCTGAGCTTTATTATACAAGGAGGCTTTCCTTGTAAAGGAGCGGGTGGCGCCCGGGGAGACGGACAGGAAGTCACTGCAAGTGACGGGGGCAGTCTCTGGACAGACAGGTGGGAGGTCACGGCAAGTGACCGGGGCAGTCTCTGGATAGACAGGCGGGTAGTCACAGCAAATGACCGGGGCAGTCTCTGGATAGACAGGCGGGTAGTCACGGCAAGTGACCGGGGCAGTCTCTGGGTAGACAGGCAGGTAGTCACGGCAAGTGACCGGGGCAGTCTCTGGATAAACAGGCGGGTAGTCACGGCAAGTGACCGGGGCAGTCTCTGGGTAGACAGGCAGGTAGTCACGGCAAGTGACGGGGCAGTCTCTGGATAAACAGGCAGGCAAGGGGCCGGGGCAGTCTCTGAATGGACAGGTATATACGACCTGAGACGGTGGAGCCTCCCGGTAGGCTAGCAGGCAGATGACAGATGAGCCCCCAAGTGAGCAGGCGAGAGTCTCTGGAATAGCCGATGGACACCGCGGGTGATGGCCGAACCTCCAGGTAGGCTTGCAGGCAGATGGCAGATGAGCGCCCCAAGTGAGCAGGCGAGAGTCTCTGGAACAGCCGATGGACACCGCAGGTGATAGCCGAACCTCCAGGTAAGCTTGCAGGCAGATGGCAGATGAGCGCCCCCAAGTGAGCAGGGAGAGTCTCTGGAATTGCCGATGGTCACCGCATGTGACGGCCGAACCTCCAGGCAGGCTTGCGGGCAGGTAGCAGACAGCAAACTGGCAGGAAACAGGCAGGTAACTGGTAACGGACCCTGAGGGCTGAAGCAGAGTAAACAGTGCAACAACAACATTGCTCGGGCACCTCCATTAAGGAGGAAGTACTTTATATAGGGTGGAGTCCTCCGGCATTGCCGGGACCTTTTTGAAGATGCGCTGGCCCCTTTAAGAGCGGGGGCATGCACGCGCGCGCCCTAAGCCCAGTGGCAGGGAAGGAGCGCGCAGCCCCAGCAGGGCGGAAGGAGGACGCTGTGTGAGGGTAAGGGGAGCGACGTCCCTGCCTGGCAGAGGACGCTGGCGCAGGGGAACAGCGTCCCTGCCTGGCAGAGGACGCCGGCGCTACAGTACCCCCCCCTTTAGGCCCCCTTTTTTAGGCCAGAAAGAAATTTAGCTAGGATGAGAGGGGCATGGATGTTCTCCCGAGGCTCCACGTTCTCTCCTCAGGACCAAACCCCTTCCAATCCACCAGAAAATAGGTCTTTCTTCCTACCCTTTTGGTGGCCAGAATGTTCTCTACCTCAAATTCGTCTTCAGCAGACACTGGAGCAGGAGGTGTACCTGTAGACTTGACAAAAGAGTTAAGTACCACCGGTTTGAGGAGAGATACATGGAAGGAGTTAGGAATCCGCAAATTGGCCGGGAGTTTCAATTTATAGGACACCGGGTTGATCTGACTGATGATCTCAAAAGGACCGATGAACCGAGGGCCTAACTTGTAGGAAGGAATCTTGAGCCGGACATACTTGGACGAAAGCCAGACCTTATCCCCCGGACGGAATTGAGGAGGATCCAGACGTTTTTTGTCAGCATGTTTCTTCATGCGCTCGGATGACAGAATGAGTGCGGACCGGGTACTCTCCCATATGGAGGAAAATTCGTTAACCAGAGATTCCGCAGCTGGATTGTCCACAGAGATGGAGACAGGAACAGGGATCCGAGGGTGTTGACCGAAGACTACAAAAAACGGAGATTTGGAGGAAGATTCGCTCTCGTGATTGTTGTAAGAGAATTCGGCCCAAGGCAGGAGATCCACCCAGTCAGAATGGTGGGCATTAACGAAGTGTCGGAGATAACTGGTCAGATTCTGATTGATTCGCTCGACTTGTCCATTGGACTGTGGGTGGTAAGCGGAGGAGAAATCCAAGGTGACGTCTAACAACTTACAAGTGGCTCTCCAGAAACGTGAGGTGAACTGTACCCCACGATCCGACACAATGTGACGAGGCAGACCATGAAGACGGAAGATGTGGCGGATAAAGTCTTTAGTCAACTCGGGTGCAGACGGAAGCCCTGGCAGGGGAATGAAGTGAGCCATCTTGGAAAATCGGTCAACGACCACCCAAATGACCGTACAACCGGCAGAGACGGGCAGATCTGTTATGAAGTCCATGGCTATATGCTGCCAGGGGGCAGCGGGTACAGGAAACGGAAGAAGACGGCCGGCAGGCAGGTGTCTTGGAACTTTGTTGCGGGCACAGGAGACACAGGCAGAAACAAAGTCTATTACATCCTTGTGCAGGGTAGGCCACCAGTAATGCCGAGTAATGAGCTGGAGGGTCTTTTTCTGTCCAGCGTGGCCAGCTAGTTTAGACGAATGACCCCAGTGTAGGATTCTCTCCCGATCGGTTACTGATACGAACGTCTTACCAGGAGGGAGACGATTTAAACTCACGGGAGCCACCTGCATCACTCTGGCGGGATCGATGATATGTTTAGGTTCCTCCTCGAGATCCGACACCAGGAAGGACCGGGACAAGGCGTCCGCCTTGATGTTCTTGTCGGCCGGGCGAAAATGTAAGAGAAAATCAAAGCGGGCAAAAAACAAGGACCACCGGGCTTGGCGAGGGTTAAGTCTCTGGGCATGCTGGAGGTAAGCCAGATTTTTGTGGTCAGTGTAAATGATTACCGGATGAAGAGCCCCCTCGAGTAGGTAACGCCACTCCTCCAATGCCAGCTTGATGGCCAATAACTCTCGGTCTCCTATGGAGTAATTGCGCTCTGAAGAGGAGAAGAGTTTGGAGAAGAAGCCGCAAGATACCATCCTCCCGGATGAAGATTTTTGAGTAAGTACCGCTCCGGCTCCAGAAGAGGAAGCGTCCACCTCCAGGAAGAACTGCTTGTTGCCGTCCGGGTGATGCAGCACTGGAGCGGAAGAGAAGGCCTGTTTTAAAGAAAGAAAGGCCTCCTCTGCTTCGGGCGTCCACTGTTTGGGATTAGCATCCTTGCGGGTGAGCGCGGAGATTGGAGCCGTCCGGGAAGAGAAGTGCGGTATGAAAAGGCGGTAATAATTGGCGAATCCCAGGAACCGCTGAATGGTCTTCAACCCCTCCGGTCGGGGCCATTTCTCGATGGCAGACAGTTTCTCCGGATCCATTCGTAGGCCTGTCTGAGAAATGATGTAGCCCAAAAACGGAAGCGAGGTCTGCTCAAAGAGGCACTTCTCATATTTGGCGAAGAGGTGATTCTGCCTGAGCCTGAGCAGAACCTGACTAACGTCCCTCCGGTGAGACTGGAGATCCGGAGAGAAGACCAAGATGTCGTCTAGGTACACCACAACGCAGGAGTAGAGAAGGTCCCGGAAGATGTCATTGACCAACTCCTGAAAGACTGCTGGAGCATTACAGAGACCAAAGGGCATCACCAAATACTCGTAGTGGCCGTCCCGGGTGTTGAATGCCGTCTTCCATTCATCTCCCCGACGGATACGGACTAGGTTATATGCCCCACGAAGATCCAGTTTGGTGAAGATTCTAGCCCCCCTCAGACGATCAAACAATTCTGGAATGAGCGGAAGAGGGTACTTATTCTTCACCGTGATCAAATTTAGGCCTCTGTAGTCAATACAGGGACGGAGAGAGCCGTCTTTCTTTTTTACGAAGAAGAAACCTGCTCCCGCTGGGGAGGTGGATTTCCGGATGAATCCCTTGGCCAAATTCTCCTCGATATATTCGGACATCGACCTGGTCTCAGCAGCGGACAATGGGTAAATACGCCCACGGGGAGGCGTAGTACCGGGTAGCAGGTCGATCGGGCAATCATACGGTCTGCGAGGGGTAATGTCTCTGCTTCCTTTTTATTAAAGACATCAGCGAATGACCAATATGGAATCGGGAGCCCTGGTAGATTAGTTGGTGTAGGAGAAGGATGGACGGGATGAACAGGAACCAAACACGTTTTATAACAGTCCTGTCCCCAGCGAAGGATCTCTCCAGTCTGCCAGTCGAGCACGGGTGCATGCTTTTGGAGCCAAGGCAGACCTAGTAAGAAAGCGTGAGAGAGTCCAGGCAGAACATGAAATGAGATGCTCTCAGAATGCAACATTCCCACCTGCAGGGTTATGGCTTCAGTGATAAGTTGGATGGGACGTGGTAGGAGACCCCCATCCACAGCAGCAACAGATACTGGTTCAACCAGAGGTTTGGTAGGAATGCGATATTTTTCTACTAGAGCCTGTGAAACAAGATTCCCGGCTGCTCCAGAATCAAGTTGGGCTAGTTCGAAATAACTGTTCTCACCGAGGAGAATTGAGACTGTGTCATGTGTGCATTGCCACGAAGATCGTCGCGGTTGCACATTCTGACTTCTCATAGCTGAGTTGCTGTTTCTTTGTGTTTGGCAGTTAGGGAGTTAATTCTGTCTGTGCTCAGTTCTGGGACTGGGTGCAGTTTCTCCCGGCTGCAATTAATTATTTGTTGATTGGTTTCCTTTAAATCTCTGGTTGTCTGTGTTGGGAGTTGCCAGTGAAATTCTTCATGCAGACCACAGATAGGATTGTATCTGTATAGACTTAAGTTAAAGAGCTCCTTAGTTGTTTTAAGCTCACCTTGCTTAGAGTTTAATATCCCAGATCATTTATGTTCCTTCTGTGTTTGAGTGTGTATGCAAGTCTGTGTTTTCTCCAGTCTGTCTAATATGTCTAATCTGTGTATTTAGCAGAGATCAGCCCATATTCCTTTGGTGGTAATCAGTATCCTTCTTAGGACTGATTACAGGGTTCAGGGACTGATAGGAGACAGGGTTAGGCTGGAGACTTGGACCTCTGAACCTTTATCAGTACCTCCAAGGTGAGGGATTAGTTAGGACCCCAGTTTAGGGTCAGGTTAGACCCCCGGTCCTCCTCTTTCCTGTGACAGTGTATCAAGTCCTCAAGATTAACCCTGAGTTCAACGGATATCGTGTCAGGTAAATCTATTCTATATTTACATGCTGATGTTGCTAATCTATATGTTGTATAGAGTGTTGTTCTTTTAAGAATAGTTTACTGACATCGTACACATATCATAAGACCGCGTGACATTTTCACTGGCCCATAAAATTATTCCCAGTTGCCATGGATCCAGTAGCCCAGCTGGCTCTGCAGTTGCAGGGATTATCCATGGAGCTGACGGACATTAAGTCCAAAGTTTTGTCTCCCTCGGAGCAAACCAGATTTGAACCTAAAGTAGCTCTCCCGGACAGGTTCACTGGTGGGCGAGACAAATTTTTTACCTTCAGGGAAGCATGTAAATTGTATTTTCGGCTTCGGCCTCGATCATCAGGGAGTGAAGAGCAGAGAGTGGGAATTGTTATCTCGCTCCTACAAGGGGACCCTCAATCCTGGGCCTTCTCCCTTCCTCCGGGATCCCCGGCTCTACAGTCAGTAGATCGATTTTTTACTGCCCTGGGTTTGGTATATGATGACCCAGATCGGGTCTCTCTTGCTGAGACAAAATTACGTAAGATACAGCAGGGAGATCGTCCGGCGGAGGAATTTGCTTCTGAGTTTCGTAGATGGGCCACAGATACTCAGTGGAATGACCCAGCTCTTAGAAGCCAGTTTTGTCATGGGCTTTCTGACAAATTAAAGGACGTTTTGGCTCAGTATGATTCTCCTCCATCACTGGAGGCTGCTATGGCCCTAGCTATCCGTACTGATAGACGGCTCCGGGAGAGGTGCGAGGTAACTCCGCCCCCTGTTGTTACTCCACCTACTACTAAAGTCCCTTATGTTGAGGTTCCCCTTGTCTGTTCGGAGGAGCCTATGCAGTTGGGAGGGACATCATTTCGTAGGAGGGGATTGGCGGTACGCCGCAGGACTAGAAGGTGTTTCTTCTGCGGGAAAGAGGGACATTTTGTTGGGGGATGTCCATCCCGTGCCTTGTTGAGCAAAAAGTCGCCGGAAAACTGTTAATCCCAGGTTGTGTGGTGGACGACAACCTGGGAGTATGTATTTCGTCCGCTAGTTCTTCTCAGTTCCTTGTACCAGTGGAGGTGGTGGTTGGTACGAGAGTGGAGAGATTTTCTGTTCTTCTTGATAGTGGGTCCGGGGCTAATCTGGTTGACGCTCAGTTTGCTCAGGCTCAAGGTATGCATCTGAGTGTATTGGTCAAACCGATCCCTATATTCTCCATTGACGCCAGGCCTCTCGGCCAAGGTAGCTTTGTTCATGAGGTTCATAACATTGACCTTCGGGTAGGGGCAATACATAGGGAACTATTATCTTGTTATGTGTTGGAGGGTCTACCTACTCCTATTGTGTTGGGACTTCCTTGGTTGGTTAAACATAACCCTGTGATTAATTGGCAGTCCAGAGATATAAGCCAATGGGGGGAGTTTTGCAAAAGTAACTGCATGAACACAGTCATCAGTGCGGTCGTGCCTAGTACTTTGCCTCCTTTTTTGGAGGACTTTGGGGATGTGTTCTCTGAGGAGGGGTGTCAGGAGTTGCCTCCTCATCGCGTGTATGACTGCTCTATTAATTTACTTCCTGATGCTAAGTTACCTAAAGCTAGGTTATATAACCTTTCTGGTCCTGAGAGGCAGGCTATGAAAGATTATATTTCGGAGAGTCTGGCCAAAGGGCATATTAGACCTTCATCTTCCCCAGTGGCCGCGGGGTTCTTCTTTGTGAAGAAAAAAGATGGAGGCCTACGCCCTTGCTTGGATTTCCGCGAACTTAATCGGATTACTGTTCGAGATCCGTATCCACTCCCTCTGATTCCTGATCTCTTCAATCAAATTGTTGGCGCCAAATGGTTCTCTAAATTGGATCTCAGGGGGGCGTATAATCTGATTAGGATAAAAGAGGGGGATGAGTGGAAAACGGCGTTTAACACGCCGGAGGGACATTATGAGAACCTTGTCATGCCTTTTGGTCTGACTACTGCACCAGCAGTGTTCCAACATTTTGTTAATGACATTTTTCGTCATCTGGTGGGGCTGTTTGTGGTCGTATATTTGGATGACATTTTAATTTACTCACCAGATCTTGGGTCTCACCAGGAGCATGTGAGACAGGTGTTGCAGATCTTGCGAGACAATAAACTATACGCCAAACTGGAAAAGTGTGTATTCGCCGTACAGGAACTTCAGTTTTTGGGTTTCTTGGTGTCAGCCTCCGGTTTCCGTATGGACCCTGAAAAGGTGAGAGCAGTGCTTGAATGGGATCAGCCAGAGGATCTTAAGGCTCTGCAGCGTTTTCTGGGGTTTGCTAACTACTACCGGAAATTTATTTGTAATTTCTCATCTGTTGTCAAACCTCTCACTGACATGACAAGAAAGGGACGGATTTTTCTAAATGGTCGGACAAAGCTTGCCAAGCTTTTTCCTCTTTGAAAAAATGTTTTGCTTCGGCACCCGTTCTCATCCAACCAGATGCATCACAGCCGTTCGTTGTGGAGGTGGACGCGTCTGACGTAGGGGTGGGTGCAATATTGTCCCAGGGTCCGTCCCCTGGTAAATGGCATCCGTGCGCTTTCTTTTCTAAAAAATTGTCGTCCGCCGAAAGGAATTATGATATCGGCAATAGGGAACTTTTGGCCATTAAGTTGGCTTTTGAAGAATGGCGTCACTTTTTGGAGGGGGCAGTCCACCCGGTCACCGTCATTACTGATCACAAGAACCTGCTGTATTTGGAATCTGCTAAGCGTCTGAATTCCAGACAAGCTCGATGGTCGTTGTTTTTTACCAGGTTTAATTTTGTTGTCACTTATCGCCCTGGATCTAAGAATGTTAAGGCGGATGCCTTGTCTCGCAGTTTCCCAGGGGCCGGGAAAATGGATGACCCGATTCCTATCCTTCAGGAGGGGGTGGTAGTGTCGGCTGTATGTTCTGAGCTTGAGGAGGAGGTGTTAGAGGCTCAGGGGGACGCCCCTGCAGGACCTCCAGGGAGACTGTTTGTCCCAAATCAGTTGAGACAAAAGGTTATTGAGGCACATCATAATTCTGCTTTAGCAGGACATCCAGGGAGTAAGGCTACTTTAGATCTCCTTTCTCGCCGGTTTTGGTGGCCTAACGTTAATAAAGATGTTTTAACTTTTGTCGCGTCCTGTGGGGTTTGTGCTCGCTCTAAGACCCCTCATACCCGTCCGTCTGGGACCCTCTTACCCTTGAAACTTCCGGAGCGTCCATGGACTCATTTGTCTATGGACTTCATCACGGACCTTCCTCAGTCGTCAGGGAAGACTGTCATACTGGTGGTTGTTGACAGGTTCAGTAAGATGGCACATTTCATTGCTCTTCCTGCCCTCCCTAATGCTAAAACTCTGGCGCAGGTGTTCATTGGGGAGATTGTGAGACTTCATGGGTTGCCTTCTGATGTGGTGTCAGATAGGGGGTCTCAGTTTGTGTCCAAGTTTTGGAGGGCATTTTGTTTACGTCGGGGGATGCAATTGTCATTTTCCTCGGCTTTTCATCCGCAGACCAATGGTCAGACAGAGCGTCTGAATCAAAGCCTAGAGACTTATCTTCGGTGTTTTGTCTCAGAGAACCAGGAGGACTGGTCTTCTTTCCTGCCTCTGGCAGAGTTCGCTCTTAACAACAGGCGGAGCGAGTCCACTGGTAAGTCCCCGTTTTTTGGGGCATATGGTTTTCATCCCCAGTTTTGTACATTCAATGGGGGGGTCCCTTCTGGGGTTCCTGAGGAGGAGCGTTTCTCGTCGTCACTTGCTTCAGTGTGGAGAGGTGTATTGAATAATCTGAGTGCTATGGGGAACCGTTATAAACGTATGGCTGATAGGAGGAGAGTTTCTGGTCCAGATCTTAATGTGAACGATCTGGTATGGTTGTCTACCAGGAATATAAAACTTAAAGTTCCCTCCTGGAAGCTGGGCCCAGATTCATCGGGCCGTACAGGATCAGTTCCATAATTAATCCTGTGGCATTTCGTCTGGACCTCCCTCCTACGTTTAAAATCCACAATGTGTTCCACAAGTCATTACTTAAGAGGTACGTGGCACCAGTCATACCATCACCTCTACCTCCTCCTCCAGTGGTGGTCAATGGTAACTTGGAGTTTCAAGTGTCAAAGATCATTGACTCACGTCTGAATCGCCGGTCCCTTCAGTACTTGGTGCATTGGAAGGGGTATGGTCCAGAGGAGAGGACGTGGGTTCCTGCGTCTGACATTAACGCAGATCGTTTGGTGCGGACCTTCCACAGAACTCACCCGGGCAAACCTGGCCCTGAGGGTCCGGAGGCCCCTCGTAGAAGGGGGGGTACTGTCATGTGTGCATTGCCACGAAGATCGTCGCGGTTGCACATTCTGACTTCTCATAGCTGAGTTGCTGTTTCTTTGTGTTTGGCAGTTAGGGAGTTAATTCTGTCTGTGCTCAGTTCTGGGACTGGGTGCAGTTTCTCCCGGCTGCAATTAATTATTTGTTGATTGGTTTCCTTTAAATCTCTGGTTGTCTGTGTTGGGAGTTGCCAGTGAAATTCTTCATGCAGACCACAGATAGGATTGTATCTGTATAGACTTAAGTTAAAGAGCTCCTTAGTTGTTTTAAGCTCACCTTGCTTAGAGTTTAATATCCCAGATCATTTATGTTCCTTCTGTGTTTGAGTGTGTATGCAAGTCTGTGTTTTCTCCAGTCTGTCTAATATGTCTAATCTGTGTATTTAGCAGAGATCAGCCCATATTCCTTTGGTGGTAATCAGTATCCTTCTTAGGACTGATTACAGGGTTCAGGGACTGATAGGAGACAGGGTTAGGCTGGAGACTTGGACCTCTGAACCTTTATCAGTACCTCCAAGGTGAGGGATTAGTTAGGACCCCAGTTTAGGGTCAGGTTAGACCCCCGGTCCTCCTCTTTCCTGTGACAGTGTATCAAGTCCTCAAGATTAACCCTGAGTTCAACGGATATCGTGTCAGGTAAATCTATTCTATATTTACATGCTGATGTTGCTAATCTATATGTTGTATAGAGTGTTGTTCTTTTAAGAATAGTTTACTGACATCGTACACATATCATAAGACCGCGTGACAGACTGACAGCAGCAGAGATGAAGAGGATTTATTTTTGTCTAGGTGGACCTCTCCGAGCGAACCTAGACACAGGCGTTTCCCGACCTCTCTGGGCAGGTACGGATCCGGTGCTCCTTACTGCCACAGTAGAAGCAACTCCCCTCGGCACGACGTAAGTCCTGACGGGCTTTGACCATCTTGGTCTGGTCGACTTGCATAGGCTCAGAAGAGTGTACCTGAGGAGAAACGGAAGGAGTTACAGGTCTCTGAAAAGAAGGAGCTAGACGAGGAAACCTTCTCTCACGGGTGACCTCTTTAGCGCGCTCCTGGAACCGTAGATCAATTCGATTGGCAAGAGTTATTAGGTCATCGAGAGAGGTTGGAATGTCCCGACTGGCAAGTTCATCTTTAATACGGCCGGACAGACCCTCCCAGAAGACAGATATCAGAGCGTCATTATCCCAAGCCAGCTCCGAGGCAAGGGTACGGAACCGTATGGCATATTGACCCACGGTGAGACTTCCCTGACGGAGACGCAGCAGAGATGATGCAGAGGAGGTCTTCCGTCCGGGTTCGTCGAATACCTTCCGGAAGGCTGAGAGAAAAGCAGACAGGTCAGACACCAGAGGATCTTCTCTCTCCCAAAGAGGATTTAGCCAGGCCAGGGCCTCTCCGGTGAGATGGGACATGATGAAGGCAATTTTGGCCCGGTCGGAGTTAAACTGGTGTGCCAGGAGTTCAAAATGCAGGGTGCACTGGTTAATGAAACCCCGAGCCAGAGCAGGGTCGCCTCCAAACCGAGGAGGAGCTGAAAGTCGAGGTCCAGGAACGGAAACCACAGAATTGGTAAGCAGCGGAACTGCCAGATTGCGAGTCATTGCGCCCGCGGTGGTTGCTGGTGAAGTAGTCAGGGTGTCCAGGCAGGAATTAACATTCCGCAGGTGACCCAGGATGGACTCCTGTTGAGACCTCTGACGAGACAGTTCATGACACAGGTCAGAGAGCGAGGGAGTTTGGGTGCCACCGGGTTCCATGGCCCGAGCAAACTGTAACGGGTCTGGGAGGCGGAACCTCTGAGCTTTATTATACAAGGAGGCTTTCCTTGTAAAGGAGCGGGTGGCGCCCGGGGAGATGGACAGGAAGTCACTGCAAGTGACGGGGGCAGTCTCTGGACAGACAGGTGGGAGGTCACGGCAAGTGACCGGGGCAGTCTCTGGATAGACAGGCGGGTAGTCACGGCAAGTGACCGGGGCAGTCTCTGGATAGACAGGCGGGTAGTCACGGCAAGTGACCGGGGCAGTCTCTGGGTAGACAGGCAGGTAGTCACGGCAAGTGACCGGGGCAGTCTCTGGATAAACAGGTGGGTAGTCACGGCAAGTGACCGGGGCAGTCTCTGGGTAGACAGGCAGGTAGTCACGGCAAGTGACCGGGGCAGTCTCTGGATAAACAGGCAGGCAAGGGGCCGGGGCAGTCTCTGAATAGTCAGGTATATACGACCTGAGACGGTGGAGCCTCCCGGTAGGCTAGCAGGCAGATGACAGATGAGCGCCCCCAAGTGAGCAGGCGAGAGTCTCTGGAATAGCCGATGGACACCGCGGGTGATGGCCGAACCTCCAGGTAGGCTTGCAGGCAGATGGCAGATGAGCGCCCCCAAGTGAGCAGGCGAGAGTCTCTGGAACAGCCGATGGACACCGCAGGTGATAGCCGAACCTCCAGGTAGGCTTGCAGGCAGATGGCAGATGAGCGCCCCCAAGTGAGCAGGCGAGAGTCTCTGGAATTGCCGATGGTCACCGCATGTGACGGCCGAACCTCCAGGCAGGCTTGCGGGCAGGTAGCAGACAGCAAACTGGCAGGAAACAGGCAGGTAACTGGTAACGGACCCTGAGGGCTGAAGCAGAGTAAACAGTGCAACAACAACATTGCTCGGGCACCTCCATTAAGGAGGAAGTACTTTATATAGGGTGGAGTCCTCCGGCATTGGCCGGGGACCTTTTTTGAAAGATGCGCGCGGCCCCTTTAAGAGCGGGGGCGTGCACGCGCGCGACCTAAGCCCAGTGGCAGGGAAGGAGCGCGCAGCCCCAGCAGGGCGGAAGGAGGACGCTGTGTGAGGGTAAGGGGAGCGACGTCCCTGCCTGGCAGAGGACGCTGGCGCAGGGGAACAGCGTCCCTGCCTGGCAGAGGACGCCAGCGCTACAGTCTGCGGGCGTCATGTCGCGTAAGGAGAGCCCCTGATGTACCTAAACAGTGGAAACCCCCCACAAGTGACCCCATTTTGGAAAATAGACCCCCAAGGAAATTATCTAGATGTGTGGTGAGCACTTTGAACCCCGAAGTGCTTCACAGAAGTTTATAACGTACAGCCGTAAAAATTAAAAATCCTTTCTTTTTTTTTTACAAAAATTATTTTTTTCGCCCCCAATATTTTATTTTCACAAATGTAACAGGAGAAATTGGACCCCAAAAGTTGTTGTCCAATTTGTCCTGAGTATGCTGATACCCAATATGTGGGAGAAAACTACTGTATGGGCACACGTCGGGGCTCGGAAGGGAAGTAGTGACGTTTTGGATTGCAGATTTTAATGGAATGGTCTGCGGGCGTCATGTCGCGTTTGGAGAGCCCATGATGTGCCTAAACAGTGGAAACCCCCCCACAAGTGACCCCATTTTGGAAAATAGACCCCAAAGGAACTTATCTAGATGTGTGGTGAGCACTTTGAACCCCGAAGTGCTTCACAGAAGTTTATAACGCACAGCCGAAAAAACAAAAAAATCAATTAATTTTTTTACAAAAATGATATTTTTACCCCCAACTTTTTATTTTCCCAAGGGTAACAGAAGAAATTGGACCCCAAGAGTTATTGTGCAATTTGTCCTGAGTACGGTGATACCCCATATGTGGGGGTAAACTACTGTTTGGGCGCATGGCAGAGCTCAGAAGTGAAGGAGCACAGTTTGACTTTTTCAACGCAGAATTGACTGGAATTGAGATCAGATGCCATGTCACATTTGGAGAGCCCCTGATGTGTCTAAACAGTGGAAACCCCCCAATTCTAACTCCAACCCTAACCCCAACAAACCCCTAACCCTAGTCCCAACCCTAACCATAACCCTAACCATAACCCTAACCATAAACCTAACGCTAACACACCCCTAACCCTAATCCCAACCCTAACCCTAATCCTAACTTTAGGCGCAACCCTAACCCTAACCCTAATGGGAAAATGGAAATATATAAAAAAAAAAATATTTTATTATTTTTCCCTAACTAAGGGGGTGATAAAGGGGGGTTTGATTTACTATTTATAGCGGGTTTTTATGTTTGGCAGCTGTCACGCTAAAAGATGCTTTTTATTGCAAAAATTAGTTTTTGCATCACCACATTTTGAGAGCTATAATTTTTTGCATATTTTGGCCCACGGAGTCATGTAAGGTCTTACTGTTTGCAGTACGAGTTGACGTTTTTATTGGTACCATATTTAAGCACGTGACATATTTTGATCGAGTTTTATTTCGATTTTTGGGAGGTTAGAATGAACAAAAATCAGCAATTCATGAATTTATTTTGGGGGGGGGCGTTTATACTGTTCCGCGTGTGGTAAAATTGATAAAGCAGTTTTATTCTTCGGGTCAGTACGATTACAGCGATACCTCATTTATATCATTTTTTTATGTTTTGGCGCTTTTATACAATAAAAACAATTTTATATAAAAAATAATTATTTTTGCATCGCTTTATTCTGCGAGCTATAACTTTTTTTTTTTCACTGATGATGCTGTATGGTGGCTCGTTTTTTACGGGACAAGATGACGTTTTCAGCTGTACCATGTTTATTTATATCAGTCTTTTTGATCGCGTGTTATTCCTCTTTTTATTTGGCGGTATGATGATAAAGCATTGATTTTTTGCTTTGTTTTTTTAAAATTTTTTTTAAGGGGTTCACTAAAGGGGTTAACTAGTGGGACAGTTCTATAGGGCGGGTCGTTACGGATGCGGTGATACCAAATATGTGTACTTTTATTGTTTTTTTTTTAACTTACAGAAGAAAATGAATTTATTGGGGAATAATTTTTCTTTTTCCTTTATTTTGGAATTTTTTTTACACGTTATTTTTATTTTTTTTAACTTTTTTACTTTGTCTCAGGGTGGGACATTACAGTATAGGGTCAAATAGCTGGTCTCACAGTGTGCACAGCACTCTGTGAGACCAGCGATCTCACAGGCAGTGCTGCAGGCTTCCTCAGCGTCTGCTCTCAGCAGGCACTGAGGAAGCCGCCTCCCTGCAGGACCCGGTGGCCATCTTGGATCCGAGGTCCTGCAGGGAAGAGGCCTTCAGAACAGCGCGGTCACATCGCACTGTTCTGAGGGCCTCAGAGAAGCACGCAGGGAGCCCCCTCCCTGCGCGATGCTCCCCTGTAACCCCGGTACACCGCGATCATGTTTGATCGCGGTGTGCCAGGGGTAAATGTACTATCCCGTCCATGGACAGATTGTCATGGGTTTGATGGACGGGATAGTACGTCGGATGGCAGAGAGGGGTTAAAGGTATATAAGTATAAAACTGTTTTGAGCTGATCATAGATAGAATAACTATCGATGTAATAAAAACAGTAACCACCAAATACTTTAGGATTCTCTGGTGGGCCAAATTCAGATACATTATTAAGCCCCAAAGGTCCAGGTGGAAACAACCCAATTGAGGTTCATCTGAAGCACAAAAATGGGCTGATCCATTTCTATGAGCAAACGCATTAGTCATTCCTATACCTAACTAGTGATAAAAATTTTTGGAGATCACAGTACAGTCAATATAGTAGAGATATTGAGGTGCCAACAGTAGATAACATCAGTTTGTGGAAAAGTTCTACAAGACTGTTCATGGGACCCATTTGTTAGTAAAGGGTATGCCACACTGAACAATATCGCTAACGGGATCGCTAAAAAACGTCACTATTTAGCGATCCCGTTAGCGATGTTGTTCAGTGCGGCAGCTGCCAGCGACGAGCTTCCTGCTGTGATCTCGCTCGTCGCTGGAATCGTTCCGGACCCTATTTTCTCGTCGGCGCTCCGCTGGGTAAGTATATATCGCTAGTGTGGCACCTTTTCTTAGCGATTTAGCGGTACTTTTGTACCGCTAAAGTCGTTAAGAAGATCGCTAACGGCGATAGCGTCGTTAACTATATCGCTAAATGTGGCCGCACTTAGCGATATAGAAACAATCCCGCTAGCGATCGCATTAGTATGCGTCGTTATCGTGATCGCTACCGGGATTGTTTAGTGTGGCAGGGTCTTAATTGAGACACAAAAAGTCTCCTCCCTAACAGGATTAGGAGTGCAGATTCCTTTAAAAAAGATAGGAAGTTAACCCTTTTTACCATTAGAACTGTCATTGTCCTATAGGCATTTTATTTTGTATGGCTTTGCTGTTTGACAAATGTCACCTTACATAGGCCATCCAGAGATCATCTTCAATAGAAGTAAATGGCAAGAAATCCTTTCTGTCCAAGTGGACAGTTTGTGAACACTAAAGGGCTTGCACAGCTTTGGAAACATTGCTTTTTAAATAAAATGTATGTATTTGGGGCTAAAAAAATTTCTTTGCTATTTGGTGACATTCAAGCTTTTCCATTTTTTTTTTTTTGTCACTGGCAGCAGGACTCGTTCCGTGGCCCTGGGCGCTCACACAATGGGGGATATTTACAGGGGATTATAAGGATAGGTAGTTCGTGACGCCACCTGTGGTATCTGATCAATTGGACCAGCGCTGCTAAAAGGATCTTCGCAGGGGATGTTATGGGGGCAGCTGGGTGGTAAGTCTCCCACAGGTGAGACGGGTCCCTGGAAGTCTATGGTAATGATGCAGGGTGTAGTTAAGAATTCAATCACACACAATGCAGCTTCTTTTCATACCTTTACTTGTAGGTGTTTCAGGCAGGTCCCGGGAAGCTGGTCGGGGTGGAGAATGCACATTCGGGATAACCGCTGAGCAGGTTAGAGGCCTCCTTTACTTCATATGTATCTGAGTCCAAACTTGCATGAAGCGAAGTTAACTCTGCAATCTCCAGCTTTCTCAATAGCTGCAACGCCCGGCCGACATTGTGGTGGAGCCTTCTATGTCTCTGATTATCAGATGTTGAGAGAACTAAATCCCTACTTTTGTAGCGTCCCACTCAAGGTCTTTGTTCTCCCTGACTCCGTTTACGTATCAGCGCTTAGGGCTACCTTCTGCGACCTGTAGTCCAGAAAGCCTCCGGTTATCTTGTTACTAGGCGTGAAGCGCTAGCAACGCCTCGGACCCCGGTGTCCGGTGAATTAGTGCAGGTAATCCGGTACCTGGTGCACTAGCATCTATCTTCTCCACTGTGCCCTTCGCCCTGCTCTCGCTCTTAACATAAGCACTTGTAGCTTTGATGGAAATGTCAGCTTTCTCCAGAGCTCACTGAACAGCTCTCAGTATCCTCCAAGTCCAGACTGGACTGACACTGAACTACTCTGTACTAAGACAGGAAGCTGACTGATCTGAGCTCTTCTCAGACAGGAAACTATCTCTCTGGCTCTGCTACGTGTCACTCCCTTTTATACCCCTGATGGGTGTGTCTGAAAGTGTGAGTGAAGTGAATGGATATCAAGCTTTTGCGGTTACCTTCCTGTGCATTTTCCTGGATTATGTGTGCCTGACATAGCTGGGCCACACATCCCCCCTTGGTTAAACACAGCACTCCCGGGCTGTAAAAGAGAAAAAGAAAACATATTTGTTTTGCATATAACAACAACATTTTAACTCTTCCCATCTGGGAGGTAAGACTTCTTGAACGTTACAATTTGTACATTAGAAAAATACAAAAGTATCAAAGTATCAAAACATTTCCATGAATACTAGACAATATTCTTGTGGAGGACCCGCACCAAAAACCTCCCACGTGGGTCCTGGGTGGGCTGCAGGACTTCTGACTGCAGACCTCACTCTAGGCCACACCATACGGGTTTTTCTTCAGAGGTAATTCAAGGCTTTGTGTAAAACCAAGATAAGGCACCGTAGTGCAAACTATTTACATTGAAAGTTTTTGGGCTGGCACAGTCCACAGCCACGCAGTCCATGCAGGGTTAAAACACATATCATGAAATCATTAATTCTTCACTTTTACTTTACCCAACTGGGGTATTTTATGCAAACTATGCAATCATCATCACATTTACTCTTTAGCTTTTTAACTCTTTACCCAGCCGGGTATTCTACTTAAATATGTAAACATCATACATATTATTAAACATTAATGAAGTGCAAATTGGCAAAACTTCTTCTTCAAAACTTTTTACATTCTTCAGTTGCAGTAAACCCTGTCTGGGTCCTACTGGCTTTTATCTTCCTTCTTAGTAGTGGCGACATTGACTTTTTCCATCCCTGGGGACAGAATAACACGATGCCCTTGGGTTCCCATTACCAGCATATCGTGTCCTGCTATGTAGGTCTGGGTAGCGACAGTTCTCACTGTGGTCCCACCGGGTACTTCTTTTAAGTATGATTCAAGTGGCGTTGCTGAAGATGCCGCAGTAACTTGCGATGCAGTTTGCGATGCAGTTTGCGATGCAGATTGCGATGCAGATTGCGATGCAGTTTGGGGCATAGGCGGCAGTGTTGACTGTGACGTTGGCTGCGATGCGAAGGGCGACGTAGATCGAGAAGAGTACGCAGGGGGCGATGCCGGGGCACGGCCTGGTGCTGTTGGGGCCCGGGACTGGGACGCTGCGGTTTTATGTGCGTTACCGGCGTCGGGAACGGGGTCACTGACGATAGAGACATTTAGGGCATACCATCCCTTTAAACCCCAGTGTCGAGTGTAACTGACTATGTCCCCATTTACCAGATCCCTTCCCGGATGACGATGGGCAGGTGGGACTCTACATCCCGGCGGCTTACAAAGACTCCCGGATATAGGCCCGGTTCCCGGATAAAGCCCCAGCCCTTGTGGAGCTGAAATTCTACGATGCACCCCTGGCGCCGCGGTTCCCGTAGGGTACCTTTATCTTTACGGACCATCTCTTTGTCAGCGAGGAACTTCTCATGCTGTTGTCGGTACCGCTGCTTCTCACTTTCTCCCTGTCGGCGTCGCTGCTCTTCCTCACGACGTCGCCACTCACTTTCCCACTGAACGGCATAAGTCACGTCATCCAATCGCGCCATCTCGTCCCAGTCTATTTCCG
>JARQOD010000001.1:719660534-719723598 GCA_033576555.1 Oophaga sylvatica
AATTGCAGACAGCAGTACTGTCAATCGCTGACACAGTACTGTCAATCGCTGACAGCAGTACTATCAATCGCATGACAGCAGTGCTATCAATCGCAGACAGCAGTGCTATCAATTGCTGACAGCAGTACTGTCAATCGGTGACAGCAGTACTGTCAATCACTGACAACAGTACTGCCAATCACTGACAGCAGTGCTATCAATCACTGACAACATACTGCCAATCACTGACAGCAGTACTGTCAATCGCAGACCAGCAGTTGCTACAATACTGACAACAGTACTGCCAATCACTGACAGCAGTGACTGTCAATCGCAGACAGCAGTACTATCAATCGCAGACAACAGTACTGCCAATCGCTGACAGCAGTACTGTCAATCGCAAGACAAGACAGTGCTATCAATCACTGACAACAGTACTGCCAATCACTGACAGCAGTACTGTCAATCGCAGACAGCAGTGCTACTCCTGACAACAGTACTGCCAATCGCAGACAGCAGTCTGTCAATCGCGACAGCAGTACTGTCAATCGCAGACAGCAGTCTGCAATCCTGACAGCAGTACTGTCAATCGCAGACAGCAGTGCTATCAATCCTGACAACAGTCTGCCAATCCTGACAGCAGTACTGTCAATCGCAGACAGCAGTGCTATCGCTGACAACAGTACTGCCAATCGCAGACAGCAGTGCTGTCAATCGCTGACAGCAGTACTGTCAATCGCAGACAGCAGTGCTGTCAATCGCTGACAGCAGTACTGTCAATCGCAGACAGCAGTGCTATCAATCGCTGACAACAGTGCTGCCAATCGCAGACAGCAGTGCTGTCAATCGCTGACAGCAGTACTGCCAATCTCTGACAACATTACTGCCAATCGCTAACAGCAGTACTGCAAATCGCTGACACCTGTATTGTCAATCACTGACAGCAGTGCTGTCAATCGCTGACAGCAGTTCTGCCAATCGCTGACAGCAGTACTGCCAATCGCAAGCAGCAGTGCTATCAATCTATCAATCGCTGACAGCAGTACTGTCGCTGACAGCAGTACAGTCAATCGCAGGCAGCTGTGCTACCAATCGCTGACAGCAGTAATGTCAATTGCTGACAGCAGTTTTGCCAATCACAGACAACAGTACTGTCAATCACTGACAGCAGTACTGCCAAGAGGCAGTCACAATTGAAAAAAACACTGTATGAACAGACGTCGGAGGACATTTTAGGCTGGGGTCACACTGGCCACTAAATCGTACCACTGCAAAGCGATGAAATCTCGCATTGCAGTGGGACCAATGTTAATCTATGGAGCAGCTCCTAGTATCCGATTTTTTGTGGTCCGTTTTAAACGTGCGAGTGCAATCGCAGCATGCTGCGATTGTCACCGATTGTGGGTCGACTATCGCCAATGCAAGTCAATGGGAGCGCTGAAAAATCGGATTAGAAACGGACCGCACGTGTGACTTGAGATTAAATCGCAACGGTGTCCTTTAGAAAAGCCGGCAATTCATCCCCGGCTATACTGTAAAAGCACACTGACAGCTTTAATAAAGAATAGAAACATTACATATACACACATAGAATACATATATATTGTAAGCTTTTCAGGGGATATAGCTCTGGGATCGCCGTCCGGGTAGACAGAGTGGCACGGAAACAGTTCATTCAGACAGCAGTTCTGGTGAAAACTGGCCGCAACCAGCTTTATTAAAGTCCACAGCAAACAGATATAAAACAAATCATAAACAGAAGACCTAGGCTTGTCTAGCCACTTACTACACTTAAATAGATTTCCCTATCTATCCGGGTCCCGACTCTACCAGCCGGGGCCAAAACAACACATATGTTCAGCATTTACCAGCATTTACCAGCATTTACCAGCATTGAGGTTCACAGAGTCTCCTCCTTGTGTCTGAAGGCACCTTCAACGTCCAGACTTGAGAGAGCTCCCCTCCTATTCAGCTGCTATCCGCATGGATTCTCACAGAGACTACTCCTGTGTCCGGGGTACATCGAGCACCCAGACTGAGATAGCTCAAACTCCTGGAGACACCTTCTGTGCCTGGACCCCTCCTGTGTCCAGACGAAGCGAGCTCTCTGACTGTGTTCGCAGACACCTACTTCTGGTCTCCTAATTAACACCTGAGTAGTTTCAGGCCTGAGCTGCAAGTGTGTAATGAATGTAAGGTGTAGTGACCTTTCTCTACCACTAGGTTTACAAAGCCATACATTTCCCTTATACCAGTCAGCACAGTATCTAGGTGAAATGTACACCCCATTCAACACCCATACTCTCACTGTCTCACAATATATATATATATATATACATGTCATTGTGACATATATATATACATATATTTATAGTTCATAGGCTTCTACATACTGTAGTAGCCGCTAATTCAATTGCCGGCTTTTGTGAAAGTACAGACCCGCCATGAAATGACACATGGTTTACATACAGTTAACCATGTCATTTCATGTAGTTTGATATATGGTTTTAACTTACAATTAAATGAGTGTATGTGTGCAAAATTGCAGACATGTAGGGGTTAATTAAAGGTGTAAATTCGTGGAAAAAAATGCGTGGGCTCCCACTGTATTTTCTCCACCGACAGACAAAGCAAGCGAGTGGGGGCAAATAATAATAGCCCAGGGAGGGTGCATTTATTTTGTGCCCCCCCCCAGCTACTAACATCTGCCCCCAGCCACCCCAGAAAAGGCAAATCTATAATTAGATTAGCCCTTTCTGGCACTTTGCCCGTCTATTCCCATTGCCCTGTAGCGGTGGCGAATGGGTTAATAAGGGGTTAAAGCCACCTTGCTATTGAAAGGTGACTTTAAGCCAGGTTAATAATTGAGAGCTGTCAATTAGACAACTATCAATTATTAATCCTATTGTATGAAAGAAAAATCAAACACACACACTTTAATAAAAAATCATTTTAATGAAATAAGCAAACAGTTTTTGACCATCTTTTATTTTCCTGCTAAAACCATTTCCTGTAATAAAAATAAAATAAAAAAGCAAAATGATTCTTACCTATCCGATGCACAGTCAGGTCCCATGCTGTAATCCATCAGAAAGGGTTAACAGGTTACAGCTAGCAGGCAGCTAATGCTGCCTGCTGAGCTGTAACCCCCTGAATGAATAAGTTCCTCTCCTGGCGACAGGAGAGGAAGTGATTAATGTGTGAAGCTTAATTGATTGCTTCCCACAGTAATCAGTTCAGGTCAGGTCACCCGGGGACACCGCACAGCAGCAGTGATGTCAGAGGGCAATGGGAATAGATGGGCAAAGTGCCAGAAAGGGCTAATCTAATTATAGATTTGCCTTTTCTGGGTGGCTAGGGGCAGAGGTTAGTAGCTGGGGGGGGGCACAAAATAAATGCACCCTCCCTGGGCTATTATTATTTGCCCCCACTCGCTTGCTTTGTCTGTCTGGTGGAGAAAATACAGTGGGAGCCCACGCATTTTTTTTCCACGAATTTACACCTTTAATTAAACCCCTACATGTCTGCAATTTTGCACACATACACTCATTTAATTGTAAGTTAAAACCATATATTAAACTACATGAAATGACATGGTTAACTGTATGTAAACCATGTGTCATTTCATGGCGGGTCTGTACTTTCACAAAAGCCGGCAATTGAATTAGCGGCTACTACAGTATGTAGAAGTCTATGAACTATAAATATATATATATATATATTATATATATATATATACACATGTCACAATGACATGTGTGTGTATATATATATATATATATATATATATATATATTGTGTGTTCTATGTGTATATATCTATTCTTTCTTTTGTGATTTAAATACTATTCATTTGGATCCATTATATGTCGGTTTTGCAAGCCTGCGAGAAAATCTCGCAAGTCGGATGTAAATCGGATGTTACAACTACGGTCAGATGCGACTAAATCGCATCTTTCCAGTAAAATCGGATGCCAGACGTAAGACTGTTCATGACATTTTGGTCCGATAATCGACCGACTAAAACGGTCAGATTTTTTAGTCGCTGTGTGTGACCCCAGCCTTACTTTTGAAGTTAGTGCTGATTTCTTGTGGCTTTATTTATTTAAATGGGATATTAGTGTTTGTACAGCACAGATAAAAATTAATTTCTTTATGTATACAAATCAGAATTACAGATTAAGTTCTGAGAATTTTTTTTTGGTGAAACCAACTTCTGAAAAAAAAAACCCAGGTGCCATTCCTGTACAAGGCACATTCATTTGCAAGTTAATTGATGAACCTCTAGAAGCTTTCAGATACTGGAGGCAAAATAAAGACTCAGTGTTTATTGTGAATATACTCCTCAACATTGAAATTGCAAAACCAAGAATCAAAGGATGGATATACATCATAATGAAATGTAAATGGTGAAAAAAAATCTCAATTTATTCAGTATCAAGTACAAGTACATGCGCAAAATTAAACACATGCTTTGACATGCTATTAATGAAGTTATGTTCAAGGAATGTTCTGCCACACTGAATACTCTTGGGCATGCAAATCATCAAGGCCCACTGCGGTCAGCTCCCTTTACAATTGCCAGGCCATGACATTCCAGATGAATTTTGGGGCATCTTTTCTATTCTATTTTCTTACCATATGGGAGTGATATATAAATTAATTGGAAAACACAGATAACACATGTCCCTTTCATGGTTTTTTTTTCTTCAAAATTGAGTCCATCCATAAAGTCACAAGAAAATTGTGTTTGTGATATAATTTTTGCTGCTGTCAATCAATGCTGTCAATGTGGTTCTTTATATACCAAATACAACATTCACTAGCAGTATATCCTCTTCACACCGATGCTTTTGGGCACCATTTTATTCTTAACCCCTTCACCCCCAAGAGTGATTTGCACGTTAATGACCGTGCCTATTTTTACAATTCTGACCACTGTCTCTTTATGAGGTTATAACTCTGGAACGCTTCAACGGATCTTTGCAATTCTGAGAATGTTTTCTCGTGACATATTGTACTTCATGTTAGTGGTAAAATTTCTTCGATATAACTTGCGTTTATTTTGAAAAAAGCACAAATATGGCGAAAATTTTGAAAATTTTTCAATTTTCAAACTTTGAATTTTTATTCCCTTAAAACAGAGAAAATATGTCACACAAAATAGTTAATAAATAACATTTCCCACATGTCTACTTTACATCAGCACAATTTTGGAACAAAAATTTTTTTTTGTTAGGAAATTATAGGGTTAAAAGTTAACCAGCGATTTCCCATTTTTACAACAAAATTTACAAAGCCATTTTTTTTAGGGACCACCTCACATTTGAAGTCACTTTGCGGGGTCTATATGGCAGAAAATACCCAAAAGTGACACCATTCTAAAAACGGCACCCCTCAAGGTACTCAAAACCACATTCAAGAAGTTTATTAACCCTTCAGGTGCTTCACAGGAGCTGAAGCAACGTGGAAGGAAAAAATGAATATTTAACTTTTTAGTCACAAAAATGATCTTTTACAAACTTTATTTCATTTTCACAAGGGTAAAAGGAGAAAATGGACAGATAAAGTTGTTGTGAAATTTCTTCTGAGTACGCCAATACCCCATATGTGGGGGAAAACCACTGTTTGGGCACACGGTAGAGCTCGTAAGGGAAGGAGCGCCGTTTGACTTTTTCAAACCAAAATTGGCTGGAATTGAGATTGGATGCCATGTCGCGTTTGGAGAGCCTCTGATGCACCTATACAGTGGAAACCCCCCACAAGTGACAGCATTTTGGAAACTAGACCCCTATGGAACTTATCTAAGTCTGTTGTGAGCACTTTGAACCCCCAAATGTTTTACAAAAGTTTATAATGCCTGGGTGAGAAAAAAAACAACAATTTTCCACAAAAATTATTTTTAGTCCCAAATTTTTGATTATTCCCAAGGAAATTGGACCCCAAAAGTTGACCAATTTGTCCTGAGTACGCTGATACCCCATATGTGGGGGGGGAACTGTTTGGCTGCATGGCAGGGCTTGGAAAGGAAGTAATATCGATTTGGAATGCAGACGTCGATGGTTGTCATGTTCCGTTTGCAGTGCCCCAGATGTGTCTAAACAGTGGAATTCCCCAACAAGTGACCCCATTTTGGAAACTAGACCCCCTTAGGAACTTATCTAGATCTGTGGTGAGCACTTTGAACCCCCAAGTGCTTCACACAAGTTTATAATACCCGGGCATGAAAATAAAAAATCCTATTTTTTTCCCACAAAAATTGTATTTTAGTCACCAATTTTTTATTTTCCAAAGGATAATAGGAGAAATTGGACCATAAAAGTTGTTGTCCAATTTGTCCTGAGTACGCTGATACCCCATATGTGGGGGGAACCACTGTTTGGGCACACGGCAGAGCTCGGAATGGAAAGAGCACCATTTGACGTTTTCCAACCAAAATTGGCTGGAATTGAGATTGGACGCCAAGTTGCATTTGTAGAGCCCCTGATGTGCCTAAACAGTGGAAACATCCCACAAATGACCCCATTATGGAAACTAGACCCCCTAAGGAACTTATCTAGATCTGTGATGAGCAATTTGAACCCCCAAGTTTATAACCAGAGCCGTAAAATTAGATAATCATATTTTTTCCACAAAAATAATCTTTTCACCCCAATTTTTATTTTCCCAATGGTAACAAGACCCCAAAAGTTATTGTGCAATTTGTCCTGAGTACGCTGATACCCCATATGTGGAGGTAAACCACTGTTTTGGTGCATGGCAGAGCTCGGAAGGGAAGGAGCACCGTTTGACTTTTTCAGCGCAGAATTGGCTGGACGCCATGTCGTGTTTGGAGAGCTCCTGATGTGCCTAAACAGTGGAACCCCCCACAAATAACACAATTTTGGAAACCAACCCGAAAGGAACTTATCTAGATGTGTGGTGAGAACTTTGAACCCCCAGGTGTTTCACTAAAGTTTATAACGCTCGAGCATGAAAATAAAAAAAATCATATTTTTTCCACAAACATGCTCTTTTAGTCTCCAACTTTTATTTTCCCAAGGGTAACAGGAGAAATTGGACCCCAAAAGTTGTTGTCCAATTTGTCCTGAGTATGCTGATATCCCATATGTGGGAGAAAACTACTATATGGGCACACGTCAGGGCTCGAAGAGAAGTAGTGACGTTTTGAATTGCAGACTTTGATGGAATGGTCTGTGTAACGGGTCTGGGAGGCGGAACCTCTGAGCTTTATTATACAAGGAGGCTTTCCTTGTAAAGGAGCGGGTGGCGCCCGGGAGACGGACAGGAAGTCACTGCAAGTGACGGGGGCAGTCTCTGGACAGACAGGTGGGAGGTCACGGCAAGTGACCAGGGCAGTCTCTGGATAGACAGGCGGGTAGTCACGGCAAGTGACCGGGGCAGTCTCTGGATAGACAGGCGGGTAGTCACGGCAAGTGACCGGGGCAGTCTCTGGGTAGACAGGCAGGTAGTCACGGCAAGTGACCGGGGCAGTCTCTGGATAAACAGGCGGGTAGTCACGGCAAGTGACCGGGGCAGTCTCTGGGTAGACAGGCAGGTAGTCACGGCAAGTGACCGGGGCAGTCTCTGGATAAACAGGCAGGCAAGGGGCCGGGGCAGTCTCTGAATGGACAGGTATATACGACCTGAGACGGTGGAGGGTGATGGCCGAACCTCCAGGTAGGCTTGCAGGCAGATGGCAGATGAGCGCCCCCAAGTGAGCAGGCGAGAGTCTCTGGAACAGCCGATGGACACCGCAGGTGATAGCCGAACCTCCAGGTAAGCTTGCAGGCAGATGGCAGATGAGCGCCCCCAAGTGAGCAGGCGAGAGTCTCTGGAATTGCCGATGGTCACCGCATGTGACGGCCGAACCTCCAGGCAGGCTTGCGGGCAGGTAGCAGACAGCAAACTGGCAGGAAACAGGCAGGTAACTGGTAACGGACCCTGAGGGCTGAAGCAGAGTAAACAGTGCAACAACAACATTGCTCGGGCACCTCCATTAAGGAGGAAGTACTTTATATAGGGTGGAGTCCTCCGGCATTGGCCGGGGACCTTTTTTGAAAGATGCGCGCGGCCCCTTTAAGAGCGGGGGCATGCACGCGCGCGCCCTAAGCCCAGTGGCAGGGAAGGAGCGCGCAGCCCCAGCAGGGCGGAAGGAAGACGCTGTGTGAGGGTAAGGGGAGCGACGTCCCTGCCTGGCAGAGGACGCTGGCGCAGGGGAACAGCGTCCCTGCCTGGCAGAGGATGCCGGCGCTACAGTACCCCCCCTTTAGGCCCCCCCTTTTTTAGGCCAGAAAGAAATTTAGCTAGGATGAGAGGGGCATGGATGTTCTCCCGAGGCTCCCACGTTCTCTCCTCAGGACCAAACCCCTTCCAATCCACCAGAAAATAGGTCTTTCTTCCTACCCTTTTGGTGGCCAGAATGTTCTCTACCTCAAATTCGTCTTCAGCAGACACTGGAGCAGGAGGTGTACCTGTAGACTTGACAAAAGAGTTAAGTACCACCGGTTTGAGGAGAGATACATGGAAGGAGTGAAGGTACTGCCACACTAAACAATCCCGCTAGCGATCACGATAACGACGCATACTAATGCGATCGCTAGCGGGATCGTTTCTATATCGCTAAATGCTGCCACATTTAGCGATATAGTTAACGACGCTATCGCCGTTAGCGATCTTCTTAACGACTTTAGCGGTACAAAAGTACCGCTAAATCGCTAAGAAAAGGTGCCACACAGCGATAAGATACTTACCCAGCGGGAGCGCCAGCGATGAAATAGGGTCCGGAACGATTCCAGCGACGAGCGAGATCACAGCAGGAAGCTCGTCGCTGGAAGCTGCCGCACTGAACAATATCGCTAACGGGATCGCTAAATAGTGAAGTTTTTTAGCGATCCCGTTAGCGATATTGTTTAGTGTGGCATACCCTTTAGGAATCCGCAAATTGGCCGGGAGTTTCAATTTATAGGACACCGGGTTGATCTGACTGATGATCTCAAAAGGACCGATGAACCGAGGGCCTAACTTGTAGGAAGTAGGGTTGAGCATTCCGATACTGCAAATATCGGGTATCGGCCGATATTGGCTGTATCGGAATTCCGATTCCGAGTTCCGATATTTTCGTCTTATCGGATACCGGAATCGGGATTGTCACTGTCACTGTCAGTGTCCGTCGGTCGGGTCTGTCAGGAGTCAGCGGCACTTACCTGGCAGAAGATCTCCGGCCGTCACGGCCTGGACTGCTTCATGGCCGCCATCTTCTTTCCCCGGCGGTCACATGCAGTTTCTCGCGATAACTGCAGTGACTGCTGGGTAATCGCGGCCGTAAAGCAGTCAGTCCGATGACGTCACCGCCGGGGAAGCAGGTAATCAGCTGTGCTGCGTCGCGATGACAGGCTCTGCCTGTCATTGCGATGTAGCAGAGTTGGATCGTCGTGGGACTGTCGTTACTATGGACTGCGTCGGACAGGTGGTATACTGTTGGTTTGTTTTTTTTCTTTTTTTACAGGAGATCGATGGCGTCGCAGGAATGAGAGTACAATAAAATTAATGAAAACTGTGTTGTCTCTTTTATTTCATTAAAAGACTTTTTTCTTGCTTTGTCTTTTTTTTAAACATTTAATAACTTTGGGATTAATAATGGATCGGTGTCTTATTGACGCCTCTCCATTATTAACCGGGCTTATTGTCACCGTGCAATCAACGGTGACATTAACCCCTTATTACCCCGCTTGCCACCGCTACAGGGCAAGTGGGAAGAGCCGGGTAAAGTGCCACAATTGGCACATCTTTTGATGCGCCAAATGTGGGGCTGCTGTAGCCTGGTATTATCAGGCTGTTGAGGGCCAAAATCCATGGGCCTTGACAGTCTTTTAATACCAGGCCACAGCAGTCTGCATTTTACTTGGCTGGTTAACAAAAATAGGGGGGATCCCCACGCCGTTTTTTTTTCGAGGGGATCCCCTATTTTTGTTAACCAGCCAAGCTAAGCAGACTGCTGTGGCCTGGTATTATCAGGCTTGCAAGGTCCATGGATATTGGATCCTTACCAGCCTGAAAAACCAGGCCTCAGCGGTCTGCTTCATCTGGCTGGTTAACAAAAATAGGGGGGACCCCACGCCAATTTTTTTCGAGGGGATCCCCTATTTTTGTTAATCAGCCAAGATATGCAGACTGCTGTGGCCTGGTATTATCAGGCTGGCAAGGTCCATGGATCTTGGCTCCTTAACAGCCTGAAAATCCAGGCCTCAGCGGTCTGCTTCATCTGGCTGGTTAACAAAAATAGGGGGGACCCCACGCCAATTTTTTTCGAGGGGATCCCCTATTTTTGTTAATCAGCCAAGATATGCAGACTGCTGTGGCCTGGTATTATCAGGCTGGCAAGGTCCATGGATCTTGGCTCCTTAACAGCCTGAAAATCCAGGCCTCAGCGGTCTGCTTCATCTGGCTGGTTAACAAAAATAGGGGGGACCCCACGCCATTTTTTTTTCTAAGGGAACCCCTATTTTTGTTAATCAGTTCCCTCTGACGTCACTGATGGTGTCCCTGGCTGACCTGAAGTGAAAGTGGAAAGCAATCAATTAAGCTTTCCACTTAAGGGCCCGTCTCACATAGCGATATCGCTACCGAGATCGCTGCTGAGTCACTAGTTTTGTGACGCAGCAGCGAGCTCACCAGCGATATCTCTGTGTGTGACATTCAGCGACGATCAGCCCCCCTGCCGGGTATCGCTGATCGTCGCTGAAATGTCAGGACCTTTTTTTGATCGCTGGTTTCCTGCTGACAGGCACACATCGCTGCGTGTGACAGGCGGGAGACCAGCGATCCGCTGGTAACCAAGGTACACAGCGGGTTTCCAGGCGCGGGGCTGTGCCTAGAAACCCGCTGTGTACCTTGGATACCAGCGCCCTGATGCAGGGAGCTGGTATCCAAGGTACACAGCGGGTTTCCAAGCGCTGCGCGGTGCCTGGAAACCCGCTGTGTACCTTGGTTACCAGCGGATCGCTGGTCTCCCGCCTGTCACACGCAGCGATGCGTGCCTGTCAGAGGGAAACCAGCGATCAAAAAAAGGTCCTGACATTTCTGCGACGATCAGCGATACCCGGCAGGGGGGCTGATCGTCGCTGAATGTCACACACAGCGATATCGCTGGTGAGCTCGCTGCTGCGTCACAAAACTAGTGACTCAGCAGCGATCTCGGTAGCGATATCGCTATGTGAGACGGGCCCTTAAGCGATGTTACCCGCAGTGTCGCTGTCCCAGATCGCTGCCTGAGCTGCCTGTTTGGCAGCTCAGCAGCGATCATGTAGCGATACACCAGCGATCCTGACAAGTGCATATCGTTGTCGGGATCGCTGGTGTATCGTTATGTGACACCCAGCCTTTACTCTCCTGTCAGGCAGGAGAGGAACTCATTCATTTGGGGTTTACTGTGAGGCTGCAGCATTAGCTGCGGTCCCTGCAGTAAACATTAACCCTTTCTGAAGGATTACACCGTGGGACCTGACTGTGCATGGGATAGGTAAGAATAATTTTGCTTTTTTATTTTATTTTTATTACAGGAAATGGTTTTTGCAGTCAAATAAAAGATGGTCAAAAACATGTGTCTTTATTTCATTAAAATGATTTTTAATTAAAGTGTGTGTGTTTTATTTTTATTTCATGCAATAGGATTAATAATTGATAGTTGTCTAATTGACAGCTCTCAATTATTAACCTGGCTTAAGGTCACCTTTCAATAGCAAGGTGGCTTTAACCCCATATTAACCCATTCGCCACCACTACAGGGCAATGGGAATAGACGGGCAAAGTGCCAGAAAGGGCGAATCTAATTATAGATTTGTCTTTCCTGGGGTGTCTGGGGGCAGATGTTAGTAGCCAGGGGGGGCAAAAATAATGGTCCCTCTCTGGGCTATTATTATCTGCCCCCACTCACTGGCTTTGTCTGTCTGGTTGCGAAAATAGGG
Source organism: Oophaga sylvatica (assembly GCA_033576555.1). Taxonomy (NCBI): domain Eukaryota; kingdom Metazoa; phylum Chordata; class Amphibia; order Anura; family Dendrobatidae; genus Oophaga; species Oophaga sylvatica. The sequence continues at coordinate 719,672,479 of JARQOD010000001.1, forward strand.
CGGGAGCCCACGCATTTTTTTTCAGCAATTTTACACCTCATATATATATATACATGTCATTGAATTTGTGACACATATATATATATTTATATTTGTAGTTCATACACTTCTACATAGTATAATAGCCGCTAATTCAATTGCCGGCTTTTGTGAAAATGCAGAACCCGACATGAAATGACACTTGGTGTACATAGGGTTAAACATGTCTTTTCATGTCCTTTGCTATCTAATTTGCACAAACAATTAAATCAGACTATGTGTGCAAAATTTCACACCTGTAGGGGTTAATTAAAGGTGTAAATTCGTAGCAAAAAAGTCCGTTTTTTTTACAACAAATTTACACCTTTAATTAACCCCTACAGGTGTGAAATTTTGCACACATAGTCTGATTTAATTGTTTGTGCAAATTAGATAGCAAAGGACATGAAAAGACATGTTTAACCCTATGTACACCAAGTGTCATTTCATGTCGGGTGACCCGACATGAAATGACACTTGGTGTACATAGGGTTAACCATGTCTTTTCATGTCCTTTGCTATCTAATTTGCACAAACAATTAAATCAGACTATGTGTGCAAAATTTCACACCTGTAGGGGTTAATTAAAGGTGTAAATTCGTAGCAAAAAAGTCCGTTTTTTTTACAACGAATTTACACCTTTAATTAACCCCTACAGGTGTGAAATTTTGCACACATAGACTGATTTAATTGTTTGTGCAAATTAGATAGCAAAGGACATGAAAAGACATGGTTAACCCTATGTACACCAAGTGTCATTTCATGTCGGGTGCTTCTGTCTTTTCACTGAAGCCGGCTTTACCCGGCAATTGAATCATAGGATATTTTACTATGTAGAAGTGTATAAACTATACATATATGTATATATATATGTCACAATGACATGTATATATATATATATGTATTCTATGTGTGTATATTTAGTGTTTACAAGGAAAGAATGGGGTTTTTTTAGTTGCGATATTTTGTTCCCATAGACTTACATGGGACTTCCGGTATCGGTATCGGGTATCGCCGATATTTTAGTGATATCGGCGATACCATTCCGATTCCGCTACTTTAGGATATCGGAAAGTATCGCTCAACTCTAGTAGGAAGGAATCTTGAGCCGGACATACTTGGACGAAAGCCAGACCTTATCCCCCGGACGGAATTGAGGAGGATCCAGACGTTTTTTTGTCAGCATGTTTCTTCATGCGCTCGGATGACAGAATGAGTGCGGACCGGGTACTCTCCCATATGGAGGAAAATTCGTTAACCAGAGATTCCGCAGCTGGATTGTCCACAGAGATGGAGACAGGAACAGGGATCCGAGGGTGTTGACCGAAGACTACAAAAAACGGAGATTTGGAGGAAGATTCGCTCTCATGATTGTTGTAAGAGAATTCGGCCCAAGGCAGGAGATCCACCCAGTCAGAATGGTGGGCACTAACGAAGTGTCGGAGATAACTGGTCAGATTCTGATTGATTCGCTCGACTTGTCCATTGGACTGTGGGTGGTAAGCGGAGGAGAAATCCAAGGTGACGTCTAGCAACTTACAAGTGGCTCTCCAGAAACGTGAGGTGAACTGTACCCCACGATCCGACACAATGTGACGAGGCAGACCATGAAGACGGAAGATGTGGCGGATAAAGTCTTTAGCCAACTCAGGTGCAGACGGAAGCCCTGGCAGGGGAATGAAGTGAGCCATCTTGGAAAATCGGTCAACGACCACCCAAATGACCGTACAACCGGCAGAGACGGGCAGATCTGTTATGAAGTCCATGGCTATATGCTGCCAGGGGGCAGCGGGTACAGGAAGCGGAAGAAGACGGCCGGCAGGCAGGTGTCTTGGAACTTTGTTGCGGGCACAGGAGACACAGGCAGAAACAAAGTCTATTACATCCTTGTGCAGGGTAGGCCACCAGTAATGCCGAGTAATGAGCTGGAGGGTCTTTTTCTGTCCAGCGTGGCCAGCTAGTTTAGACGAATGACCCCAGTGTAGGATTCTCTCCCGATCGGTTACCGATACGAACGTCTTACCAGGAGGGAGACGATTTAAACTCACGGGAGCCACCTGCATCACTCTGGCGGGATCGATGATATGTTTAGGTTCCTCCTCGAGATCCGACACCAGGAAGGACCGGGACAAGGCGTCCGCCTTGATGTTCTTGTCGGCCGGGCGAAAATGTAAGAGAAAATCAAAGCGGGCAAAAAACAAGGACCACCGGGCTTGGCGAGGGTTAAGTCTCTGGGCATGCTGGAGGTAAGCCAGATTTTTGTGGTCAGTGTAAATGATTACCGGATGAAGAGCCCCCTCGAGTAGGTAACGCCACTCCTCCAATGCCAGCTTGATGGCCAATAACTCTCGGTCTCCTATGGAGTAATTGCGCTCTGAAGAGGAGAAGAGTTTGGAGAAGAAGCCGCAAGATACCATCCTCCCGGATGAAGATTTTTGAGTAAGTACCGCTCCGGCTCCAGAAGAGGAAGCGTCCACCTCCAGGAAGAACTGCTTGTTGCCGTCCGGGTGATGCAGCACTGGAGCGGAAGAGAAGGCCTGTTTTAAAGAAAGAAAGGCCTCCTCTGCTTCGGGCGTCCACTGTTTGGGATTAGCATCCTTGCGGGTGAGCGCGGAGATTGGAGCCGTCCGGGAAGAGAAGTGCGGTATGAAAAGGCGGTAATAATTGGCGAATCCCAGGAACCGCTGAATGGCCTTCAACCCCTCCGGTCGGGGCCATTTCTCGATGGCAGACAGTTTCTCCGGATCCATTCGTAGGCCTGTCTGAGAAATGATGTAGCCCAAAAACGGAAGCGAGGTCTGCTCAAAGAGGCACTTCTCATATTTGGCGAAGAGGTGATTCTGCCTGAGCCTGAGCAGAACCTGACGAACGTCCCTCCGGTGAGACTGGAGATCCGGAGAGAAGACCAAGATGTCGTCTAGGTACACCACAACGCAGGAGTAGAGAAGGTCCCGGAAGATGTCATTGACCAACTCCTGAAAGACTGCTGGAGCATTACAGAGACCAAAGGGCATCACCAAATACTCGTAGTGGCCGTCCCGGGTGTTGAATGCCGTCTTCCATTCATCTCCCCGACGGATACGGACTAGGTTATATGCCCCACGAAGATCCAGTTTGGTGAAGATTCTAGCCCCCCTCAGACGATCAAACAATTCTGGAATGAGCGGAAGAGGGTACTTATTCTTCACCGTGATCAAATTTAGGCCTCTGTAGTCAATACAGGGACGGAGAGAGCCGTCTTTCTTTTTTACGAAGAAGAAACCTGCTCCCGCTGGGGAGGTGGATTTCCGGATGAATCCCTTGGCCAAATTCTCCTCGATATATTCGGACATCGACCTGGTCTCAGCAGCGGACAATGGGTAAATACGCCCACGGGGAGGCGTAGTACCGGGTAGCAGGTCGATCGGGCAATCATACGGTCTGTGAGGGGGTAATGTCTCTGCTTCCTTTTTATTAAAGACATCAGCGAATGACCAATATGGAATCGGGAGCCCTGGTAGATTAGTTGGTGTAGGAGAAGGATGGACGGGATGAACAGGAACCAAACACGTTTTATGACAGTCCTGTCCCCAGCGAAGGATCTCTCCAGTCTGCCAGTCGAGCACGGGTGCATGCTTTTGGAGCCAAGGCAGACCTAGTAAGAAAGCGTGAGAGAGTCCAGGCAGAACATGAAATGAGATGCTCTCAGAATGCAACATTCCCACCTGCAGGGTTATGGCTTCAGTGATAAGTTGGATGGGACGTGGTAGGAGACCCCCATCCACAGCAGCAACAGATACTGGTTCAACCAGAGGTTTGGTAGGAATGCAATATTTTTCTACTAGAGCCTGTGAAACAAGATTCCCGGCTGCTCCAGAATCAAGTTGGGCTAGTTCGAAATAACGGTTCTCACCGAGGAGAATTGAGACTGACAGCAGCAGAGATGAAGAGGATTTATTTTTGTCTAGGTGGACCTCTCCGAGCGAACCTAGACACAGGCGTTTCCCGACCTCTCTGGGCAGGTACTGATCCGGTGCTCCTTACTGCCACAGTAGAAGCAACTCCCCTCGGCACGGCGTAAGTCCTGACGGGCTTTGACCATCTTGGTCTGGTCGACTTGCATAGGCTCAGAAGAGTGTACCTGAGGAGAAACGGAAGGAGTTACAGGTCTCTGAAAAGAAGGAGCTAGACGAGGAAACCTTCTCTCACGGGTGACCTCTTTAGCGCGCTCCTGGAACCGTAGATCAATTCGATTGGCAAGAGTTATTAGGTCATCGAGAGAGGTTGGAATGTCCCGACCGGCAAGTTCATCTTTAATACGGCCGGACAGACCCTCCCAGAAGACAGATATCAGAGCGTCATTATCCCAAGCCAGCTCCGAGGCAAGGGTACGGAACCGTATGGCATATTGACCCACGGTGAGACTTCCCTGACGGAGACGCAGCAGAGATGATGCAGAGGAGGTCTTCCGTCCGGGTTCGTCGAATACCTTCCGGAAGGCTGAGAGAAAAGCAGACAGGTCAGACACCAGAGGATCTTCTCTCTCCCAAAGAGGATTTAGCCAGGCCAGGGCCTCTCCGGTGAGATGGGACATGATGAAGGCAATTTTGGCCCGGTCGGAGTTAAACTGGTGTGCCAGGAGTTCAAAATGCAGGGTGCACTGGTTAATGAAACCCCGAGCCAGAGCAGGGTCGCCTCCAAACCGAGGAGGAGCTGAAAGTCGAGGTCCAGGAACGGAAACCACAGAATTGGTAAGCAGCGGAACTGCCGGATTGCGAGTCATTGCGCCCGCGGTGGTTGCTGGTGAAGTAGTCAGGGTGTCCAGGCGGGAATTAACATTCCGCAGGTGACCCAGGATGGACTCCTGTTGAGACCTCTGATGAGACAGTTCATGACACAGGTCAGAGAGCGAGGGAGTTTGGGTGCCACCGGGTTCCATGGCCCGAGCAAACTGTAACGGGTCTGGGAGGTGGAACCTCTGAGCTTTATTATACAAGGAGGCTTTCCTTGTAAAGGAGCGGGTGGCGCCCGGGGAGATGGACAGGAAGTCACTGCAAGTGACGGGGGCAGTCTCTGGACAGACAGGTGGGAGGTCACGGCAAGTGACCGGGGCAGTCTCTGGATAGACAGGCGGGTAGTCACGGCAAGTGACCGGGGCAGTCTCTGGATAGACAGGCGGGTAGTCACGGCAAGTGACCGGGGCAGTCTCTGGGTAGACAGGCAGGTAGTCACGGCAAGTGACCGGGGCAGTCTCTGGATAAACAGGCGGGTAGTCACGGCAAGTGACCGGGGCAGTCTCTGGGTAGACAGGCAGGTAGTCACGGCAAGTGACCGGGGCAGTCTCTGGATAAACAGGCAGGCAAGGGGCCGGGGCAGTCTCTGAATAGTCAGGTATATACGACCTGAGACGGTGGAGCCTCCCGGTAGGCTAGCAGGCAGATGACAGATGAGCGCCCCCAAGTGAGCAGGCGAGAGTCTCTGGAATAGCCGATGGACACCGCGGGTGATGGCCGAACCTCCAGGTAGGCTTGCAGGCAGATGGCAGATGAGCGCCCCCAAGTGAGCAGGCGAGAGTCTCTGGAACAGCCGATGGACACCGCAGGTGATAGCCGAACCTCCAGGTAGGCTTGCAGGCAGATGGCAGATGAGCGCCCCCAAGTGAGCAGGCGAGAGTCTCTGGAATTGCCGATGGTCACCGCATGTGACGGCCGAACCTCCAGGCAGGCTTGCGGGCAGGTAGCAGACAGCAAACTGGCAGGAAACAGGCAGGTAACTGGTAACGGACCCTGAGGGCTGAAGCAGAGTAAACAGTGCAACAACAACATTGCTCGGGCACCTCCATTAAGGAGGAAGTACTTTATATAGGGTGGAGTCCTCCGGCATTGGCCGGGGACCTTTTTTGAAAGATGCGCGCGGCCCCTTTAAGAGCGGGGGCGTGGACGTGCGCGCCCTAAGCCCAGTGGCAGGGAAGGAGCGCGCAGCCCCAGCAGGGCGGAAGGAGGACGCTGTGTGAGGGTAAGGGGAGCGACGTCCCTGCCTGGCAGAGGACGCTGGCGCAGGGGAACAGCGTCCCTGCCTGGCAGAGGACGCCGGCGCTACAGTCTGCGGGCGTCATGTCGCGTAAGGAGAGCCCCTGATGTACCTAAACAGTGGAAACCCCCCACAAGTGACCCCATTTTGGAAAATAGACCCCCCAAGGAAATTATCTAGATGTGTGGTGAGCACTTTGAACCCCGAAGTGCTTCACAGAAGTTTATAACGTACAGCCGTAAAAATTAAAAATCCTTTTTTTTTTTTTTACAAAAATTATTTTTTTCGCCCCCAATATTTTATTTTCACAAATGTAACAGGAGAAATTGGACCCCAAAAGTTGTTGTCCAATTTGTCTTGAGTATGCTGATACCCAATATGTGGGAGAAAACTACTGTATGGGCACACGTCGGGGCTCGGAAGGGAAGTAGTGACGTTTTGGATTGCAGATTTTAATGGAATGGTCTGCGGGCGTCATGTCGCGTTTGGAGAGCCCATGATGTGTCTAAACAGTGGAAACCCCCCCACAAGTGACCCCATTTTGGAAAATAGACCGCCAAAGGAACTTATCTAGATGTGTGGTGAGCACTTTGAACCCCGAAGTGCTTCACAGAAGTTTATAACGCACAGCCGAAAAACAAAAAAATCAATTAATTTTTTTACAAAAATGATATTTTTACCCCCAACTTTTTATTTTCCCAAGGGTAACAGAAGAAATTGGACCCCAAGAGTTATTGTGCAATTTGTCCTGAGTACGGTGATACCCCATATGTGGGGGTAAACTACTGTTTGGGCGCATGGCAGAGCTCAGAAGTGAAGGAGCACAGTTTGACTTTTTCAACGCAGAATTGACTGGAATTGAGATCAGATGCCATGTCACATTTGGAGAGCCCCTGATGTGTCTAAACAGTGGAAACCCCCCAATTCTAACTCCAACCCTAACCCCAACAAACCCCTAACCCTAGTCCCAACCCTAACCATAACCCTAACCATAAACCTAACGCTAACACACCCCTAACCCTAATCCCAACCCTAACCCTAATCCTAACTTTAGGCGCAACCCTAACCCTAACCCTAATGGGAAAATGGAAATATATAAAAAAAAAATATTTTATTATTTTTCCCTAACTAAGGGGGTGATAAAGGGGGGTTTGATTTACTATTTATAGCGGGTTTTTATGTTTGGCAGCTGTCACGCTAAAAGATGCTTTTTATTGCAAAAATTAGTTTTTGCATCACCACATTTTGAGAGCTATAATTTTTTGCATATTTTGGCCCACGGAGTCATGTAAGGTCTTACTGTTTGCAGTACGAGTTGACGTTTTTATTGGTACCATATTTAAGCACGTGACATATTTTGATCGAGTTTTATTTCGATTTTTGGGAGGTTAGAATGAACAAAAATCAGCAATTCATGAATTTATTTTGGGGGGGGGCGTTTATACTGTTCCGCGTGTGGTAAAATTGATAAAGCAGTTTTATTCTTCGGGTCAGTACGATTACAGCGATACCTCATTTATATCATTTTTTTATGTTTTGGCGCTTTTATACAATAAAAACAATTTTATATAAAAAATAATTATTTTTGCATCGCTTTATTCTGCGAGCTATAACTTTTTTTTTTTCACTGATGATGCTGTATGGTGGCTCGTTTTTTACGGGACAAGATGACGTTTTCAGCTGTACCATGTTTATTTATATCAGTCTTTTTGATCGCGTGTTATTCCTCTTTTTATTTGGCGGTATGATGATAAAGCATTGATTTTTTGCTTTGTTTTTTTTAAATTTTTTTAAGGGGTTCACTAAAGGGGTTAACTAGTGGGACAGTTCTATAGGGCGGGTCGTTACGGATGCGGTGATACCAAATATGTGTACTTTTATTGTTTTTTTTTTAACTTACAGGAAGAAATGAATTTATTGGGGAATAATTTTTCTTTTTCCTTTATTTTGGAATTTTTTTTACACGTTATTTTTATTTTTTTTAACTTTTTTACTTTGTCTCAGGGTGGGACATTACAGTATAGGGTCAAATAGCTGGTCTCACAGTGTGCACAGCACTCTGTGAGACCAGCGATCTCACAGGCAGTGCTGCAGGCTTCCTCAGCGTCTGCTCTCAGCAGGCACTGAGGAAGCCGCCTCCCTGCAGGACCCGGTGGCCATCTTGGATCCGAGGTCCTGCAGGGAAGAGGCCTTCAGAACAGTGCGGTCACATCGCACTGTTCTGAGGGCCTCAGAGGAGCACGCAGGGAGCCCCCTCCCTGCGCGATGCTCCCCTGTAACCCCGGTACACCGCGATCATGTTTGATCGCGGTGTGCCAGGGGTTAATGTGCCGGGAGCGGTCCGTGACCGCTGCGCTTCGACGTACTATCCCGTCCATGGACAGATTGTCACGGGTTTGATGGACGGGATAGTACGTCGGATGGCAGAGAGGGGTTAAAGGTATATAAGTATAAAACTGTTTTGAGCTGATCATAGATAGAATAACTATCGATGTAATAAAAACAGTAACCACCAAATACTTTAGGATTCTCTGGTGGGCCAAATTCAGATACATTATTAAGCCCCAAAGGTCCAGGTGGAAACAACCCCAATTGAGGTTCATCTGAAGCACAAAAATGGGCTGATCCATTTCTATGAGCAAACGCATTAGTCATTCCTATACCTAACTAGTGATAAAAATTTTTGGAGCTCACAGTACAGTCAATATAGTAGAGATATTGAGGTGCCAACAGTAGATAACATCAGTTTGTGGAAAAGTTCTACAAGACTGTTCATGGGACCCATTTTTAGTAATTGAGACACAAAAAGTCTCCTCCCTAACAGGATTAGGAGTGCAGATTCCTTTAAAAAAAGATAGGAAGTTAACCCTTTTACCATTAGAACTGTCATTGTCCTATAGGCATTTTATTTTGTATGGCTTTGCTGTTTGACAAATGTCACCTTACATAGGCCATCCAGAGATCATCTTCAATAGAAGTAAATGGCAAGAAATCCTTTCTGTCCAAGTGGACAGTTTGTGAACACTAAAGGGCTTGCACAGCTTTGGAAACATTGCTTTTTAAATAAAATGTATGTATTTGGGGCTAAAAAAATTTCTTTGCTATTTGGTGACATTCAAGCTTTTCCATTTTTTTTTTTATCTCTAGCCCCAGTATTGCAGTATTGCTTGTTTGGAATGCTTTAACTGAGAGTCCCCAAGCAAAAGAGCTTATCCTAAAGGTTCGTTTATGTGAGCAGATAATCCTTTCAAGGATGAATGTTTGAGTCGCACTAATGGTACTGCCACACTAAACAATCCCGCTAGCGATCACGATAACGACGCATACTAATGCGATCGCTAGCGGGATTGTTTCTATATCGCTAAATGCGGCCACATTTAGCGATATAGTTAACGACGCTATCGCCGTTAGCGATCTTCTTAACGACTTTAGCGGTACAAAAGTACCGCTAAATCGCTAAGAAAAGGTGCCACACAGCGATAAGATACTTACCCAGCGGGAGCGCCGACGAGAAAATAGGGTCCGGAACGATTCCAGCGACGAGCGAGATCACAGCAGGAAGCTCGTCGCTGGAAGCTGCCGCACTGAACAATATCGCTAACGGGATCGCTAAATAGTGACGTTTTTTAGCGATCCCGTTAGCGATATTGTTTAGTGTGGCATACCCTTAAGTACCAGGGCTATGGGGTACTCGGCACCGAGCCCATGAAAGTCTATGGGGTTTGTCACTGGCAGCAGGACTCGTTCCGTGGCCCTGGGCGCTCACACAATGGGGGATATTTACAGGGGATTATAAGGATAGGTAGTTCGTGACGCCACCTGTGGTATCTGATCAATTGGACCAGCGCTGCTATAAGGATCTTCGCAGGGGATGTTATGGGGGCAGCTGGGTGGTAAGTCTCCCACAGGTGAGACGGGTCCCTGGAAGTCTATGGTAATGATGCAGGGTGTAGTTAAGAATTCAATCACACACAATGCAGCTTCTTTTCATACCTTTACTTGTAGGTGTTTCAGGCAGGTCCCGGGAAGCTGGTCGGGGTGGAGAATGCACATTCGGGATAACCGCTGAGCAGGTTAGAGGCCTCCTTTACTTCATATGTATCTGAGTCCAAACTTGCATGAAGCGAAGTTAACTCTGCAATCTCCAGCTTTCTCAATAGCTGCAACGCCCGGCCGACATTGTGGTGGAGCCTTCTATGTCTCTGATTATCAGATGTTGAGAGAACTAAATCCCTACTTTTGTAGCGTCCCACTCAAGGTCTTTGTTCTCCCTGACTCCGTTTACGTATCAGCGCTTAGGGCTACCTTCTGCGACCTGTAGTCCAGAAAGCCTCCGGTTATCTTGTTACTAGGCGTGAAGCGCTAGCAACGCCTCGGACCCCGGTGTCCGGTGAATTAGTGCAGGTAATCCGGTACCTGGTGCACTAGCATCTATCTTCTCCACTGTGCCCTTCGCCCTGCTCTCGCTCTTAACATAAGCACTTGTAGCTTTGATGGAAATGTCAGCTTTCTCCAGAGCTCACTGAACAGCTCTCAGTATCCTCCAAGTCCAGACTGGACTGACACTGAACTACTCTGTACTAAGACAGGAAGCTGACTGATCTGAGCTCTTCTCAGACAGGAAACTATCTCTCTGGCTCTGCTACGTGTCACTCCCTTTTATACCCCTGATGGGTGTGTCTGAAAGTGTGAGTGAAGTGAATGGATATCAAGCTTTTGCGGTTACCTTCCTGTGCATTTTCCTGGATTATGTGTGCCTGACATAGCTGGGCCACACATCCCCCCTTGGTTAAACACAGCACTCCCGGGCTGTAAAAGAGAAAAAGAAAACATATTTGTTTTGCATATAACAACAACATTTTAACTCTTCCCATCCGGGAGGTAAGACTTCTTGAACGTTACAATTTGTACATTAGAAAAATACAAAAGTATCAAAGTATCAAAACATTTCCATGAATACTAGACAATATTCTTGTGGAGGACCCGCACCAAAAACCTCCCACGTGGGTCCTGGGTGGGCTGCAGGACTTCTGACTGCAGACCTCACTCTAGGCCACACCATACGGGTTTTTCTTCAGAGTAATTCAAGGCTTTGTGTAAAACCAAGATAAGGCACCGTAGTGCAAACTATTTACATTGAAAGTTTTTGGGCTGGCACAGTCCACAGCCACGCAGTCCATGCAGGGTTAAAACACATATCATGAAATCATTAATTCTTCACTTTTACTTTACCCAACTGGGGTATTTTATGCAAACTATGCAATCATCATCACATTTACTCTTTAGCTTTTTAACTCTTTACCCAGCCGGGTATTCTACTTAAATATGTAAACATCATACATATTATTAAACATTAATGAAGTGCAAATTGGCAAAACTTCTTCAAAACTTTTTACATTCTTCAGTTGCAGTAAACCCTGTCTGGGTCCTACTGGCTTTTATCTTCCTTCTTAGTAGTGGCGACATTGACTTTTTCCATCCCTGGGGACAGAATAACACGATGCCCTTGGGTTCCCATTACCAGCATATCGTGTCCTGCTATGTAGGTCTGGGTAGCGACAGTTCTCACTGTGGTCCCACCGGGTACTTCTTTTAAGTATGATTCAAGTGGCGTTGCTGAAGATGCCGCAGTAAATTGCGATGCAGTTTGCGATGCAGTTTGCGATGCAGATTGCGATGCAGTTTGGGGCATAGGCGGCAGTGTTGACTGTGACGTTGGCTGCGATGCGAAGGGCGACGTAGATCGAGAAGAGTACGCAGGGGGAGATGCCGGGGCACGGCCTGGTGCTGTTGGGGCCCGGGACTGGGACGCTGCGGTTTTATGTGCGTTACCGGCGTCGGGAACGGGGTCACTGACGATAGAGACATTTAGGGCATACCATCCCTTTAAACCCCAGTGTCGAGTGTAACTGACTATGTCCCCATTTACCAGATCCCTTCCCGGATGACCGATGGGCAGGTGGGACTCTACATCCCGGCGGCTTACAAAGACTCCCGGATATAGGCCCGGTTCCCGGATAAAGCCCCAGCCCTTGCGGAGCTGAAATTCTACGATGCACCCCTGGCGCCGCGGTTCCCGTAGGGTACCTTTATCTTTACGGACCATCTCTTTGTCAGCGAGGAACTTCTCATGCTGTTGTCGGTACCGCTGCTCCTCACTTTCTCCCTGTCGGCGTCGCTGCTCTTCCTCACGACGTTGCCACTCACTTTCCCACTGAACGGCATAAGTCACGTCATCCAATCGCGCCATCTCGTCCCAGTCTATTTCCGGCAGTGATGGCTGGGACCCCTCCGGTGTTCCTACCGGGGAACCGTAATCCGCTGCGGCCTCCTGGCCTGGCTGGCACTCCGGAACGGGCAGGGCCTCCTCAGCCTCCTTCTCCTCCACCTCTCCATCGGTGGGTTCAGGTACAGCACTTTTGGGGGCAGCCTCCGGTTGTCCTTCAGCCTTCTTCAGCAGGGACTTTGGAAAATCAAGTGATGGGGTGATGTCTGTGGGAGAGAACACTGCGTCCCACAGCAGCCGCTGTGTCTGGGCACACCAGCGTCTCTCGGTCTCCTCCAGGTCGGCATGACGCTGGATTAGTCTTCTTAGCACCGCATTTTCTCTCTTTAATTCCAATATAGTGGGGTCAGTGTCCCGATCTGGGGACAGCTCCGGCACAGGCAGTAAATCCTCCGGGGAGCAGGGTTTGTACGCCTCCGCTCCTCCGCACAGATTCTCCTGTCCTTCCGCCATCTCACTCCAGGCCAGACTGTGGTTTCCATCAGGAACAATCTGGTCCCTTCCGTGGAGGCGGGATTTGCGTCTCCTCCTTTTTGCATAGAAGATGAAGAGGAGGCGTATTTCCTTAGCAGTGGGACAGGCTCGCACATTATAGTAGCATTTTGAGAGGGCGGCCATAACTTTCGCGCCACAGGGGGGGTACACGCCCACGAATGCACGCCCACCTTCTTCACCAGCGCCTCAGGGCGCCAATATGGCGGTAAAATGGCGGTATTTGGCGCCAAAAGTGACAAACAGCAAACAGTCTTTTCTGCATAACAGTTCAATAGGTAACACAGGACTCACAATTGCAAGCTTCGCATCCTGTTCGTGACGCCAGAAATAGATGAGTCGCACTAAGTACCAGGGCTATGGGGTACTCGGCACCGAGCCCATGAAAGTCTATGGGGTTTGTCACTGGCAGCAGGACTCGTTCCGTGGCCCTGGGCGCTCACACAATGGGGGATATTTACAGGGGATTATAAGGATAGGTAGTTCGTGACGCCACCTGTGGTATCTGATCAATTGGACCAGTGCTGCTAAAAGGATCTTCGCAGGGGATGTTATGGGGGCAGCTGGGTGGTAAGTCTCCCACAGGTGAGACGGGTCCCTGGAAGTCTATGGTAATGATGCAGGGTGTAGTTAAGAATTCAATCACACACAATGCAGCTTCTTTTCATACCTTTACTTGTAGGTGTTTCAGGCAGGTCCCGGGAAGCTGGTCGGGGTGGAGAATGCACATTCGGGATAACCGCTGAGCAGGTTAGAGGCCTCCTTTACTTCATATGTATCTGAGTCCAAACTTGCATGAAGCGAAGTTAACTCTGCAATCTCCAGCTTTCTCAATAGCTGCAACGCCCGGCCGACATTGTGGTGGAGCCTTCTATGTCTCTGATTATCAGATGTTGAGAGAACTAAATCCCTACTTTTGTAGCGTCCCACTCAAGGTCTTTGTTCTCCCTGACTCCGTTTACGTATCAGCGCTTAGGGCTACCTTCTGCGACCTGTAGTCCAGAAAGCCTCCGGTTATCTTGTTACTAGGCGTGAAGCGCTAGCAACGCCTCGGACCCCGGTGTCCGGTGAATTAGTGCAGGTAATCCGGTACCTGATGCACTAGCATCTATCTTCTCCACTGTGCCCTTCGCCCTGCTCTCGCTCTTAACATAAGCACTTGTAGCTTTGATGGAAATGTCAGCTTTCTCCAGAGCTCACTGAACAGCTCTCAGTATCCTCCAAGTCCAGACTGGACTGACACTGAACTACTCTGTACTAAGACAGGAAGCTGACTGATCTGAGCTCTTCTCAGACAGGAAACTATCTCTCTGGCTCTGCTACGTGTCACTCCCTTTTATACCCCTGATGGGTGTGTCTGAAAGTGTGAGTGAAGTGAATGGATATCAAGCTTTTGCGGTTACCTTCCTGTGCATTTTCCTGGATTATGTGTGCCTGACATAGCTGGGCCACACATGTTCATACCTCACAACTAGCAAACAATTGACTAGACTACAAAAAAGTGTTTAGTTTATATGTGAACTGACTGAAATAGTTGAATAAACGATTGTTATACTGTAACATCAAACATTGTGCTCCGTGTTCTCATTAACAGATATTCATTTAGGGCGTTTGAGAGTCTAATTGTTGAATGATCGAGCAATCGCCATTTACATTACACAATTTTCTAAAGTTGAACCGGAAATGTTTTGCTTTCCTAAACTATTTCATGCAAGATGAAATCATTCAGGAGATCAAAGGCTTTGCAAGGATTAACAGTTAAATAAAAGATGGTCAAAAAAATGTGTGTTTATTTCATTAAAATGATTTATTATTAATGTGTGTGTTTTTTTATTTCCTTCAATAGGATTAATAATTGATAGTTGTCAAATTGACAGCTCTCAATTATTAACCTGGTTTAAAGTCACCTTTTCAATAGCAAGGTGGCTTTAACCCATTATTAACCCATTCGCCATCGCTACAGGGCAATGGAAATAGACCGACAAAGTGCCAGAAAGGGAGAATCTAATTATAGATTTGCCTTTTCTGGGGTGGCTGGGGGCAGATGTTAGTAGGTGGCTGGGGTTTTCTGGGGTGGCTGGGGGCAGATGTTATTTGCCCCCACTCGCTGGCTTTGTCTGTCTGGTTGAGAAAATAGGGCGGGAGCCCACACATTTTTTTCAACGAATTTACACCTTTCATTAACCCCTACATGTGTGAAATTTTGCACACATACACTCATGTAATTGTTAGTGAAAACCCTATATCAAACTACATGAAATGACATGGTTAACTGTATGTAAACCATGTGTCATTTCATGTCGGGTCTGTAATTTCACAAAAGCCGGCAATTGAATTAACGACTATTACACTATGTAGAAGTGTATGAACTATAATATATATATATATATATATATATATATATATATATAGTGTCACAATGACATGTGTATATATATATGTATTCTATGTGTATATATCTAGTGTTTTGTGAGCTGTCAGTGTGATTTTACAGTAGCCGGGGATGAATTGCCGGCTTTTCAAAGGACACTGGTGCGTATAAATCGGACAGCACTCGCATGGTGCGAGTGCTGTCCGATTTTTTTATCGCATCCATTGACTTGCATTAGCGATTATCATGCCAAAATCGCTGCAAATCGCAGCATGCTGCGATTTTTTTTCTCAGACCGATTTCAGCTGAGAAAAAAATCGCAAATGAGAAGTCCCCTATTGAATAACATTGGTCCTATTGCAATCCGATCTTTTATCGGCTTGCAATCGTCCATTTTTGTTTCCAGTGGGTATGAGCCCTAAGTCTTAAAGTCTGACGAATTATCGGCCAGTGTAAATGAGACTTAACGGTATGTTTACATGACTGTATGTTTGGTCCTATTGTCTGTGAAAAAAATTGACCTCACATGGAAATTGTTAGGACCAATGTTATTCAGTTGCCCTTCCACTATTCAGATGATTGTTTTTCCACATGGACCAGATGTCTTTGAGATAAAAATCGCATCATGCACTAGATTTTTCTGTATTTTGAGTTAACCTCGCTTATTCAAGTCTATGGGTGCTCAGAAAATATTGCATCCCATACAGAACTGTATTGCATCTGGTCTGATTTTATTCATGGCTGATGTATAAAAATGATGCCATATGGATTGCACACGAATGACAATGCAGATGAAAAATTGACAATTTTTCAGGATGAAAATCAGGCAATTTTTTATATGCTTGTATTAACTTAACCTAATGCCCGTCATTCACATTATATGGCTGTGGGCCAAACTAAGGTTCAGCCATCTTTTTCCGCAGTCATCCTGGCCAGCTCTCCCATACACAGGAGTACTTGCTCGGGCAAGCTTTCCTATGGTTTCTATGATAGAGCCTCTGACAGACATGACAGCCAGTGACTTATCTCCGGGATAACAAGAAGATCAGAAATTTGGACATGTCTGACCATTACCGTATCTCCTCGACACTCAGCTGTCCCGGGCTCCCATACATTTTAGACTCAATAAAACCCGTTGACATTGATTGGTGCAGCAAACATTAGTCTAATAGGTCATTCCATGGTAACTTACGTTACAGTCACGAGCCAAAAACTGGCTACAGACTGTTCTTTGAAGGCAGCCACAAAAATGAGTGAATGTATATTGTACATTAAACTATTCTCAATAGATTTCAACACAGTTTGATTTTTCAACAATAAAATTAAATACAAAATACAGTGTTATTACTTCGTAACTTACGTTACAAAAAAAGGAAAGGCAGTTGTCCATCATGAGACTGCCAAATTATCTGTTCTAGTAAGTGGGAGGAGCATTATTTTTATTGTATTAAAACAACATAGTCCAAGCAACTTCAACAAATTTATTTTAAACTCTCAAGTTAAATGCAACAGTTTTTTATAACAAGAAATGTTGATAACTTACATTACATCATAATATAGTAACTTATGTTACAACTAGATGGTGGCCCGATTCTAACGCATCAGGTATTCTAGAATATGTATGTAGTTTATTTATGAAGATATAAGAATAATGCAATGAATACACAGGATTATTATTATTAAGACGATTATATATATTAGATAGATAGATGTTACTGTGTATTATGTATTACCTCATGTCACTGTGTATTACCTCATATTACTGTGTATTACCTCATGTTACCTGTGTATGACCTCATATTACTGTGTATTACCTCATGTTACTGTATATTACCACATGTTACTGTATATTACCTAATATCACTGTGTATTACCTCATGTTACCGTTTATTACCTCATATTACCTCATGTTACCTGTGTATTACCTCATATTACTGTGTATTACCTTATGTTACTTATGTATTACCTCATGTCACCTGTGTATTACCTCATGTCACTGTAAGGTTCTTTGTCTCTGTTGACATGTTCCTTGAAACTCAGTTTTCCGTCGGCCATTTTGCTTTCTGTCTTTCTGCAGCTCTTGCCCTCAGTTAATATGGAGTTTCCAGTTTTCATGTTCCCGCCCTGATTCTTCCCTCTTGCTTCTTAAGCAGCCTCAGCTGAACAATCAGTGCTCCTGAATCAAGCCTCAGTCAGTCTGTGACCTGACTCCTGGAAGCCTTGGACTTGTACTCCAGCTATTCCCTACTGAGGAACCTTGGAACACTTTTGGACTCTGGAAACCTGCTGTTTGGTGAATCCATGTTTGCAGAGGAATTACGGTACAGAGAAGAGATCCTGAACCTGCTTTGGAGATTTACTGTAGTGCTTGAAGTTACTCTGGCCTGCTGTGTCTCCTGTCGCTGTTCCTGCAAACTGTGTGATACTTTTCAGCATGCTTGTATGAAGTAATACAAGTCATTTCATTTCAACCTATGTCTCCTGTGTTTTCCTCGCACCCAAGCACAAGACGCTATAGGAACTGTACACTATACATGACAGTCACTGTGTATTACCCGTGTTCATTAAACGTGACAGAAGTACATCAGACACTGTAACTGACAAAACATGTTCAGTACATCATGGGCAGTTGGTGAGTCACATGACCACATAGGCAGAGTTAGCCCTGTGTCACTGATTGGCTGCGGCCGGACCAATCAGCGACGCGGGATTTCCTGGACCGACAGACAGGATAAGACGATTATATAAATAGATGATGGTAAACACTGTTTGTAACGCAAGTTACCATCATTGTAACGTAAGTTACTATTATATTGTAATGTAAGCTACCATGGAATGACTCTAATGTGGATAGGAGGATTAAGGGGAGAGTTTGTTGATCCTTTTATCTTTTTCTGAGCTCATCTCAGCTGATTTATGACCACAGACCTCTTCATAGTTGAATGTGCAAGAAAACAAAGAGCCTTTAAAATATAAACTGTGCAAAATTTTTAATAAAACACAATTGTAAGAATGATTTTCAGCCTTAAATACATGCACTAAAATAAAAAAACTCCCTAAAGTTAGACAACTCCTTTAATCGCTTTCTGACATCAGATGTAATATTCCGCCCATGTGCCCTGGGCCCATTTGACCACGGATGCAATATTACATCATTGTGATCACCGAGTGTCAGCTGATTCTGACAGTTGACAACCGGCACTAGGTGCCAGGAGCGGTCACAAACCGCTGTCGGCACTTTAACCCCCGAAATGCTGTGATCGAACAAGATAGCAGCATTCCGGAAGGCAGTAGAGGGCTGACAGTGGCGTGACGCTGGTCCCGATCGTTACCAAAGCTATGAAACTTGCTGATCATGCACAGTGCATGATCAGCAAGTCTCTGTCAGTGCAGACCTGACAGTTTCTATAGTATGGGGAGGCTGCTTCATCTCCATGCTATAGAAGCGATCAGCCTTCAAAAATTGATTGTCCCATATTAGGACAAAGTAAAAAAGATAGAAAAAAAAATTAAATAATTGTAAAAGTATTAAAAAATAAAAAATAATAAAAAATTCTAAATATATTCTATCTCTAAATAAATATTTGACTGAAAAAAATATAAACAATAAAAGTACACATATTTGGTATCGCCGTGTTCGCTGCAACCCAACCTATAAAACTGTCCCACTAGTTAACCCCTTTATTGAACACCATAAAAAATAAAAAACAAGGCAAAAAACAATGCTTTATCATCATACCGCCGAACAAAAAGTGGAATAACACGCAATCAAAAAGACAGATATAAATAAACATGGTACCACTGAAAACGTGATCTTGTCCCACAAGAAACGAGCCGCCATAAAGTGTCATCATCGAAAAAATAAAAAAGTTATAGCTCTCAGAATAAAGCAATGCAAATATAATTTTTTTTTCTATAAAAATAGGTTTTATTGTGTAAAAGCGCCAAAACATAAAGCAAGATATAAATGAAGTAACTGTACTGACCCGAAAAATAAAACTGCCTTATCAATTTTACCACACACGGAACCTCCTCCCGCAAAAAAGAGAAATTTCTGAATTGTTGGTTTTTGTTCATTCTGCCTCCCAAAAATCAGAATAGAAACTAATCCAAAATGTCATTTGCCCAAAAATGGTACCAATAAAAACGTCAACTCGTCCTGAAAAAAAAAAAAGACCTCACATGACTCTTTGGGCCAAAATATGGAAAAATTATGGCTCTCAAAATGTGATGTTGCAAAAACAATTTTTTGCAATAAAAAGCATATTTGTTGTGAGTGGGCTTGGGATGAGTTCTGAGCAGAGGCTCCCTCTGGTGGTTACAAGCGGTGCTGGTCTGTCCAGTGAAGATTGTGAAGATTGTGAGGATTGGGAATCAGGTGTTACTGACTGGTCTTATATAAGGGAGTCACCTTCCCATCAGGGTTGCCGGTGATCAATTGTTCTGGTCTCTATCCTTGAATCCTGTTTCCCTTTAGCCTGCTGTGTTGTGTCTGCATCTCCTGCTAACAGATAAGACATTTTCTTCTTTTTATTTTTGTGCTTGATTTTTGCATTTTGTCCTGCACTTCTGTGGGGGCCTTCAGGGTCCCCTCCGGGGGCTTTTGCCCTCTCAGTTTAGTTCAGCCACTGATGTTTGTACTTTTGCTTTTTCCAGTTTTTTCAGTGGCTGCTGTTTTGATTTTGTTACACCAGAGAACTAATTTAGGTGGTAGAGGTCGTGTGATCTCAGGTGTTTTTGAAATTAGTAGAGTTGGTGCTTTTCAGGGTTTTCTGGGATTGCAGTAAGTACCCTTCCTATCCTTTTCTATTTAGTTAGTTTGGGCCCCAACGTTTGCTCATACTCTTTTCTGTCTGTGTCAGTATTTCTTCTTGTCTAACCGCCATTACATGTTTGGGGGCTTTCTATTATCTTTGGGGTTCTGCTCCGGGGCAGATAGCTTTCCTATATCTATCTTTAGGTGTAGTTAGTTTCTCAGGCTGTGACGAGGCGTCTAGGACCAACGTAGGAACGCTCCACGGCTGCCTCTAGTTGTTGTGGTTAGTCAGGGTACTGCAATCTCACAGATTCCAACTGCTCTGGTGTATTGCCTTTTTTGCCTGCACTCCTCAGCTACCGAAACATAACAGTATCACCGGCCCAAAATTTAAAATTGTATGGTACTCACAGAAGGGAAAAAATTTGTGAAAGAAAAACGGTGTCAGAGTTGTCAGAGATATTTTTCTGTTTGTTGCATTTTTTTTTTTTCCCTCTGTATCTCTGGGTGCTGGGGAGGATTTTTTTCTCTCAATGGAGTTTGCACAGTTGTCTGGCCGTGTGGATCAGCTTGCCACTGAGGTTCAGAGTATTGCTGCATATCTTGCTAGGTTGCCTGTTGTGGAACCTAGGATTCCCATGCCAGATTTGTTTTTAGGGGATCGAGCTAAGTTTCAGAATTTCAAAAATAATTGTAAATTGTTTTTTGCCTTAAAATCTAAGTCCTCAGGGAACGCAGCGCAGCAGGTTCAAATTGTCATCTCTCTCCTGCGCGGCGATCCTCAGGATTGGGCTTTTTCCCTGACACCTGGGGATCCTGTTTTGAGTGATGTTGATGCATTTTTTCAGGCTTTGGGGTTATTGTACGATGAGCCTAATGTCACTGATCAAGCTGAAAAAGCCTTGTTGGCATTAAATCAGGGGCTTGATGACGCTGAGTTATACTGTCAGAGATTCCGTAGGTGGGCTGTCCTGACCAAGTGGAATGACAACGCTTTGGCGGCCCTTTTTCGGAAGGGTCTGTCAGATAATGTAAAGGATGTTATGGTGGGATTCCCAGTCCCCTCTGGTCTCAATGATTCTATGTCATTAGCGATTCAAATTGACAGACGTTTGCGTGAGCGGAGAAGTATGCGTGGAATAGTGTTGCCTTGTGAACCTGCTTCTGATCCATGCAGTGTGATAGAGTGGTGTCTGGGGCACAGCGTCATGAGTTTCGAAAGCGCAATGGGTTATGTTTCTACTGTGGTGATGCCTCTCATGCTATTTCAGTCTGCCCTAAGCGGGGATGACGTTTTGCACGCTCAGTTGTCTTGGGTAGTGTTCAGACTAAGTTTTTATTAACTGTCACTCTGATATGCTCTCTGTCCTCATTTTCTGCTCAGGCTTTCGTTGATTCTGGAGCAGCTATTAACCTGATGGATTATGATTTTGCTAAACGTTGTGGGTTTCCCTTGATACCCCTACAGAAGTCTATTCCCCTACTGGGGATCGATTCTACCCCTTTGGCTGAGAATAAACCTCAGTTCTCTACTCAGGTGATAATGAGGGTTGAACCTGATCATCAAGAGTGCTGCAAATTTTTGGTTCTGTATAATCTGCATGATATTATCGTACTGGGTTTCCCTTGGTTACAGTCTCATAATCCTGTTTTGGATTGGAAATCTGTGTCTGTAACCAGTTGGGGCTGCCAATGTGTTAATACCAACACTCCTGTTTTTTCTGCCTCCCCCAGGCTCAGGATGTTCCTGACTTTTTGATTGATTTTTTGATGTATTTAGCGAAAGTAAATCTGCATCCTTGCCTCCCCATAGGAGCTATGACTGCGCTATTGAATTAGTGCCTGGTAGTAAATTCCCTAAAGGTCATCTTTTTAACTTGTCTGTACCTGAACATGACGCTATGCGGTCTTATATCAAGGAGTCATTGGAGAAGGGTCATATCAGACCATCCTCTTCACCTTAGGTGCCGGTTTTTTCTTTGTGGCCAAAAAGGATGGTTCATTAAGGCCGTGTATTGAATATCGTCTTTTGAACAATATTACTGTGAAATATCAATACCCGTTACCTTGATTTCTGACCTGTTTTCCAGGGTGAAAAACCTACTTGGTTTACCAAGCTTGACCTCAGGGGGGCATATAACCTTATTCGCATTAAGCACGGGGATGAATGGAAGACTGCATTCAATACCCCGGAGGGGCATTTTGAGTACCTTGTGATGCCCTTTGGGCTCACTAATGCTCCTTCTGTCTTCCAGTCCTTCATGAATGACATTTTCAGGGATTTTGTGGATAAATTTCTGATTGTTTATTTGGATGATATCTTGATTTTTTCTAATGACTGGGACTCTCATGTGAAACATGTTCGAACTGTATTCCAGATTTGAGAGAGAATGCTCTGTATGTGAAGGGATCAAAGTGTCTTTTTGGCGTACAGAGGATCTCATTTCTGGGATTCATTTTGTCCCCATCTGTTATTGAAATGGACCCTGTCAAGGTTCAGGCCATCTGTGATTGGGTCCAACCTACTTCATTAAAGGCTCTTCAAAGATTTTTGGGTTTTGCCAATTTTTATCGTAAATTTATTGGTAATTTCTCAGTTATTGTTAAACATTAACTGATTTGACCAAAAAGGGTTCTGATGTGGTGAATTGGCCTCCTGAGGCAGTCTCTGCATTTCAGGATCTTAAGCAGAGATTCACTTCTGCTCCTGTTCTACGGCAGCCTGATGTTTCTCTGCCATTTCAGGTGGAGGTTGATGCCTCTGAAATTGGGGCAGGTGCCGTTTTGTCCCAAAAAGATCCAGAGACCTCTAAAAGTAACCCTTGTGCCTTTTTCTCTCGAAAATTTTCTCTACTGAACGTAATTATGACGTGGGTAATCGGGAGTTATTGGCCATGAAGTGGCTTTTGAAGAGTGGAGACATTGGCTGGAGGGAGCCAAACATCAGGTGGTGGTCCTTACTGACATAAGAATCTGGTTTATCTGGAATCTGCCAAGCGACTCAATCCTAGACAGGCCAGGTGGGCCTTGTTTTTCACACGTTTTAATTTTGTGGTTTCCTTTCTTCCTGGCACTAAGAATGTTAAGGCGGATGCCCTCTCGAGGAGCTTCCTTGCGGACTCTCCTGAGTTATCTGATCCTTCTGTTATTTTGAAAAAGGGTGTAGTTCTTTCCGCCATCTCACCTAATTTGAGACTTGCTCTGGAGGGGTGTCAGGAGGATAGGCCCGAGCGCTGCCTGTTGGAAAATTGTTTGTCCCGGACCAGTGGAAAAAGAGTGTGATTCTGAGATTCATTGTTCCGCGTTGGCTGGGCATCCCGGAATTTTTGGTACCAGAGACTTGGTTAGTCGGTCCTTTTGGTGCCTACCTTGTCTCGTGATGTCAGGGAATTTGTGCAGTCCTGCGGGACTTGCTCTCGCTCCAAGCCTTGCTCTCGCTCTAGTGGTTTGTTGATGCCATTGCCTGTGCCCAAGAGACCATGGACCCATATCTCTATGGATTTCATTTCCGACCTTCCTGTTTCTCAGAGAATGACCGCCATCTGGGTGATTTGTGATAGGTTTTCCAAGATGATACATCTTGTGCCATTACCTAAATTGCCTTCCTCCTCTGAATTGGTGCCGTTGTTCTTTCAGAACGTGGTTCGTTTACACGGCATTCCTGAGAACATAGTGTCTGACAGAGGAGTGCAGTTTGTTTCCAGATTTTGGAGGACTTTTTGTTCTAAACTGGGTGTTCAATTGTCTTTCTCCTCGGCATTTCATCCTCAGACCAATGGTCAAACTGAGAGAACAAACCAGACATTGGAGACTTATCTAAGATGCTTTGTGTCTGCTGATCAGGATGACTGGGTCTCTTTTTTGCCTTTGGCTGAGTTTGCTCTTAATAATAGGGCTAGCTCTGCCACTTTGATGTCTCCGTTTTTCTGTAATTCTGGGTTTCACCCTCGATTTTCTTCAGGACAGACGGAGGTCTTCTGTCTGTCCAGGTGTTGACTCTGTTGTGGAGCGTATGCAACAGATTTGGGACCAGGTAGTGGAGAGGTTGTCCCTCTCTCAGGAGAGGGCCCAGCGGTTTGCTAACCGGCATAGGACTGATGGTCCTCGGTTTAAAGTAGGGGACTTGGTCTGTTGTCCTCAAAAATATTCCTATGAGAGTAGCATCTCCTAAATTTAAGCTAGGTTCATTGGACCTTATAAGATCATGGAGATTCTTAATCCTGTTTCTTTTCGTTTGCTTCTTCCAGGGACATTTAAGATCCATAACGTGTTCCACAAGTCCTTGTTGAAGAGGTTTGTTGAGCCAGTGGTTCCTGCTGCTGTGCCTCCTGACCCTGTTTTGGTTGAGGGCAATCTGGAGTATGTGGTTGAGAAAATATTGGATTCTCGTTTTTCTAGACGGAAACTCCAGTATTTGGTTAAGTGGAGAGGTTATGGTCAGGAAGACAATTCTTGGGTGTTTGCTTCGGACATCCATGCTAGGAGACTCATCCGTGCGTACCATAGAGCTCATCCTGACCGACCTGGTTGCTCAAATGAGGGTTCAGTGACCCCTCCTAAAGGGGGGGGTACTGTTGTGAGTGGGCTTGGGATGAGTTCTGAGCAGAGGCTCCTCTGGTGGTTACAAGCGGTGCTGGTCTGTCCAGTGAAGATTGTGAAGATTGTGAGGATTGGGAATCAGGTGTTACTGACTGGTCTTATATAAGGGAGTCACCTTCCCATCAGGGTTGCCGGTGATCAATTGTTCTGGTCTCTATCCTTGAATCCTGTTTCCCTTGTAGCCTGCTGTGTCGTGTCTGCATCTCCTGCTAACAGATAAGACATTTTCTTCTTTTTATTTTTGTGCTTGATTTTTGCATTTTGTCCTGCACTTCTGTGGGGGCCTTCAGGGTCCCCTCCGGGGGCTTTTGCCCTCTCAGTTTAGTTCAGCCACTGATGTTTGTACTTTTGCTTTTTCCAGTTTTTTCAGTGGCTGCTGTTTTGATTTTGTTACACCAGAGAACTAATTTAGGTGGTAGAGGTCGTGTGATCTCAGGTGTTTTTGAAATTAGTAGAGTTGGTGCTTTTCAGGGTTTTCTGGGATTGCAGTAAGTACCCTTCCTATCCTTTTCTATTTAGTTAGTTTGGGCCCCAACGTTTGCTCATACTCTTTTCTGTCTGTGTCAGTATTTCTTCTTGTCTAACCGCCATTACATGTTTGGGGGCTTTCTATTATCTTTGGGGTTCTGCTGCGGGGCAGATAGCTTTCCTATATCTATCTTTAGGTGTAGTTAGTTTCTCAGGCTGTGACGAGGCGTCTAGGACCAACGTAGGAATGCTCCACGGCTGCCTCTAGTTGTTGTGGTTAGTCAGGGTACTGCAATCTCATAGATTCCAACTGCTCTGGTGTATTGCCTTTTTTGCCTGCACTCCTCAGCTACCGAAACATAACACATATTTTAGTGTGTGACAGCAGCCAAACATAAAAAACCCACTATAAGGCCTCTTTCACACGTCCTAATATTTCAGGTACCGGAGATGCCAGTGTCCATGTGTGTAATACTTGGACGGGCGCTAGGGAAAAAGCGTTACAGTAAGCGCTGTTCCCCGGCGCCGGGTGCTGAACGCGGCTCTCATCATTCTCCCTGCTCTGCCGGAGATCTGCGCGAGAGGGGGACAATTATGAGAGTTATATTTAAGTGATAAAAGAGACAGCAGGCGATATTATTTTCTATAACCAGCCAGGCAAAACTCACAGCTGGGGGGCTGCAATCCTCAGCTGTCAGCTTCAGCAAAGCTAGTTATCAAGAATAGAGGGGTCTCCACGCTGTTTTTTTAATCATTAAAATAAATAATTTAAAAAAACATCATGGGGTCCTCACAGTTTTAACAACAAGCCTTGCTAAAGCTCAGAGCTGAGGGATGGTATTCTCAGGCTGGTAAGGGGCCATGGATATTTGCCCCCCAGCCTAAAAATAGCAGCCCGCAGCCGCCCAGAAAAGGCACATCTATTAGATGCATCAATTCTGGCACTTTGCCTGGCTCTTCCCACTCTTCCCCGTGTTGCTAGCGGGGGATCTCAACGCAGTTCAGCTGGGCGGGGAACGCAGCCTCAGTGACCCACAGTAACCTATATGATGTCACTGCCGTCACTGACGCTGCGCTCGCAGCCGCTCAGTCACCAGTGATTCTCAACCTGGATGGTTGCATCTTGGCACCATCCAGGTTGAAAACTATTTCTCCCCCAGACATGGATTACGGTGTGGGACAGAGCGATGGAGAGGTGATGGATAGTGTTGTTTGTTTTATTATTGTTTTTTATTATTTTTGTTTTATTACAGGAGAACGAGCGCTTTGGTGGAATAAGCGTTAGGTGAGTATAACTGTGTTTGTTATCGCTAAAGGGTAAGTAGGAAGAGCAGGACAAAGCTCCAGATTTGGCGCATCTAATAGATGTGCCTTTTCTGGGAAGCTGAGGGCTGTTATTTTTAGGCTGGGGGGGCCAAAATCCATGGCCTCTTGCCAGCCTGAAAATACCAGCCTCCAGCTGTGAGCTTTAGCAAGGTTGGTTGTCAAAAATAGGGGGACCCCACACCATTTTTTAAATTATTTATTTAAATAATTAAATCATTTAAATAATTTATTTAAATATTTAAAAAAACAGCGTGGGGACCCCTCTATTCTTGATAACCAGCCTTGCTGAAGCTGACAGCTAAGGGTTGCAGCCCCAACTGTGAGTTTTGCAAGGCTGGTTATAGAAATTACAAGGGAACCCACGCCATTTTTTTTCATTTATTTATATATTTATAGCACAGGCGGTGGCTGATGAGTACCCCCATCAGCCGCTCCTGCTCCTGCTGTCACTTTTTTTAGCGGCAGCGGGGGTAGACTGCCGGTAGTAATAGTTCCATCAGCCGCCGCATGCTGTCTCTTTTATCACTTAAATATAACTCATTCTCCCTTGTTTGTGCCGATCGCCGGCAGAGCAGGGGAGAATGATGAGAGCTGTGTTCAGCACCCAGCGCCGGGGAACAACTCTTAGGCCGGCGTCACACTGGCGACAGAATCGGACGACTGCAATGCGATGAAAAATCGTATTGCAGTCTGCCCTATGTTAATCTATGGAGCAGCTCCCAGTATCAGATTTTTTGTGGTCCGTTTTAAACGTCCGTGTGCAATCGCAGCATGCTGCGATTGTCACCGATTGTGGGTCGACTATCGCCAATGCAAGTCTATGGGAGCGATGAAAAATCTGATTACAAACGGACCGCATGTGTGACTTGCGATGAAATCGCATCTGGTGTCCTTTAGAAAAGCCGGCAATTCATCCCCGGCTATACTGTACAATCACACTGACAGCTTTAATAAAGAATAGAAAGAATAGATATACACACATAGAATACATATATATATATATATATTATATATTATATATATATGTAATTGTGACATGTATATATATATATATTTATATTTCCTAGACTTCTACATACTGTAATAGCCGCAAATTCAATTGCCGGCTTTTGTGAAATCACAGAAGCCGACATGAAATGATACATTGTTTCCACACAGTTAACCATGTCATTTCCTGTATTTTGATATTTGTTTAGAACTTACAATTACATGAGTGTATTTGTGCTAAATTTCAGACATGTAGGGGTTAATTAAAGGTGTAAATTCGTTGACAAAAAAATGCGTGGGCTCCCGCTGTATTTTCTCCACCAGACAGACAAAGCAAGCGAGTGGGGGCAGATAATAATAGCCTAGGGAGGGTACTTTTTTTGTGCCCCCCCTGGCTACTAACATCTGCCCCCAGACACCCCAGAAAGGGCAAATCTATAATTAGATTCGCCCTTTCTGGCACTTTGCCCGTCTATTCCCATTGCCCTGTAGCGGTGGCGAATGGGTTAATAATCTCACCTTAATGTCACCTTAGTATTGAAAGGTGACCTTAAGGCAGGTTAATAATTGAGAGCTGTCAATTAGACAACTATCAATTATTAATCCTATTGAAGTAAATAAAAAAACACACACACACTTTAAGAATAAATAATTTTAATGAAATAAAAACACATATTTTTGACCATCTTTTATTTAAGTCTTAATCCGTTCGAAGCCCTTGTTCTTCTAAAATAAATATAAAATAATAAAACAACATTATTCTTACCTATCTGGCAATCTGTCACGTCCCACGATGTAATCCTTCACAAAGGGTTAACTAGCAATCAGATAAGCAGCGCAAGTAATCCTGCGTGCTCATCTGATAGCTCCTGAATGAATGAGCTTATCTCCTGCTGACAGGAGAGGATGTGATTCATGAATGAAGCTTAATTGATTGTATCCACTTTCACCTTAGGTCAGGTCACTCAAGTGAAAGTTGTAATAAATCAATTAAGCTCCATTCATGAATCTATTCCTCTCCTTTCGCTGGGAGAGTAACTGATTCATTCAGGGGAATACAGGTCTGAGACAGCATTATTAGCTCTCTGCGACCTGTAACCTGTTAACCCTTTCTGATGGATTACAGCGTGGGACCTGACTGTACTTCGGATTGGTAAGAATCATTTTGCTTTTTTATTTTATTTTTATTACAGGAAATGGTTTTAGCAGGAAAATAAAATATTGTCAAAAACTGTGTGATTATTTCATTAAACTTCTTTTTTATTAAACTGTGTGTGTTTGATTTTTCTATCATACAATAGGATTAATAATTGATAGTTGTCTAATTGACAGCTCTCAATTATTAACCTGCCTTAAGGTCACCTTTCAATACTAAGGTGACATTAAGGTGAGATTATTAACCCATTCGCCACCGCTACAGGGCAATGGGAATAGACGGGCAAAGTGCCAGAAAGGGCGAATCTAATTATAGATTTGCCCTTTCTGGGGTGTCTGGGGGCAGATGTTAGTAGCCAGGGGGGCACAAAAAATGTACCCTCCCTAGGCTGTTATTATCTGCCCCCACTCGCTTGCTTTGTCTGTCTGGTGGAGAAAATACAGCGGGAGCCCACGCATTTTTTTTCAACGAAATTACACCTTTAATTAACCCCTACATGTCTGAAATTTAGCACAAATACACTCATGTAATTGTAAGTTCTAAACAAATATCAAAATACAGGAAATGACATGGTTAACTGTGTGGAAACAATGTATCATTTCATGTCGGCTTCTGTGATTTCACAAAAGCCGGCAATTGAATTAGCGGCTATAACAGTATGTAGAAGTCTAGGAACTATAAATATATGTATATATACATGTCACAATGACATGTATATATATATATATATATATATATATGTGTTCTATGTGTATATATCTATTCTTTTTTTTGTGATTGAAATACTATTCTTTTGGATCCATTATATGTCAGTTTTGCAAGCCTGCGAGAAAATCTCGCAAGTCGGATGAAAATCGGATGTTACAAGGTACACACACATGCGACTAAATCGCATCTTTGAAGGAAAATCGGATGCCAGAAGGATGTGTGATGTTTGCATTTTGATCCGACAATCGACCGTCTAAAACGGACCGATTTTTTGTGGTTGTGTGTGACGCCGGCCTTACTGTAATTCTTCTTCCCCGATGCGATGCATGTTATACGGATGATATCTGTGTGTGTTATCCGTGTGCACATGTGCGGGACGTTTTGTGGCTCGTTCTGACATTAAACAACAGACATGTCAGCGTGTTTTTTCCATGGACACACTGTCCGTGGAAACACACTGACTGTGTACAGAAGTGAATGGGTCTACGTGTGTACCTGTCTCCGGTACGTGTGAAATCTGTCACCACACGTACCGGAGACACGGACGGGTGTGAAAAAGGCCTAAATCTAGTATCGCTGTAATTGCACAGACCCGAAGAATAAAGTCGCCTAATCACTTATACCGCATGAGGAATAGCGTAAAAAATAAATAAAACCAATTCCTCACAAGCTGTTTATTTTTTCACTCTGCCTCCCAAAGATCGCAGTAAGGCGCGGCGCACATTTATCCTGCGCTGAACGCTTACAATGGGGTTTCCGTGTAAATTTCTGAAATACGTGATTCAGACAGAACTCCCGGCAGAAGATTCCCTATAATGAGGCAGATGGAGGCACTGTGGACGCACACTGACCGGCGTTGTCTGTCTTTTTAGGATTGCATAAAAGTGCCGGCGATCACAGTTTGGTGCACTTCTGAAAAGAAGTAAACCGCTGAACAAAGGTCAGACGGCGTCCAGTGCAACGCTGCTGCCTCATTATAGTGAATGGATCCCTCAGGGATTTCATCTGAATCATGTCACTTGGAGATTTAGATGGAAACCCCAAAGTAAGTGCTCAGCATAGCGCACTGGATAAATGTGATCCCAAACATTATGTAAAATGTTCCCAATAAAATCTTCAACTCAATCCACAAAAAATGCAAGCCCTGGCTCAGGTCCATCAACTATTAATGGAAATATAGGGGGTTTCCACATTACTGGTAGCACAAAGGCTCTGGAAAAGCAAAATGGCTCCTCATCCGCCAAAAGGAATTCAGCAAATTCTCTGCTCCCAAATCCAAATACCCCCTCCCTTCTGAGCCCCAAAGTGTGTCTAAACGACATATTGCATCCATGCTTGGCATTTCTGAAGTGATGAGAGCCTGTCTAACTTACGGGTATATGCCTCCAGAAGCATGGGTTGGGCATAACGTACCAGTAACTGCAACGTACTGGTCACTAAAGCGTACTGCTCACTACAATTGCAGTTTTCAATTTTCACTCAGCAGCATTCATTGCTACTTGTTTCTGGAAAATATCCATGAAGTCAAAATCATCACTACAGTGTAGATAAATTCCCCAAGGGGTATAGTTTTAGGAAAATCTACTATCCAGGGGGCAAACAGCGCTCCGTTCCTCCCGAGTCTCTCCATACGGCTAAGCAGTACTGTACAGCCACATATGGGGTATTGCCACATTAAGTAAAAATTGTGAGAGAAATTTTGGTTCCATTTTTACCCACTTCTTGTGTGAAAATGTAAAATCTTTGGCTAAAATAAAATTTTGGGGGATAAAAATGTACCGTAGTTATTTTGTCTTCACTGCCCAATGGTATAAAATTCTGTGACACACCTGTGCTGTCAATATGATCACTGCGCCCCTAGATGAAATCATTGAGAGGTCTAGTTCGTAAAATGAGGTCACTTATGGGGGGTTCTGCTATTCTGGCATCATGGGCTCTCCCAGTGGGTCATGACACCTGCAAACCATAACATGAAAATTTGGTGCTCCTTGCCTTCTGAGCTGTGCATTGTGCCTGAAAAAAATTTCCCGATTACATGTAGGGTATTGACGCACTCAGGAAAAAATGGACATCAGTTTGTTGTAAACAAAATATGTCCTATTAGCCCTTAGAAAAATTAAAAACTCGAGGCTAAAACAACATTTTAGTGGTAAAAATGTAATTTATTCTTTCTTCACCGCTCAGTGGTATAAAATTCTGTGAAGCAAACGTGGTGTCAATATGATCACTGCACCCCTAGATTAATTCATTGGGGAGTGTAGTTTGCAAAATGATTTCACATATAGGGGGTTTCTGTTGTTCTGGCACCTCAGGGGCTCTGCCAGTGTGACATGGCACCCTCAAACCATTCCAGCAGTATCTGAACTCCAGTATGGCGCCTCTTCCCTTCTGAGCTTTGTACTGTGCCTCAAAAGTAGTATCCCCCTACTTATGGGGTATTGGCGTACTAATGAGAAATTGCACAACAAATTGTATGGTGCAATTTCTCTTGTTACTCTTATGAAAATGCAAAATTTGTTGCTAAAATAACATTTTTGTGAGGAAAATGTGATTTTATTATTTTCACTGCTCAACGTTATAAACTTTTGTGAAGCACCTGAGGGTTCAAATTGCTCACCACACATCTAGACAAGTTCCTTGAGGGGTCTAGTTTCCAAAATGGGGTCACTTATGGGGGGTTTCCATGCTTTAGGCACATCCGGGGCTCTCCAAATGTGACATTCCAGCCAATTTTACATTGAAAAAGTCAAACGGCGCTCCTTCCCTCCCGAGCTCTGCCTTGCGCCAAAACACTGGTTTACCCCCACATATGGGGTAGCAGCGTACTCAGGACAAATTACACAACAACTTTTGCCATCCAATTTCTCGTTATCCTTGGGAAAATAAAAAATTGGGAGCGAAAAGATAATTTTTGTGGAAAAAATATGATTATTTATTTTCACGGCTTTACGTTATAAACTTCTGTGAAGCATTTGGGGGTTCAAAGTGCTCACCACATATCTAGATTAGTTCCTTGGGAGGTCTAGTTTCCAAAATGGTGTCACTTGTGGGGGGTTTCCACTGTTTAGCTGCATCAGAGGCTCTCCAAACACGACATGGCGTCCGATCTCAATTCCAGATAGTTTTGCGTTGAAAAAATCAAATGGCGCTCCTTCCCTTCTGAGTTCTGCCATGCGCCCAAACAATGGTTAACCCCCACATATGGGGTATGAGCGTACTATAGTAGAAGTACAATATGTCAAGAGAAAACAATCTCAGAATCCATTGAAGTGATCCAGAGTTATTACCTCATACCTGTAGACTGTGAGCCCTTGCGGGCAGGGTCCTCTCTCCTTCTGTACTTGTGTGTGTCTTGTATTGCTCATGTTTACTGTACTTGTCTATATTTGCCCCTCTTCACATGTAAAGCGCTATGGAATAAATGGCGCTATAAAAATGTATCATAATAATATAATAATAATAAGGGACAGTGGTCAGAATTGTAAAAATTGGCCTGGTCATTAAAGTGCAAATCATCATCGGGGTTAAAGGGGTTAATAATAATATAATAATATTTTTCATTTCTTTAAGCCTTTCTCTGCATGTCTTTTTTTCCTTCTAATTTGCAAACATTGCTGCAGGGTATGTTAGTGTTATACAAATTATTAAATCATAAATGTTATTACCCTTGGTTTTCTACTTGGATTAAGGTGTTTTTATATTTTATTGTGAACCATCAATGAATCACAATTTAATTTACAATTTTATATTGATCAACAGAAAATTAAATACAATAATAGCAATTAATTATGTTCATCCACAAATGTCCAATAGCTTTGCAGTCCTGACTTTGAAAGTGTTGTCAGGGCAGATTTAGGCTATGTGCACATGTTTTTTTTTTGCGTTTTTTCGCTGCAAAAAGCTTAAAAACGCATGAATGAAGCATCCTATTATTTCAAATGAATTCTGCAATTTTTGTGCACATGGTGCGTTTTTTTCCATGAAAAAAACGCATTGTGGAAAAAAACGCAGCATGTTCATTAATTTCACATTAAATCTGCGTTTTCCCGCTATATTATTGACCTAGGATGTTCAGGATAATTTTGCGGTAAAAACGCACAAAAAACGCACCAAAAACGTGTCAAAATCTAGCAAAAACCGCGATAAAAACTCATGCGTTTTTTTTGCTGAAAAAGTCCGTTTTTGCTCAGGAAATTTCTGCAAACATTCCTGAACGTGTGCACATAGCTTCATTAAGAGTACATCTCATACTGCGCTGCCACATGTGTCCCACAGCCATTGCCCACCTACATGGGCTAATGAGTGCACAAGTTTGTGATAACACTCAACTTGCTGTAATGTTTTTGATGTCACAATCACTGTGCCCTATTTGGTAGGATCCATCAGGTTTTAAGGGGATCTGTTTGAAACACATCTATCATATCTGAATTTGCAGTTTTTGAAAACATGGGTGTTTCTGTTCAGTTTCTAAAATACCCAAAATGTAAAGACAAGTCATGATGTGCACATTGCCTTGTGGCACACTGTTTTTATAGGATTTTTGGAAAATGCTATTAACTTTTTCACAGACCCCAAAACACAAAGCTCTTTTATGATCTTTACTCTTCAAGTAATATGGTCAGATTAATGTTTTACCAGAATTTGTCACATTCCAATGATAATGAAACACCAATAAATTACATTGAAAATACAAAAGGCACTGGGATCAGTAATCCCCAAAACTACATGGTTTTGTATGACTATGCAGATGATTGACAGATCTTTCCCTACATAGAAGTGAGGGAGAGACCTGTCAATAATCCGCAGCAGCACCGACAAGAGTTACCCAGGGGTGCTTCTGGACTAGTCTCATCTCTTACTATGGCCCCGGTTGGATCTTCAAAATATATTTTCTCTGATATGCCGAAGTATTTCAGAAAATATTATATCTGGCTGCGATCGCTTCAGCAGCATGAATCACATGAAATGAAATGCCTCTGATTTCATACAGTGCCATTTATACAGAATCCAACAAATGGGGACATTCTTCATAGGATTCTGTTGTATGGAAATATTCTGGTGAATATGAAAATTACACACACATACTTCATCTATTTATCATCTATCTATCTATCTATCTATCTATCTATCTATCTATCTATCTATCTATCTATCTATCTATCTATCTATCTATCTATTATCTATCTATCTATCTATCTACTATCTATGATTGGCATTGGAATATCATTTGCTGTTATTTGCTTAGGGTTGGCTGCAAATGAGCTTGGAAACTCTGAAGCCATTTGGCAAGTTGTCCTGGAAGCTGTGATTTTTGGGGAGTGTTTAATTTTCTATCTCCTTCCACTTTCAAATGACTTGAGTTAATTATGTTTTATATGGACAGGCATTTCAGGAGTGAAGGCATTTCCTTGTCACCTAAGGGTATGCCACACTAACAATATCCTAACGGATCCTAAAAAACGTCACTATTTACTCCGTTAGCGATGTTGTTCAGTCGGCAGCTCAGCGACAGCTTCTGCTTGATCTGCTCATCGCTGGAATCTTCCGGACCTCTATTTTGTGGCCCCCTGGGTAAGTATATATCGCTAGTGTGATTTCTTAGGATTTAGCGGTATTGTACGCTAAGTCTTGAAGATCGCTAACGGCGATAGCGTGTTAACTTATCGCTAATTCGCACTTACGATATGAACAGCTACATTAGTATGTGTTATCGTGATCGCTAGCGGGACTTTTTAGTGTGGTGACCTTAAGGGTTAGTTCTTGCCCCCCCACCAACCAGACTGACCAGTTTTCTCCAGCCAGGAGATCTCAAGCTAAAATTCTCAGAGAAAACAAAATCCCCTCTTTGTCCACCTTCCAATATACAATCTCCCTGGTGCAGGGTGCATGTGAAGTCTGACACTGTAGGTGATAGGAGAGAGGCTTTTCCCTAATACAGCTTCCTGTAGCCACAGGCTACATTTTGTGACATCCCACCCCTTCACTGTCCTCTGCCTTCTACTTTTGACAGAGTCAAATGAAAGGTCTTTCTGTTGAAGGAAACAAAGAGTTTCAACAAAACCGTTGCATTGCCTTCTCTCAACTTAAAAACACAGACCTTTTTTTTCCCGAAAGACCTTTTTAGGCATGATATTTATACAACCCAGCCGCGTTTTTAATGGTAATTAGTTGCAAATGTCCTTTCTTTTAACTAAAAGACAAAAAATCTTGACAACAATGAATTACAATAAATTTACATGCCTTTTCCAGAATAGATGCCTTTCCATACTTGCTCAGCCAGATCAGTGTAGCATCTCTTGGAAAACTGATTGACAGGTTGGTGACACTAGTGAAACATAGTGTTTGACAAGTGTGAACAACTTTTTACTATTGATGCCAACTATGCCGCATCAATAGTAAAAAGATCTAATGTTAGAAACAATAAAAAAATAATAAATCGTGATATTCTCACCTTCCAGCGGCGCCCGCAGCCTTCCAGCCTCTCAGCGACGCTCCCGTCCAATCCCGTTCCCAGGCGTCCTTTGCGACAATGACCCCAGATGACGTAGCATCACAAGACCACTACGTTGTGGAGCCCAGCTGCGTCTGGGTTCATATCTCCCAGAAGGGTGTACTGAAGGAATTCACCACTAGAGGTCACTATATACATTCACACACCTTCACCCATCCCTAAGACCACCAGAGGGAGCTGTTTAGACATATAAAGCAGGGTGAAGACAGGAAAGAGCAGTCAGTCTGAAGGCTGCAGTTTGCAGTAAAGTTCATAGTTGAGTTTTCAGTTCAGTCAGCTCAGTAGCTGAGTTCAGTGAGACTGAAGTCTGCAGCCTGCAGTTCAGTAGAGTGGAGGCTAGTAAAGTGGAACCGGAACCACTCCAGTCTAGTCAGAGCTGAAACGAGTGAGTGCAGCTCAGTGAGAAAGCGTGCCGACGCTTAGAGAGCGGCGAAGAGGCAGCCCATCAACTGCCAGTTTGTGATCGTGTGAGGGCCCGGGTAGGCCGAAGGCGAGTGGAAAGAGAAGTGAATGAGGCAGAGGAGCCGTTATAGCTCACCTCAACAAGTATTTACCGGACGCCGGGGTCCGAGCCTATGGGGATCTCCACGACCCATTAGGAGAACACCGAGTTCCTGAGGACTACAAGTCCCAGGAGTACCACAGAGCTGATACGTAACCGGGCCAGGAGGACGGAGTCTGGCAAGTAGGTAACTGCAAGCAGGGACTGTGTACTTCAAGGGAAGGTCCAATCACAAGGTCAGCCAGGTGCAGGACGGAGACCAAGTTAGGCCCAGCTACAAGCAGGCCAGGACTTTATCACAAAAAGGCAAGGAACAGGAGGACACACGCCTACTCAGTGGAGGAATCTGGATGTGCACCCTTCACCCTACAGTGCTCCGGGGAGTGCCTGCAACATCTTCAGTAAAGGTACTAAAGTGACTTGTGTGTGTGTCTACCTTATTACCCCTAACTGCCAGGTCCCCGTCTGTCCTGCATCCCTACACATCTATCTGCCCTGAAGGACTCAGCCTCACCTGTGGAAGACCTAATATCTAGCTGCACAATATTAACCCTTCAGTGGATCTGCATAGCAGCGCTGGTCACCCTGACCAGGTACCACAGCTGGCGTCACGAATCCCCATACCAATATTCAACTCCCCTGTAAATATCCCCTTTTTCAGTGAGCGCCCCGGGCCACGGACCGAGCTGCAGCTACCGTGACATCCCCCATAGAAATCAACGGGCTCAGTGCCGAGTACCCCAAGGCCCTGGCGGCTGGCTCAACGTCATCTTGGGTCATTGTCGCAAAGGACGCCTGGGAAGGGGATTGGACGGGAGCGTCGCTGAGGAGCGGGAAGGCTGCGGGGGCCGCCGGAAGGTGAGAATATCATTATTTTTTATTTTAATTATTGTTTTTACAGGGATATGGTACCCAGGGCCTGGAGGAGAGTCTCGTCTCCTCCAGACCCTGGGTACCATCCGCACATGAACCGCTTACTTTGCGCAAGGTGGACATAGCCACATGCGGAAAGTAAGCGGTTCAATGCATTCCTATGGCGCCGGAATCGCCGCGATTCCGGAAAAAGAACAAGCATGCTCCATTTTTTTCCGAGATGCGATTTGGCCGCGGAAAAACACGCAGCATGTGCACAGCATTGCGGAATCCCATAGGATATAATGAGTTGCGTTGGGTAAGAATTTTTGCCGCGTTTTCACCGTGAAAAACGCTAACAATCCGCAACGTGTGCATATAGCCTTAAGGTTCCCTTTAGCTAATATCGATGGGTTTGACTGATCGTCCAGTTTGTATGGGAGCGCCAGCCATCTGACGCTCGGGGTAGATGTCAATCATGCATGTCCAATTTTGAACTACTGATCACATTGTTCTCCCTGAGATAAGCCGCCAGCTGACGTGTCAGTGGCACTCTCGTACAGAGCAGATGAGTGCTTGGCCTAGCAAGCACTTGTGTTTATTAAACAGTCGGTTGAGATGTCTGCTGGACAGACAGTTGGCCAAATCATCGCTAGTCCGACAGCTATCTCATGTATGGCCCGCTTTATGGAATACAGATGAAAATAGATTCAAAATAGTAAAAGGTTTTCATGGGTATAATTACCCTCTTTGATTAAGTACAATTTTCCAGGCCATGTTCCCACCTAGCATAAATACTGATTTTTTTCTGATGGTTTTTATCCTTGTGTTTTCTGCAGGGGTTCACACAAAAGTACACAGTGTGGCTGTGGGGGCATCATACCGTGTGCATGTGTGTGGGCGGCATTATCATACTAATCTGAGAGCAGGATAATGTATAGTCCGAGACCTGTAACCATGATTCCAGCGATGTGTCACTTACTGGGCTGCTTAGTGTAGTTTTGATAAAATCACTGTTTTATCATCGTGCGATTATCATTAGAGGACTAGTTAGTAAACCTGCTGCAATGCTAGATCTGCAGCAGATAAATTACTGATTTTATTCAAAATATGCAAACAGGAGGTCCAGTATGTAATTCAGTTCTGGAATAAGGGTCTCTGCTCTCAGACGTTGTAGCAAAAATCTAGTGACAGATTTACTTTAAGGGTATGTGTGTCCAGTCGTGTAACTCCAGACTTGTGAATCCTCGACTGCACCACTGCACACTGTGAGGATTCTTCGGTGCCGACACAGGGAGAAGGTGGTCATTTAACCACAAGAATGTACAGTCATGGCCAAAAGTTTTGAGAATGACACAAATATTATATTTTCACATGATCTGCTGCCCTCTGGTTTTTATGTGTGTTTGACAGATGTTTTTATCACAGACAGAAATATAATTGCAAACATATGAGTAACAAAAGCTTATATTGACAGTTAGAATGAGTTAATGCAGCAAGTCAATATTTGCAGTGTTGACCCTTCTTCTTCAGGACCTCTGCAATTCTCCCTGGCATGCTCTCAATCAACTTCTGGACCAAATCCTGACTGATAGCAGTCCATTCTTGCACAATCAATGCTTTCATTTTGTCCGAATTTTTAGGTTTTTGTTTGTCCACCCGTCTCTTGATGATTGACCACAAGTTTTCAATGGGATTAAGATCTGGGGAGTTTCCAGGCCATGGACCCAAAATCTCTATGTTTTGTTCCCTGAGCCATTTAGTTATCACCTTTGCTTTATGGCAAGGTGCTCCATCATGCTGGAAAAGGCATTGTTGATCGCCAAACTGCTCTTGGAGGGTTGGGAGAAGTTGCTCTTGGGGGTTCTGCTCCGGGGAAGATAGCTTTCATCTTTCTGCCTTTAGGTGTAGTTATCTCTCCGGCTGTGACGAGGCGTCTAGGATCACCGTAGGTACGCTCCACAGCTACTTCTAGTGTGGCGGTTAGTTTAGGGTACTGCAATCCAATAGTTTCCAGCCTCTCTGGTGTATTACTACTTTTGCAACTTTTGCAGAGGTCGTTATACAGATCGCTGATGAGTTGTGTTTGGAATCACAGATCGCTGATGAGTTGTGTTTGGAATCTAACTAGAGATCACATAGCGATCGCACTAGCGATCTTGCCAGGTTAAGTCGTTGTTGTGATCGCTAGTGTGATCGCTAAGTGTGGCAGTGCCTTTACTTAATCTTGACAGATTGATCTCCAGCCATGTCCTCATCAACACCCACACCTGTGTTAATGGAGCAATCATTGAAAAGAGGTTAGCTGGTCCTTTTTAAGGCAGGGCTGCAATGATGTTGAAATGTGTTTTGGGGGATAAAGTTCATTTTCTAGCCAAATATTGACTTTGCAAGTAATTGCTGTTAAGCTGATCACTCTTTATAACATTCTGGAGTATATGCAAATTGCCATTAGAAAAAGTGAAGCAGTAGACTTTGTAAAAATTAATATTTGTGTCATTCTCAAAACTTTTGTCCATGACTGTAATATCCATACTCCTGGCCACATTCTGACAAGAAGGCCGCTCCCTCGCTTAATGCAAGTGTATGCATATCTTGAAGTGTCACAAAACGTTTGCGCAATTCAAAGTTATATAAATCTTTTCTTATGTTTGTTGTTTTTACACTAGTTTCTGCCAGCTCTGCTAATACTGGGCACAATACCAGTCTTAATTAATTGGGTCCAGAATATCATATAAACCTATAAGACACATAAAATGAAACTTAAAGCAGTGATTTTATGCCTTTTTTAGCTTCAGAACATAGTATTATCGTAACATGAAGTAAACCTCATCTGATAGATACTGCACAAGCCGTGTGCAGCA
This sequence comes from Oophaga sylvatica, assembly GCA_033576555.1. Taxonomy (NCBI): domain Eukaryota; kingdom Metazoa; phylum Chordata; class Amphibia; order Anura; family Dendrobatidae; genus Oophaga; species Oophaga sylvatica. Next base: position 719,712,384 of record JARQOD010000001.1, read on the forward strand.
TGTTTCAGACACTAGATATATGCACTCTGCCAGGTATGTTTTTCTCTGGAACGCTGTGATGTCTGACTAGTCTACAGTGCGGTCTTGGTCCACAGCGGCTTTTAACCCCTTTACCCCGAGGGTGGTTTGCACGTTAATGACCAGGCCAATTTTTGCAATTCTGACCACTGTCACTTTATGAGGTAATAACTCTGGAACGCTCCAATGGATCCAGGTGATTCTGAGATTGTTTTTCATAGCATATTGTACTTCATGATAGTGGTAACATTTCTTCAGTATGACTTGCATTTATTTGTGAAAAAAAATTGAAATTTGGCAAAAATTTGGAAAATTTAGCAATTTTCAAACTTTGAATTTTTATGCCGTTAAATCACAGAGAAATGTCACACAAAATAGTTAATAAATAAAATTTTCCACATGTCTATTTTACATCAGCACCATTTTTTTGTTAGGATGTTATAAGGGTTAAAAATTTACCAGAGATTTTTCATTTTTCCACCAAAATTTCCAAAATCATATTTTAGTAACCAGAACACATTTGAAGTCACTTTGAGGGGTCGAAATGAAAGATACCCATAAGTGACACCATTCTAAAAACTGCACCCCATAAGGTGCTCAAAACCACATTCAAGAAGTTTTTTAACCCTACAGGTGCTTCATGGAAATTTTAAAAAATGAAAAAATAAAATAACATTTAACTTTTTTTTTACAAAAAAAATTGACTTCAAATCCATTTTTATTTATTTTTACAAGGTTAACAGGAAAAAAATGGACACCAAAATTTGTTGTGCAATTTCTCCTGAGCATACCGTGACCCCATATGATTAAGAAGACCACTGTTTGGGCGCACAGCAGAGCTCAGAAAGGAAGGAGCGCCATTTGACTTTGAATACAAAATTTGTTGGAACAATTGTCGGACGCCTTGTTGCGTTTGGAGAGCCCCTGATGTGCCTAAACAGTGAAAATTCCCAAAAAGTGACATAATTTTGGAAACTAGACCCCTCAGGGAACTGATCTAGATGTGTGGTGAGCACACTGAACCCTCTGGTGCTTCACAGAAGTTTATAACGTTGAGCCATAAAAATTAAAAAAAAATAAAATTTCCCCCACACATATGTTTTCAGCACAAAATATTGCATTTTCATAAGGGCAACAGGAAAAATTGCACCATACAATTTGTTGTGCAATTTCTCCTGAGTACGCCAGTATCCCATGTGTTGAGGAATGCTACTTTTGAGGCACAATGTGATGTGAGATCCGACACTCAGATCGGAGCATGCGGCTGCATGTATTTCTATGCAGCCGCAAGCTCCGGTCTGAGTGCCGGGTGCTGATGCGAAAAACACAAGAGAGTTTTCGCATCACACTCACAAGTGTGACACCAGCCTAAAGCTCAGAAGGGAAGAGGCGCCATATTGGAGTTCAGATTTTGCTAGATTGGTTTGAGGGTGCCATGTCACATTGGCAGAGCCCCTAAGGTGCCACAACAACAGAAACCCCCTATATGTGAACTCATTTTGCAGACTACACTCCCCAATGATTTCATCTAGTGTTGCAGTGATCATATTGACACCACATGTGCCTCACAGAATTTTATACCACTGAGCGGTGAAGAAAGAATAAATTACATTTTTACCACTAAAATGTTGTTTTAGCCCCAAGTTTTTAATTTTTCTGAGGGATAATAGGATTTTTTTTTACAACAAATTGAGCTCCATTTTTTCTGAGTGCGCCAATAGCCTACATGTAATCAAGAATTATTTTTAGGCACAATGCAAAGCTCAGAAGGCAAGGAGTGCCAGATTTTACTGTTATGGTTTGAAGGTGCCATGATCCACTGGGAGAGCCCATGAGGTGCCAAAACAGCAGAGCTCCCCATAAGTGATCCCATTTTACAAACTACTCCTCTCAATGAATTCATCTAGGGGTGCAGTCATCATATTGACATCACGGGTGTGTCACAGAATTTTATACCATTAGGCAGTAAAGAAAAAATAACTACATTTTTACCACGAAAATTTAGTTTTAGCCCCAGATTTTACATTTTCACACAAGAAGTGGGTAAAAATGGCAACAAAATTTGTCCCACAATTTATACTAAACGTGGCAATACCACATATGAGTCTGTACAGTACTGCTTAGCCATATGGAAAGACTCAGGAGGAACGGAGCGCTATTTGCCTCCTGGAGCACAGATTTTCCTATAACAGTTTGCGGACTCCATATACAGAGCCCCTATTTGCTAGAAAAGCAGAATCCCCTCTCAAGTGACCCCATTTGGGAAACTGTACCCTTTGGGGAATTTATCTAGGAGTGCAGTGATGATTTTTTTTTCAGAAACAAGCAGCAATGAATGTTGCCAAGTAAAATTGCAAACTGCCGTTGTAGTGACCAGTACGTTGTAGTAACCAGTACGTTGCAGTCACCAGTACGTTATGCCCAGCCCATGCTTCTACATGCATGCACCCGTTAGTTAGGCGGGTTCTCATCACTTCAGAAATGCCAAACGTGGATGCAATATGTGGTTTAGGTATACTGTGGGGCTTAGAAAGGAGGGGGGGCATTTGGATTTGGAAGCAGAGAATTTGCTTAATTTCTTTTGGCGGGTGAGGAGCCATTTTGCTTTTCCAGAGCCTTTGTGCTATCTGTAACGTGGAACCCCCTTATATTTCCGTTAACAGATGATGGACCTGAGCCAGGGCTTGCTTTTTTGTGGATTGAGTTGAAGCTTTTATTTGGAACGTTTTACATAATGTTTGGGATCACATTACCTGCGCACTCTACTCTAAGACTTACTTTGGGGTTTCCATCTAATCTCAGAGTGCGATTCAGATGAAACCTATAGGGATCCATTCATTATAATGAGGCAACACACGTTACTCTGGACTCCAGTTTTAGCCATCTGATCAGCAGGTGTCCTTTTCAGATGCACCAATAACTGTGGTCAACGCACTTTTATGCAATCCTAAAAGATGGACACTGCTTGGGTCACAGGGTCATCATGCGTCTTCTTCTTATAGACTTCAAGGCTACACGCTTTTCAGAGGATTACACAGAAAGCATGGAGTAAGCGCTCAAGATAGAAGTGCAGGATAAATGTTGCGAACCTTTCTGCGATCTTAGGAGCAGAAGAAAAAATCAACAAGCATGTGAAGAATTGGTTTTATTTATTTTTTACGACTTTCCTCGTCGTTATAAGCGATTGTAATTTTGGGTTGGGCATTCAACGAACTTCCAACTTATAGGGTTTTTATGTTTGGCTGTGGCACACAAAAAGATGCTTTTTATTGCATAAAATAGCTTTTTGATCACACAATTCTGAGGCATCATTTCATATTTTGGTCCACAGATTCATGTGAAGTCTAGTTTTTTGGTACCATTCTAGGCAGACTCTTTTTTGTCGCTTTTTATTTGATTTTTGGGAGACAGAATGCACAAAAACAGCAATTCAGGAATTGCGGGGTGGTTTATGCGTTGATAGTGTTAAAGATGATAAGTTCACTCTTTCGGTCCTATGGTTCACTCATACCTTAGTTATATCCTTTTTTATTGTTTTGGCTCTTTTATACATTAAAGCTTTCACAGAAAAAATAATTATTTGCATCGCCTCTATGTTGATGATACTTGTTTTTTGCATTGTTTTTATGTGTTCACTAAGGGTTAACTGTGGGACAGTTTTATAGTCAGTCTTGTGGACCTAGTGATCCAAATAGGTGTACTTTTATTATTTTTTTATTAATATCTATTTTGAGATACAATACTTTGATTTGATTTTTTATAATTTTTTTTTTTTAAATTTTTTACAATTATTTAAAAATAATTCTAACTTTTTATTTTTCCCACTTGCATGATAGCATATTTTCTAGCTCTAGTGACCCGGATGCTCATCATCGGTTACTATGCAAGATCGGGACTCGGTCTCCTGCAGGGTTCTGATCAAAGGCAGATTGGCTGTCGCCCTCTGTGCTCTATAATGCTGCAGTCGTGTTTGAGTTGCAGATTTCAGGTTTTATGTGCGGGAGCGGGTCCCTGGCTGTTATGTTTTGTAGCTGAGAGAAATTGCAAATGTTGCAAAGTAGTAATACACCAAGTGCTGGATAAACTATTGGATTGAGTACCTAAACTAACCGCACTAGAAGTAGCCGTAGGGCGTACCTACGGTGATCCTTAACGCCTGTCACAGCGGGGAGATAACTACACCTAAAGGCTAAAAGATGGAAAGTACTTCCCCGGAGCAGACCCAAGAAATAGGAAGCCCAAACATGTAATGGCGCTTAGACAAGGAATAATACGGACACAGACAGAAAATAGAATGAGCAAACGCTGGGGCCAAATCTGTCTAGATAGAAAAGTATAGCGAAGAATTCTGACTGCAACCCAAAAAAACCCTGAGAAAAATACCAACACTTCTGATTAACAAAAAACCTGAGATCACACGATCTCTACCACCTAAATCAGATCTCTGGTGTAGCACACAGCAATTCAGCAAATAAGAAGTGACAAAGGAACAGAGCAAAAGTGCAAATACAAAAAGAGCACAATTGCAGCGCCAGACCTCAAAAGGGACCAGGCTGAAGTCCCCTGCAAGCAGCAACCCAGCAAGGAAAATCCAACCAGAGGAAAAAAAACAGCAAATCACTTATCTGAATGAGAGCAGGAATGCAAGCTGAGCTCCAAGCAAGACCAGGAAGAACAATTAATTACTGGCAAGGCTGAAGGGAGTTCAGGTCACTTATATCAGACCATTCAGATCCAGCTGAAGGCCATTCAGCAATTAGTTGATTACCATCAGCAACCACCGGAGGGAGCTCCAGCTCAGAAGTTGCCTCCAGAGTATTCACAACAGTACCCCCCCTTGAGGAGGGGTCACCGAACCCTCACCTGCGCAACCAGGCCGATCAGGATGAGCTCGATGATAGGCACGGATCAGTCTCCCAGCATGGATGTCCGAAGCAAACACCCAAGAATTGTCCTCCTGACCATAACCTCTCCACTTAACCAAATATTGGAGTTTCCGTTTAGCAAAACGAGAATCCAATATTTTTCAACCACATACTCCAAATTGCCCTCAACCAAAACAGGGTCGGGAGGCGCATCCATAGGAACCACTGGCTCGACAAACCTCTTCAATAAGGACTTGTGGAACACGTTATGGATCTTAAATGTCCCTGGAAGAAGCAAATGGAAGGAAACCGGATTAAAAATTTCCATGATCTTATAAGGTCCAATGAACCTACGCTTAAATTTTGGAGATGCAACTTTCATAGGGATATTTCTTGAGGACAACCAAACCAAGTCCCCCACTTTAAAACGAGGACCATCAGTCCTATGCCGGTTGGCAAACCGCTGGGCCTTCTCCTGAGAGAGAGACAACCTCTCCACTAACTGGTCCCAAATCTGCTGCATACGCACCACAATAGTCAACCCCCGGACAGACAAAAGCCTCCGCCTGTCCTGAAGAAAACCGAAGGTGAAACCCAGAATTGCAGAAAAATGGAGACATCAAGGTGGCAGAGCTAGCCCTATTATTAAGAGCAAACTCAGCCAAAGGCAAAAAAGAGACCCAGTCATCTTGATCAGCAGACACAAAACATCTCAAATAAGTCTCCAAGGTCTGATTTGTTCTCTCAGTTTGTCCATTGGTCTGAGGGTGAAATGCAGAGGAGAAAGATAACTGAACACCAAGTTTAGAACAAAATATCCTCCAAAATCTGGAAAGAAACTGGACTCCTCTGTCAGACACAATGTTCTCCGGAATGCCATGTAACTAGAGTTGAGCGATACTTTCCGATATCCAAAAGTATCGGAATCGGAATGGTATCGCCGATACCATTAAAATATCGGCGATACCCGATACCGATACCGGAAGTCCCATGTAAGTCTATGGGAACAAAATATCGTAACTAAAAAAACCTCTTTTTTTCCTTGTAAACACTAAATATACACACATAGAATACATATATATATATATATATATACATGTCATTGTGACATATATATACATATATGTATAGTTTATACACTTCTACATAGTAAAATATCCTCTGATTCAATTGCCGGGTAAAGCCGGCTTCTGTGAAAAGACAGAAGCACCCGACATGAAATGACACTTGGTGTACATAGGGTTAACCATGTCTTTTCATGTCTTTGCTATCTGATTTGCACAAACAATTACATCAGTCTATGTGTGCAAAATTTCACACCTGTAGGGGTTAATTAAAGGTGTAAATTCGTTGTAAAAAAAACGGACTTTTTTGCTACGAATTTACACCTTTAATTAACCCCTACAGGTGTGAAATTTTGCACACTTACACTCATGTAATTGTTTGTGCAAATCAGATATCAAACTACATGAAAAGACATGGTTAACCCTATGTACACCAAGTGTCATTTCATGTCGGGTTCTGCATTTTCACAAAAGCCGGCAATTGAATTAGCGGCTATTATACTATGTAGAAGTGTATGAACTATAAATATAAATATATATATATATGTGTCACAAATTCAATGACATGTATATATATATATGAGGTGTAAAATTGCTGAAAAAAAATGCGTGGGCTCCCGCCCTATTTTCGCAACCAGACAGACAAAGCCAGTGAGTGGGGGCAGATAATAATAGCCCAGAGAGGGACCATTTTTTTTGGCCCCCCCCGGCTACTTAACATCTGCCCCCAGACACCCCAGAAAGGGCAAATCTCTAATTAGATTTGCCCTTTCTGGCACTTTGCCCGTCTATTCCCATTGCCCTGTAGCGGTGGCGAATGGGTTAATAAGGGGTTAAAATGACCTTGCAATTGAAAGGTCACTTTAAGCCAGGTTAATAATTGAGAGCTGTCAATTAGACAACTATCAATTATTAATCCTATTGTATGAAAGAAAAATCAAACACACACACTTTAATAAAAAAGAAGTTTAATGAAATAATCACACAGTTTTTGACCATATTTTATTTACCTGCTAAAAACATTTCCTGTAATAAAAATAAAATAATAAAGCAAAATTATTCTTACCAATCCGATGCACAGTCAGGTCCCACGGTGTAATCCTTCAGAAAGGGTTAATGTTTACTGCAGGGACCGCAGCTAATGCTGCAGCCTCACAGTAAACCCCCAAATGAATGAGCTCCTCTCCTGGCTGACAGGAGAGGAAGTGGAAAGCTTAATTGATTGCTTTCCACTTTCACTTCAGGTCAGCCAGGGACACCATCAGTGACGTCAGAGGGAACTGATTAACAAAAATAGGGGTTCCCTTCGAAAAAAAAATGGCGTGGGGTCCCCCCTATTTTTGTTAACCAGCCAGATGAAGCAGACCGCTGAGGCCTGGATTTTCAGGCTGTTAAGGAGCCAAGATCCATGGACCTTGCCAGCCTGATAATACCAGGCCACAGCAGTCTGCATATCTTGGCTGATTAACAAAAATAGGGGATCCCCTCGAAAAAAATTGGCGTGGGGTCCCCCCTATTTTTGTTAACCAGCCAGATGAAGCAGACCGCTGAGGCCTGGTTTTTCAGGCTGGTAAGGATCCAAATCCATGGACCTTGCAAGCCTGATAATACCAGGCCACAGCAGTCTGCTTAGCTTGGCTGGTTAACAAAAATAGGGATCCCCTCGAAAAAAAAACGGCGTAGGGGTCCCCTATTTTTGTTAACCAGCCAAGTAAAATGCAGACTGCTGCGGCCTGGTATTAAAAGACTGTCAAGGCCCATGGATTTTGGCCCTCAACAGCCTGATAATACCAGGCTACAGCAGCCCCACATTTGGCGCATCAAAAGATGTGCCAATTGTGGCACTTTACCCGGCTCTTCCCACTTGCCCTGTAGCGGTGGCAAGCGGGGTAATAAGGGGTTAATGTCACCGTTGATTGCACGGTGACAATAAGCCCGGTTAATAATGGAGAGGCGTCAATAAGACACCGATCCATTATTAATCCCAAAGTTTTTAAATGTGTAAAAAAAAGACACAGCAAGAAAAAAGTCTTTTAATGAAATAAAAGAGACAACACAGTTTTCATTTTTTTTATTACTCTCTCATTCCTGCGACGCCATCGATCTCCTGTAAAAAAATAAAAAAAACAAACCAACAGTATACCACCTGTCCGACGCAGTCCATAGTAACGACAGTCCCACGACGATCCAGCTCTGCTACATCGGAATGACAGGCAGAGCCTGACATCCCGGCGCAGCACAGCTGCTTACCAGCTTCCCCGGCGGTGACGTCATCGGACTGCTTTACGGCCGCGATTACCCAGCAGTCACTGCAGTTATCGCAAGAAACTGCATGTGACCGCCGGGGAGAAGAGGATGGCGGCCATTAAGCAGTCCGGGATGTGACCGCCGGAGATCTTCTGCCGGGTAAGTGCCGCTGACTCCTGACAGACCCGACCGACTGACACTGACAGTGACAGTGACAATTCCGATTCCGGTATCCAATATGACGAAAATATCGGTACTCGGAATCGGAATTCCGATACAGCCAATATCGGCCGATACCCGAATATTTGCAGTATCGGAATGCTCAACCCTACATGTAACCGAACCACGTGCTGAAAGAACAAAGGCACCAATTCGGAGGAGGAAGGCAACTTAGGTAATGGCACAAGATCCAAGAAAACCTATCACAGATTACCCAGATAACGGTCATTCTCTGAGAGACAGGGAGGTCGGAAATAAAATCCATAGAAATATGGGTCCATGGCCTCTTGGGTACAGGTAATGGCATTAACAAACCACTAGAAAGAGAGCAAGGCTTGAAACGAGAGCAAGTCCCACAGGACTGCACAAAGTCCCTGACATCACGAGACAAAGTAGGTCACCAAAAGGACCGACTCACCAAGTCTCTGGTACCAAAAATCCCGGGATGACCAGCCAACGCGGAACAATGAATCTCAGACATCACACTCTTCTTCCACTGGTCTGGGACAAACAATTTCCCAACAGGGTAGCGCTCAGGTTTATCCTATTGACACCCCTACAGAGCCAGTCTCAAATTGGGTGAGATGGGGGAAAGAACTACACCCTCTTTCAAAATAACAGCAGGATCAGATAACTCAGGAGAATCCGCAAAGAAACTCCTTGAGAGGGCATCCGCCTTAACATTCTTAGTGCCCGGAAGAAAAGAAACCACAAAATTAAAACGTGTGAAAAACAAGGCCCACCTGGCCTGTCTAGGATTAAGTCGCTTGGCTGATTCTAGATAAACCAGGTTCTTATGGTCCGTGAGGACCACCAACTGATGTTTGGCTCTTTCCAGCCAATGTCACCACTCTTCAAAGGCCCACTTCATGGCCAATAACTCCCGATTACCCACGCCATAATTACGTTCAGTTGGAGAAAATTTTCGAAAGAAAAAGGCACAAGGGTTACTCTTAGAGGTCTCTGGATCCCTTTGGGACAAAACGGCACCTGCCCCAATCTCAGAGGCATCAACCTCCACCTGAAACGGCAGAGAAACATCAGGCTGCCGTAGAACAGGAGCAGAAATGAATGTCTGCTTAAGTTCCTGAAACGCAGAAACTGCCTCAGGAGGCCAATTCACCACATCGGAACCCTTTTTGGTCAAATCAGTCAATGGTTTAACAATACCGGAGAAATTACCAATAAATTTACGATAAAAATTGGCAAAACCCAAAAATCTCTGAAGAGCCTTCAATGAAGTAGGTTGAACCCAATCACAGATGGCCTGAACTTTGACCGGGTCCATTTCAATAACAGATGGAGACAAAATGAATCCCAGAAATGAGACCTTCTGTACGCCAAAAAGACACTTTGATCCCTTCACATACAGTGCATTCTCTCTCAAAATCTGGAACACAGTCCGAACATGTTTCACATGACAGTCCCAGTCGTTGGAAAAAATCAAGATATCATCCAAATAAACGATCAGAAATTTATCCACAAAATACCTGAAAATATCATTCATGAAGGATTGAAAGACGGAAGGGGCATTAGTAAGCCCAAAAGGCATCACTAGGTACTCAAAATGCCCCTCTGGGGTATTAAACGCCATCTTCCATTCATCCCCGTGCTTAATGCGAATAAGGTTATACGCCCCCCCTGAGGTCAAGCTTGGTAAACCAACTAGCACTTTTCACTCTGGAAAATAGGTCAGAATTCAAGGGTAACGGATATTGATATTTAACAGTGATCTTATTCAGGATGCGATAATCAATACAAGGCCTCAATGAACCATACTTTTTGGCCACAAAGAAAAAAACGGCGCCCAAGCGTGAAGAGAATGGTCTGATATGACCCTTTTCCAATGACTCCTTGATATAAGATCACATAACATCGTGTTCAGGTACTGATAAATTAAAAAGGCGACCTTTAGGAAATTTACCACCAGGCACTAACTCAATAGCTGTCACGCTGTCTAGCAGATGTATAAATATATAATGTCAGTAATCTATCAAGTGGGACAACATACTATCTAACATATAAGTAGGTAACATTAACATGTATATATAGCATAGTATTACCTGACATAATATTCCCGTGAGTCAATACTGAATCCTTTTCACGCTGTCTCTGGCTAGAGGTGGACCGGGGTCTATGCTGACCCTAAACTGGGGTCCTGACTAGTCCCTCTACCTGGAGGTACTGTTAATGGTACAGAGGTCCAGGCCACCAGCGTAAACCCTGTCTCCTACTAATCCCTGACCACTGTAATCTAGTCCTTAGAAGGACCCTGATTACCACCAAAGGGAATGGACAGGTAAAGGTTAACAAACAGTATAGACAAACGAGACAGACAGGGGATAAAGTAAATACTGTCTTTCATACAACATATAAACACAGAGGGAACACCAAAGGTCTAGGAGATAAACTATAAGCAAGGAGGGATGAACAACAAAAAGACTCTTAGCTTAAGTCTTCTCAGAACCGATCCTATCTGCAGTCTGTATGAATGCTTTCACCGGCATCTAACACCCAGACTGGCAGGGATATAAAGGAAGCTAATTAGAACATAATCAAAAGCAGCGGGCGAGGCTGGACCTAGTCTTAGCAAAGAGCTAGGTAAAATTAACTCTCTCATTACCAAACACAAAGTAACAGCAACTCAGCTGCGAGAAGTCAGAATGTGCAATCGCGACGATCCTCGTGGCGATGCACCCATGACAGTACCCCCCCTTCTACGAGGGGCCTCCGGACCCTCAGGGCCAGGTCTGCCCGGGTAAGTTGTGTGGAAGGTCCGAACCAATCGATCTGCGTTAACCT
>JARQOD010000001.1:719723698-719800201 GCA_033576555.1 Oophaga sylvatica
AGAGCGCAAGGGGGCGCCCAAAACTGCCAGTTGTATCTTAGGGCCCGGGTAGGCCGAAGGCAGGAAAGAAATGAAAGGCAAGGACCGTTATAGCCACCCAAAAGTATTTACTGGACGCCGGGTCCGAGCCCTATGGGAACTCCACACCCATTAGAAACACCGGATTCCTGGAGGACTCAAGTCCCGGAGTACCACAACTGATACGAACCGGGCCAGGAGGACGGATCTGGCAAGTAGGACCTGCAAGCAGGGACGGTGTACTCAAGGGAAGGCCAATCACAAGGTCACCAGGCAAGACGGAACCAAGTAGGCCCAGCTACAAGCAGCCAGGACTTTATCACAAAAGGCAAGGAACAGGAGCCACACGCCTACTAAAGAGGAATCTGGATTGCAACCCTTCACCCTACAGTGCCCGGGAGTGCCTGCAACATCTTCAGAAAGTACTAAAGTGACTTGTGTGTGTGTCTAACCTTATTACCCCTAACTGCCAGGTCCCGTCGCCTGCATCCCTACACATCTATCTGCCCTGAAGGACTTCAGCCTCACCTGTGGAAGACCTAATACTAGCTCACAATATTAACCCTTCAGTGGATCGCATAGCAGCGCTGGTCACCCTGACCAGGTACCACAGCTGGCGTCACGAATCCCCATACCAATATTCAACTCCCCTGTAAATATCCCCTTTTTCAGTGAGCGCCCCGGGCCACGACCGAGCTGCAGCTACCTGACATCCCCCATAGAAATCAACGGGCTCATGCCGAGTACCCCAAGCCCTGGCGGCTGCTCACGTCATCTTGGTCATTGTCGCAAAGGGACGCCTGGGAAGGGAATTGGACGGGAGCGTCGCTGAGAGCGGAAGCGCGGGGCCGCCGGAAGTGAGAATATCATTATTTTTATTTTAATTATTGTTTTTAAAGGGATATGTACCCAGGGCCTGGAGGAGAGTCTCGTCCCTCCAACCCGGTACCATCCGCACATAACCCTTACTTTGCGCAAGTGGACATAGCCACATGCGGAAAGTAAGCGGTTCAATGCATCCTATTGGCGCCGAATCGCCGCGATTCCGGAAAAAGAACAAGCATGCTCCATTTTTTCCGAGATGCGATTTGGCCGCGGAAAAACACGCAGCATGTGCACAGCATTGCGAATCCCATAGGATATAATGAGTTGCGTGGGTAAGAATTTTTTGCCTGCGTTTTCGCCGTGAAAAACGCTAACAATCCGCAACGTGTGCAATAGCCTTAAGGTTCCCTTTAGCTAATATCGATGGTTTGACTGATCGTCCAGTTTGTATGGGAGCGCCACCATCTGACGCTCGGGTAGATGTCAATCCATGCATGTCCAATTTTTGAACTAACCGATCACAAATTGTTCTCCCTGAGATAAGCCGCCAGCTGACGTTCAGTGGCACTCTCGTACAGAGCAGAATGAGTGCTTGGCCTAGCAAGCACTTGTTTATTAAACAGTTCGGTTGAGATGTCTGCTGGACAGACAGTGGCCAAATCATCGCTAGTCCGACAGCTATCTCATGTATGCCCGCTTTATGGAATACAGATGAAAATAGTTCAAAAAAAGTAAAAAGGTTTCATGGGAAATTACCCTCTTTGATTAATACAATTTTCCAGGCATGTTCCCACCTAGCATAAATACTGATTTTTTCTGATGGTTTTTATCCTTGTGTTTTCTGCGGGGTTTTTCACACAAAAAGTACACAGTGTGGCTGTGGGGCATCATACCGTGTGCATGGTGTGGGCGGCATTATCAATACTAATCTGAAGCAGGATAATGTATAGTCCGAGACCTGTAACCATGATTCCAGCGATGTGTCACATACTGGCTGCTTAGTGTAGTTTTGATAAAATCACTGTTTTATCATCGTGCGATTAATCATAGAGGACTAGTTAGTAAACCTGCTGCAATGCTAGATCTGCAGCAATAAATTACTGATTTATTCAAAATATGCAAACAGAGGTCCAGTATGTAATTCAATTCTGGAATAAGGTGCTCTGCTCTCAGACGTTGTAGCAAAAAACTAGTGACAATTTACTTTAAGGTATGTTGTCCCCGTCGTGTAAAATCCAACTTGTGAAACCTCCACTGCACCACTGCACACTGTGAGGATCTTCGTGCCGACACAGGAGAAGGTGGGCATTTAAACCACAAGAATGTACAGTCATGGCCAAAAGTTTTGAGAATGACACAAATATTTTAATTTTCACATGATCTGCTGCCCTCTGGTTTTTATTGGGGTTTGACAGATGTTTTTATCACAGACAGAAATAAATTGCAAACATATGAGTAACAAAGCTTATATAGACAGTTAGAATGAGTTAAAGCAGCAAGTCAATATTTGCAGTGTTGACCCTTCTTCTTCAGACCTCTGCAATTCTCCCTGGCATGCTCTCAATCAACTTCTGGACCAAATCCTGACTGATAGCAGTCCATTCTTGCACAATCAATGCTTTCATTTTGTCCGAATTTTTAGGTTTTTGTTTGTCCACCCTTTTCTTGATGATTGACCACAATTTTCAATGGGATTAAGATCTGGGAGTTTCCAGGCCATGGACCCAAAATCCTATGTTTTGTTCCATGAGCCATTTAGTTATCACCTTTGCTTTATGGCAAGGTGCTCCATCATGCTGGAAAAGGCATTGTTGATCGCCAAACTGCTCTTGGAGGTTGGAGAAGTTGCTCTTGGGGGTTCTGCTCCGGGAAGATAGCTTTCATCTTTCTGCGCTTTAGGTGTAGTTATCTCTCCGCTGTGACGAGCGTCTAGGATCACCGTAGTAACGCTCCACAGCTACTTCTAGTGTGGCGTTAGTTTAGGGTACTGCAATCCAATAGTTTCCAGCCTCTCTGGTGATTACTACTTTTGCAACTTTTGCAGAGGTCTTATACAGATCGCTGATGAGTTGTTTGGAATCACAGATCGCTGATGAGTTGTGTTTGGAATCTAACTAGAGATCCATAGCGATCGCACTAGCGATCTTGCCAGGTTAAGTCGTTGTTGTGATCGCTAGTGTGATCGCTAAGTGTGGCAGTGCCTTTCTTAATCTTGACAGATTGATCTCCAGCCATGTCCTCATCAACATCCACACCTGTGTTAATGAGCAATCATTGAAAAGAGGTTAGCTGGTCCTTTTTAAGGCAGGGCTGCAACGATGTTGAAATGTGTTTTTGGGGATAAAGTTCATTTCTAGCCAAATATTGACTTTGCAAGTAATTGCTGTTAAGCTGATCACTCTTTATAACATTCTGGGGTATAATGCAAATTGCCATTAGAAAAGTGAAGCAGTAGACTTTGTAAAAATTAATATTTGTGTCATTCTCAAAACTTTTGTCCATGACTGTAATATCCATACTCCTGGCCACATTCTGACAAGAAGGCCGCTCCCTCGCTTAATGCAAGTGTATGCATATCTTGAAGTGTCCAAAACGTTTGCGCAATTCAAAGTTATATAAATCTTTCTTATGTTTGTTGTTTTTACACTAGTTTCTGCCAGCTCTGCTAATACTAGGCACAATACCAGTCTTAATTAATTGGGTCCAGAATATCATATAAACCTATAAGACACATAAAATGAAACTTAAAGCTGTGATTTTATGCCTTTTTAGCTTCAGAACATAGTATTATCGTAACATGAAGTAAACCTCATCTGATAGATACTGCACAAGCCGTGTGCAGCATGTTTCAGACACTAGATATATGCACTCTGCCAGGTATGTTTGTCTCTGGAACGCTGTGATGTCTGACTAGTCTACAGGCGGTCTTGGTCCACAGCGGCTTTTAACCCCTTTACCCCCGAGGGTGGTTTGCACGTTAATGACCAGGCCAATTTTTGCAATTCTGACCACTGTCACTTTATGAGGTAATAACTCTGGAACGCTCCAATGGATCCAGGTGATTCTGAGATTGTTTTTCATAGCATATTGTACTTCATGATAGTGGTAACATTTCTTCGGTATGACTTGCATTTATTTGTGAAAAAAAATTTAAATTTGGCAAAAATTTGGAAAATTTAGCAATTTTCAAACTTTGAATTTTTATGCCGTTAAATCACAGAGAAATGTCACACAAAATAGTTAATAAATAAAATTTTCCACATGTCTATTTTACATCAGCACCATTTTTTTGTTAGGATGTTATAAGGGTTAAAAATTTACCAGAGATTTTCATTTTTTCCACCAAAATTTCCAAAATCATATTTTAGTAACCAGAACACATTGAAGTCACTTTGAGGGGTCGAAATGAAAGATACCCATAAGTGACACCATTCTAAAAACTGCACCCCATAATGTGCTCAAAACCACATTCAAGAAGTTTTTTAACCCTACAGGTGCTTCATGGAAATTTTAAAAAATGAAAAAATAAAATAACATTTAACTTTTTTTTTTACAAAAAAAATTGACTTCAAATCCATTTTTATTTATTTTTACAAGGTTAACAGGAAAAAAATGGACACCAAAATTTGTTGTGCAATTTCTCCTGAGCATACCGTGACCCCATATGATTAAGAAGACCACTGTTTGGGCGCACAGCAGAGCTCAGAAAGGAAGGAGCGCCATTTGACTTTGAATACAAAATTTGTTGGAACAATTGTCGGACGCCTTGTTGCGTTTGGAGAGCCCTGATGTGCCTAAACAGTGAAAATTCCCAAAAGTGACATCATTTTGGAAACTAGACCCCTCAGGGAACTGATCTAGATGTGTGGAGAGCACACTGAACCCTCTGGTGCTTCACAGAAGTTTATAACGTTGACCATAAAAATTAAAAAAAAATAAAATTTCCCCCACACATATGTTTTCAGCACAAAATATTGCATTTTCATAAGGGCAACAGGAAAAATTGCACCATACAATTTGTTGTGCAATTTCTCCTGAGTACGCCAGTATCCCATGTGTTGAGGAATGCTACTTTTGAGGCACAATGTGATGTGAGATCCGACACTCAGATCGGAGCATGCGGCTGCATGTATTTCTATGCAGCCGCAAGCTCCGGTCTGAGTGCCGGGTGCTGATGCGAAAAACACAAGAGAGTTTCTCGCATCACACTCACAAGTGTGACACCAGCCTAAAGCTCAGAAGGGAAGAGGCGCCATATTGGAGTTCAGATTTTGCTAGATTGGTTTGAGGGTGCCATGTCACATTGGCAGAGCCCCTAAGGTGCCACAACAACAGAAACCCCCTATATGTGAACTCATTTTGCAGACTACACTCCCCAATGATTTCATCTAGTGTTGCAGTGATCATATTGACACCACATGTGCCTCACAGAATTTTATACCACTGAGCGGTGAAGAAAGAATAAATTACATTTTTACCACTAAAATGTTGTTTTAGCCCAAGTTTTTAATTTTTCTGAGGGATAATAGGATTTTTTTTTACAACAAATTGAGCTCCATTTTTTCTGAGTGCGCCAATAGCCTACATGTAATCAAGAATTATTTTTCAGGCACAATGCAAAGCTCAGAAGGCAAGGAGTGCCAGATTTTACTGTTATGGTTTGAAGGTGCCATGATCCACTGGGAGAGCCCATGAGGTGCCAAAACAGCAGAGCTCCCCATAAGTGATCCCATTTTACAAACTACTCCTCTCAATGAATTCATCTAGGGTGCAGTCATCATATTGACATCACGGGTGTGTCACAGAATTTTATACCATTAGGCAGTAAAGAAAAAATAACTACATTTTTACCACGAAAATTTAGTTTTAGCCCCAGATTTTACATTTTCACACAAGAAGTGGTAAAAATGGCAACAAAATTTGTCCCACAATTTTATACTAAACGTGGCAATACCACATATGAGTCTGTACAGTACTGCTTAGCCATATGGAAAGACTCAGGAGGAACGGAGCGCTATTTGCCTCCTGGAGCACAGATTTTCCTATAACAGTTTGCGGACTCCATATACAGAGCCCCTATTTGCTAGAAAAGCAGAATCCCCTCTCAAGTGACCCCATTTGGGAAACTGTACCCTTTGGGGAATTTATCTAGGAGTGCAGTGATGATTTTTTTTTTCAGAAACAAGCAGCAATGAATGTTGCCAAGTAAAAAAATTTCAAACTGCCGTTGTAGTGACCAGTACGTTGTAGTAACCAGTACGTTGCAGTCACCAGTACGTTATGCCCAGCCCATGCTTCTACATGCATGCACCCGTTAGTTAGGCGGGTTCTCATCACTTCAGAAATGCCAAACGTGGATGCAATATGTGGTTTAGGTATACTGTGGGGCTTAGAAAGGAGGGGGGGCATTTGGATTTGGAAGCAGAGAATTTGCTTAATTTCTTTTGGCGGGTGAGGAGCCATTTTGCTTTTCCAGAGCCTTTGTGCTATCTGTAACGTGGAACCCCTTATATTTCCGTTAACAGATGAGGACCTGAGCCAGGGCTTGCTTTTTTGTGGATTGAGTTGAAGCTTTTATTTGGAACGTTTTACATAATGTTTGGGATCACATTTATCCTGCGCACTCTACTCTAAGCACTTACTTTGGGGTTTCCATCTAAATCTCAGAGTGACGTGATTCAGATGAAACCCCTAAGGGATCCATTCATTATAATGAGGCAACACAGTTACTCTGGACTCCGTTTGGCCTCTGTTCAGCGGTGTCCTTTCAGAAGTGCACAAAACTGTGGTCAACGGCACTTTTATGCAATCCTAAAAGATGGACACTGCTGGGTCACAGGTCACATGGCGTCTTCCTCATTATAGGGAATCTTCCGCCAGAGGTTCTGTCTGAATCACGTATTTCAGAGATTTACACAGAAAGCATGGTGTAAGCGCTCAACGCAGAGTGCAGGATAAATGTGTGCCGAACCTTACTGCGATCTTTGGGAGGCAGAAAGAAAAAATCAACAGCATGTGAAGAATTGGTTTTATTTATTTTTTACGACTTTCCTCGTCCGTTATAAGCGATTGTTATTTTTTGGGTTGGTGCGATTCCAGCGATACCAGATTTATAGCAGTTTTTATGTTTGGCTGCTGTCACACACTAAAAGATGCTTTTTATTGCAAAATATAGTTTTTGCATCACCACATTCTGAGAGCTATCATTTTCCATATTTTGGTCCACAGATTCATGTGAAGTCTAGTTTTTTGGTACCATTTCTAGGCACATGACTTTTTTGATCGCTTTTTATTCTGATTTTTGGGAGACAGAATGCACAAAAACCAGCAATTCAGGAATTGCGGGGTGGGTTTATGCCGTTCCGTGTGTGTTAAAATTGATAACGCAGTTTTATTCTTTCGGTCAGTATGGTTACATCAATACCTCAGTTATATCCTTTTTTATGTTTTGGCTCTTTTATACATTAAAAGCTATTTTATAGAAAAAATAATTATTTTTGCATCGCTTTATTGTATGATGATAACATTGTTTTTTGCATTGTTTTTTATGGTGTTCATTAAAGGGGTTAACTAGTGGGACAGTTTTATAGGTCAGGTCTTGTGGACGCAGTGATACCAAATAGGTGTACTTTTATTATTTTTTTTATTCAAATATCTATTTTGAGATACAATATCTTTTGATTTGATTTTTTATAATTTTTTTTTTTTAAATATTTTTACAATTATTTAAAAAAAACTTCTAACTTTTTTACTTTTTCCCACTTTGCATGATCAGCAAGTTTTCTAGCTCTAGTGACCCGGATGTCATCATCCGGTTACTATGGCAACGATCGGGACCCCGCGTCATGCCGCAGGGTCTCTGATCCAAAGGCAGATTGGCTGTCAGCCCTCTGTCTGCTCTCATAATGCTGCAGTCGTGTTTGATTGCAGCATTTCAGGGTTTTATGTGCCGGGAGCGGTCACCTGGCTGTTATGTTTCGGTAGCTGAGGAGAAATTGCAAAAGTTGCAAAAGTAGTAATACACCAGAGAGGCTGGAAACTATTGGATTGCAGTACCCTAAACTAACCGCCACACTAGAAGTAGCCGTGGAGCGTACCTACGGTGATCCTAGACGCCTCGTCACAGCCGGAGAGATAACTACACCTAAAGGCAGAAAGATGAAAGCTATCTTCCCCGGAGCAGAACCCCCAAAGAAATAGGAAGCCCCCAAACATGTAATGGCGCTTAGACAAGAAGGAAATACGGACACAGACAGAAAATAGAATGAGCAAACGCTGGGGCCAAATCTGTCTAGATAGAAAAGTATAGCGAAGAATTCTGACTGCAACCCAAAAAAACCCTGAGAAAAATACCAACACTTCTGATTAACAAAAAACCTGAGATCACACGATCTCTACCACCTAAATCAGATCTCTGGTGTAGCACACAGCAATTCAGCAAATAAGAAGTGACAAAGGAACAGAGCAAAAGTGCAAATACAAAAAGAGCACAATTGCAGTGCCAGACCTCAAAAGGGGACCAGGCTGAAGTCCCCTGCAAGCAGCAACCCAGCAAGGAAAATCCAACCAGAGGAAAAAAAACAGCAAATCACTTATCTGAATGAGAGCAGGAATGCAAGCTGAGCTCCAAGCAAGACCAGGAAGAACAATTAATTACCGGCAAGGCTGAAGGGAGTTCAGGTCACTTATATCAGACCATTCAGATCCAGCTGAAGGCCATTCAGCAATTAGTTGATTACCATCAGCAACCACCGGAGGGAGCTCCAGCTCAGAAGTTGCCTCCAGAGTATTCACAACAGTACCCCCCCTTGAGGAGGGGTCACCGAAACCTCACCTGCGCAACCAGGCCGATCAGGATGAGCTCGATGATAGGCACGGATCAGTCTCCCAGCATGGATGTCCGAAGCAAACACCCAAGAATTGTCCTCCTGACCATAGCCTCTCCACTTAACCAAATATTGGAGTTTCCGTTTAGCAAAACGAGAATCCAATATTTTCTCAACCACATACTCCAAATTGCCCTCAACCAAAACAGGGTCGGGAGGCGCATCCATAGGAACCACTGGCTCGACAAACCTCTTCAATAAGGACTTGTGGAACACGTTATGGATCTTAAATGTCCCTGGAAGAAGCAAATGGAAGGAAACCGGATTAAAAATTTCCATGATCTTATAAGGTCCAATGAACCTATGCTTAAATTTTGGAGATGCAACTTTCATAGGGATATTTCTTGAGGACAACCAAACCAAGTCCCCCACTTTAAAACGAGGACCATCAGTCCTATGCCGGTTGGCAAACCGCTGGGCCTTCTCCTGAGAGAGAGACAACCTCTCCACTACCTGGTCCCAAATCTGCTGCATACGCACCACAATAGTCAACCCCCGGACAGACAAAAGCCTCCGCCTGTCCTGAAGAAAATCGAAGGTGAAACCCAGAATTGCAGAAAAATGGAGACATCAAGGTGGCAGAGCTAGCCCTATTATTAAGAGCAAACTCAGCCAAAGGCAAAAAAGAGACCCAGTCATCTTGATCAGCAGACACAAAACATCTCAAATAAGTCTCCAAGGTCTGATTTGTTCTCTCAGTTTGTCCATTGGTCTGAGGGTGAAATGCAGAGGAGAAAGATAACTGAACACCAAGTTTAGAACAAAATATCCTCCAAAATCTGGAAAGAAACTGGACTCCTCTGTCAGACACAATGTTCTCCGGAATGCCATGTAACCGAACCACGTGCTGAAAGAACAAAGGCACCAATTCGGAGGAGGAAGGCAACTTAGGTAATGGCACAAGATCCAAGAAAACCTATCACAGATTACCCAGTTAACGGTCATTCTCTGAGAGACAGGGAGGTCGGAAATAAAATCCATAGAAATATGGGTCCATGGCCTCTTGGGTACAGGTAATGGCATTAACAAACCACTAGAAAGAGAGCATGGCTTGAAACGAGAGCAAGTCCCACAGGACTGCACAAAGTCCCTGACATCACGAGACAAAGTAGGTCACCAAAAGGACCGACTCACCAAGTCTCTGGTACCAAAAATCCCGGGATGACCAGCCAACGCGGAACAATGAATCTCAGACATCACACTCTTCTTCCACTGGTCTGGGACAAACAATTTCCCAACAGGGCAGCGCTCAGGTTTATCCTCTTGACACCCCTACAGAGCCAGTCTCAAATTGGGTGAGATGGGGGAAAGAACTACACCCTCTTTCAAAATAACAGCAGGATCAGATAACTCAGGAGAATCCGCAAAGAAACTCCTCGAGAGGGCATCCGCCTTAACATTCTTAGTGCCCGGAAGAAAAGAAACCACAAAATTAAAACGTGTGAAAAACAAGGCCCACCTGGCCTGTCTAGGATTAAGTCGCTTGGCTGATTCTAGATAAACCAGGTTCTTATGGTCCGTGAGGACCACCAACTGATGTTTGGCTCTTTCCAGCCAATGTCACCACTCTTCAAAGGCCCACTTCATGGCCAATAACTCCCGATTACCCACGCCATAATTACGTTCAGTTGGAGAAAATTTTCGAAAGAAAAAGGCACAAGGGTTACTCTTAGAGGTCTCTGGATCCCTTTGGGACAAAACGGCACCTGCCCCAATCTCAGAGGCATCAACCTCCACCTGAAACGGCAGAGAAACATCAGGCTGCCGTAGAACAGGAGCAGAAATGAATGTCTGCTTAAGTTCCTGAAACGTAGAAACTGCCTCAGGAGGCCAATTCACCACATCGGAACCCTTTTTGGTCAAATCAGTCAATGGTTTAACAATACCGGAGAAATTACCAATAAATTTACGATAAAAATTGGCAAAACCCAAAAATCTCTGAAGAGCCTTCAATGAAGTAGGTTGAACCCAATCACAGATGGCCTGAACTTTGACCGGGTCCATTTCAATAACAGATGGAGACAAAATGAATCCCAGAAATGAGACCTTCTGTACGCCAAAAAGACACTTTGATCCCTTCACATACAGTGCATTCTCTCTCAAAATCTGGAACACAGTCCGAACATGTTTCACATGACAGTCCCAGTCGTTGGAAAAAATCAAGATATCATCCAAATAAACGATCAGAAATTTATCCACAAAATACCTGAAAATATCATTCATGAAGGATTGAAAGACGGAAGGGGCATTAGTAAGCCCAAAAGGCATCACTAGGTACTCAAAATGCCCCTCTGGGGTATTAAACGCCGTCTTCCATTCATCCCCGTGCTTAATGCGAATAAGGTTATACGCCCCCCCTGAGGTCAAGCTTGGTAAACCAACTAGCACTTTTCACTCTGGAAAATAGGTCAGAATTCAAGGGTAACGGATATTGATATTTAGCAGTGATCTTATTCAGGAGGCGATAATCAATACAAGGCCTCAATGAACCATCCTTTTTGGCCACAAGGAAAAAAACGGCGCCCAAGCGTGAAGAGAATGGTCTGATATGACCCTTTTCCAATGACTCCTTGATATAAGATCACATAGCATCGTGTTCAGGTACTGATAAATTAAAAAGGCGACCTTTAGGAAATTTACCACCAGGCACTAACTCAATAGCGCAATCATAGCTCCTGTGAGGAGGCAAGGATGCAGACTTACTTTCACTAAACACATCAGAAAAATCAGTCAAAATGTCAGGGTCATCCTGAGACTGGGGAGAGGCAGAAAAACAGGAGTGTCAGTATTAACACATTGGCAGCCCCAACTGCTCACAGACACAGATTTCCAATCCAAAACAGGATTATGAGTCTGTAACCAAGGGAAACCCAGTACAATAATGTCATGCAGATTATGCAACACCAGAAATTTGCAACTCTCCTGATGATCTGGTTAAACCCTAATTATCACCTGAGTAGAAAACTGGGGTTTATTCTCCGCCAAAGGGGTAGAATCAATGCCCAGTAAAGGAATAGGCTTCCTCAGGGGTATCATGGGAAACCCACAACGTTTGGCAAAGTCAAAATCCATCAGGTTAATAGCTGCTCCTGAATCAACAAAAGCCTGAGCCGAAAATGTGGACAGGGAGCAAATTAGGGTAACAGTCAACAGAAATTTAGTCTGAACACTGCCCAAGACAACTGAGCGCGCAAAACGTCTTCCTCGCTTAGGGCAGATGGAAATTGTAGCGCCGGCGTCCCTGTCCTCTGCCAGGCAGGGACGCTGTTCCCCTGCGACAGCGTCCTCTGCCAGGCAGGGACGTCGCCCCCCTTACCCGCGCTCAGCGTCCTCCTTCCGCCCTGCTGGGGCCGCGCGCTCCTTCCCTGCTACTGGACTTAGGGCGCGCGCCCGCGCGCCCCCCGCTCTTAAAGGGGCCGCGCGCATCTTTCAAAAAGGTCCCCGGCCAATGCCGGAGGACTCCACCCTATATAAAGTACTTCCTCCTTAATGGAGGTGCCCGAGCAATGTTGTTATTGCACTGTTCACTACTCTGCTTTAGCCCTCAGGGTCCGTTACCAGTTACCTGCCTGTTTCCTGCCAGTTTGCTGTCTGCTACCTGCCCGCAAGCCTGCCTGGAGGTTCGGCCGTCACATGCGGTGACCATCGGCAATTCCAGAGACTCTCGCCTGCTCACTTGGGGCGCTCATCTGCCATCTGCCTGCAAGCCTACCTGGAGGTTCGGCCATCACCTGCGGTGTCCATCGGCTATTCCAGAGACTCTCGCCTGCTCACTTGGGGGCGCTCATCTGCCATCTGCCTGCAAGCCTACCTGGAGGTTCGGCCATCACCTGCGGTGTCCATCGGCTATTCCAGAGACTCTCGCCTGCTCACTTGGGGGCGCTCATCTGTCATCTGCCTGCTAGCCTACCGGGAGGCTCCACCATCTCAGGTCGTATATACCTGTCCATTCAGAGACTGCCCCGGCCCCTTGCCTGCCTGTTTATCCAGAGACTGCCCCGGTCACTTGCCGTGACTACCTGCCTGTCTACCCAGAGACTGCCCCGGTCACTTGCCGTGACTACCCGCCTGTTTATCCAGAGACTGCCCCGGTCACTTGCCGTGACTACCTGCCTGTCTACCCAGAGACTGCCCCGGTCACTTGCCGTGACTACCCACCTGTCTATCCAGAGACTGCCCCGGTCACTTGCCGTGACTACCTGCCTGTCTACCCAGAGACTGCCCCGGTCACTTGCCGTGACCTCCCACCTGTCTGTCCAGAGACTGCCCCCGTCACTTGCAGTGACTTCCTGTCCGTCTCCCCGGGCGCCACCCGCTCCTTTACAAGGAAAGCCTCCTTGTATAATAAAGCTCAGAGGTTCCGCCTCCCAGACCCGTTACAGTTTGCTCGGGCCATGGAACCCGGTGGCACCCAAACTCCCTCGCACTCTGACCTGTGTCATGAACTGTCTCGTCAGAGGTCTCAACAGGAGTCCATCCTGGGTCACCTGCGGAATGTTAATTCCCGCCTGGACACCCTGACTACTTCACCAGCAACCACCGCGGGCGCCATGACTCGCAATCCGGCAGTTCCGCTGCTTACCAATTCCGTGGTTTCCGTTCCTGGACCTCGACTCTCAGCTCCTCCTCGGTTTGGAGGCGACCCTGCTCTGGCTCGGGTTTCATTAACCAGTGCACCCTGCATTTTGAACTCCTGGCACACCAGTTTAACTCCGACCGGGCCAAAATTGCCTTCATCATGTCCCATCTCACCGGAGAGGCCCTGGCCTGGCTAAATCCTCTTTGGGAGAGAGAAGATCCTCTGGTGTCTGACCTGTCTGCTTTTCTCTCAGCCTTCCGAAGGTATTCGACGAACCCGGACGGAAGACCTCCTCTGCATCATCTCTGCTGCGTCTCCGTCAGGGAAGTCTCACCGTGGGTCAATATGCCATACGGTTCCGTACCCTTGCCTCGGAGCTGGCTTGGGATAATGACGCTCTGATATCTGTCTTCTGGGAGGGTCTGTCCGGCCGTATTAAAGATGAACTTGCCGGTCGGGACATTCCAACCTCTCTCGATGACCTAATAACTCTTGCCAATCGAATTGATCTACGGTTCCAGGAGCGCGCTAAAGAGGTCACCCGTGAGAGAAGGTTTCCTCGTCTAGCTCCTTCTTTTTAGAGACCTGTAACTCCTTCCGTTTATCCTCAGGTACACTCTTCTGAGCCTATGCAAGTCGACCAGACCAAGATGGTCAAAGCCCGTCAGGACTTACGCCGTGCCGAGGGGAGTTGCTTCTACTGTGGCAGTAAGGAGCACCGGATCAGTACCTGCCCAGAGAGGTCGGGAAACGCCTGTGTCTAGGTTCGCTCGGAGAGGTCCACCTAGACAAAAATAAATCCTCTTCATCTCTGCTGCTGTCAGTCTCAATTCTCCTCGGTGAGAACCGTTATTTCGAACTAGCCCAACTTGATTCTGGAGCAGCCGGGAATCTTGTTTCACAGGCTCTAGTAGAAAAATATCGCATTCCAACCAAACCTCTGGTTGAACCAGTATCTGTTGCTGCTGTGGATGGGGTCTCCTACCACGTCCCATCCAACTTATCACTGAAGCCATAACCCTGCAGGTGGGATGTTGCATTCTGAGAGCATCTCATTTCATGTTCTGCCTGGACTCTCTCACGCTTTCTTACTAGGTCTGCCTTGGCTCCAAAAGCATGCACCCGTGCTCGACTGGCAGACTGGAGAGATCCTTCGCTGGGGACAGGACTGTCATAAAACGTATTTGGTTCCTGTTCATCCCGTCCGTCCTTCTCCTACACCAACTAATCTACCAGGGCTCCCGATTCCATATTGGTCATTCGCTGATGTCTTTAATAAAAAGGAAGCAGAGACATTACCCCCTCACAGACCGTATGATTGCCCGATCGACCTGCTACCCGGTACTACGCATCCCCGTGGGCGTATTTACCCATTGTCCGCTGCTGAGACCAGGTCGATGTCCGAATATATCGAGGAGAATTTGGCCAAGGGATTCATCCGGAAATCCACCTCCCAGCGGGAGCAGGTTTCTTCTTCGTAAAAAAGAAAGACGGCTCTCTCCGTCCCTGTATTGACTACAGAGGCCTAAATTTGATCACGGTGAAGAATAAGTACCCTCTTCCGCTCATTCCAGAATTGTTTGATCGTCTGAGGGGGGCTAGAATCTTCACCAAACTGGATCTTCGTGGGGCATATAACCTAGTCCGTATCCGTCGGGGAGATGAATGGAAGACGGCATTCAACACCTGGGACGGCCACTACGAGTATTTGGTGATGCCCTTTGGTCTCTGTAATGCTCCAGCAGTCTTTCAGGAGTTGGTCAATGACATCTTCCGGGACCTTCTCTACTCCTGAGTTGTGGTGTACCTAGACGACATCTTGGTCTTCTCTCCGGATCTCCAGTCTCACCGGGAGGGATGTTCGTCAGGTTCTGCTCAGGCTCAGGCAGAATCACCTCTTCGCCAAATATGAGAAGTGCCTCTTTGAGCAGACCTCGCTTCTGAGTCGCACTTAGTACCAGGGCAATGGGGTACTCGGCACCGAGCCCATGGAAATCTATGGGAGTTGTCACTGGTAGCGGTGGCTCGGTCCGTGGCCCTGGGCGCTCATACAATGGGGATATTTACAGGGGATTATTAGGATAGGTAGTTCGTGACGCCACCTGTGGTATCTGGTCAATTGGACCAGCGCTGCTATAAGGACTTTCACAGGGATGTTATGGGGCAGCTTGGTAGTAAGTCTCCCACAGGTGAGACTGGTCCCTGGAAGTCTATGGTGGTGATGCAGGGTGTAGATAATAATTCAGTCGCACACAATGCAGCTTCTTTTCATACCTTTTACTGGTAGATGGCTCAAGCAGATCCCGGGGAGCTGGTCGGGGTGGAGAGTGCACATTCGGGTAACAGCTGAGCAGGTTAGAGGCCTCCTTTACTTCCATATACATGTGAGTCCAACTTGCCTGAAGCGAAGTTAACTCTGAATCTCCAGCTTTCTCAATAGCTGTACTGCCCGGCCAACATTGTGGTGGAGCCTTCTAAGTGATGAAACTAAGTCCTTACTTTTGTCGTGCACTTGACTCAAAGTCCCTGTTCCACCTGACTCCGGTTACGTATTGACACTTAGGGCTACTCTCTGCGACCTGTAGTCCAGATGCCTCCGGTTTTCTTGTTACTAAGCTTGAAACTGTAGCAACACTTCGGACCCCGGTGTCCGGCTATTTAGTGCAGGCAATCAAATACCTGAAGCACTTCTCTATCTGTCTTCTCCACTTTGCCCTTCGCCCTGCTCTCGCTCTTAGCATAAACACTTGTAGCTTCGATGGTAATGTCAGCTTTCTCCAGAGCTCGCTGAGCAGCTCTCAGTATCCTCCTTACTTCAGCTTCTGTTGAGGTACTGATTAAGGGTAGCTCTGACTAGGCTAGGATGATCCACTTCACCCGTACTAGCCTCCACTTGCTTGTCAGGTGAGCTACGCTAACTCTGCGAGGATTCAATCCTTTCTCCTCTCCTTCCAAGTCCAGACTCCACTGGTACTGAACTGCACTGTCCGAAGACAGGAAAGTGACTGACTAACCACTTCAGATACGCGTCACTCCCTCCTATATCTCAGATGGGTGTGTCTGAAAGAGTGAGTGACAGTGAATGAATATCAAGCGTTGCTGTTACTTTCCTGTGCACTCTCCTGGATTTTCATGTGTGCCTGCGTAGCTGGGCTACACATCCCCCCTTGGTAAAACACAGCACTCCCGGGCTGTAAAAGACAAAAAGAACATTTTGTTTTGCATTAACAATAAACATTACAACTCTTCCCATCCGGGAGGTACGAATTCTTGAACGTTGCAATTTGTACAATAGGAAAAATACAAAAGTATCAAAATATCAAGATATCAAACATTCTCATAAATACTAGATACTTGTGGAGGACCCGCACCAAAAACCTCCCACGTGGGTCCTGGGTGGGCTGCAGGACTTCTGACTGCAGACCTCACTCTAGGCCCACCATACGGGTTTTTCTTCAGAGGTAGATAGTAGTAGTGGTTTCATGTAAAACCAAAATAATGCACCGAAGCGCAACTATTTACAGGATAAGTTCTGGGCTGGCACAGTCCTCAGCCTCTCAGTCCATGACATAATAAAGGACATCTGTACTCTTCAAGTATGCACATATAATTCAACTGAAGTTACCCAACCGGGTATACTATGTAATCAACACATTAAATATTTAACTTTTTCAAATTCTTTGAATCTCACTTTAACTTTTGCTTTACCCAGCCGGGTATTCTATTTTAAATATGTAAACACTATACATACACAGTAATAAAGTGCAAAAATGGCAATTATTTCTTTAAAACTTTATACATTTCTTAGATGCGGTAAACCCCTGTCTGGGTCCTACCGGTCTTCACTTTTATAAACTTTCACTGACGTCTTCCACTCCTGGGGCTGGAACAACGCGATGCCCTTTGGATCCCATAACAAATAAGTCATGGCCCGATATCAGTGTTTGCGTGGCCACAGTCCTTGTGCGAACCAACGGGGACGCAACGGGTGTCTCAGGCAAATAAGAACTTTTCATCAAAGATGCAGGTTTCAGCTGCGCTTTAACTGTGGTCGCATCCGGTTGCGATCCAGAATGAGTTGCAGTTTGCGTTGCGGGACACTTGGTTGATTGCGATGTAGAGGGCGATGCCGGGTAGGTCGCCTGTTGCGATGTAGAGCAAGTCGCTGTTTGCGATATAGAGCAGGTCGCTGTTTGCGATGTAGGGGGCGATGCTGGGGCACGGCCTGGTGCGGTGGGAGCTCTGAACTGGGACGCTTCAGTACCGGCGTCGGGGACGGGGTCACTAACAATGGAGACGTTCAGGGCATACCACCCCTTCATACCCCAGTGACGGGTGTAGCTCACAATGTCCCCATTAATCAGGTCCCTCCCAGGATGACCGATGGGCAGGTGGGATTCTACGTCCCTGCGGCTTACAAAGACCCCTGGATAGAGGCCCGGTTCGCGGATGAAGCCCCAGCCCTTGCGGAGCTGGAACTCGGTGACGCACCCCTGCCGCCGCTGTTCCCGTAGGGTACCTTTATCCCGGCGGACGGTCTCCTTGTCAGCTATGAATTCCTCATGCTGTTTCTGTCGGGACCCTGGATGTCTCGTTCTTCCTCCTGCTTTTGGCGTCGCTGCTCCTCTTCACGACGGCGCCACTCACTTTCCCACTGTACGGCATAGGTGACGTCATCTAATCGCTCCATCTCGTCCCAGTCGACTTCCGGCAACGATGGCTGGGACCCCTCCGGTGATCTTACCGGGGAGCGGTACTCTGCGGTGGCCTCCTGGCCTGACTGGCACTCCGGTCCGGGCAATACCTCCTCAGCCTCCTTCTCCTCCACCTCCGCAGCTGTGGGATCAGGTACAGCACTCTCAGCGGTAATCTCCGGTCGTCCCTCAGCCTTCCTCAGCAGGGAACTTGGGAATTCAGGAGACGGCATTATGCTTGTAGGAGAGAACACTGCGTCCCACAGCAGCCGCTGTGTTTGGGCACGCCAGCGTCTCTCTGTCTCCTGCATGTCTGCATGACGCTGGATTAATCTTCTGAGCACCGCATTCTCTTTCTGCAGCTCCAGCATGGTTTGCTGAAGTTTCTGTATTAGAGATGGCTCCGATTCAAACAACAGCTTTTCTGGGGAGCAGGGCCTGTGCTCCACCGCTCCACTACATAGCTGCTCTTGTCCTTCTGCCACCTCGTCCCAGGCCAGAGTGTAGTTTCCCATCAGGAACAATCTGGTCTCTTCCGTGGAGGCGGATTTG
Organism: Oophaga sylvatica; assembly: GCA_033576555.1. NCBI lineage: Eukaryota > Metazoa > Chordata > Amphibia > Anura > Dendrobatidae > Oophaga > Oophaga sylvatica. The sequence goes on from JARQOD010000001.1 coordinate 719,742,253, forward strand.
CGTCTCCTCCTCTTCGCATAGAGGATGAAGAGGAGGCGGATTTCTTTAGCAGAGGGGCAGGACCGCACATTGTAGTAACATTTGGAGAGGGCGGCCATATCTTTCGCGCCTCAGGGGGGGTACACGCCCACGAATGCACGCCCACCTTCTTCACCAGCGCCTGAGGGCGCCCATTTGGCGGCAAAATGGCGGTATTTGGCGCCAAAAGCAGCAAACAGTCTTTTTCATGAAATAAACAGTTCAATAGGCACACAGGACTCACAATTGCAAGTTTCGCATCCTGTTCATGACGCCAAAGATGAGTCGCACTTAGTACCAGGGCAATGGGGTACTCGGCACCGAGCCCATGGAAATCTATGGGAGTTGTCACTGGTAGCGGTGGCTCGGTCCGTGGCCCTGGGCGCTCATATAATGGGGGATATTACAGGGGATTATTAGGATAGGTACTTCGTGACGCCACCTGTGGTATCTGGTCAATTGGACCAGCGCTGCTATAAGGACTTTCACAGGGGATGTTATGGGGCAGCTTGGTAGTAAGTCTCCCACAGGTGAGACTGGTCCCTGGAAGTCTATGGTGGTGATGCAGGGTGTAGATAATAATTCAGTCGCACACAATGCAGCTTCTTTTCATACCTTTTACTGGTAGATGGCTCAAGCAGATCCCGGGGAGCTGGTCGGGGTGGAGAGTGCACATTCGGGTAACAGCTGAGCAGGTTAGAGGCCTCCTTTACTTCCATATACATGTGAGTCCAACTTGCCTGAAGCGAAGTTAACTCTGAATCTCCAGCTTTCTCAATAGCTGTACTGCCCGGCCAACATTGTGGTGGAGCCTTCTAAGTGATGAAACTAAGTCCTTACTTTTGTCGTGCACTTGACTCAAAGTCCCTGTTCCACCTGACTCCGGTTACGTATTGACACTTAGGGCTGCTCTCTGCGACCTGTAGTCCAGATGCCTCCGGTTTTCTTGTTACTAAGCTTGAAACTGTAGCAACACTTCGGACCCCGGTGTCCGGCTATTTAATGCAGGCAATCAAATACCTGAAGCACTTCTCTATCTGTCTTCTCCACTTTGCCCTTCGCCCTGCTCTCGCTCTTAGCATAAACACTTGTAGCTTCGATGGTAATGTCAGCTTTCTCCAGAGCTCGCTGAGCAGCTCTCAGTATCCTCCTTACTTCAGCTTCTGTTGAGGTACTGATTAAGGGTAGCTCTGACTAGGCTAGGATGATCCACTTCACCCGTACTAGCCTCCACTTGCTTGTCAGGTGAGCTACGCTAACTCTGCGAGGATTCAATCCTTTCTCCTCTCCTTCCAAGTCCAGACTCCACTGGTACTGAACTGCACTGTCCGAAGACAGGAAAGTGACTGACTAACCACTTCAGATACGCGTCACTCCCTCCTATATCTCAGATGGGTGTGTCTGAAAGAGTGAGTGACAGTGAATGAATATCAAGCGTTGCTGTTACTTTCCTGTGCACTCTCCTGGATTTTCATGTGTGCCTGCGTAGCTGGGCTACACACTTCCGTTTTTGGGCTACATCATTTCTCAGACAGGCCTACGAATGGATCCGGAGAAACTGTCTGCCATCGAGAAATGGCCCCGACCGGAGGGGTTGAAGGCCATTCAGCGGTTCCTGGGATTCGCCAATTATTACCGCCTTTTCATACCGCACTTCTCTTCCCGGACTGCTCCAATCTCCGCGCTCACCCGCAAGGATGCTAATCCCAAACAGTGGACCCCGAAGCAGAGGAGGCCTTTCTTTCTTTAAAACAGGCCTTCTCTTCCGCTCCAGTGCTGCATCGCCCGGACGGCAACAAGCAGTTCTTCCTGGAGGTGGACGCTTCCTCTTCTGGAGCCGGAGCGGTACTTACTCAAAAATCTTCATACGGGAGGATGGTATCTTGCGGCTTCTTCTCCAAACTCTTCTCCTCTTCTGAGCGCAATTACTCCATAGGAGACCGAGAGTTATTGGCCATCAAGCTGGCATTGGAGGAGTGGCGTTACCTACTCGAGGGGCTCTTCATCCTGTAATCATTTACACTGACCACAAAAATCTGGCTTACCTCCAGCATGCCCAGAGACTTAACCCTCGCCAAGCCCGGTGGTCCTTGTTTTTTGCCCGCTTTGATTTTCTCTTACATTTTTGCCCGGCCGACAAGAACATCAAGGCAGACGCCTTGTCCCGGTCCTTCCTGGTGTCGGATCTCGAGGAGGAACCTAAACATATCATCGATCCCGCCAGAGTGATGCAGGTGGCTCCCGTGAGTCTAAATCGTCTCCCTCCTGGTAAGACATTCGTATCGGTAACCGATCGGGAGAGAATCCTACACTGGGGTCATTCGTCTAAACTAGCTGGCCACGCTGGTCAGAAAAAGACCCTCCAGCTCATTACTCGACATTACTGGTGGCCTACCCTGCACAAGGACGTAATAGACTTTGTTTCTGCCTGTGTTTCCTGTGCCCGCAACAAAGTTCCGAGACACCTGCCTGCCGGCCGTCTTCTTCCGCTTCCTGTACCCGCTGCCCCCTGGCAGCATATAGCCATGGACTTCATAACAGATCTGCCCGTCTCTGCCGGTTGTACGGTCATTTGGGTGGTCGTTGACCGATTTTCCAAGATGGCTCACTTCATTCCCCTGCCAGGGCTTCCGTCTGCACCCGAGTTGGCTAAAGACTTTATCCGCCACATCTTCCGTCTTCATGGTCTGCCTCGTCACATTGTGTCGGATCGTGGGGTACAGTTCACCTCACGTTTCTGGAGAGCCACTTGTAAGTTGCTAGATGTCACCTTGGATTTCTCCTCCGCTTACCACCCGCAGTCCAATGGACAAGTCGAGCGAATCAATCAGAATCTGACCAGTTATCTCCGGCACTTCGTTAATGCCCACCATTCTGACTGGGTGGATCTCCTGCCTTGGGCCGAATTCTCTTACAACAATCACGAGAGCGAATCTTCCTCCAAATCTCTGTTTTTTGTAGTCTTCGGTCAACACCCTCGGATCCCTGTTCCTGTCTCCATCTCTGTGGACAATCCAGCTGCGGAATCTCTGGTTAACGAATTTTCCTCCATATGGGAGAGTACCCGGTCCGCACTCATTCTGTCATCCGAGCGCATGAAGAACATGCTGACAAAAAACGTCTGGATCCTCCTCAATTCCGTCCTGGGGATAAGGTCTGGCTTTCGTCCAAGTATGTCCGGCTCAAGATTCCTTCCTACAAGTTAGGCCCTCGGTTCATCGGTCCTTTTGAGATCATCAGTCAGATCAACCCGGTGTCCTATAAATTGAAACTCCCGGCCAATTTGCGGATTCCTAACTCCTTCCATGTATCTCTCCTCAAACCGGTGGTACTTAATTCTTTTGTCAAGTCTACAGGTACACCTCCTGCTCCAGTGTCTGCTGAAGACGAATTTGAGGTAGAGAACATTCTGGCCACCAAAAGGGTAGGAAGAAAGACCTATTTTCTGGTGGATTGGAAGGGGTTTGGTCCTGAGGAGAGAACGTGGGAGCCTCGGGAGAACATCCATGCCCCTCTCATCCTAGCTAAATTTCTTTCTGGCCTAAAAAAGGGGGGCCTAAAGGGTGGGGTACTGTAGCGCCGGCGTCCCTGTCCTCTGCCAGGCAGGGACGCTGTTCCCCTGCGACAGCGTCCTCTGCCAGGCAGGGACGTCGCCCCCCTTACCCGCGCTCAGCGTCCTCCTTCCGCCCTGCTGGGGCCGCGCGCTCCTTCTCTGCTACTGGACTTAGGGCGCGCGCCCGCGCGCTCCCCCGCTCTTAAAGGGGCCGCGCGCATCTTTCAAAAAGGTCCCCGCCAATGCCGGAGGACTCCACCCTATATAAAGTACTTCCTCCTTAATGGAGGTGCCCGAGCAATGTTGTTATTGCACTGTTCACTACTCTGCTTTAGCCCTCAGGGTCCGTTACCAGTTACCTGCCTGTTTCCTGCCAGTTTGCTGTCTGCTACCTGCCCGCAAGCCTGCCTGGAGGTTCGGCCGTCACATGCGGTGACCATCGGCAATTCCAGAGACTCTCGCCTGCTCACTTGGGGCGCTCATCTGCCATCTGCCTGCAAGCCTACCTGGAGGTTCGGCCATCACCTGCGGTGTCCATCGGCTATTCCAGAGACTCTCGCCTGCTCACTTGGGGGCGCTCATCTGCCATCTGCCTGCAAGCCTACCTGGAGGTTCGGCCATCACCTGCGGTGTCCATCGGCTATTCCAGAGACTCTCGCCTGCTCACTTGGGGGCGCTCATCTGTCATCTGCCTGCTAGCCTACCGGGAGGCTCCACCATCTCAGGTCGTATATACCTGTCCATTCAGAGACTGCCCCGGCCCCTTGCCTGCCTGTTTATCCAGAGACTGCCCCGGTCACTTGCCGTGACTACCTGCCTGTCTACCCAGAGACTGCCCCGGTCACTTGCCGTGACTACCCGCCTGTTTATCCAGAGACTGCCCCGGTCACTTGCCGTGACTACCTGCCTGTCTACCCAGAGACTGCCCCGGTCACTTGCCGTGACTACCCTCCTGTCTATCCAGAGACTGCCCCGGTCACTTGCCGTGACTACCTGCCTGTCTACCCAGAGACTGCCCCGGTCACTTGCCGTGACCTCCCACCTGTCTGTCCAGAGACTGCCCCCGTCACTTGCAGTGACTTCCTGTCCGTCTCCCCGGGCGCCACCCGCTCCTTTACAAGGAAAGCCTCCTTGTATAATAAAGCTCAGAGGTTCCGCCTCCCAGACCCGTTACAGAAATAGCATGGGAAGCGTCACCACAGTAGAAACATAACCCATTGCACTTACGAAACTCATGACGCTGAGCCCCAGAAGTCACTCCATCACACTGCATGGGCTCAGGAGCTGGCTCACAAGGCAACACTATCTCACACATACCTCTGCGCTCCCGCAAACATCTGTCAATTTGAATAGCCAAAGACATAGAATCATTGAGACCAGAGGGAACAGGGAATCCCACCATAACGTCCTTTACATTTTCTGACAGACCCTTCTGAAAAAGGGCTGCCAAAGCATCATCATTCCGTTTGATCAAGACTGCCCACTTTCAAAATTTCTGACACGACAGCTCAGCGTCTTCATGACCCTGATTTAATGTCAACAAGGTCTTTTCAGCTTGATCAGTGACATTAGGTTCATCGTACAATAACCCCAGAGCCTGAAAAAAATACATCAACATCATTCAAAACAGGATCCCCAGGCGTCAGGGAAAAAGCCCAATCCTGAGGGTCGCCGCGCAGCAGAGAGATGACAATTTGAAACTGCTGTGCTGCGTTCCCTGAGGACTTAGGCTTTAAGGCAAAATACAACTTACAGTTATTTTTGAAATTCAGAAATTTAGACCGATCCCCCAAAAACAAATCCGGTATGGGGATCCTAGGTTCCACAACCAGCAACCCAGCAAGATAGGCAGCAATACTCCGAACCTCAGTGGCAAGCTGCTCCACACGGCCAGACAACTGTGCAAACTCCATTGAGAGAAAAAAAAAATTCCTCCTCAGCATCCAGAGAAAAAGAGGGAAAAAATGCAACAAAGAGAAAAAAAAAAATTCTGACAACTCCCTTTTTTTTCTTTTCCCTTTTTACTATTTTTCCCTTCTATGAGTACCATATAATTTTCAGTTAGGCCGGTAATACTGTTATGTTTCGGTAGCTGAGGAGAAATTGCAAAAATAGCAAAAGTAGTAATACACCAGAGAGGCTGGAAACTATTGGATTGCAGTACCCTAAACTAACCGCCACACTAGAAGTAGCCGTGGAGCGTACCTACGGTGATCCTAGACGCCTCGTCACAGCCGGAGAGATAACTACACCTAAAGGCAGAAAGATGAAAGCTATCTGCCCCGGAGCAGAACCCCCAAAGAAATAGGAAGCCCCCAAACATGTAATGGCGCTTAGGCAAGAAGAAAATGCGGACACAGACAGAAAATAGAATGAGCAAACGCTGGGGCCCAATCTGTCTAGATAGAAAAGTATAGGAAAGAATTCTGACTGCAACCCAAAAAAACCCTGACAAAAATACCAACACTTCTGATTAACAAAAAAACCTGAGATCACACGATCTCTACCACCTAAATCAGATCTCTGGCGTAACACACAGCAATTCAGCAAATAAAAAGTGACAAAGGAACAGAGCAAAAGTGCAAATACAAAAAGAGCAGAATTGCAGCGCCAGACCCCAAAAGGGGACCAGGCTGAAGTCAACTGCAAGCAGCAACCCAGCAAGGAAAATCCAACCAGAGGAAAAAAAACAGCAAATCACTTATCTGAATGAGAGCAGGAATGCAAGCTGAGCTCCAAGCAAGACCAGGAAGAACAATTGATTACCGGCAAGGCTGAAGGGAGTTCAGGTCACTTATATCAGACCATTCAGATCCAGCTGAAGGCCATTCAGCAATTAGTTCATTACCCTCAGCAACCACCGGAGGGAGCTCCAGCTCAGAAGTCGCCTCCAGAGTATTCACAACACCTGGCACTTAGTGCCGGGATTCAGTTGTCATAATCAGCTGATACCCGGCGGCGATCGCCCACACACAACCTGTGTTCATGGGTGATCACTCGGACGTAATATTCCATCCATGATCAAATAGGCCCAGGGCACATGAATGAAATATTATGTCCGATGTCAGAAAGGGGTTAAAGTATGTTGTTCTCTGAAACGCTGCAGTGTTTCAGAGTCAGACATACCTGTTTGGATTATTTCAGCCAGTGTCTGAAGCATGTTGGGCAGCATGTTAATACGGCACTGGGTGGTAGCCGTGGGTAAGATACTTCATGATACATGAAGATGGGGATCCTGGCTGGGTGTGGACCTTAGCTATGGAGTGGTACAACCTTGCAGCAACATGATGCCGATGACTTCGACTGGCCAGAAACAGCTCTTACAATGAGCTGTTCTGCTATGTCTGCTACATCCAATCAACTCCACAGTTGAAAACAGCTGTGTAGTGTGGGTGCTGGGTGTTGAACCCCCACCTATCTGATAAGATACAGATATCTGATCTATAGGCCATCCATATTTTAAAGAGAACCTGACCCTTGATTCATGTTGCTCAAATTTCGGGCAGCATGACTTAGAGCCTGGCTGCACAATTGCAGCCAGGTATGTTTTTCTCTGAAGTGCTTTAGTTTTTTTAGAAGAATCATAGTTTAAATATCCAGCCAGGAGAGACATGATGAGTTCAATGCAGCTTCACATACCACCCCACCCCACTCAATTTCCTGGAGTGGGGAAGTCTGTCTCTAATGATTCCACCATACACATGAATGCTCAACTCAAGGGCTGATTCTTCTGATATCTTGTGATGTAGGAGAGTCCGGAGGTCACCATTCAAACATAGGTGACTTTATCATAATGGCTATGGAGCAAGCTTAATTCCATTATGTATATTACTGTACAGAAACTCAGCCGTCTGTGCAATGTACACCCAGTCTCTCTGATTCACCAACACATTTAATTATAATTGTCTCCTGGAATAAGACAAATATTAGGTGTTCGTACATGTGACAAGTGGTCTCCCCATATCTAGCATGCAAAATACGCAAGACAGTTCTTTATAGATCAAAGTGAAATATTGGCTATAGACATTTCATATGTCAGTAACAGGTCTCATTACTAATAGATTAAATTGCTAAACCTGCCAATAGGTGATCTAATGTATACAGGAACTTCCCGACTCGCCACAGCTTAAAGCTGTTATACATAATACTCTCACAATCACATAATGTGTAGCTTCACACAATCATATAAAAAATTATTCAGAGTTTCATTCAGAAAAGTGGGTCGATTTTTTTCTACCATGCAATCCGCTGTTTTAAAGCAGCAGCTATTAACCCCTTCCCGACATGTGTCATATATGGATGGCACTCTGGGAGCTGCATTCCCACAAGTCGCCATACATATATTTCTTCTCTATAGCGCAGGCTGACCTGAGCTCCACCATTCTATATGAGAGCTGACACCCTGCAGCAATGCCCACCAATCGCGGATGTTTAATCCCTCTGATGCTGCTGTCAATAGTGACAGCAACGTTGAGGAGCATCGCAGAGGGAGTGAACTCCCTGTCTGGCCCCATCAGCAGAACGTGATGCGATCGTATTGTGCTGATGGTCTCCATGGTGACCCCAGGATGCAAGGTGGCTGTGGGGTCCTTCCAGGAAGAAGACCTGTATTACCTGTGAGCTGTGGGAGGAATAAAAAAAAAATAAAGAGCAATTCCTGAAAAAAAATTTTTGGAAAAAAATCGAAATAGAAAGTGATCAAAAAATATCATGTGCCTGAAAATGGTACCAATAAAAACGACAACTCATCACGTAAAAAAAAGATGTCATGTGACTATCTCGGACGAAATATGGAAAAATTATAGCTGTCTAAATATGGGAATGCTTTTTGCAATAAAAAGTGTCTTTTAGAGTGCGACAGCTGTCAAAACATAAAAAACCTAATATAAATCTGGTATCACTATAATTGCACCGACCGGAAGATTAAAGTTGTCTAATCACTTATAATGCACGAGGAATGGCGTAAAAAATAAGTAAAATCAATTCTTCACATGCTGTTGATTTGTTAATTTTGCCTCCCAAAGCTTGCAGTAAGGCTCAACTCACATTTATCACGTTTACAACAGGGTTTCCATGTAAATCTCTGAAATAAGTGATTTAGGCAGACCCCAAGGTGGAAGATTCCCTATAATGAGGCAGATGGAGGCACTATGGATGCCTTAGGACCTGTGATCAGCGGTGTTTGACTTTTTAGGCATGCATAAAATCACGGTCATCCACAGTTCTGTGCACTTTTGAAAAGAAGGACACCACTGAACAGAAGCCAGACAGAGTCCAGAGTAACTCTTCTGCCTCACTATAGTGAATGGATTAATCAGGGGTTTCATTTTTCACGTGACTCGGCAATTTAGATGGAAACCCCAAAGTAAGTGGTTCAGAGTAGAGTGCCGGACAAATGTGATTCTAAATGTTATGTAAAATGTTCCAAATAAAAGCTTCAACTCAATCAACAAAAAAAAGCAACTCCCCACTCGGTTCCGTCATCTGTTAATGGAAATATAGAGGGATTCTATGTTACTGGTAGTACAAGGGCTCTGGAAAAGTGAAACGGTTCCTCGTCTCCCAAAAGAAATGCAGCAAATTCAGCGCTCCCAAATCTAAATGCCCCCCTCTCTTCTGAGCTCCAGTGTCTCTTAAGGCTGGTTTCATACATCAGGGTCTCCGATACGTGTGTTGACAGTTTTCTCACGTACTGGAGACACTGACACACATAGACCCATTCAAATGAATGGGTCTATGCACATGTCAGCGTGTTTTCATGGACCGTGTGCTTTTCTAGTACTTAGGGCTCTGTATATGAAGTCAGCAAACTATTTTAGGAAAATCTGTGCTCCAGGAAGCAAATAGCACTCCGTCCTTCCCTAGTCTTGCCGTTTGGCTAAGCAGTACTGTACAGCCACAAATGGAGTATTTCTAAATTCAGTCCAAATTGTTTGACAAATTTTGGTGCCATTTTTACGCATTTCTCAATATGAAAATGTAAAATCTGGGGCTAACACAATTTTGGTGGTAAAAATGTAATTTTTTTTTCTTCACTATAAGTTTATGTGACACACCTGTGGTGTCAATTTGGTCACTGCATCCCTAGATTAATTCATTGAGAGGTGTACTTTGTAAAATGGGGTCACTTATGGGGGTTCTGCTGGTCTGGCACCTCAGTGGCTGTACCCATGTGACATGGCACAGTCAAAGCAGTCATAGAATCATAGAATGGTAGAGTTGGAAGGGACCTCCTGGGCCATCTGGTCCAACCCCCTGCTCAAAGCAGGATTCTCTAAATCATCCCAGACAGATGTCTGTCCAGCCTCTGTTTGAAGACTTCCATTGAATGAGAACTCACCACCTCTCGTGGCAGCCTGTTCCACTCATTGATCACCCTAACTGTCAAAAGTTTTTTCTAATATCTAATCTGTGTCTCCTCCCATTCAATTTCATCCCATTGCTTCTAGTCTTTCCTTGTGCAAATAAGAATAAAGATGATCCTTCTACAGTGTGACAGCCCTTGAGATATTTGTAGACAGCTATTAAGTTTCCTCTCAGTCTTCTTTTTTGCAAGCTAAACATTCCCAAATCCTGCAACCGTTCCTCATAGGACATGGTTTGCAGACTGGTCACCATTCTGGTCGCTCTTCTCTGAACTTGCTCCAGTTTGTTGATGTCTTTTTTAAAATGTGGTGCCCAAAACTGGACACAGTATTCCAGATGAGGTCTGACCAAAGAGGAGTAGAGGGCAATAATGACCTCACGTGATCTAGACTGTATGCTTCTGTTGATACATCCTAGAATTGTATTTGCCTTTTTTGCTGCTGCATCACACTGTTGACTCATGTTCAGTCTGTGATCAATTAGTCTACCCAAGTCTTTTTCACATGTGCTGTTACTTAGCCCTATTCCTCCCATTTTGTATATGCTTTTTTCATTTTTATTGCCCAGATGTACTACTTTGCATTTTTCCCTGTTAAAAACCATTCTGTTAGTTGCTGCCCACTGCTCCAGTTTATTTATATCTTTTTGAATCCTCTCTTTCTCTTCTCTAGTATTAGCTACCCCTCCTAGCTTTGTGTTATCAGCAAATTTGATCAGTTTACCCACAATTCCTTCATCTACATCATTGATAAAGATGTTTAACAATACAGGGCCCAAAACAGAGCCTTGTGGCACCCACTTGAGACATTTTTCCAACTGGATGTGCAGCCATTTACGACCACTCTTTGGGTCCGATCACTAAGCCAGTTATGAATCCACCTAACAGTTGCCTTGTCCATTCCATACTTAGTCATTTTTTCAATAAGGATTGTGTGAGATACTTTGTCAAATTCTTTGCTGAAGTCAAGATATACTATGTCTACAGCATTTCCCTGATCCACCCAGTCAGTGATTCTGTCATAGAAGGAAATTAAGTTAGTCTGACATGATTTATTAGTTACAAACCCATGCTGACTCTGTTTAATCACTTCATTCTTATCCAGGTACTTGCATACATGCTCTTTAATAATTTTTTCAAAGATCTTTGCTGGTATAGAAGTCAGACTCACAGGCCTGTAGTTCCCTGGATCCACCTTCTTCCCCTTTTTGAAGATAGGAACAACATTTGCTCTTCTCCAGTCTTCTGGGACTTCTGTTCTGAATTTTCAAAGATTAAGGACAGTGATTCAAGAATTTCTTCTGCTATCTCCTTCAGTACTCTGGGGTGCAGTCCAGCAAAATCTAAACTCCAATATGGTGCTTCTTACCTTAGCTTTGCAATGTGCCCCAAAGGTTGTTTTCAACGACAAATGGGGCATCGGAGTACTTTGGAGAAATTGAGCAACAAATTTTTTAGGTCCATTTTCTCATGTTGTGAAAATGCAAAATTTGGTGCTAAAAAAACATTTTTGCAGGAAAAATGTGATATTTTTTATTTTTATGGCTCAACATTATAAATTTCTGTGAAGCACCTTGCAGTTCAAGGTGTTCACCACACATCTAGATAAGATCCCTGAGGGATCTAGTTTTTAAAATGGTGTCATTTGTGGGGGGTTTACTGTTCAGGCTTATCAGGGCTCTCCAAATACTACATGGCGTCCCCTAATTATGCTAGCAAGTTTTACATTCAAAAACTCAAATGGCGCTTATACCTTTCCAAGCCCTGCCGTGCTCCCAAACAGTGGTTTTCCTCCATATATGGGGTATCATTGTGCTCAGCAGAAATTGAATTAACAAATTTTGGGGTCCAGTTTTTGTGTTATCCTCGTGAAAGCAAAAAAAATTGTGTTTAACCCCTGCCTGACATCTGACGAACTATCCCGTCCATGTGCCCTGGGCCGGTATGACCGTGGACGAGATAGTATGTCATCGCGATCAGCCCCTCTCACGGGTGGAGCGTGGCTGATCGCGGACGGGTGTCAGCTGATTCTCACAGCTGACACCCAGCACTAATTGCCAGGAGCGGTCACAGATCATGTTTGATCGCAGCGTTCTGGAGCAGGCAGAGTGTGCACAGAGTGCAGCGCTGACAGCTTATATGACATACAGAACCCAAAAGCAAGAAATGGACAAAAGAGCAGTAGATTAAAAAATGTACAAATTTTATTAATGCAAAGATTATCAATTGGCAAAATAGTATATTACACCATGAAAAACAAGGGAATCAGCAACACCTAGATACCACATTCAATTAGCTGGTGTATAGCAGTAAAATATCTAGACCCATACATATTAACTATAACCATCAATATGGAAAAAGGCGCTCTCAATAGCCATAAATATATATAAGGGATCACAGTTATTTATCAAAAAGTGAGAGTCAATAATATCTGATATAAAGTGCAAAAAGTGCAACATATGTGGTCAGGACACAGACATACATGAAGTGTTTAGTGAACACCATAAAAAAAAAAGGCAAAAAAACAATGCTTTATCATCATACCGCCGAAGAAAAAGTGGAATAACATGCGATCAAAATGACAGATATAAATGAACTTAGTACCTCTGAAAACGTCATCTTGTCCTGCAAAAAACGAGCTGCCATACAGCATCAACGAAAAAATAAAAAATGTATAGCTCTCAGAGTAAAGCGATGCAAAAATAATTATTTTTTATATAAAATAGTTTTTATTGTATAAAAGCGCCAAAACATAAAAAAATATAAATGAAGTATCGCTGTAATTGTACGGACCCGAAGAATAAAACCGCTTTATCAATTTTACCACACGCGAAACGGTATAAACGCCACCCCCAAAAGAAATTCATGAATTGCTGGTTTTTGTTCATTCTGCCTCACAAAAATCGGAATAAAAAGCAATCAAAAAATGTCACGTGCCCAAAAATGGTACCAATAAAAACGTCAACTTGTCCCACAAAAAATAAGACCTCACATGACTCTGTGGGCCAAAATATGGAAAAATTATAGCTCTCAAAATGTGGTGATGCAAAAACTATTTTTTGCAATAAAAAGCGTCTTAGTGTGTGTCAGCTGACAAACATAAAAACCCGCTATAAAAACCTGCTATAAATAGTAAATCAAACCCCCCTTTATCACCCCCTTAGTTAGGGAAAAATAATAAAATAAAAAAATGTATTTATTTCCATTTTCCCATTAGGGTTAGGGTGAGGTCTAGGGCTAAAGTTAGGGTTGGGATTTGGGTTAGGTTTGGGTTAGGTTTGGGATTAGGGTTATGGTTAGAGTTGTATTAAGGTTAGGGGTGTGTTAGGTTTAGGGTTGGAGTTAGAATTGGGGGGTTTCCACTGTTTAGGCACATCAGGGGCTCTCCAAACGCGACTTGGCATCTGATCTCAAATCCAGACAATTTTGCATTGAAAAGTCAAACGACGCTCCTTCCCTTCCGAGCTCTACCATGCGCCCAAACAGTGGTTTACCCCCACACATTGGGTATCGCATACTCAGGACAAATTGCACAACAACTTTTAGGGTCCAATTTCTCCTGTAAAACTTGGGAAAATAAAAAATTGGGGGCGAAAAGATCATTTTTTGTGTAAAAAAATATGATTTTTTATTTTTACGGCTCTACATCATAAACTTCTGTGAAGCACTTGGGGGTTCAAAGTCCTCACCACACATCTAGATAAGTTCATTAGCGGGTCTACTTTCCCAAAAGGTGTCACTTGTAGGGGCTCTCCAAACACGAGATGGCGTCTGATCTCAATTCCAGCCAATTTTGCATTGAAAAGTCAAACGGCGCTCCTTCCCTTCCGAGCTCTGCCATGCGCCCAAATAGTGGTTTACCTGCATATATCAGCGTACTCAGAACAAATTGTTCAACAACTTTTGGGGTCCAATTTCTCCTGTTACCCTTGGTAAAATGAAACAAATTGGATCTGAAGTAAATTTTTTGTGAAAAAAGTTAAATATTAATTTTTTTTGAACATTCCAAAAATTCCTGTGAAGAACCTGAAAGGTTAATAAACTTCTTGAATGTGGTTTTGAGCACCTTGAGGGGTGCAGTTTTTTAGAATGGTATCACTGGGTATTTTCTATCATGTAGACCCCTCTAAGTGACTTCAAATGTGATGTGGTCCCTAAAAAACAATGGTGTTGTAAAAATGAGAAATCTCTGGTCAACTTTTAACCCTCATAACTTCCTAACAAAAAAAGTTTGGGTTCCAAAATTGTGCTGTTGTAAAGTAGACAGAATTGTAAAAATTGGCCTGGTCATTAACATGCAAACCATCTTTAGGGTTAAGGGAAAATTTTTGCGAAAAAGTAAAAAAAAATTTTTTCCTTCCACAAATCTTTAATTCATGTGACACACCCGAAGAGTTAATAAGCTTCTTGAATGTGGTTTTGAGCACTTTGAGGGGTGCAGTTTTATAATGGTGTCACTTTTGTGTATTTTTTGTCATATAGGCTCCTCAAAGCCACTTCAAATGTGATTTGGTCTCTAAAAAATGGTTTTGTAAATTTAGTTGTACAAATTAAAAAATTGCTGGTCAACTTTTAACCTTTCTAACTTCCTTACAAAAAAATCATGTCTCAAAAATTTGTGCTGATGTAAAGTAGACATGTGGGAAATGTTATTAACTATTTTGCGTGACATCACTCTCTGATTTAAGGGCATACAAATTAAAAGTTTGAAAATTGGAAAATTGTCACCAAATTTCCGATTTTTTTCGCATTTAAATGTAAGTGATATCAAAGAAATTTTATTTTACCACTATTATGAAGAGCAGTATGTCTTGAAAGAAACAGTCTCAGAATCAGTGGGCTCCATTGATGCATTTCAGAGTTATTACTAGAGTTGAGCGATACTTTCCGATATCCAAAAGTATCGGTATCGGAATGGTATCGCCGATATCCAAAAAATATCGGCGATACCCGATACCGATACCGGAAATCCAATGTAAATCTATGGGACAGAAATATCGTAACTAAAAAACCTCTTTCTTTCCTTGTAAACACTAAATATACACACATAGAATACATATATAATATATATATATATATATATACACATGTCATTGTGACATATATATATACATATATTTATAGTTTATACACTTCTTCATAGTAAAATAGCCTCTGATTCAATTGCCGGGTAAAGCCGGCTTTTGTGAAAAGACAGAAGCACCCGACATGAAATGACACTTGGTTTACATAGAGTTAACCATGTCTTTTCATGTAGTTTGATATCTGATTTGCACAAACAATTACATGAGTGGCTGTGTGCAAAATTTCACACCTGTAGGGGTTAATTAAAGGTGTAAATTCGTTGTAAAAAAAACGGACTTTTTTGCTACGAATTTACACCTTTAATTAACCCCTACAGGTGTGAAATGTTGCACACAGCCACTCATGTAATTGTTAGTGAAAACAATAGATCAAACAACTTGAAATGACATGGTTAACTCTATGTAAACCATGTGTCATTTCATGTCGGGTTCTGCATTTTCACAAAAGCCGGCAATTGAATTAGCGGCTATTATACTATGTAGAAGTGTATGAACTATAAAAATATAAATATATATATATATATGTGTCACAAATTCAATGACATGTATATATATATATATATATAATATATATATATATATGAGGTGTAAAATTGTTGAAAAAAAATGCGTGCGCTCCCGCCCTATTTTCGCAACCAGACAGACAAAGCCAGCGAGTGGGGGCAGATAATAATAGCCCAGAGAGGGACCATTATTTTTGCCCCCCCCCTGGCTACTAACATCTGCCCCCAGACACCCCAGAAAAGACAAATCTATAATTAGATTCGCCCTTTCTGGCACTTTGCCCGTCTATTCCCATTGCCCTGTAGCGGTGGCGAATGGGTTAATATGGGGTTAAAGCCACCTTGCAATTGAAAGGTGACCTTAAGCCAGGTTAATAATTGAGAGCTGTCAATTAGACAACTATCAATTATTAATCCTATTGCATGAAATAAAAATAAAACACACACACTTTAATTAAAAATCATTTTAATGAAATAAAGACACATGTTTTTGACCATCTTTTATTTGACTGCAAAAACCATTTCCTGTAATAAAAATAAAATAAAAAAGCAAAATTATTCTTACCTATCCCATGCACAGTCAGGTCCCACGGTGTAATCCTTCAGAAAGGGTTAATGTTTACTGCAGGGACCGCAGCTAATGCTGCAGCCTCACAGTAAACCCCCAAATGAATGAGTTCTTCTCCTGGCTGACAGGAGAGGAAGTGGAAAGCTTAATTGATTGCTTTCCACTTTCACTTCAGGTCAGCCAGGGACACAATCAGTGACGTCAGAGGGAACTGATTAACAAAAATAGGGGTTCCCTTCGAAAAAAAAATGGCGTGGGGTCCCCCCTATTTTTGTTAACCAGCCTGATGAAGCAGACTGCTGAGCAGTGGCGTACCGTGAATGAAGCAGACCATGCAGCTGCTATGGGGCCCGACAGGTGAGGGGGCCCGCGACGATCGGGTAGCTGTGCTGACACAGTACTACCAGGGGGTCGGCGGGGGAGGGGGAGCGCAGCTCTTCTATATACTCACCCTTCCGCCGGCGCGGTCTCTGCAGCCCCTGCTCTTCTCCCACGGTCTCCGACACCTGTGTTCAGCGGTCAGGTGGTACCGCTCATTACAGTCATGAATATGCACATATTCATGACTTTAATGAGCTGTCCCGCGTGACCGCTGAACACTGGCGGTGGAGACCGCGGGAGAAGAGCAGGGGCTGCAGAGACCGCGCCGGCGGAAGGGTGAGTATAAGGGATATTTACCTGTCCCGTTCCACCGTTGCTAGCGTCTTCTTGCTGCAATGTTCAGGTCAGAGGGCGCGATGACGTCGTTAGTGCGCGCCGCGCCCTCTGCCTGATCATTCACTGCTGGAGGACCCCGAAGACAGCGGCACTCAGCAGTGGAGAGAGGACAGGTAAATATCTCAGGTGCCGGGGCCCTGAGCGAGCGGTGACATCGGCACATGGTGTCACCCCCTGCTCAGGACACCGGCACCTGGCCCCCAGCGACGAGAGGTGAGTATGTCTTTTTTTTTTTTTGGTTGCAGCAGCTGCGGCAGCATAAGGGCCTATACTATGGAGCATCTATGGGGCACAATCTATGGGGGCACAATCTATGGGGGCATGATCTATGGAGCATCTATGGGGCACAATCTATGGGGCATAATACATTTTTTTGTTTAATGTGTCCCCTCACTGTGCTGGCACTTTACATTTACAATGGCTCTGGGTTTTTTTTTTGGGGGGGGCCCATTCAGACTTTTGCTATGGCGCCCCATGATTTCTATGTACGCCCCTGCTGCTGAGGCATGGTATTTAAGGCTGTTAAGGAGCCAATATCCATGGACCTTGCCAGCAGCGTCGGACTGGAGTACCTTGGGCCCACCAGAGAAAAATTATTCTTGGGGCCCACCATCATACTTCCCAACCTTTGAAGAAGGGAAAGAGGGACAAAGGCTGTGGCACGCTGTGCCTGCTGCAGCAAATTTTAGGCCATGCCCCACCACACCCATTTCACAGCTAATCACACCCATATCCTCGCCCCAAGCTACCCATTTAGCACATGCTGATCACACTGACTGGTAATGAGGGCACAGTGGCTGGTACTGAGGAAAAAAAGAAGAGCGCGCAGAGAAAAGACAAACAGAGAAAAAAGAGAGAAAGAAAGAAAAGAGAGAGAGAAAGAATGAACAGGAGA
This sequence comes from Oophaga sylvatica, assembly GCA_033576555.1. Lineage (NCBI taxonomy): Eukaryota > Metazoa > Chordata > Amphibia > Anura > Dendrobatidae > Oophaga > Oophaga sylvatica. Next base: position 719,759,955 of record JARQOD010000001.1, read on the forward strand.
AAAAAGAACAGAGAGGCGAGAAAGAAAGAACAGAGAGCGGAGAAAGACTAGAGAGAGAAAGAAAGACTAGAGAGAGAGGCAGAGGCGTAGCAGGGTTTTGGTTTAGTGGGGGCGAAACTTCTGAGTGGGCCCCTAATCAGAGAACCTCAGCAAATGACCGCGCTGTTGCCAAAAATAATCTATATATAAAAAGACCAATATTGATATTACCGCCATATGGTCTGTGGTAAATAATACCAGTCCTACAGAACATATAATAGATTACAGCACAGGTACAGATAATGACTTACCGCTGATGTTCTTTCTAATGGAATTGTTCACTTTTCATGTCTTTTCCATCTGGCCCAGACCGACATGACGACTTCTCCAGCCAGGACTCGACTGCAGAGATTACAACAAAGACACATTTCACTTCTCATATTTTTAGCACTGTCACGGTCACCAATTGGACTATTCTCAACCTGCACAAACTCCTCATCCTGCTGATACCCCAATACTGAGCCGCTGCTGCCATATGTGTCCCTATTTCTGCACCTGATACCCCAATACTGAGCCGCTGCTGCCGTATGTGTCCCTATTACTGCACCTGATACCCCAATACTGAGCTGCTGGCTGCCGTATGTGTCCCTATTACTGCACCTGCTGTGTGGTTCTGTGTGACCTCTAAATTTTAAAGCACCCCTCTAGAATATAGTAATGCCGGGTGCAAGTGCCCTAGAAAACAGTGCCCACATTTTGTCCCCTAGACTGTAATAATGCCCTGTGTGCCCCTTTGACAGTCACAGTAACCCGAGTTCCCCTATAACAATAAGTGTCCACTTTACATTTAATAATGTCCCAAGTCTCCCCCTGTACATCTCCCCTATACACAGAATAATGCCCCTCACTGGATATATACTGACCCCTTAATGTCCCCAAACTATTTAATGGGTCCAACACTGTATGATGGCCCCTAGATAGCATCCATACAGCATAATACACCAGATAGTCCTCAATATAGTAATAATGCACCCCCATAGGCAGTCTCTATATTATAATAAACCCCCATAGGCAGAGTCTATAATATAATGCACCACCATAGGCAGCCGCTATATTATAATGCACCCCCATAGGCAGCCTCTGTAGTATAATGCATCCCCATAGGGAGTCTCTGTAGTATGATGCACCCCAATATGGAGCCTCTGTAGTATAATGCAGCCCCCATATACAGCCTCTGTAGTATAATGCACCCCCCATATACAGCCTCTGTAGTATAATGCACCCCCATTAAATTAAAAAAAAAAAACAATACTCACCTCCCGGCTCCTGTGCTGCTCACTGTTCTCCCTCTCAGCGTCTGACAGCGGGCGCCGGCAGGTGATGTCATCGCGCCCGCTGTCAGACGCTGAGAGGGGGATTATGGGAGAGAAGGAGCGCTCGCTCCTTCTCTCCTATGCGGTCAGCTGTATCGGCTGGATGCCGATACAGCTGACCCTCCGATGACGGGTGGGGGGCCCACTGCTGGCACTGGGCCCCCCCACCGCCTGTTCAGGCCCCATAGCTTCGGGCGGCAGAGCAGGAGAGCGATTCTCCCTGCTCTGCCGCAGAATGTAACTGTATCGGCGTGCTGTGCGACCTATCCTTTCAAATCAGGGCCCACCACGCAGGAGCTGGGCCCACCGGAGGTTTCTCCGGTGTCCCGGTGGCTCAGTCCGACCCTGCTTGCCAGCCTGATAATACCAGGCCACAGCAGTCTGCTTATCTTTGCTGGTTAACAAAAATAGGGGATCCCGTCGAAAAAAATTGGCGTGGGGTCCCCCCTATTTTTGTTAACCAGCCAGATGAAGCAGACTGCTGAGGCCTGGTTTTTCAGGCTGTTAAGGAGCCAAGATCCATGGACCTTGCCAGCCTGATAATACCAGGCCACAGCAGTCTGCATATCTTGGCTGGTTAACAAAAATAGGGGATCCCGTTGAAAAAAATTGGCGTGGGGTCCCCCCTATTTTTGTTAACCAGCCAGATGAAGCAGACTGCTGAGGCCTGGTTTTTCAGGCTGTTAAGGAGCCAAGATCCATGGACCTTGCCAGCCTGATAATACCAGGCCACAGCAGTCTGCATATCTTGGCTGGTTAACAAAAATAGGGGATCCCCTCGAAAAAAATTGGCGTGGGGTCCCCCCTATTTTTGTTAACCAGCCAGATGAAGCAGACTGCTGAGACCTGGTTTTTCAGGCTGTTAAGGAGCCAAGATCCATGGACCTTGCCAGCCTGTAATACCAGGCCACAGCAGTCTGCATATCTTGGCTGGTTAACAAAAATAGGGGATCCCCTCGAAAAAAAATTGGCGTGGGGTCCCCCCTATTTTTGTTAACCAGCCAGATGAAGCAGACTGCTGAGGCCTGGTTTTTCAGGCTGGTAAGGATCCAATATCCATGGACCTTGCCAGCCTGATAATACCAGGCCACAGCAGTCTGTTTAGCTTGGCTGGTTAACAAAAATAGGGGCTCCCCTCGAAAAAAAAAACGGCGTAGGGGTCCCCCTATTTTTGTTAACCAGCCAAGTAAAATGCAGACTGCTGCGGCCTGGTATTAAAAGACTGTCAAGGCCCATGGATTTTGGCCCTCAACAGCCTGATAATACCAGGCTACAGCAGCCCCACATTTGGCGCATCAAAAGATGTGCCAATTGTGGCACTTTACCCGGCTCTTCCCACTTGCCCTGTAGCGGTGGCAAGCGGGGTAATAAGGGGTTAATGTCACCGTTGATTGCACGGTGACAATAAGCCCGGTTAATAATGGAGAGGCGTCAATAAGACACCGATCCATTATTAATCCCAAAGTTTTTAAATGTTTAAAAAAAAGACACAGCAAGAAAAAAGTATTTTAATGAAATAAAAGAGACAACACAGTTTTCATTTCTTTTATTATACTCTCATTCCTGCGACGCCATCGATCTCCTGTAAAAAAAGGAAAAAAACAAACCAACAGTATACCACCTGTCGACGCAGTCCATAGTAACGAGTGTCCCACGACGATCCATCTCTGCTACATCGGAATGCCAGGCAGAACCTGACATCCCGACGCAGCACAGCTGATTACCTGCTTCCCCGGCGGTGACGTCATCGGACTGCTTTACGGCCGCGATTACCCAGCAGTCACTGCAGTTATCGCGAGAAACTGCATGTGACCGCCAGGGAGAAGATGGTGGCGGCCATAAGCAGTCCAGACGTGACCGCCGGAGATCTTCTGCCAGGTAAGTGCCGCTGACTCCTGACAGACCCGACCGACGGACACTGACAGTGACAGTGACATTCCGATTCCGGTATCCGATATGACGAAAATATCGGTACTCGGAATCGGAAGTCCGATACAGCTAATATCGGCCGATACCCGATATTTGCAGTATCGATCGGAATGCTCAACCCTAGTTATTACCTCATAAAGTGACATACTCTATTACTGCTAGTAGTAATTTGTGTTGCCAAAGTAAATATGCGTAGAAGGATAATCAGATAGAAATCGGATACAACAGAGCCTTTGCTGTTTTTTTATTATTTAATGTCCTTATGCTATCTTTAAGACACCAGTGAAACAACGGAGTTTTCCAAGTCTAAAAAGCTTCATGAAAAAGTCGGTGGCCATTTTCCTGAACCAGCTTTGCCGGCCTCCTTACAGCCCCCCACATACACAGTACGATGTCCCCACAGCTCCCCCACACAGTATGATATCCCCACAGCCCCAAACATTCAGTATGATTGACCCCAAGGATCGTATATAACATGCAATGTGTACGTGTGATATCCATTGTGGGTTACATGCAATGTGTGTGTGTAACGTGCAGTATTTGTAGATCTAATATGCAGCATAATGCTTTTAACATGCTCGGTATAATATGCAGTGTGTATCAAAAAAGGAATAAAAAGAATGAAGAAAAGGAATAAATAAAAAGAATGAACATAGTAACTTATAGGTCCAAAGACATGGAGAGGTATTATAGATTTCTAATGCATCTTGGATATGAAATGAAGATGAAGTATAAGTAGACAATTATAAAATCAACACATATCCCATATAAAAAGGTGTATATTATATTCCCTGAGCTTTATAGGTGAGGAATGAACATGAAATATATATAGATAATAAGAGAATGAACACATATCCCATATAAAAAGGTGTATATTTTATTCCCTGAGCTTTATAGGTGGGGAATGAACATGAAATATATATAGATAATAGGAGAATGAACACATATGGGATATGTGTTTATATAGATAATAGGGGAATGAACATATATCCCTTATAAACAGGTGTATATTATATTTCCTGAGCTTTGTAGGTGAGGAATGTACATGAAATATATATAGATAATAAGAGAATGAACACATATCCCATATAAAAAGGTGTATATTTTATTCCCTGAGCTTTATAGGTGGGAATGAACATGAAATATATGTAGATAATAGGAGAATGAACACATATCACATATAAACAGGTGTATATTATATTCCCTGAGCTTTATTGCTGAGGAATGAACATTAAACATATATAGATAATAGAGGAATGTACGCATATCCCATATAAACATGTGTATATTATATTCCCTATGCTTTATAGGTGGGGAAAGAAGATGAAATATATGTAGATAATAGAGAAATGAACACATATCCCACATAAACAGGTGTATAATATATTTCCTGAGCTTTATTGCTGGGGAATGAACATTAAACATATATAGATAATAGAGGAATGAACACATATCCCATATAAACAGGTGTATATTATATTCCCTATGCTTTATAGGTGGGGAATGTGTTGCACAGCTTCTGAATCCACACCTTTGCAGTAGAAAACTTCGAGCAGGCTTCATGGGGTAACAAGCTTTTACTTCATTTCAGCATTGTATCAGGAAACCAGGAACAAAACGAAAGTGAAACTACAAGTGAGACTATTTCTTATACAATACATTAAACAGAAGGAAACGTTACACAACATCACCATCTACTGTCAGGTCAGCATAAAGTCCTCCTTTTACTTATGATAAGTCCTAATCTGTTGCATATGTCAACACCCTTTCTCAACAGTAAGGACTTATTCAATCAAACCCAACTTTTTTTATTAGTCTCTGATGTTTATCAGCATTCAATGTCTTTGTGAAAATGTCTGCTGTCATTTCCTCAGTAGGGCAAGACTCCAACTTCAAGACTCCTGGTCTTGATGATCTCTCAAGATATGATATTTCACATCAATATGCTTGGTTCTTGGATTGACACTTTCCATCTGAGCAAGAACAAGACATCCTTGTTAGTCCTCCTTTAGTTTTGTTGGTTCCAACTGTGGTTGTCCTAGGTCTGTCAACAATTGTCTTAACCACAGTACTTCTTGACTCGCATGTGCTGCTACAACATATTCTGCTTCTGTTGAAGATAGTGTCACAATTGACTGTTTCTTACTTGTCCAACTTATTGGTCCACCTGAGAGAAAAAAAATATGTCCACTGGTAATCTTCTGTCAGTGGATCTCAGCCCAATCTGCACAACATACCTGTTAAAATGCAATTATCACCTGTTGGAATATTTCAGCTTAACATTGCTTGTTCCTTTGAAATAACGTTTACTTCTTCATGGCATCCAATCAGCTTTTATTTGGTTTTGATACCTTTCTACTCAGTTCCTACTGCTGCTGCGATGTCTGGTCTGTAACGTGTCTTAAATACAGTTGTTGTGAATGTAGAGCTACAGTCATATAGTGCTTGCTTGGTGCGATGAAAAACAGGTCACAGGTTGATAAAAGGCTTGTATTACTTCATACAAGTGGCAAATAGTCACATTTGCAGATCAAAAGCAGGAGACACAGCAGGCCAGAGTAACTAACTCGATCCACTACAACAGGTTAGATCTCTTCCTGTTACCATAGTCCATGCAAATCGTGGATTATCAAAAGCAAGGTTCCAAAGTCCCAGTGTTCCAAAATCCAAATAGAAATAACTGATACAAGGTCCAAGGCTTCCGGAGTCAGTCACAGGTTCACTGCAGCTTGATTTGAAGCACTGATTGCTCAGCGTGTCCTCTTAAGAACAAGGGGAAGAATCAGGCTTGAACATGCAAGCTGAAACTCCATATTGACTCAGCAAGACACTGCACAAGACAGAAAGTAAAATGGCTGACGGAAAACTGAGTTTCTGGAACGTACACTAGAACTTACAGTTGTTTTCCTATTGCTGTTCTGTATTCTTCATTGTTTGGTAGCATATTCTTTTCACTGTTCATCTCTTTGAGATAATTAGTTTGCATTGGAGACTTTACTGTTTTTGCATCCTTTAGTCAAAATTTTTCTGTTATGTCTTGAATCATGTGATTTTGATTCAGTAGGAAACTTCCGTCTTCTTCTCTTTCTATCTGTATTCCTAGGTACTGTTTTACATTTCCTAAGTCTTTGATTTGAAAATGTTGTTTCAGGGTTTCTGGAATGTTTTCTTTATCCCTTTCTTGTTTAAAACAAATCAAAATGTCGTCTACATATATGAGTACATAAATCCATCTATTACTCAGCCTTTTTGTGTACAAGCATGGATCAGCTCTACTTCTTTGAAATTTTTCATTTGTTAGTACTTCCGTGATTTTGTCATTCCACGCTTTAGCTGCTTGCTTTAAACCATATATGCTCTTCTGTAGTTTACAAACTTTGTTTGGATTTCTTTCATCTTTGAATCCTGGAGGTTGTTCCATGTAACTGTCTTCTGTTAAATCTCCATTCAAAAAAGCTGTCTTTACATCCAGATGTCTTAGTTCCATCTTTTCCATTGCTGCAACTGTAAGTAAAGTTCTTATTGTAGTGTGTTTGACAACTGGAGCAAATGTTTCATCATAGTCTTCTCCATATTTTTGAGAATACCCTTTAGCTACGAGTCTTGCTCGATATCTTTCTGTTTGGTATTTTACTTTAAAAATCCATTTACATCCTATGGCTTTTCTTCCTTCTGGCAAATCTGTTAGTGTCCATGTATTTGAATCATGCATGGATTTAATTTCTGTTTCTGTTGCTTCTATCCATTTATCAGCTTCTTCTTCAGGAAGTTTAGATATGTCTTCCCAAGAGGTAGGCTCATGGATTTTTCTTATACTTGTCTTGTATGAGAGACATTTTGGTGGTTTTCCTTTGTTCTCTCTTATTGGACGTCTTGGTTCTGTGTCTGTTTGTAGTTGTGATTCTTCACTTTCAGTATTTTGTTCTTCATTAATTTCTACTTCTTTCTCATCAGATATTTCTTCAGTTATGTCACTATTGTTTTTCTCATTTCTTGTTTCAACTGAAATCATATTGTCTTCATTTAAATCTTCAATGAATGTCACACTGTTACTCACTGTAATTCTGTCTGTTTTGGGATCTAAGATTCTATATCCTTCGCAGTTTTCACTATATCCAACAAATATTTCTTCCATGGATCTGTCTTGAAGTTTGGAACGTTTTTCTGTTGGAATGAATATAAAAACTTTACATCCAAAAACTTTTAAATGATTGACATTTGGTTTCATACCTTGCCACAGTTCATATGGATTTTTGTTCAGTTTGCTGGAAAAAAGTCGGTTCTGTAGATAAGTAGCTGTCATTGCTGCATCACCCCAATATTTCTCTGGTAGTTTAGAATCTGTCAGCATACATCTTATCATCTCTGTTAGAGTTCTGTTTTTCCTTTCTGCTACTCCATTTTGTTCAGGTGTGTATGGAACAGTTTTCTGATGTTCTATTCCATTTTGTCTTAAGTAGTCTTCTATTCTGTGACCTGTAAATTCACCTCCATTATCACTTCTGATGACAATTGGCTTCCTTTGAAATTTGTTACTTGATCTTGTTACATAGTCTACAAGTTTATAAAAAGCTTCACTTTTGTTCTTAATTAAGTATGTGACTGTGTATCTTGAGTAGTCGTCTATAAAATTCAACATGTATCTATTGCCTCCTGATGTAGTCACTTTCATGGGTCCACATACGTCAGTATTCACCAAATCAAGTGTTTTTTTCACTTTTCATCTCACTTTCTTTTGGAATAGATATCCTTGTGGCTTTGGATATTATACAACATTACCATCTTATGGTAATTGAGTAATCTGATATCTTTAAATTTTTTGTCAATTCTTTTCTCTGTAGTTCCCTTATACTGTCCGGGTGTCTATGTCCTAGACGTCTATGCCACATGTGAATACAGTTTTTGTGATCATGTGTACATACCTTCATCTGTTCCTTTGGTTTGTCAAAATGATATAATTGTTCATCTGCCTTGACTTTGGTTATTATCTTGTTTCCTGCAATAATTGCACACTCATTATCTTTGAATTTTACTGTAAGTCCTTTTTGTCAGGGACACCGCACTGCACTTGCTCACTGAGCCAGTGCGTGTGTCCTGAGTGAACAAACTGTGCCCAAAGATACCTGTATAGCAGAGCCGCAGCAGGGAAGACGTGTGTTTCTGTGGAACAGGACCTTCAGCAGAATGTGACTGCCAAGGGGCGGAGCCGGCCACACATCTCCCAGAGGCAGCAGTAGCAGATAGAGAATGCTTCAGGCCGGAGGACCTGCAGCACCTGACTGCCTAGGGGCATGGCCTAAGCTCCAGAGATCTAGGAAGGTAAAGGAAAACTCCTAGAAGGGTAACTACGAAATAAAGTTACCAAGGGGCATAGACAGAATGGATAGTCAGGATAGCCAGGTCATACACATAGAGGGCGACGAAGTACAAAAGGAGCAGGCAAAGAATAACCAGAACACAGCCAAGGGATCATACACAGAGGGAGCAACGCAGTACAAAAGGGACAGGCAAAACTCGTAACAGGGACACAGCCAAATCAGAACCAGACAGACAAAACGTAGCACAGGCACAACGCACCGGCACAAGCACAGCGTCAGACACACTCAGCCAAAGGTCAGAGTATAAACGACAAAGACTGGCCTCACAGTGAGGCTATAAAAAGCCTCCCAGGACCCAGAAAGAGGCCAGCCAAGTAAACCCCGCGACTACCTGATCCAAGAACCCAGTAAACCATGACAGTACCCCCTTCTTAATGGGGGGCCTCTGGACCCCCAGGTTTCCCAGGATTCCGAGCATGGAATGCCCGAACCAGACGGTCAGCGTGTACCGATCTGGCCGGCACCCAAGTCCGGTCCTCTGGACCTACCCCCTCCAATGCACCAGGTACTGTAAGGACCCCCAAGACCGCCGGGACTCTACAATATGTTGAACCTCAAATTCCATGTGCCCATCAACCAAGACTGGGGAGGGAACAGCAGCTGGTTCTTCTACTACCAATCCCAAGGGTTTTAGCAAGGATCTATGGAATACATTATGGAGTTTCAAAGCGGGGGGAGGCGAAGACGATACACCACAGGGTTAATTACCTCAATGATCTCATAGGGACCTATGAACTTGGGCCCCAGTTTGGCGGAGGGCAGACGAAGACTTATGTTTTGCGTGGAGAGCCACATCTTGTCCCCACACTGCAAAACCTGAGCAGGGTTCCTTTTTTAATCTGCAAAACGCTTATAAGTCTCCTGAGCCCTGAACATATTTAACCGAACTTTTGAGCACAGATCCCTGATTCGGTTAACACAGTCCTCAGCTCCTGGACAGCCCGAATCTAAACGTGAGAATTCACCAAAATGAGGTTTCAAACCATAATTAATAAAAAACGGTGACCTACCGGTAGATTGATTGGTACGGTTGTTGAAGGCGAACTCCGCTAACGGTAGGGCATCACACCAGTCGCTTTGCAGAGTAGAAATCAAACATCGAAGAATTTGTTCAAGCGACTGGTTGGTGCTCTCCGTCTGCCCGTTACTCTCTGGGTGGTAGGCTGAGGAAAAGGACAAAGATATCCCCAACCTTTTGCAAAAAGCCCACCAAAACTTGGCCACAAATTGTGCCCTCTGTCAGATACAATATTCATAGGTACCCCATGTAACCGTACAATCTGTGCGAGGAAATGCTTAGCGAGAGTCTCTGCAGAAGGTAGACTTGCCATAGGTACAAAATGCGCTAACTTAGAAAACCTGTCCACAACTACCCAGATAACCGTGTTACCCCGAGAAGAAGGAAGGTTGGTAATGAAGTCCATGGACAAGTGGGTCCATGGCCTTCCTGGAATTGGCAAAGGCACCATTTCCCCGGCCGGCCGGCAATGAGAGCTCTTAGAACGAGCGCATACCCCACACGCAGCGACCATGCTTCTTAATATCTGAAGCCATCAAAGGCCACCAAAAAACTCTAGCCACTGCCTCTCGTGTGGCAGAAATGCCTGGGTGAGCACTCAGTTTTGAATCATGGAACTCTCGCAGGAGCCTGGTGCGTAACTGCTGAGCAACAAACAATTTGTTTTCGGGTTTGGACCTTGGAGCTAAAGATTGAGCCCCCACAATCTCCCGCTCCAATTCCGACGACACTTCAGCTATAACGACATTGTGTTGAAGAATGGGGGACGGCGGGTCAGGGGCAGAAAGCGCTCAAAACTATGTGATAAAGCATCAGCTTTCACGTTTTTAGACCCTGGGCGAAAAGTTATAGAAAATTGAAATCTGGAAAAAAAAAGTGACCAACGGGCCTGCCTAGGAGTCAGTCTTTTAGCAGATTTGATATACTCTAGGTTTTTGTGGTCGGTGATGACTGTGATGGGGTGTGCCGCCCCCTCCAAAAAATGCCTCCATTCCTCGAACGCCAACTTGATTGCTAAGAGTTCTCTATTATCAACGTCATAATTTCTCTCAGCCTGAGAATTTTTTTTTCGAGAAATAGGCACAAGGTTTGAGGTTAGTCAGAGAAGTAGGTCCCTGTGACAACACTGCCCCTACCCCAACCTCCGAAGCTCAACTTCAACCACAAACGGCTTGGATGAGTCAGGTTGGACCAGAACAGGTGCGGATGTGAAACAATTTTTCAAAGTTAAAAAGATTGTTTGGCCGACGGGGACCAGTTCCTAACATCTGCCCCTTTACGTGTGAGATCCGTGAGGGGTTTCACAATCTGAGAAAAACCCTTGATAAACCTGCGATAGTAATTCGCGAATCCCAAGAAGCGCTGGAGTCCTCTAAGGTCCCGAGGCTGGACCCACTCCATAATGGCTTGCACCTTCTTGGGATCCATACGAAACCCCTGTGGAGAGATTATGAGACCCAAAAATGATAGCTCCTGAACAAAGAAAACATTTCTCCAGTTTAACACAATAATTGATTTTCCCTGAGTCTTTGAAACACAGTTTTAACATGTGATAAATGAGAATGTCTGTCAGAGGAATATATCAGTATATCATCCAAGTAGATCACAACAAAATGGCCAAAGAGGTCCGAAAAAACTACATTAATGAAATTTTGAAACACAGCTGGAGCATTGGTGAGACCGAAAGGCATGACGAGATTCTCAAATAACCCCTCAGTAGTAAGAAAAGCAGTTTTCCACTCATCCCCTTCCCGTACTCTTATCAAATTATAAGCCCCCCTGAGGTCCAATTTTGAAAACCACTTGGCCCCAGAGAGCTGGTTACAGAGATCAGGAATCAGAGGCAGGGTGTATGTATTCCTGACTGTGATTTTATTAAGTTCTCGAAAGTCGAGGCAGGGACGTAGACCGCCATCCTTCTTTTAACAAAGAAGAACCCCGCAGCTACTGGGACACTGAGGGCCTTATATGCCCTTTGCGAAGACTCTCAGCGATGTATTGCTTCATAGCCAGGCGCTCCGGGCCTGACAAATTAAACAGACGGGCCTTGGGCAATTTGGCTCCCGGGACAAGATCAATAGCACAGTCAAATGATCTATGCGGGGGCAGAGCCTCAGCCTCACTTTCAGAGAACACGTCCTCAAAGTCTTTCAGGTACTCCGGAATACCCTCCAGACCAACAGAAGACACTGAGACAGGTTTTGCAAGTTTCAGACAATAAACAGGTTTATGGCAACAGTCGACACATTGGGATCCCCATTTAATAATCTCCCCTGTTCCCAGTCAATCACCAGGTTGTGGCGTTGAAGCCATGGCATACCCAGCACTAGCCCTGTGGGCAATTTGTCCATGACAAAACATTCCATGTCTTCTTGTGGAAGAACCGACCTGCAAAGAAAACCTTTTGGAAGCATAAAGAATCCCTGTTCGGGTAAGAGGGGAAGAGTCGATAGCAACAATTTTAAGGGGTGTCTCCAGCCTGACTGTCCCTATCTTATGTTGGGAGATGACACAGGAACTGATCAGATTGAGAGATGAACCACTGTCCACCAATGCTGTCGAGAAAAAACGATAGTTGTCTACCAATAGTTCCACCTTTAACATGACTTTAGAACATGAGGAAAATAGTACCTGAAGGTCTGGGCAGCCTCCTCGACCGCTACCAGACCTAGTAGTTTTCCACCGTCTTAGATGACGGACAGGTGGGGCAATCTTTTCTCCAATGTCCGGACTCTCCACAATAGAAACAGAGTTGTTTCTCCCGGCGATGTCTTCTCTCCTTCTCTTTTAGCGAGGTGGTGCCAATGTCCATGACCTCAGTAGTGGCTCCAGTCTCTTTGCTGCCAGCAAACAGTGAGGTTTCACACTGCATGATACCCCTGGCGCGTAGGCTGCGGACCATTCGTACGGCCTGGGTTATGGCGTCCTCCAAAGTATCAGGTGGAGGATGAAGGGGCCCGGGCGTCCTGGAGATGTTCAGACAGGCCTCTGCGGAATAGCCCTCGAAGGGCGGCATCATTCCAGGAGACCTCCGCTGCCCAACGTCGGAACTCCGAACAGAACCACTCGGCTGAATGTTTACCCTGACGAACACTCATTACCATGTCCTCAGCCATACGGACCCTGTCAGGCTCATCATAGATGCGGCCCAGGGCATGAAAAAACATATCAACAGTCATCCTCTCAGGAGCAGAAGGAGAGAGCGAAAAAGCCCAGGCTTGTGGGGCCCCCCGAAGTAGGGAAATAATGACCCCCACCCTCTGGAACTCATCCCCAGAAGAGCGAGGCCTCAGGGAGAAAAAAAGTTTACACCCCTCCCTGAAGGCTCTGAACTCATTTTTATCCCTGAGAAGTAGTCGGGCAGTTTAACTGGAGATTCAGGAGATACCAATGACACATCCTTACCACCTGTACCCAGAGACCCCGCAGCGACAGACCCCTGTACGGTATCTACCAGCTGCTGCTGGGTCTGAGCCATCATGCGCTGCTCAACATTCAACTCCTGGAACCTTTGCGTCAGATGTTTCACCTGACCTGCTAATACCTGCATGGGATCCATGGGGATAACACTCCTAAATGTCCCCTCAGAAAAAATGTAACGGTCGTTTATAATGTCAGGTACACCGCACTGCACTTGCTCACTGAGCCAGTGCGTGTGTCCTGAGTGAACAAACTGTGCCCAAAGATACCTGTATAGCAGAGCCGCAGCAGGGAAGACGTGTGTTTCTGTGGAACAGGACCTTCAGCAGCATGTGACTGCCAAGGGGCGGAGCCGGCCACACGTCTCTCAGAGGCAGCAGTAGCAGATAGAGAATGCTTCAGGCCGAGAGGACCTGCAGCACCTGACTGCCTATGGGCGTGGCCTAAGCTCCAGAGATCTAGGAAGGTAAGGAAAACTCCTAGAAAATAAAATAAAGTTACCAAGGGGCATAGACAGAATGGATAGTCAGGATAGCCAGGTCATACACATAGAGGGCGACGAAGTACAAAAGGAGCAGCAGAGAATAAACCAGAACACAGCCAAGGATCATACACAGAGGGAGCAACGCAGTACAAAAGGGACAGGCAAAACTCGTAACAGGACACAGCCAAATCAGAACCAGACAGACAAAACGTAGCACAGGCACAACGCACTGGCACAAGCACAGGGTCAGACACACTCACCAAAGGTCAAGTATAAACGAAAAAGACGGCCTCACAGTGAGGCAATAAAAAGCCCCCAGGCCCCAGAAAGAGGCCAGCCAAGTTAACCCACGACTACCTGATCCAAAAACCCCAGTAAACCATGACACTTTTGCTGTTAAACTTTTTCACAGATAATAATCAGCCTTCCAATTTTGGAACAAACAATATCCTGTTACAAGTATCTTTGAATCTTGTCCGAACTTGTTAAAACAATTAAGCATCCCTTTGTCCATACCTTTTTGGGGTTATTTGTTTCCCATCTGCAAGATAAATGGCTTCTTTCTTATCTAAATCAAGATCATAAAGAAATTCTTGTCACTTGTCATATGACTCTTTTGGCTCCTGAACCCCAATAAACCAACCAAGTGAGATTCTTGTCTGTTATTTTGAAATGTGACATTCCAATTATTCTCACACAAAACGAAAATTTGTTTTTTTCACTTTCTTTTTAAATGTTTTTTAAAGGGTTTGAAATTTTTTGTTGTCTCCCTTTCCATATAGTACAGTCTTTCTTTAAATGCCCCTTTTTTTCTTACATCTGAAGCTTTTTCTTGTCTTTTTAAAATTATAGGGTTTTTAAATTCTGTATTTTTTAAGAGCGTTTTCACTGCCCCCTTTTCAGTAGAAGAATCTTGCTTTGTTCTTTTCTTTCTTGATATTCATCTATTGGGGTCTTGTTTTCAAAAACTCTAATGAATATGTCATTTTCAGGTCTTGTCTCTATGCATTTATTAAAGCGTTACGATTCTGTAAACTGCACAATAATTAGCTGTATATGGTTTTCCCCTTAATATCTTCACCAATAGATCTTAGCTGTGAAATCACTTCCATCTTTGGGGAATATTGCTTCTGCATGTCACTTCTGCACTTAGAAGAAAAAAAATCTGGAAACTCAACTTGAGTTTATATTTTTTATTGCATCCAAAATAACAAAAAAACACCCTTTCAGCAAAACGTCGTCCCCCAACGGACCTTCGTCAGTTGCTGTATATTCAAAAAGAATGAATAATCAATATAGTTAAGGCAATAAACATTTTTAAATCATGAATTATGACCTTTTGTACAATTAGTGATTAAACAGTGTTTGTCCCACATATAAGCGGCATACAATATGTCACTTAACCTAAAATGGTAAAGGTCTCAATATTATAGATCACCCAACATGTCTTTATTCAGCTTTTTGCTGAAATGTTCAATCACTAATTGTTTCACAGGGCACTATTCATGATGCTCTCATTGGCTCTAAGACTGATTCAAACTTTCACAAAACGGTATGTCCCACATCAGTTTTTCTTTTGTTCACCTTTCACTGATTCGGACTTTCGCCAAATAGCCCCTCCCCTATTCCTTATATTTGAAATAAAATACATAAATTTTGACCAAATTGAACACTTATGTAAATACTTTTTTTTTTATTGCCTTAACTAAAATTGGGTTATTTATTCTTTTTTTACTATACAGCAACTGACGAAGGTCCGTTCGTGGACCGAAAAGTTTTGCTGAATTTCTGTTTTTTTTTTATTTTGGATGCAATTTAAAATTATAAACTCAAAGTTGAGTGCCAGAAATTTTTTCTACTATTAAATTTTGGGGGGTTTGGAACCTATCCTTTTCACCTACCATTATTCCAAACCCCGGTGGGACACGTGTCTATTACTGTCTTCACTTTGTCACATACGGGAAAGCTTTCTTAATAAAAATAACTTGTGATTTAAGCTGGGCTTTCATATAGCCTTTTTTAATCCCTTCCCCCCAATTTCCCTTTTGGTGTTTCTTCATTTCTTATATGTATTAATTGAGCATCATCCACTAAAAAGCCCAATGGTGGCTCTCGCTTGTCTATTTTTTTATCCCATGTCCCGATTATCTTGATCAGGGCTATCTGAAAGATTACTTTTTCATAAATCATCTTTAGACAATAACAAAAAGTACTTTGAACTTCCATATCTGATAGTTTCACATTTTATTTAGCTACTGTGAGTTTTAGCTCTGTGCGCTTGTCATTTTTTAACTTATCTACTTGTTTTGGGGAGACTTGCACTGAAGAAATCTTCTGCAATTTACCAGGGTCTTGCTTAAATTTTCAGTGTCCTGGTATCTGGTAAATTTTTGGTGCTTGGGGTCTGTGGTGCCTGGATTCTCTTTGGGTTTTGCTGTATCTGGGTACGCTGTATCTGGGGTGGGCTGGGCCCATAACCTGTTGCACGCTTCTGAATCCACACCTTTTGGGCAGTAGAAAACTCACAGAGCAACTTAAATGGATAACAAGCTTTACTTCTTACAACATGAGGTAAAAGGAAAAGAAAGTCATTTCAGCATTGTATCAGGAAACCAGGAACAAAACGAAAGTGAAACAATAAATTAAAAAAAGGAAACGTTACACAATCCGCCATCTACTGGAAAGGTCAGCATAAGTTCCCCTTTTACTTATAATAAGCCCTATCTGTTCCATAGGCCAACAGAATGAATATGTAAAAATATGTAGATAATAGAGAAAAAACACATATCACAAATTAACAGATGAATTTTATATTCCTGAGCTTTACAGGGGGGGAAAAGGGAACATGAAAATATGTAAAATTGGAAAATGAACACATACCCCATATAAACTTTTAAATTTATTTATCCCTGACTTTTTTAGTTTGGTAAATTTTAAAAAGAAATATATATAATAATAGCGGAATGAACACATATCCCATATAAACAGGTGTATATTATATTCCCGAGTTTTATAGGTGGGAAAGGGAAGATGAAATATATATATAGATAATAGGGGAAGGGAACACAATATCCCATAAAAACAGGTGTATATTATGTTCCCTGAGCTTTATGGGTGGGAATGAAAAATGAAATATATATAGATAATGGAGGAATGAACACATATCCCATAAAAACGGGTTTGTTAATAAATTCCCTAAGCTTTATGGTGGGTAAGGAAAAAATGAAAAAAATAAAGATAATAGGGAAATGAACAATTATCCCTTTAAAAAACAGGTGTAATTATTTTCCCCCTGACCCTTTATAGGTGGGGATTGAACATGAAAATATGTAATAATTTAAAAAGAACACTATCCATAAAACAGGTGTAAAAATATTCACTGAGCTTTATAGCGGGGAATGAACATTAAATATATGTAGATAATAAGGAATGAACAACATATCCATATAAGGTGTTCCCTTTGATTTTTGAGCGTGTATTTATGACAGTCATGGCCAAAATTTTTTGGGAATGACACAAATATTAATTTTTACAAAGTCAACGCTTCACTTTTTCAAAATGGAAAATTTGCATATACCCCCAAAATGTTAATAAAGAGTGATCAGCTTAACAGCAATTACTTGAAAAGGGTCAATATTTGGCTAGAAAATGAATTTTTAACCCCCCCAAAACACATTTAAACATCTTTCCCAGCCCTGCCTTAAAAGGACCAGCAACCTCTTTTCAGTGATTGCCCCTTAACACGGGTGGGGGTGTTGAGAGGACATGGCTGGAAAACAATCTGTCATGATTAAGTAAAAATGACCCCAAACTGGACATTTTAAAAAAGGAGGCTGGTGCTTGGCATCATTTTTTCTTTTCTGTTAACCAGGGTTTTATCTCTAAAAAAAACACTTTCATCATCATTGCAATGCCAAAAAGGGCCCTAACAGGAAGAGTATCGCAGCTAAAAAGATTGCACCTCAGTCAAAAAACCTATCGCATCATCAAGAACTTAAAGGAGAGAGGTTCCTTTGTTGCCAAAAAGGCTTCGGGGGCGCCCAAGAAAGACCAGCAAGCGCCAGGACCGTCTTTTAAAAAGTGTTTTCCAGCTGCGGGACCCGGGCAAACCAGCATGCAAGCTTGCTCAGGAATGGCAGCAGGCGGGTGTTAGGGGCATCTGCACCACTGTGAGGCCCGGGGACTCTTGGAGCAAGGCCTGGGCACAAGGGGGGCAGCAAAGAAGCCACTTCTCTCCAAAAAAAACATCATGGACAGACTGATATTCTGCAAAAGGGGACAGGCATGGACGGGTGAGGACTGGGGGAAAGTTATTTTTCTCTGATGAACCCCTTTCGATTGTTTTTTGGGACATCAGGAAAACGCCTCATTCGGGGAAGACAAGGTGAGCGCTACCACCAAATCTTGTCCCCCATGCCAACTGTTAAGCTCCTGAAACCATTCATGTGTGGGGGGGCTTCTCGCCAAGGAATCGGCTTTTCACACAGTCTTGCCTAAAAACAAAAGCCATTGAATAAAGAATGGTACCAGAATGTCCTCAAAAAGCAACTTCTCCCAACCTCCAAGAGCAGTTTGGCCCACAACAATGCCTTTTCAAGCATGAAGGAGCCCTGCATTAAGCAAAGGTATAATAAATGCTCCCGGGAACAAAAATAGAGATTTTGGGTCCATGGCCCCGGAAACTCCCCCAGATCTTAAACCCATTGGAACTGTTTCCAACATCAAGAGAGGGTGACAAAAAAACCTAAAAAATCTGACAAATGAACATTTATTGTTTTAAAAATGGACGGGTATCGGCAGGATTTGGTTTCCCGAATTGATGGAGCTGCCAGGGAAATTTCAGAGTCCTGAAAAAGAAAGGTCAAAACTGCAAATATTGACTTGCTGCATTAACTCATTCTAACTGTCAATTAACTTTGTTACCATAGTTTGCAATTATAAATTTCTGTCTGTGATAAAAACATCTTCCCAAAAACACATAAAAACCAGAGGGGTGGGAGATATGTGAAAATATAATATTTGTGTCATCTCAAAATTTTGGCCATGATGTATATAAAGTTTTTTGAAACTTTTTCTACCCGTTTCCCCAAATACTGGGGAACATGAAATGTTTTCTGTCAAAAATAAGATGAGGCCTTTCTTTCTATTACTCAGCATTTGGTTTTTCCCTCTGGAACTCCCCCCATGTTGGGCATTTTGCCCCGCCCTTCTTATTGTGGGGTCATGAACTTTTAACACTGACCTTAATGAAACAATGAGGCCTGTATTCTTTGGGTGTTGTTGTGGGTCTTTGTAACCTCTTGTATGAGTTGTTGTGCTCTTTGGGCTAATTTTGGTCGGCCCCAAACCCCTCCTGGGGAAAGGGTTTACCACTGTTCCCTGTTTTTATATTTGTGGATAAAGGCCTCACTGTGGTTTTACTGAGTCCCAAAACTTTAGCAATTGCCTTAAATCTTTCCAGACTGATTCATTACTTTTTTTTTCATTTTTTTCAATTTCTTTGGATTGCGGCATGATGTCGAGCTTTTTTTAGGATCTTTGTTTCTACTTCCCTTTATAAAAAGACCTTCATTTTAAAAACTCCAATATGTGCCTTATTTGTGTTAACCTAGTCTAACATTAAATTTGTTTTGGTGACTGAAACATTTAATTGTGATAAACATGCATAAAATATAGATCAGAAGGGGGCAACACTTTTTCCACCACTGTATATTCTCATTAGTGGACATACCATGATAGACACCTCCTCCAAACCCTTGGATCATACTGGAGACTGTTACACTGCACACCAGGGATAGACCTGTCATGGTTTGCCCTTAAGATGCCGATCGTACCAGAATTCAATACTTTATTTCTATTGCTTGAATTTATCTTTTACTTTTTTCATCCATCTGTCTGACATTGCGTTTACTAGATCTCAAACTTTTGTAAATACAGAGTCCAGATGTATTAACCACAGTGGCGAAGCTACCCGGGTGGGGGGACAGATGAGGCAGTCTCCTTGCTCTGAGGGTTCACCAGAGCTCCACTAAGCCCTTAATTCTATAGATCAGGATGGAAATGAGATGTAGAAATCAAATGGTCCTTTGTTGAATCTCTGCAGACTTCATGGCTGAAGAATCCTCATGTTAGTCAGGCCAGATGGAAAAGTCCGCAAAGTGAATGCCCTCTGTGACAGCGAAGTAGTCTGAATGCTGCTGCTTCAAAAACAACCACAACTAGTGGGGTTAACAAGTCACAGGTACAGGGAGTGGTACAGAGCCACAGTGGGGATAGTGGAACTTGTTTATGATTCCTGGCCAGCAGCAAAAGGGATGGGTGGTGTGCGATCAGTCCTCACAAAAGTGACCACAGGATTCCATTAAAGATTGAAGCTTGGCTAAAAAAAAAAAAAAAATAAAAATAAAGAACAAATAAAAAAAAAAATAACAAAAAAAGAAAAAAATACAACCAAGTTACTACAAAAATAAAAAAAAAAAGAAAAAAATTTTAAAAAAACTAAAAATAAAAAAACTAAAATACAAAAAATTAAAAAAAAAAAAAATAAATAAATAATACAAATAAAAAAAAAATAAAAAAACTAAAAACAAAAAATAAAAAAAAAAAAAAAATAAACAAAATATATAAAAAGAAAAATAAAAAAAAAAAAAAAAAAATAAAAAAAGCAGCACCACCGTTAACCACCCCCCCCCCGCCACCCACCCGCCCACCCCCCAAAACCAACCCGACCCCCCAAAACCACACCCGCCCCCGCACACTCAAACACCCCCACCTCACCCCTACCCCCCCGCCCCCAACCACCCCCGCCCCCCCCCCCCCACCCCCTCCCCCCCACCCCCGCCCCCCCCACCCCCCCTCACCCTCCGACCCCGCTCCCACGCCCCCCCACCCACCCACCCCGCCCCGCTCCCCCCGCCCACCCCATACCCCACCACCCCCCCCCCCCCTCCGCCCAATCCCCCGACTCACCCCCCCCCACTCCACCACCCTCCCCCCCACCTGCACCTACCCGTCACCCGCCACCTCCCCACCACCCCGCCCCCCACCCCACCCACACCACTAACACCCTAACCCCACCCCCCCCCACGGGGGGTGGGGGGACCACCCCCCCCCCCCGCCTATCCCCCAATTACCAGCACGATGCTCACCACACACCGCACCCGAAGAAACGGACCTGCAGGCATTGAGTCACAAGTCTCACACCCACACCACTCCCCCCACCAACCACACTTATCACGCAATGCCTTCAAGGATAAAAACGAGCCTAAGAAACTCGTCTCGCACACAGCTGCACAGACCTAACCACCCAGCCATTTCATACCCAGATGCCAAAAGCCTCTGTTACACAGTTTTTAGCCTGTGCAAACGCTACATATCATAGCACATTACAAGCTGAGAAATAAAACAATACAGCCCACTGTTCATGAGACACTATCAATGTGACTGTGTGAGGCATGTGGATCATCAAGAGCTGAGGAAGCAGCAGATAACGTTACCGCACTCACCGCATACCTCCGGCCACGGCACATTGCCCGACTACAACAACTATCCGGAATCGCGGCCGGTCTGTGGGTCTCATCGAGAGCGCCAGTCACCTCCCGCTCATGACTCCTGAGGCAGTTCATTCGACTCAATATCCTTGTTCAGCATGCCCTACTCAATCCTCCTGAGCCTGACTATGGCAGCACCACTCTGACAACTCTATGGTCCTGGAGGGGCTAACCTGGAAGTACCAGCACACATAGCCCCTATATCAGGAATGCCTCTCGCAGCGCACCTGATTATGGTTGTGCTTCCTAGCGTAGTCCTAGACTAGACTTGTGCCCGTGCTTGGCTTCTCACTGAACCAGGTCCCCTGCTTTTGCTCTAGAGTGCTTTCCAGTGTGTGCCCTGACCTAGGGGGGTGGGGGGGGGGGTGGGGGGGTGGGGGCCCCCCCCCCCCCCCCCCCCCTGCCTTTTACCCAGGCGTAGCTTCTCCCAGCGTGTGCCCTGCCATGCCTGTACTGAGTCCACGAACAGGGCTTGGGTACTCGCACCGGACCATTTCAATTTACTGGGGAATGTCACGGGTAGCTGCGGCTCGTCCGATGCCCTGGCGCGTCATTAAAAAGGGGAGTATTTACAGGGATTGTATAAATGTTTCGTGACGCCACCTTGGTTTTCTGATCAGGTGACCAGCGCTGCAGGGTGAATCCTCTGAGGGGTTGTTACTGGACATTCAATGTGTTAAGTCTCCCACAGGTTAGACTGGTCCCTCGAGGAATATGCGGATGCAGGGGTCAGGCAATGAGGCAACACACAACAAGACAGTCTCTTTCTGGTACCATTAACCTAGTAGTATTTACTGAGAATTTGCGGCACGTCCGTGAAGCTGCTCAGGGGGTGGATACAACGCCATAATCACTGAGTAGAGTTTAAGGCCTCCTTACGTCTTCATATGTTTGAGCTTCAAACTTGCATAAAGCTAAGTATAACTCCGTTTGCAACAGCTACCGCCCGCTAACATTGTGTAGAGCCTTCTTTTGGACAAACAACATCTCAATCTGCAGCGTCCAGCAAGACACCTGTCTTCTGACCCCGGTTAACGTATCAGCAACTGTTGGGCCCTCTGCGACCTGAAGTCCAGCAGGGCTCCGGTTTTTTTCCCACTAGCCTTGAAGGAACTAGCAAGCCTCAGACCCGGTGTCCGGTAGTGCAGAGTGAGGTAAGCTATCGTTAGCTATTTCTCCTCAGTCACTCTCTCTTTCCCTTTTTCACACTTGCCTGTCGACCTACTCACACCTTTAACATAAAGCACAAGGCAGCAGAAGTCAGCTATCTTCTCTCACCGATCTCCAAGCTCGTCACGCTCAAAACTCAACAATAATGTTAGAACCCATCTAGTTTTTGTTTCAGTTTTGCTGGTCACATGAAGCCCTTGTTTTCCCTATTTAGTCTGGCTCCAGCCCTCTGGCTTTGCTGGACTTCATTGTATTACTAATCTAAAGCTAGCCGGTGCTAGGTGCCTACTCAGTCAGTTTTGCTGAACTTAGATCATCTAAGTAATTTGTTTTCTTTTTGATTTTCCCTGCTACAATTTCCTGTTAGTAGCGTGTCCACCTTATTCTCCCAGTCCTAGATTCTTGAAGGGACCTCCTCCCTCGCATCTATAGTCTTCGTTCAGACTAGCTGAGGACTTTTAGCGGGTCTGGTCGGCCAGGAACAGGAACCCCGTTACATCTTAGGGATCCAGCTTAGTTCTATTGTAGGGGACAGTAAATTCCCATCTTTCCTTAGTGCTGTAGCAATCATAACAGTAAGTCCAGGCTAAAAAAAAAAAAAAAAAAATCTCAAAGAAAGAATTTCTGGTTCCATCATGGTGTCGGTTTTTCAGGATTTGGCTCAACGCTGCAGGGACTTTCTCTGGAGGTGTCTAGGAAAATCCAGCAACACGTGAGTATTGTTCTGGAGCACATTTCGTGGAGCCAAATTACCGATTGCCTGAATTATTTTTTTTTGAACAACAAGATTTATATTCTTTAAAAATGCTTGCTTTTTTGTATTTTCCGGTTTAGACCCAGATCCTCTGGATGAATCACATAGTTCATAATGTCACTTTTGCGCAAAGAACCTCAGGACTTGGGCCATTTCTCTGCAGCCTAGTGATCCATGCTTTAGATCAAGTGGATAGTTTTTTTTTCTGCTTTGGGTTATTGTATGAACGACCGGATCAGTGTTTCATCAGTTTTGAAAGTGAGGACAGAATGAGAACGTTTGAGACAGGATCAGTATTTTTTTTTTGATGTGGAAATATATTTACTCACTCCGAAGTGGTCCCCTCAGTTGGGGTGGAAATGATTCAGCTTGAAAAGTTTATTTCTTGCAGGTTAAGTGAAAGGGTTTTAAAGATTGCTGATTGCTTAACCTATACCTGGTACTTTCAGAGGCCTAAGCAATTAGCCATATACCTGGTTGGATAGAGACTGCTGCAAGGGTTAATGAGAGTAAATCTGCCTTGTCATCTCCAATTATGGAAAGACTGTACTGACATTGCAGAGCCGATGGAAATTGGAGCAATGACACCTCACTCTCGGAAAAAGACAGTAGATTTCGAGGGCTTGTGTTTTTCCAAATGTGGCAATCTGGGCATTATATTAGAACTGTTGGCGCTTCGAATGAGATAAGAGAAAAAAAAAAATGAGTCCGATTCGCCCGCATAGCTTGTTTTAAACACTAAAGGTGTCTTTCTTTCTGCTACCACTGCTGGTGATAGGAGGAATAAAGGAGTTATACGGTGTATTATGGATTGTGGTTCAACTCTCATGTCATGTGAGGGGAAATTTTTTGGAAAAACTAAAATTAAAACCCAAAACTTCTAATCTTCTTCCTATTGATGTTAGGTGTCTTGGAATGGTTCTCACTTGAAAAGAATGTTACTCACCATATCTGTGAATTTCCTCACTTACTATTAAGGTGTTCATCAAGAGAATTTGGATTTTGGTAGTTTGAATAATTTGCCCTCACCGGTGATTTTGGTTACCGCTGGTAAAAATTGCACAATCGGGTACAGGATTGGTCTACCAATGAAATTACTCCTGGAGTCCAAATTGTTATACAAGTGTTTAACGGGTGTATTGCTGAAGTAGTTAAGGGAAGTACCTTACCTATCAGGATTTTTTGGAAATTTTTCTGATAAGGAACTCGCAGGTAATGCCCCCTCATATAGATTATGTTGTGCAATTGAAATTTGGTCCAGGAGCTACTCTTCCTAAAAGTCGTTAATTAATTTGACTATCCTGAGAGAAAGGCTTTTGGAGGAATACATACAGACAAGCATGGCCGCCGGTCACATTAGGCCTTCCAAATCTCCTGGTCGTTTGGAATTTTTTTGTTAAAAAAAGACGGCGGCTTAACGGCCTGTCTAGACTTTCGTGAGATTAATAGATTACGGTACGCAATCCCTTTACCCACTGCATTGATTCCTGAATTTGTTTAATCATTAGTGGGTCAAGTGGTTCTCGAAATCGATCCTCCGAGGGTCATACAATTTGTTGCGCATTATGGAGGGGGATGAATGGAAGACTGCGGTTTTAACACTCACCGACATTTTGAGATCGGTCACATGCCATTTGGGCTTTCAGTGCCCGGCAATTTTTTCAGAATCTTATTAATGACATCCTTAGACCTTTGATCGCAGAATGTGTGGTTTGTGTATTGTGGATGACATTTTGATTTAATCACTGGAATTGGAGTCTCATTGGAGGAGTGTGTGTGAAGTATACAGTTACCTGAGTGATAATCACTTTTTGCCAAACTATAAAAATGTGAGATCGCTGTACAGAGACTTTAGTTTTTTGGGCTACATTTGACTCCAGTGAAGGTTTGAGATGGACCCGGGGAAAGTGCAAGCTGTGCAGGAATGGCCTAGCCTATAGGTGATAAATCAATACAGAGGTTTTGGGGTCGCCAATTATATAGAAAATTCATAAAAAAAATTTCTGTGATTGCCAAACCTCTGACCGATCTCACCAGAAATGTGCAGATGCGGTTCAGTGGACTACTGAGGCCATAGAGGCTTTTGTGGTTTGCTAAATGGAGGAATTTCAGCTCGCTCCCATCCTTACGCAGCCAGATGTGACTAAACCATTTTTGGTTGAGGTTGATGCTTCTTCTGTGGGGGTCGGCGCGGTGTTGTCTCAGGCAAAGACGATGGAGTACATCCTGTGCTTTTTTTTTCAAAGAAAATTTTTCTGAAGTCTGAACTAAATTATGATTATCGGTAATCGTAATTGTTGGCAATTAAACTCGCATTTGAACACTGGCGTCAATTTATTGGAGGAGCGGATATCCCGTTCAAGTCTTCCCGATCATAAAAATCTGATCTACCTTGTGCTGCCAAACGCTTGAATGCCCGTCATGGCTAGGGGCACTGTTTTTCCTTCTCACGGTTAAATTTTTACCGTTTACTTACATCCCAAGGTACTAAAAATGTAAAGCCGATGCTTTTGGTCTCGCAGCTTTTCTCCTATGGTGGGTAATGAGGAGAGGAGGATAAACATCTTGCAAGAAGGGGGTTGTTATTGCTGTTTTGGACTCCGTTTTGGAAGATGAGATCTTAAAGCACAGGAGAATGCCCCAACTACACGCCGCATGGGAGAGGTTGTTTGTGCTGGTACCCTGAGGAGAGATTAGTTTGATGAATGCATGACTCTCGGTTTGCAGTCAACCGGAGATCTCTGAGGACCCAAGAGACTTTTGGTTCAGTTTTTGGTGGCCAGGATGCAGAATGGAAGGTCATTAATTGGGTCGCCAATGCCTGTGTGTCTAGATCCAAAGTCATCTCCATACTCCTGCTGCGGGGTTGCTTTGGGCTTCTGGAGGTCCCTAGTGCACCTTGGACACATTGGCTATGGACTTTATTACTGACTTCCCCCCTCTGAGGGTTTCACTGTCATCTGGGTTGTCATGGACCATTTTAAGCAAGATGGTGTCACGTTGGTTCCGTTTCATCAAACTGCCCTGCGCTAAACTCTCGCTAAGGCCTTTGTCCAGGAAATAGTAGTCAGACTACATGGTGTTCCTACTGACTTTGTTTCTGATAGGGGGACCTCCAGTTTGTGGCTCGTTTTTTGGCGCGCCTTTTGGAACGTAGGTTGGGAGTTCATTTGTCGTTTTTTCATCCGGAATATAATCCTGAGTCTAAGGGCCTGACAGAAAGAAAAACCAGAGTTGAGCAGTTCTTGCGTAGTTTGTGACTGATAATCTAGAGGGTGGTCTGAGTTTCTTTTCTGCCACTTGCTAGTTTGCTCTTAACAACCAGACAACCGCTTCTGCTGTTGTTCGCCTTTTTTTGTTGTACTAGGGAGACATCCTCTTTGGGTCATTTTCCACTTGGGATCGGCTGTACCTAGAAAATTTTCTGGTGTTTTGGAGAGAGTTTGGAACTGATTGCGTGGTAATCTTCAGAGGTCTAACAAAAGATTCCAAAGTGAATTTAGAAAGAAAACGACAAGAGTTTTGTTTTGCTATATGGTGACATGGGTTTGTGTTTCCTCTAGAATCTGCGCTTGAGGATTCCGTCTAAGAAATTGGTCCCAAGTTTGTAGGGCCCTTTAAGTGCTTCAAGGTTATTAACCAATCAGCTTTAAGTTGGATCTTCCCACTCTCCTGGAAGATTAATCCGGTGTTTCATGTTTCTCTCCGTGAAAAAGCTGAGGTCTCAATGGATACGTCTCGGCCACTGTTCCTCTGGAGTGGAGTACGGTCAATATGAGAATTTCCCGCATCCTAATTCTAGAACGGTATAGAGGGAGTATACAGTAACCTCGTCCAGCATGGAAGGGTTATGGACCCGAGGATAACTCATGGGTGAGGGCGGATGAATGTTTCTGTGTCTAGACTTGCCAGACGTTTCACAAGAGGTTTCCGGTAAGTCTAAGCCCCTAGGGAACCCGGAGGAACCTCTTAGAAGGGAGGTACTGTTAGAACCCTCTTGTTAGGTTTTTGTTTCAGTTTGCTGGTCACATGACCTTTTTTCCCTAATTTAGGTCTGGCTCCGCCCTACTGGCTTTGCTGGACTTCATTGTATTACCTACTCTTAAGCTAGCCGGGTGCTTAGTGGCCTTACTCAGTCAGTTTTGCTTGTCTTAGGATCTCTAAGTAATTTGTTTTCTTTTTATTTTCCCTGCACAATTTCTGTAGGAGTGTCCAGCCTTGTTCTCCCTTCCTAGATCTTGTAGGGGATTCCTCCTCAGCAACTATAGGTCTTCGTTCAGACTAGGCTGAGGACTTTAGCGGGTCTGGTCGCTAGGATCAGGTTCCCCGTTACATCGAAGGGATCCAGCTTAGTTCTATTTTGTAGGGACAGAATTCCCATCTTTCCTTAGTGCTTGTACAGATCATTACAAGTCCTCAGTTGACTTCGAGTGTTACAAATACTTGCAGTTCCCTTTTCCTTCACTCCTTCTTAGGCTCTGTCCAAAGTAGCTATCAGACATTCCGTCAGGACTGATCTGTGTACACTCACTCCGAGAGTCACTTTCCACTTCCCTAGGGAACTATCGTCAGCACGTCTGAGGTAACTTTCCTCTCCAACACGCTCCAGACACAGACTAGTGTAATCTGAGCTCTGACAGGAATCCTCTACACGTCCGGTGTTCTGAGGAGATCTGATCCGTCTGGGTACAACCAACAACTACTAGCGTTCAGCTAACTGTCTTCATCTCACTGCTCTATCTCCTCCACACCCTTATATACTGCATACTCAAAAGGGCTCCCTCTGGTGGCACCAGAAAATGTGAAGTGTGAATGAAATCAGTGTTGTGAAATACCTTTTTGTGCAATCCTCCTGGTAACATGTGGCACCAAGCGCCGCTGGGCTACACATCCCCCCTAGTTAATATCAGCACTCCCGGGCGAAAAAGAAAACAATTTTTATAACATCCAACAAACATAAACTCAATTCCCTTGCAGGAGGTAAGGAACTTTCAAAACGTTACCATGTGTACAAATTAGCAATAGAAAAATATCAAATGCTTTCCACAAAATAAATACAGGAATCTTGTGGAGGACCCGTACCAAACCTCCCACGGGTGGTCCTGGGTGGTCTGCCGGACTTCTTGCTGCAAACCACACTCAAGGGCCACACCATACGGGTTTGCTTCGAAGGTAGAATATGGTTTACCGTTAAAACCAATATGGGCATCTGAATGCCAACTATTTACCTTACAGTTCTGTGGCGTGCAAGAGACTCAGCACGCAGTCCTTCAAAATAGCATTTCACATATCACTATCACATTACCCAACTGGGGTATACTACATCAGCATGTAACATTTCATCATATAACATTCTCAATAAAGTGCAATTCTCTTCCTCTTCATAACTTTGTACAGTTCAGTAAACCTGTCTGGTTCCTACTGGTCTTCTCAATATGGTAGCACCTCCACACCTGGGCTGGAAGCAGCGGTGCGCACGTGGAACGCATCTCTATAGATCATGATCCAGCTACCAGTGTCTGAGTAGCCACAGTTTCTCTTTTCTTTTGCGATTTGCTTGAGGCCTGACAGGTACCTCATCTAAGTACAGTTTTGGCTCAATAGACGCTGTAGCAGACGCTGTGCACTGCAGCGTTTCCATTGTGGACGCAGGTGCAAGCAGTGCTCAGTTGGGGTCCGCACATTGCAGACCGCTGCGCTCTGTTAGCTTGCGAATAGGACGTAACTACACGGAGTGGCTCAGTAGGGGCGCATTTGCAATGTTGCACCTTTAGCGAAGCAGAATGAACACAGGTGCGCGGCCGGACACTTGATGGTGGCTGGGCCTGGGACCTGAGACAACGGTCACGTTTCCGGCTTCAAGGGACAGGTCGCTGACACGGGTAGACATTCAGGGCATACCACCCCTTAAGACCCCAAGCCGCTTGTAGTGACACATCCCAATAACAATCCCTTCCCAGGGGGCCCCTCTGGCAGGTGAAACTCCACATCCCTAGATTAACAAAGACCGTCCTGTAACATGCCTGGTTCGTGGAAGAACCCCAGCTCCCTGATTTTGAAGTCTCTAATGGCCCCCTGCGGCCGCGGTTCCCGGAGCGTACCTTTGTCTCGCCTGACGTTCGCTTTGTCAGCAAGATCTTTCTCCCGTACCTCTTGCGAAGCAGCTGCGCCTCTCGCTGTCCTGCTGCTGTCCCGCTGCTCAGCTCCCGCGTCGCCACTCGTTCCCTCCTTCTGGGCGCGTATTCCACGTCGTCCAGTATCTCCATCTCCTCCCAGTCGATTTCCATCGCTTCGGTCAGGATCTCCTCCGTCATCCCTACCGGGGACTGCATTCCGCGGCGGCCTCTGTTTCCCAGGCTGCGGGCATTCTGTCCCCGGCAGGGCCTCCTCAGCCTCCTTCCCTCCCGCCGCGTTCCTCGCTGAGCAGGATCACTCATTTGCCGGCCTCCGTGTCTTCCTCAGCCCGCTTTTTCCATGGTGCGCGGGTGGTGCATTTGCTCATTTTGAGGGAGAGCAGGTGGGTCCCACAGCTGCCGCTGTTTCCAGCACGCCAGCTTTGCTCCATCGCCTCCATCTCTGGCGCAGTGTCGGGCTATATCTCTCAGCACCCGCATCCACTTCTTTCCACACGGTATTCCATTTTCTTCTCCGCCCGACCTGGAAGGTTCAGGCACAGCTGCAGCTCTTCAGGGGAACGAGGTCTGCGCACCAGCCATTCCCCACACAGTGACACCTCCTTCCGCCATCTCACTCCAGGCCATACTGTGCTACCATCTGGAACAATCTGGTCTTTCGTGGGAGGCGAGACTTTTGCTTTTCTTTCTTAGCATAGAAGGATGAAGAGAGGCGGAATCTCTCGTGCAGTGGGCACACCTCGACATTGTAAGAACATTTAGACAGGCGCCCATCAATTTCGCGCCACAGGGGAGCTACGCCACGAATACATCCCATCCTTCTTCACCAGCGGCCTCAGGCGCGAATATCGCAAAATGGCGGAAAATGCGCCAAAGTTCACAAAACAGCAAACGAGTCTTTTTGCACATAACAGTCCACTTTAGGCACACAGGACTCGCATTTTGCGAGCCCCCCCTACGGATCCCAGTTCGTGAACCCAAGGGTTTTTTAAATAGTCTGCACGTACAGGGCTTGGGGTACTCGGCAAAAAAAAAACCTGACCCATTCCTTTACTGGGTATGTCACGGTAGCGCGGCTCGTCCGTTGCCCTGGGCGCTCACTAAAAAGGGGGTATTTACAGGGATTTGTAGAAATGTACGTGACGCCACCAGTGGATTCTGATCAGGTGAACATCGCGAGCAAGGTGAATCCTCCTAGGGGGTTTGTTACTGGGTCAGCAAGGTGTTAAGTCTCCCCACAGGAGAGACTGGTCCCTCTAGTATATTGGCGGTGCAGGGGTGCAGGGCAATGAGGTCAGACACTCTCGACACAGTCTCTTTCTGTACTTACTGGTGTAGTTGCAGCACGTCCCGGGAAGCTGCTCAGGGGGTGAGATGCCACTTCAGTAATCCACACTGGAGTAGGTGTAAGGCCCTCCGTTACGTCTTCATATGTGTGAGCTTTCTAACTTGCATAAAGCTAAGATTAAACTCCGTGTGAAACAGCTAACGCCCGGCTGCATTGTGGTAGAGCCTTTTTTTTTGGGCAGAACTAAGCCCTATCTCAGCGTCCTGCTAGACTCTGTTTTTTCCGCCCCCCGGTTACTACACACTTTTTTGGCCCCCTGCGACCGAAGTCCACGGGTCTTTTTTTTTTCCCCCAAAACCCTTTTTAAAGGGGAAATACAAGCTCGACCGGTTTTCCGGTAGTCGATGGGGGGAAACAAAACGTTGCTATTTCCCCTCAGTCACTCTCTTTTTCCCCTTTTTTTTCCCCTTGCCTTCCGCCCTTTACCCACACCTTTAAAAAAAACAAAAGGGCCCCAGAGATGTCGTTTTCCCCTTTTCTTAAACCCCCCTCCCAAGTTTCGGCACGCTCACTCTAAAAGGGTACCTCATTTCCGGTGTTACAAATACTGAAATTTCCCCTTTCCCCTTCATTTTCCCTTGGGCTCGGGGCCGAAGTAGCTTTTGGGGCATTCCATCAGACTGATCTTGCACACTCCGAAGTCATTTTCCCCTTTCCCCCCGGAACATCTTTCAGCACTTCTGGGTAACTTTCCTCCCCCCAAAACGCCTGCACAGACTGGAAAACGGGAGCTCTGACGGGAATCCCTCACCCGGTTTTTTGGGGGGATCTGATCTGCCCCGGGGTAAAAACCAACAACTAGCTAGGGGGTTTTAGCTAGCGGGCTTTTCCACGTCTATCCCTCCAAAACCCTTTACCCCCCGCAAACCTTAAAGGGCTCCCTCGGTTTTTCACCGGGGAAAATGTGAAGTGGAAGGGAAAATCGGGGGATTTTTGAATTACCTTTTTGTGCATCCCCGGGGGAAAATTTTGGGAACCAAGCGCAGCTGGCTACACAACCCAGGCTGCCCCCCAACCCGCCTCTCCCTTTTTCTTTTTACCCCCGGCTGCTTCCCTCACACCCCCCCTTTTTTGCCTTTTTTCCCAAGGGGCCCCTTTTTCTCCCAAAACCCAAAAAAAGCCTGCCTGTCGGGTTGGTACCCCGGGTACACGCCTTGCATTTATTTTTTTACTCTCGTTTTTTCCCTTTCCCCGCTTGCACATTTCCCAAAAAACGGGCATACTACCGTTTTTTGTGAGCCAGCCCCCTGGTTCCGCATTTAGGGGTATTTAAACCCCCGGGGGGCCTGCCCCTGACCTCCCTGTAAAGGGGGTTTTTTTCTAAAATATTCACTCGCCCAGGTGGGTTATACACGCCCATGGGTCCACCCAGGAGTCGCACAGAAAAATCGGTCATGGCCCCCGCGGTGTCTGGGCCGCCGCTCAAGAAGAATCGGGGGTACCCCCGGGGAAAGTCCTTTCTGAATTTCCATAGAGCCAAAACCCAAAAAAAACCCCCGATTAAAGTCCAAAAAAAGGGGGAAAAACATCCCCCCTCTTGTTTTTTTCCCCCTTTCATTTGGGGAAAAAAAAATTTTATACTTTTTTTCCGTGATAAAATTTTTTTTCCTGGTCAAAATAACCCTTTTGGGGATATACTGAACCTGGTGGTGTCTTAAAAACTTTGCACCTTATTTTCCCCCTTCTTTTTTTGAATATATGCATTAAAAAATTTGTTTTTTTTGCTACCCTTTTTTTTACCTTTGTGCACTTTGTAAAATACTCTTTTTTTTTGCTACATTGGGCACTTTTTTGAAAATGCCGTGTTTTTTTTTTTTTGGGTTGTACCCTTTTTCACTTTTTGCATTTTTTTTTAAAAACCCCATCATTTTTTAAATTTTTTTGTGGACATTTGCCCCCTTGTAAAACATATTATAATTTGGGGTTTTTTTTTTTTTTTCTGACATTGTACATTATTTTAAACTGTGTTTTTTTAAAATAAAATCAAAATTTTAAAAAGTACCATATGGACTTATAATGGGTGTTTTCCCCCCGGGTTTTGGCTTCTATTTTTTTTTTTCCCGATTGTAAAAGTACCTATAATACCCCTTTTTTTTTTGGTTTTTTTCACTAACTTAATGTTTTTTATGAATTTTAAAAAAAAAGATTTACCCCCCAACATATTTTATTGTATGCCCAAAATTTTACGGCCCTTTTCTTGTTTTTTTTTTTGAATCCATAGAGACCCGATTCCCAAACCCTTACGACCGTGATCCAGGAGAATCCCCTCGGGGGTTTGCCTCCAGCAGGGGCTTGTTTCCCGACGTAAACACCCTGCCTTTTTTTTCAGCTACAAGGCGTGGGAAAAAACCGTTGCTTTTCCCTTTTTTTTTTCCGTCTCGGCCGCACCAAAAACTCAGGCCCCCCCCCCCCCTCCATCTCCCTTTTGTAAACCGCCACAGAATACGGTGACTCTAAACAAAAATTTTGGGGGGTTTTTTTTAACCAGAGTCTCTAAAACCTTATTCGCCCGCAGAAATTTACCCCTTCCGATGGGGGAAAGTGGCCTTTGTGGTTTTTTTTTTTTTTCCCTTTTGGGGAGGGGGTTTTTTCTTTGGTGGGTTAATCCACTCGGGGAGTTTTTTTTTTCCATTCCCAAACCTTTTTTGGATTTTTTTTCCCCGGGGGGTTTGATGAGCCAGGCGTTTGGCATCTACTAGGGAAACCCCTTTTTTTTAATATCCACTAAGGCTCTTTTTTCCGTGGGCCCAAAAATACGTCTTTCTTTTTTCCATTCTGTCCCCTCGGGGGTTTGGGCGGAACAACAAAGTTTTGGGGTGGGTTTTTCTGGCGGGGCCCTCTTCCCGCATTAAAAGATTAGCGGGACGTGAAGAAAACCAATTTTTTTAGAGGTTTTTTAATCTCTCTACGCCAGAAAAGATTATCTTTCGGGAGCGCTCCAGTGAGACTCCCCATAGGGGGGGGTTTTCCCCCCTTTTTGCCTACCCCCCCCTTGCAGTCCGCTTAATTCCCCCCCCATGTCCTCTTTTTTTAATCTCTGCCCCTGGGGGAAAAATGCGGTAGAGAGGTTTCCCCAAAGAAAAAATGGTTTTCCCCTTTTCCCCCCTACCGTTCTTTTTTTTGGGTTTAATTTTTGGGTTTTCAAACGTTACTCTGAGGAGGCTTATGGGGATTCGGGAAGGGGGGAAAAAACTTTAACGGGAAAGGGGGGTTAAAAAAAAAAAAAATTTTCCTGGGGGGTTCCCGGAAAAACTCCTGGGTTGATAGTTTCCCCCAACGCAAAAAGTTTTTGCAGGAAATTTTTTTTTACCCGGGTCACCAAAAAAAGTGGAGCTGCAGTTTGAGCCCAAAAAACAGAGATCCCCTTTCCCCACGCCCTTTTTCGCCCTTTGTCTCAAAACCTTCTTCTTGGTCTTCCTTTTTTCGGGGCACATGAGCCATTTTTTGCTGGCACCCCGGGGAGTCCTCCGTTGGGGACCATTGTGTCAGAAAACTGCCTTCTGTCCGCCCCCCCCGAGGGTTTTTTTATTGTCCCCCCCCGGGACCTGCAGGTCTCCCCTCCCCTTTTTGGGGCCCTTTTTGCAAGCCCCCCTTTTAAAAAAAAGGGGCCCCCAGACTCTCCCCCCCCCTTCAACCATCCCGACTTTCCATTGACCCGCCCCCCGGCTCTACTCCACCCGGGGGGAGAAAAAACCTCATCCCCCCGCCAAAAAACCCCCAAACATTCAGAATAAAACCCGGGAAAAATTTTTTCCCAAAAGGGGTTTTTTTCCGTTTTTTTTTTCCCCCCCCCCGGGGATTTTGGGGTTTCTCTTTTTTAAAAAAAAGGATGGTTTTCCCCCCCGTGCCTGCATAGACCAAGAGGGCTAAAAAGACTTTCACGGTCAAAAAACAAATATCCGCGCCCCTGCCCCCCCAAGCCTAAGGGGGGGCCGAATTTTCACCAAGCGGTCTTTAAAGGGCCTACAACTTGATCCGTATTCCTTTTTGGTAACAGGGGAAAAACCACCTTTAACACCGAGACGCCCCTACGAGTTTTTTGGGCATCCCCTTTTTGCCTAAACAACGCTCCAGCGGGGTTCCCAAGGGGGTTTTGAACAACTTTTTTTTTTAAAAAATCTTACTTCGGGCTACCGGGGTGAAATCTTCTTGTTTTCTTTCCCAACTGTCGCCCACAGAAAAGGCTTGTGGCCCCCAAATACTCCTTTCGTTTAAAAAGAAAACCGCCTTTACCCAAGATTGAAAATGTTCTTTGAACAAACGTCCTTCCCCTTCCGGGGGGAAAAATTTAAAACCTTTTTCTCGGGGTTCCCCACACATGGATCCGGTGGGAAGGGGTTTCCCCTGTTCTCGATTGGGCCCCGGGCCCCCCTGGGGTGAAAGCAATCCCTTTTTTCCCTTGGGTTTGAAAATTTTCTATCGGCATTTTTTTCCCCCCCAATTTTTTTCCTCTCTGGGTTTGGGTAAACTTTGTCTCTTTTTCGAAAAGGGGGGCTAACCTAATGCTTTGGCTACTGGGGCAGAGGACCCCTTTTTTTTTACCTTGAAGCAAGCTTTCCCCCCACGGCCCTGTTTTTCACCGTCCAGCCCTGTGCTTCACCGCCCTCTTGAGTATCGCATTTTTTAAAACCCGGGGGCCCCGCAGTCCTTCTGCAGAGGTCTTCTTTTCCCCGGGCTGGCCCCCCCGCCCCCAAAACGGCAAAGATTTTCATCACCACATCTTTAGAATTCAGGCTTCCCTCTGAAAAATCGGGGGGGACAGGGGGGTTTTAATTCACCCCCCATTCGGAGAGCCTTTGTGGGCTTATAAAAGTGACACTGGTTTTTTTTTCCCCGTTTACCAAAACCCCCAAAAAGGGGGAAAAGTGTACCCAAAAAATTTCCCCCACGTCGAAACTCCTCCTTTTCGAATGCCCCCCGAACACTGGGAAAATTTACTTCCCCGGGGGAATTTGGAAAAAAAACCAATCGGGGGAAAAAAATTTCCCCCCCAAATCCCCCCTTCTTCATTTTTTTCGGACAACAACCCAAATGTGCTCTACCGGGACCCCCCCGCCCCCTTGGGGGTGCCTGCGGCTGACACTCCCGTCCGGGATTTTTTTTCAGGGCTGGCAGGAACCAAAAAAGGGGTCTCAAAAAAGCACGAGACGGGAAAAAAAACCATCAGTTTTTAAAAAGGGGCCGGGGCTCTCTCCTTTTCCTCCCCCGGTGAAATGGGGGCTTTCCTCCAAATACATTCCCCTTTTAAAGGGACCATCTTACAACTGGGCCCTCGATACATTGGTCCTTTTTTGGGGCCCAACGTATTAAAGATTTTGGCATACAATTGAAGAAACCCCTGCTTTCTCCCTTTCCCTTTTTTTTCCTTCCATGTGTCCCCCTCAAGCCCGGGGGCTAAATTTTTTTTTTACCCCTTCCCGCCCCACACCCCCCCCCTTTTTTTTGGCCCAGGGGGGAAAAATTTTTTGAGGAAAAATATATCCACCAGAATGGGAAAAGGGGAAAAACCCTTTTTTTCTTAATTAAAGGGAAGGGCTATGGTCCTGAAGAGGGGTTTTTGGGAAAACCCCGGGAGAAAATCCAATCCCCAGATTTTGTCTAATTTTTTTTTCCCCCCCTCAGAAAGGGGGGCTTAAACCCCCCCCAGCCACTCTCACCGCATTCCTCCGGCCCCGGGGGGCTTCAGTGGCCCAACTCATCATTTCCCAAAAAAAATCGCACCCGGCCCTTTTGGGTCTCATCGAGTGCCACCCACCCCCCCCCTTTTTGACGGGGGGGGCTTTTTTTTCGACTCCAGGTCCTGTGGGGGAACAAGGGTTCCCCCCTTGACCCGACAAAGGCCCTCCATCTCGGACATCAAAAAAACCCTGGAAAACCTGATCCAATTTTTCCGGCACCTGATTATTTTTGTGCTTCCTAGCTAGCCGCTTGGGCCCTTTTGGGGGCTGCTCCGTACTCGGCCCCCCCCCCTTTTTTTTTCTACGTTTTTTTCCAGAACGCCCCTCCCCTTTCCTTTTTCCCCCAAGCGTGCCCGCAGAGCGCGCTCTGCCTTTTTTTTTACCCAAGCATGCTTCCCCCCCGGGCCTCTGTTTTTCCCCCTTTCCCCCAAAGGTGCTCCTCTCCCCGCAAAAAACCCCCCCCGGGTCGTTGCTCCCCCCCTTCACCCTTGCATATTTTTTTACTCTCCCCCTCCCTTTTCCTGTTTTGCACATTTTCCCAACCCGCACCCCTTTTTTTCTGTATGGGGCCACCGGGTTCCAGCATCGTTGTACTTAATCCCCGGGGGCCCCCCGACGCCCCCCTTATAGGGGGAGTTCTCACTGGTCACTCGTCCCGAGTGGGTTGGTATCAATGACCAGAGGTCCACTCCAGGACCCCCTCACACAGTGAAAAGGGCCACGGGGAAAAGGTTTTTTCCCCCAGTTTTTTCCCTAGAAATATAGCCCCCTTTCCCGCCCCCATCTGAACCAAGCTGTTCAAAAACCCCTTTGTGGCCCATATGGCTCTAAAGTACACCCCCCCAAAACAACTTGTAGCCGCCTTTAAATAATGGATGACTTTGGAAAGACCTGAAGGGGGATGGGGGGTGTTCCTCCAGGAAACAAAAAAATTTCTAACTGGGTTAAAGTTGGGGAAAAAGGAGGGGGGGCGCCAATTTTCCCAAAATGGGAATCTCCTTCCGCAATTCAAACCTTAAAAAATACCTGCAGAAATCTATCCGCCACGAAGGATCAGACTCTTTCGAACCTTTAATCTGCTTGGGTTAATTTTTAAACTAGAAAAAAAAAAACTCTCCAAAACCACAAAAACACCATAAGGGGAAAAAGTTTTTTAAAACCCGGGGAATTTGGAGATTGTGCGAAGAAAGAAAACTGTCTTATATAACTTGTTTTACCAATCGATGCAGGATTTCAGAAAGGCTACCATTTTTAAAAAACATTCCGATACCGCAAGTAAAGGGGGCGGGGCCCCCAAATTTCCCGTAAAAAGGGGGAAAATTTCCCATACTTATTCCGAAAAATTTTTCCCTAAAAACGTAACCGGAAAAAAGGGAAATTCCCATAATTCCTTTTTTGAGGCAAGTGAAATTTAGTCAGGGCCCAAAGAGAAAAAAAAAAAGTTGGGCCCATCCTGTAAAAACCCGGGTTTATTTTTTAAAAAAAAGGGATGGGGTGTGATTGGATGCTGAAAAGATTGTCCCAAAAGCACTAAAAAAAGGCGCCGCCGCCATTTTACGTCACGTGCTGTGAATTCAAAAAAGGGGGAGAACGCTGCTTCTGCGACTCAGGGGGGCAGTTAAGGTTGCGTTTTTTTTTGTACTGTGCTTTAAAGGGAGGCTATTTACCAACCGCTGTGAAAAACTTCCTTTTGGGCCCGAGTGTTGTTTTATAACACTCGTGCAAGGTGGGGTGTGTGTGAGAGGCAGGTGACGCTGCAGTTTTGCTCTGCATCCAACGCTGTTTTTTTAGGCATCTGCACTGTCACTCACAAAATCTTTTTTTTTTTTTTTTTTAGTGTAATTCTTGCTGCTCCATTTTTTTTAAAAAAAAAAGTGTGACCGCTTTTCCCTCCGAAAAAAATACATTTTGCAACACAAAAAATACGAAAGGAGCCTTTCAGAGATAGTGAAAAGTTGTGTTTCAGTGTTTTCCTCTAGTCCCCGTGAGGTTTTTTTAATTTTTTTTAGTGCAGATCACGCTCCGTTTTTTTTTTTCCCAAACCCTGCTGGTTTTAGTCTGCTTAAAACCCCCTGTCACTGCCTCATCCTTTCATTTTTTTTCCCAATTGGTGCTGCTCCATTCTATTTTAAAATAAATCAATCTATTAGTGTGACCGCTTCCAAAAAAACCCTAACCAAAAATTGGGGTTTTTAAAAAATATAAAAAGTACACCCAAAAAGCCTTTTTTTAATTTGTGAACAGTTGGGTTTTTGTGTTTTACCCCTAGTCTAGGTTTTCATTTTTGGAGTGCAGTAACCCCCCCTTTTTTTTTTTAACACTGCTGGTTGTAGTCTGCTGAACGTTTCCCCTGCCCCCGCTTTTACATTTTTCTCTAATTGGTGCTGCTCCATTCTATTTCCCAAAAAATTTAAATCTATTAGTGTGACGCGCTTCCATTTCCCTAACAATACATTTGTTTTAAACACTATAGAAGTACCAAAGGGGCCTTTTACAAAAAAGTGAACATTGTCTGCAAAAATTCCCCTGTTTGTCTGTTTAGGGTTTTAAAATTTTTTTAGGGAGATCAAAAACCCCCCAGTTAGTTCTTCAAACCCCTGCTGGGGGTTTTTTCTGCGTGTCACTGCCCATCCCTTTACATTTTCCCTAATTGGTGCTGCTCATTCTATTTAAAAAAATTTTAAATCTATTATGTGACGCCTTCCATCCCCTATACAATACATTGGTTTTCAAACACTATAGAAGTACACAAAGGGCCTTTTCAGAGATAGTGAACAAATTTTGTGTGCAGTGGTTCACTCTAGTCTGGGGGTTTTCATTTTTTGGGGTGCAGATCAC
This sequence comes from Oophaga sylvatica, assembly GCA_033576555.1. Lineage (NCBI taxonomy): Eukaryota > Metazoa > Chordata > Amphibia > Anura > Dendrobatidae > Oophaga > Oophaga sylvatica. Next base: position 719,799,008 of record JARQOD010000001.1, read on the forward strand.
CTTCCCCCTTTGTTTTTTCAACCCCCTGCTGGTTGTATTTGCTGAACCCTGTGTCAATGCCCCATCCTTGACAATTTTTCTCTAATTTTGGGGGTGCTGCATTCTATTTCAAAAAAAAAAAATCTATTTTGTGGAAAGCGCTTCCCCCCCTTTTACAAAAAATTGGTTTCAAACACTATAGAAGTACACAAAGGGGCCTTTTACAGCTAGTGAACATTGTTGCAGTGTTCACTTAGTCTGTGAGGTTTTAATTTTTTTTTTTGCAGATCCGCTCCAGTTAGTTCTTTAACCACTGCTTGGGGTAGTCTGCGAAAAGTGTGTCACGGCCCCCTCCTTTACATTTTTCTCTAAAATTTGGGGCCCGCTCCCCTTTTTTTTAAAATAACTCTAATCATTTTGTGTGACGCGCTTCCATCCGTATCCAATACATTGGTTTTTTAAAAAAAAATAGAAGTACCAAAGGAGCCCTTTTTTAGAGACCAAAGGGAACCCGTTGTTGGGAGTGTTCACTCAGTTTTGGGTTTTTTAATTTGGGGGCAATAAACCCCCAGTTTTTTCTTCCCAAAACCCCTTTCCCGGGTTTTTAGTCGCTGAAAACCGGGTTTTTTCCCTGCCTCAAGCTTACAATTTTTTTTTTTTTACCCTTTAATTTGGGGTCCCCCCCCAAAAAAATAATTAACCCTTTTGGGGAGCCCCCTTCCCCCCCCATCCCCAAAACTTGTTTCAAACCCCAAGAAGTTACACAAAGGAGCCTTTCAGAGTTTGTAACATTTGTGGGAGTGTTCACCTATCTGGGGTTTTTAAAAATTTTGGGTGCAACAGCCCCAAAAATTCTAAAAAAGGGGGTTGAAGTTTGCGAACCTGTGTCACTCTATCCTTGACCCTTTTTTCCTCAAAGGCCCCCCAAAACATTTTAAATTTAAAAAAATCCAAAAATTTTTGTGTGACGGGGGTTCCATCCTAACAACATTTGTTGGAAAATAAGAATACCAAAACCCACAGCTAGTGAACAAAAAGTCTGAGGGTTCAAAAATGTCTGTGAGGGTTTTTTTTAAATTTTTTATGGCACCCCTCCAGTTGTTTTTCAAAAACCAAAAAGGGGGTTGTAGCTGCTGCGTGGGGGCCCCCCTTTTTTACCTTGAATTTTTTTCTAATTGGTTTTTTTCCCCCAAAAATTTTTGTTTAAAAAAACTC
>JARQOD010000001.1:719800301-719902942 GCA_033576555.1 Oophaga sylvatica
CTTTAGTCAAAATTTTTCTGTTATGTCTTGAATCATGTGATTTTGATTCAGTAGGAAACTTCCGTCTTCTTCTCTTTCTATCTGTATTCCTAGGTACTGTTTTACATTTCCTAAGTCTTTGATTTGAAAATGTTGTTTCAGGGTTTCTGGAATGTTTTCTTTATCCCTTTCTTGTTTAAAACAAATCAAAATGTCGTCTACATATATGAGTACATAAATCCATCTATTACTCGCATTTTTGTGTACAAGCATGGATCAGCTCTACTTCTTTGAAATTTTTCATTTGTTAGTACTTCCGTGATTTTGTCATTCCACGCTTTAGCTGCTTGCTTTAAACCATATATGCTCTTCTGTAGTTTACAAACTTTGTTTGGATTTCTTTCATCTTTGAATCCTGGAGGTTGTTCCATGTAACTGTCTTCTGTTAAATCTCCATTCAAAAAAGCTGTCTTTACATCCAGATGTCTTAGTTCCATCTTTTCCATTGCTGCAACTGTAAGTAAAGTTCTTATTGTAGTGTGTTTGACAACTGGAGCAAATGTTTCATCATAGTCTTCTCCATATTTTTGAGAATACCCTTTAGCTACGAGTCTTGCTCGATATCTTTCTGTTTGGTATTTTACTTTAAAAATCCATTTACATCCTATGGCTTTTCTTCCTTCTGGCAAATCTGTTAGTGTCCATGTATTTGAATCATGCATGGATTTAATTTCTGTTTCTGTTGCTTCTATCCATTTATCAGCTTCTTCTTCAGGAAGTTTAGATATGTCTTCCCAAGAGGTAGGCTCATGGATTTTTCTTATACTTGTCTTGTATGAGAGACATTTTGGTGGTTTTCCTTTGTTCTCTCTTATTGGACGTCTTGGTTCTGTGTCTGTTTGTAGTTGTGATTCTTCACTTTCAGTATTTTGTTCTTCATTAATTTCTACTTCTTTCTCATCAGATATTTCTTCAGTTATGTCACTATTGTTTTTCTCATTTCTTGTTTCAACTGAAATCATATTGTCTTCATTTAAATCTTCAATGAATGTCACACTGTTACTCACTGTAATTCTGTCTGTTTTGGGATCTAAGATTCTATATCCTTCGCAGTTTTCACTATATCCAACAAATATTTCTTCCATGGATCTGTCTTGAAGTTTGGAACGTTTTTCTGTTGGAATGAATATAAAAACTTTACATCCAAAAACTTTTAAATGATTGACATTTGGTTTCATACCTTGCCACAGTTCATATGGATTTTTGTTCAGTTTGCTGGAAAAAAGTCGGTTCTGTAGATAAGTAGCTGTCATTGCTGCATCACCCCAATATTTCTCTGGTAGTTTAGAATCTGTCAGCATACATCTTATCATCTCTGTTAGAGTTCTGTTTTTCCTTTCTGCTACTCCATTTTGTTCAGGTGTGTATGGAACAGTTTTCTGATGTTCTATTCCATTTTGTCTTAAGTAGTCTTCTATTCTGTGACCTGTAAATTCACCTCCATTATCACTTCTGATGACAATTGGCTTCCTTTGAAATTTGTTACTTGATCTTGTTACATAGTCTACAAGTTTATAAAAAGCTTCACTTTTGTTCTTAATTAAGTATGTGACTGTGTATCTTGAGTAGTCGTCTATAAAATTCAACATGTATCTATTGCCTCCTGATGTAGTCACTTTCATGGGTCCACATACGTCAGTATTCACCAAATCAAGTGTTTTTTCACTTTTCATCTCACTTTCTTTTGGAATAGATATCCTTGTGGCTTTGGATATTATACAACATTACCATCTTATGGTAATTGAGTAATCTGATATCTTTAAATTTTTTGTCAATTCTTTTCTCTGTAGTTCCCTTATACTGTCCGGGTGTCTATGTCCTAGACGTCTATGCCACATGTGAATACAGTTTTTGTGATCATGTGTACATACCTTCATCTGTTCCTTTGGTTTGTCAAAATGATATAATTGTTCATCTGCCTTGACTTTGGTTATTATCTTGTTTCCTGCAATAATTGCACACTCATTATCTTTGAATTTTACTGTAAGTCCTTTTTGTCAGGGACACCGCACTGCACTTGCTCACTGAGCCAGTGCGTGTGTCCTGAGTGAACAAACTGTGCCCAAAGATACCTGTATAGCAGAGCCGCAGCAGGGAAGACGTGTGTTTCTGTGGAACAGGACCTTCAGCAGAATGTGACTGCCAAGGGGCGGAGCGGCCACACATCTCCCAGAGGCAGCAGTAGCAGATAGAGAATGCTTCAGGCCGGAGGACCTGCAGCACCTGACTGCCTAGGGGCATGGCCTAAGCTCCAGAGATCTAGGAAGGTAAAGGAAAACTCCTAGAAGGGTAACTACGAAATAAAGTTACCAAGGGGCATAGACAGAATGGATAGTCAGGATAGCCAGGTCATACACATAGAGGGCGACGAAGTACAAAAGGAGCAGGCAAAGAATAACCAGAACACAGCCAAGGGATCATACACAGAGGGAGCAACGCAGTACAAAAGGGACAGGCAAAACTCGTAACAGGGACACAGCCAAATCAGAACCAGACAGACAAAACGTAGCACAGGCACAACGCACCGGCACAAGCACAGCGTCAGACACACTCAGCCAAAGGTCAGAGTATAAACGACAAAGACTGGCCTCACAGTGAGGCTATAAAAAGCCTCCCAGGACCCAGAAAGAGGCCAGCCAAGTAAACCCCGCGACTACCTGATCCAAGAACCCAGTAAACCATGACAGTACCCCCTTCTTAATGGGGGGCCTCTGGACCCCCAGGTTTCCCAGGATTCCGAGCATGGAATGCCCGAACCAGACGGTCAGCGTGTACCGATCTGGCCGGCACCCAAGTCCGGTCCTCTGGACCCTACCCCCTCCAATGCACCAGGTACTGTAAGGACCCCCAAGACCGCCGGGACTCTACAATATGTTGAACCTCAAATTCCATGTGCCCATCAACCAAGACTGGGGAGGGAACAGCAGCTGGTTCTTCTACTACCAATCCCAAGGGTTTTAGCAAGGATCTATGGAATACATTATGGAGTTTCAAAGCGGGGGGAGGCGAAGACGATACACCACAGGGTTAATTACCTCAATGATCTCATAGGGACCTATGAACTTGGGCCCCAGTTTGGCGGAGGGCAGACGAAGACTTATGTTTTGCGTGGAGAGCCACATCTTGTCCCCACACTGCAAAACCTGAGCAGGGTTCCTTTTTTAATCTGCAAAACGCTTATAAGTCTCCTGAGCCCTGAACATATTTAACCGAACTTTTGAGCACAGATCCCTGATTCGGTTAACACAGTCCTCAGCTCCTGGACAGCCCGAATCTAAACGTGAGAATTCACCAAAATGAGGTTTCAAACCATAATTAATAAAAAACGGTGACCTACCGGTAGATTGATTGGTACGGTTGTTGAAGGCGAACTCCGCTAACGGTAGGGCATCACACCAGTCGCTTTGCAGAGTAGAAATCAAACATCGAAGAATTTGTTCAAGCGACTGGTTGGTGCTCTCCGTCTGCCCGTTACTCTCTGGTGGTAGGCTGAGGAAAAGGACAAAGATATCCCCAACCTTTTGCAAAAAGCCCACCAAAACTTGGCCACAAATTGTGCCCCTCTGTCAGATACAATATTCATAGGTACCCCATGTAACCGTACAATCTGTGCGAGGAAATGCTTAGCGAGAGTCTCTGCAGAAGGTAGACTTGCCATAGGTACAAAATGCGCTAACTTAGAAAACCTGTCCACAACTACCCAATAAACCGTGTTACCCCGAGAAGAAGGAAGGTTGGTAATGAAGTCCATGGACAAGTGGGTCCATGGCCTTCCTGGAATTGGCAAAGGCACCATTTCCCCGGCCGGCCGGCAATGAGAGCTCTTAGAACGAGCGCATACCCCACACGCAGCGACATGCTTCTTAATATCTGAACCATCAAAGGCCACCAAAAAACTCTAGCCACTGCCTCTCGTGTGGCAGAAATGCCTGGGTGAGCACTCAGTTTTGAATCATGGAACTCTCGCAGGAGCCTGGTGCGTAACTGCTGAGCAACAAACAATTTGTTTTCGGGTTTGGACCTTGGAGCTAAAGATTGAGCCCCCACAATCTCCCGCTCCAATTCCGACGACACTTCAGCTATAACGACATTGTGTTGAAGAATGGGGGACGGCGGGTCAGGGGCAGAAAGCGGCTCAAAACTATGTGATAAAGCATCAGCTTTCACGTTTTTAGACCCTGGGCGAAAAGTTATAGAAAATTGAAATCTGGAAAAAAAAAGTGACCAACGGGCCTGCCTAGGAGTCAGTCTTTTAGCAGATTTGATATACTCTAGGTTTTTGTGGTCGGTGATGACTGTGATGGGGTGTGCCGCCCCCTCCAAAAAATGCCTCCATTCCTCGAACGCCAACTTGATTGCTAAGAGTTCTCTATTATCAACGTCATAATTTCTCTCAGCCTGAGAATTTTTTTTCGAGAAATAGGCACAAGGTTTGAGGTTAGTCAGAGAAGTAGGTCCCTGTGACAACACTGCCCCTACCCCAACCTCCGAAGCTCAACTTCAACCACAAACGGCTTGGATGAGTCAGGTTGGACCAGAACAGGTGCGGATGTGAAACAATTTTTCAAAGTTAAAAAAGATTGTTTGGCCGACGGGGACCAGTTCCTAACATCTGCCCCTTTACGTGTGAGATCCGTGAGGGGTTTCACAATCTGAGAAAAACCCTTGATAAACCTGCGATAGTAATTCGCGAATCCCAAGAAGCGCTGGAGTCCTCTAAGGTCCCGAGGCTGGACCCACTCCATAATGGCTTGCACCTTCTTGGGATCCATACGAAACCCCTGTGGAGAGATTATGAGACCCAAAAATGATAGCTCCTGAACAAAGAAAACATTTCTCCAGTTTAACAAATAATTGATTTTCCCTGAGTCTTTGAAACACAGTTTTAACATGTGATAAATGAGAATGTCTGTCAGAGGAATATATCAGTATATCATCCAAGTAGATCACAACAAAATGGCCAAAGAGGTCCGAAAAAACTACATTAATGAAATTTTTGAAACACAGCTGGAGCATTGGTGAGACCGAAAGGCATGACGAGATTCTCAAATAACCCCTCAGTAGTAAGAAAAGCAGTTTTCCACTCATCCCCTTCCCGTACTCTTATCAAATTATAAGCCCCCCTGAGGTCCAATTTTGAAAACCACTTGGCCCCAGAGAGCTGGTTACAGAGATCAGGAATCAGAGGCAGGGTGTATGTATTCCTGACTGTGATTTTATTAAGTTCTCGAAAGTCGAGGCAGGGACGTAGACCGCCATCCTTCTTTTTAACAAAGAAGAACCCCGCAGCTACTAGGGACACTGAGGGCCTTATATGCCCTTTGCGAAGACTCTCAGCGATGTATTGCTTCATAGCCAGGCGCTCCGGGCCTGACAAATTAAACAGACGGGCCTTGGGCAATTTGGCTCCCGGGACAAGATCAATAGCACAGTCAAATGATCTATGCGGGGGCAGAGCCTCAGCCTCACTTTCAGAGAACACGTCCTCAAAGTCTTTCAGGTACTCCGGAATACCCTCCAGACCAACAGAAGACACTGAGACAGGTTTTGCAAGTTTCAGACAATAACCAGGTTTATGGCAACAGTCGACACATTGGGATCCCCATTTAATAATCTCCCCTGGTTCCCAGTCAATCACCAGGTTGTGGCGTTGAAGCCATGGCATACCCAGCACTAGCCCTGTGGGCAATTTGTCCATGACAAAACATTCCATGTCTTCCTTGTGGGAAGAACCGACCTGCAAAGAAAACCTTTTGGAAGCATAAAGAATCCCTGTTCGGGTAAGAGGGGAAGAGTCGATAGCAACAATTTTAAGGGGTGTCTCCAGCCTGACTGTCCCTATCTTATGTTGGGAGATGACACAGGAACTGATCAGATTGAGAGATGAACCACTGTCCACCAATGCTGTCGAGAAAAAACGATAGTTGTCTACCAATAGTTCCACCTTTAACATGACTTTAGAACATGAGGAAAATAGTACCTGAAGGTCTGGGCAGCCTCCTCGACCGCTACCCAGACCTAGTAGTTTTCCACCGTCTTAGATGACGGACAGGTGGGGCAATCTTTTCTCCAATGTCCGGACTCTCCACAATAGAAACAGAGTTGTTTCTCCCGGCGATGTCTTCTCTCCTTCTCTTTTAGCGAGGTGGTGCCAATGTCCATGACCTCAGTAGTGGCTCCAGTCTCTTTGCTGCCAGCAAACAGTGAGGTTTCACACTGCATGATACCCCTGGCGCGTAGGCTGCGGACCATTCGTACGGCCTGGGTTATGGCGTCCTCCAAAGTATCAGGTGGAGGATGAAGGGCCAGGGCGTCCTGGAGATGTTCAGACAGGCCTCTGCGGAATAGCCCTCGAAGGGCGGCATCATTCCAGGAGACCTCCGCTGCCCAACGTCGGAACTCCGAACAGAACCACTCGGCTGAATGTTTACCCTGACGAACACTCATTACCATGTCCTCAGCCATACGGACCCTGTCAGGCTCATCATAGATGCGGCCCAGGGCATGAAAAAACATATCAACAGTCATCCTCTCAGGAGCAGAAGGAGAGAGCGAAAAAGCCCAGGCTTGTGGGGCCCCCCGAAGTAGGGAAATAATGACCCCCACCCTCTGGAACTCATCCCCAGAAGAGCGAGGCCTCAGGGAGAAAAAAAGTTTACACCCCTCCCTGAAGGCTCTGAACTCATTTTTATCCCCTGAGAAGTAGTCGGGCAGTTTAACTGGAGATTCAGGAGATACCAATGACACATCCTTACCACCTGTACTCAGAGACCCCGCAGCGACAGACCCCTGTACGGTATCTACCAGCTGCTGCTGGGTCTGAGCCATCATGCGCTGCTCAACATTCAACTCCTGGAACCTTTGCGTCAGATGTTTCACCTGACCTGCTAATACCTGCATGGGATCCATGGGGATAACACTCCTAAATGTCCCCCTCAGAAAAAATGTAACGGTCGTTTATAATGTCAGGTACACCGCACTGCACTTGCTCACTGAGCCAGTGCGTGTGTCCTGAGTGAACAAACTGTGCCCAAAGATACCTGTATAGCAGAGCCGCAGCAGGGAAGACGTGTGTTTCTGTGGAACAGGACCTTCAGCAGCATGTGACTGCCAAGGGGCGGAGCCGGCCACACGTCTCTCAGAGGCAGCAGTAGCAGATAGAGAATGCTTCAGGCCGGAGGACCTGCAGCACCTGACTGCCTATGGGCGTGGCCTAAGCTCCAGAGATCTAGGAAGGTAAAGGAAAACTCCTAGAAAATAAAATAAAGTTACCAAGGGGCATAGACAGAATGGATAGTCAGGATAGCCAGGTCATACACATAGAGGGCGACGAAGTACAAAAGGAGCAGGCAGAGAATAACCAGAACACAGCCAAGGGATCATACACAGAGGGAGCAACGCAGTACAAAAGGGACAGGCAAAACTCGTAACAGGGACACAGCCAAATCAGAACCAGACAGACAAAACGTAGCACAGGCACAACGCACTGGCACAAGCACAGGGTCAGACACACTCAGCCAAAGGTCAGAGTATAAACGACAAAGACTGGCCTCACAGTGAGGCTATAAAAAGCCTCCCAGGACCCAGAAAGAGGCCAGCCAAGTTAACCCCGCGACTACCTGATCCAAGAACCCAGTAAACCATGACACTTTTGCTGTTAAACGTTTCACAGATAATAATCAGCCTTCCAATTTTGGAACATACAACATATCCTGTACAAGTATCTTTGAATCTTGTCCGAACTTGTTTGAACAATTTAGCATACCTTGTCCGATACCTTCTGCGGTTATTTTGCTTCCATCTGCAAGATAAATGGCTTCTTTCTTATCTAAATCAAGATCAGTAAAGAAATTCTTGTCACTTGTCATATGACTCGTTGCTCCTGAATCAATAAACCAACCAAGTGATGATTTCTTGTCTGTTATTTTGAATGTGACATTCCAATTATTCTCACACGAATCGGAAATTGTGTTTTTCACTTTCTGTGTATGCTTTTTATGTTGTAATTTTTGTTGTTCTGCTTTCCATATAGTACAGTCTTTCTTTAAATGTCCCTTTTTCTTACATCTGAAGCATTTTCTTGTCTCTTTATTATAGGGTTTTTTAAATTCTGTAGTTTTAAGAGCGTTTTCACTGTCCTTTTCAGTAGAAGAATCATTGCTTTGTTCTTTTCTTCTCTGATATTCATCTATTAGTCTTGTTTTCACAAACTCTAATGTAATGTCAGTTTCAGGTCTTGTCTCTAGTGCATTTATTAAAGCTGTATACGATTCTGGTAAACTGCACAATAATATAGCTGCTATATGGCTTTCCTTAATATCTTCACCAATAGATCTTAGCTGTGATATCACTTCCATCATTGAGAATATATGCTTCTGCATGTCACTGTCTGCACTTAGTAGTAAAAATCTGGCACTCAACTTTGAGTTTATATTTTATTGCATCCAAAATAACAAAAAAACAGCAATCAGCAAAACGTTTCGGTCCACGAACGGACCTTCGTCAGTTGCTGTATAGTCAAAAAGAATGAATAATCAATATAGTTAAGGCAATAAACAGTTAAATCATGAATAGTGACCTGTGTACAATTAGTGATTAAACAGTGTTTGTCCCCACATATAAGCGGCATGCAATATGTCACTTAACCTAAGTGGTAGGTCTCAATATATATAGATCACCCAAGCATGTCTTTATTCAGCTTTTTGCTGAAATGTTCAATCACTAATTGTACACAGGTCACTATTCATGATTGCTCCATTTGGCTCTAAGACTGATTCAACTTTCACAAAACGGTATGTCGACATCAGTTTTCTTTTGTTCACCTTTCACTTGAATTACGACTGCGCCAAATATGCTCTCCTCCTATACCTTATATTGAAATAAGTACAATTAATTTTGACCAAGTTAACACTTATGTATATACTTTTGTTTATTGCCTTAACTATATTGATTATTCATTCTTTTTGACTATACAGCAACTGACGAAGGTCCGTTCGTGGACCGAAACGTTTTGCTGATTGCTGTTTTTTTGTTATTTTGGATGCAATAAATATAAACTCAAAGTTGAGTGCCAGATTTTTACTACTATTATTATGGTGTTGGAACCTATCTTGGCACCTACTCATTAAGTTCACCGCGGTGCACACGTGTCTATTTACTGTCTGCACTTAGTCTCATACTGTAAAGCTTTCTTAATAAAAATAACTTGTGATTTAAGCTGGGTTTTCATATAGCTTTCTTAATGCTTCCCACATTCCTTTCGGTGTTTCTTCATTTCTTATATGTATTAATTGAGCATCATCCACTAATAAGCTAATGGTGGCTCTCGCTTGTCTATTTTTCTTATCCCATGTCTGATTATCTTGATCAGGTCTATCTGTAGAGATTACTTCTCATAAATCATCTTTAGACAATAACATCTGTACTTTGAACTTCCATATCTGATAGTTCTCATCATTCAGTTTAGCTACTGTGAGTTTTAGCTCTGTGCTGCTTGTCATTTTTAACTTATCTTACTTGTTTGGAGAGACTTGCACTGAAGAATTCTTCTGCATTCACCAGGGTCTTGCTGAGAGTTCCAGTGTCCTGGGTATCTGGTATTCTTGGTGCTTGGGATCTGTGGTGCCTGGATTCTCTGGTTATGCTGTATCTGGGTACGCTGTATCTGGGGTGACTGGGCCCATAACCTGTTGCACAGCTTCTGAATCCACACCTTTGCAGTAGAAAACTTCACAGAGCAGGCTTCATGGGATAACAAGCTTTTACTTCTTACAACATGAGGTAAAAGGAAAATGCAGTCATTTCAGCATTGTATCAGGAAACCAGGAACAAAACGAAAGTGAAACACATAATTAAACAGAAGGAAACGTTACACAACATCGCCATCTACTGGCAGGTCAGCATAAAGTTCTCCTTTTACTTATAATAAGTCCTAATCTGTTCCATATGCCAACAGAATGAATATGTAATATATGTAGATAATAGAGAAATGAACACATATCACAAATTAACAGATGAATATTATATTCCCTGAGCTTTACAGGTGGGGAAAGAACATGAAATATATGTAGATAATTGGAGAATGAACACATATCCCATATAAACAGGTGTATATTTTATTCCCTGAGCTTTATAGCTGGTGAATTAACATGAAATATATATAGATAATAGCGGAATGAACACATATCCCATATAAACAGGTGTATATTATATTCCCTGAGCTTTATAGGTGGGTAAGGAAGATGAAATATATATATAGATAATAGCGGAATGAACACATATCCCATATAAACAGGTGTATATTATGTCCCTGAGCTTTATAGGTGGGGAATGAAGATGAAATATATATAGATAATAGAGGAATGAACACATATCCCATATAAACAGGTGTATAATATATTCCCTAAGCTTTATAGGTGGGTAAGGAAGATGAAATATATATATAGATAATAGGGAAATGAACACATATCCCATATAAACAGGTGTATATTATATTCCCTGAGCTTTATAGGTGGGGATTGAACATGAAATATATGTAGATAATAGTAGAAAGAACACATATCTCATATAAACAGGTGTATAATATATTCACTGAGCTTTATAGCTGGGGAATGAACATTAAATATATGTAGATAATAGAGGAATGAACACATATCCCATATAAGGTGTTCCCTTTGATTTTTTGAGCAGTGTATTTATGTACAGTCATGGCCAAAAGTTTTGGGAATGACACAAATATTAATTTTTACAAAGTCTACTGCTTCACTTTTTCTAATGGCAATTTGCATATACTCCAGAATGTTATAAAGAGTGATCAGCTTAACAGCAATTACTTGCAAAGTCAATATTTGGCTAGAAAATGAACTTTATCCCCCAAAACACATTTCAACATCATTGCAGCCCTGCCTTAAAAGGACCAGCTAACCTCTTTTCAGTGATTGCTCCTTTAACACAGGTGTGGGTGTTGATGAGGACATGGCTGGAGATCAATCTGTCATGATTAAGTAAGAATGACACCACTGGACACTTTAAAAGGAGGCTGGTGCTTGGCATCATTGTTTCTCTTCTGTTAACCATGGTTATCTCTAAAGAAACACGTGCAGTCATCATTGCAATGCACAAAAATGGCCTAACAGGGAAGAGTATCGCAGCTAGAAAGATTGCACCTCAGTCAACAATCTATCGCATCATCAAGAACTTCAAGGAGAGAGGTTCCATTGTTGCCAAAAAGGCTTCAGGGCGCCCAAGAAAGACCAGCAAGCGCCAGGACCGTCTCTTAAAAGTGTTTCAGCTGCGGGATCGGGCTACCAGCAGTGCAGAGCTTGCTCAGGAATGGCAGCAGGCAGGTGTGAGTGCATCTGCACGCACTGTGAGGCGGAGACTCTTGGAGCAAGGCCTGGTCTCAAGGAGGGCAGCAAAGAAGCCACTTCTCTCCAGAAAAAACATCATGGACAGACTGATATTCTGCAAAAGGTACAGGCAGTGGACTGCTGAGGACTGGGGTAAATTATTTTCTCTGATGAATCCCCTTTTCGATTGTTTGGAACATCAGGAAAACGCCTCATTCGGAGAAGACAAGGTGAGCGCTACCACCAGTCTTGTCTCATGCCAACTGTTAAGCATCCTGAAACCATTCATGTGTGGGGTTGCTTCTCAGCCAAGGGAATCGGCTCTCTCACAGTCTTGCCTAAAAACACAGCCATGAATAAAGAATGGTACCAGAATGTCCTCCAAGAGCAACTTCTCCCAACCCTCCAAGAGCAGTTTGGCGATCAACAATGCCTTTTCAAGCATGATGGAGCACCTTGCCATAAAGCAAAGGTGATAACTAAATGGCTCAGGGAACAAAACATAGAGATTTTGGGTCCATGGCCTGGAAACTCCCCAGATCTTAATCCCATTGAGAACTTGTGGCCAATCATCAAGAGACGGGTGGACAAACAAAAACCTAAAAATTCTGACAAAATGAAAGCATTGATTGTTCAAGAATGGACTGCTATCAGTCAGGATTTGGTCCAGAAGTTGATTGAGAGCATGCCAGGGAGAATTGCAGAGGTCCTGAAGAAGAAGGGTCAACACTGCAAATATTGACTTGCTGCATTAACTCATTCTAACTGTCAATATAAGCTTTTGTTACTCATATGTTTGCAATTATTATATTTCTGTCTGTGATAAAAACATCTGTCAAACACACATAAAAACCAGAGGGCTGCAGATCATGTGAAAATATAATATTTGTGTCATTCTCAAAACTTTTGGCCATGACTGTATATATATGTATTGGACAACTTTTGTCTTATCAGTCCACAAAGTACTGGGGATCATGAAGATGTTTTCTGTCAAAAGTAAGATGAGCCTTTCTGTTCTTATTACTCAGCACTGGTTTTCATCTGGAACTCCGCCATGTTGGGCATTTTTGCCCAGTCTCTTTCTTATTGTGGAGTCATGAACTTGAACACTGACCTTAACTGAAGCAAATGAGGCCTGTAGTTCTTTGGGTGTTGTTGTGGGGTCTTTTGTAACCTCTTGTATGAGTTGTTGCTGCTCTCTTGGGCTAATTTTGTCGGCCAACCACTCCTGCGAAGGTTCACCACTGTTCCATGTTTTTATCATTTGTGGATAATGGCCCTCACTGTGGTTCACTGGAGTCCCAAAACTTTAGCAATTGCCTTATAATCTTTTCCAGACTGATCTCAATTACTTTGTTTTTCATTTGTTTCAGAATTTCTTTGGATTGCGGCATGATGTCGAGCTTTTGAGGATCTTTTGTTCTACTTCCCTTTATAATAAAGACCTTCATTTAAAAACTCCAATTTGTGCTTATTTGTGTTATCCTAGTCTAACATTTAAATTTGTTTGGTGATCTGAAACATTTAAGTGTGATAAACATGCAAAAGAATATGAGATCAGGAAGGGGGCAAACACTTTTTCCACCACTGTATATTCTCATTAGTGGGACATACCATGATAGTCACCCCTCCAAACCTTGGGATCATACTGGAGACTGTTACACCTGCACACCAGGGATAGTACTGTCATGGTTGCCTTAAGATGCCGATCGTACCAGAATTCTATACTTTATTTCTATTTGCTTGAATTTATCTTTTACTTTTTCATCCAATCTGTCTGACATTGCGTTACTAGATCTCAAACTTTTTGTAAATACAGATTCCAGATGTATTAACACTCAGTGGCGAAGCTACCGGGTGGGGGGGCAGATGGAGGCAGTCTCCTTGCTCTGAGGGTTCACCCAGAGCTACACTACCCTTAATTCTATAGATCAGGATGGAGATGAGATGTGAGAAATCAAATGTGTCTTTGTTGGAATCTCTGCAGACGAGTCATGGCTGGAAGAAGTCCTCATGTTAGTCTAGGCCAGATGGAAAAGTCCGCAAAAGTGAATGCCTCTGTGACATGCAGAAGTAGTGCTGAATGCTGTTGCTTCAAAAACATCCAGCAACTAGTGGGGTTAACATAGTCACAGGATACAGGGAGTGGTTAGCAGAGCCACAGGGGGATTGTGGGGAACTTGTTTATGATTCTGGCAGCAGCAAAAGGGATGGGTGGTGTGCGATCTGTCTCTCACAAAAGTGACACAGGATTCCATTAAAGATTGAAGCTGGCTAACCCTTGTACTGATAGTTGAGAAAATCTATCAGGATCAAGAAGATAAGGACAGGATGGCATGGTGTCACAAGTATCATCTCCCTCAGCAATCCCCCTCCATCTCACTGTGCTAGAAAGAATGCTGTGTATTACTGTGCCTTTGTAAAGGTCTTGATCTCTGCTGAACTGTACTAACAAAACAGACTGTTAGTAAATGTGCCTTTTAGAAGCTGTTGTACTGTTTATGAAGCCTGTGCTTAAGAGACTTGAATTGCTCTGGACATGCTGTGATATTAAACTATACTGCTCATCTGTTCATGAGGACACTATCAATTGTGTCTGTGTGAGCATGTGGATCCATCTTGTGCCTGAGGAAGCTGCAGTTATCGTGCCGCTCTCACCGCATTCCTCCGGCGCCTCGGCTCAGTGCCCGACGTCATCACTTCCGGTATCGCGGCAGGTCTGTGGGTCTCATCGAGTGCGCATGTGCACCTCCCGCGCTTGACTCTGTGGCTGTTCATCGACTCGAATTCCTTGTTCAGCATGCATACGCTTCCTCCTGAGCCTGACTATGGCAGCTCCATCTCTGACATCTCTATGGTCCTGGAGGGGCTGACCTGGAAGTTCCAGCACACTTGCCCTATATCAGGATGCCTCTTCCTGCAGGCGGCACCTGATTATGGTTGTGCTTCCTAGCTAGACCTAGACCTAGACTTGGTCCTGCTTGGCTGCTCTCTGAACTCAGGTCCCCTGCCTTTTGCTCTAGAGTGCTTTCCAGGTGTGCCTGCCTTGCCTTGAACCCAGGCGTGCTTTCCAGCGTGTGCCCTGCCTTGCCTTGTACCTGAGTCGCACGTACAGGGCTTGGGGTACTCGGCACCGAGACCATTCACTTTACTGGGGGATGTCACGGGTAGCGCGGCTCGGTCCGTTGCCCTGGGCGCTCATTAAAAAGGGGAGTATTTACAGGGGATTGTAGAAATGTTCGTGACGCCACCTGTGGTTTCTGATCAGGGTGACCAGCGCTGCAGGGTGAATCCTCTGAGGGGTTGTTACTGGGCAGCAAGGTGTTAAGTCTCCCACAGGTGAGACTGGTCCCTCGAGGTATATGGCGGTGCAGGGGTGCAGGGCAATGAGGCAGACACACACAAGACAGTCTCTTTCTGTACCTTTACTGGTGTATTTACTGGTGTATTTGCAGGCACGTCCCGGGAAGCTGCTCAGGGTGGAGGATACACGTCCAGTAATCCACTGAGTAGGTGTAAGGCCTCCTTACGTCTTCATATGTGTGAGCTTCTAACTTGCATAAAGCTAAGTTTAACTCCGTGTGAAACAGCTACGCCCGGCTGACATTGTGGTAGAGCCTTCTTTTGGACAGAACTAAGTCTCTATCTGCAGCGTCCTGCTAGACTCCTGTTCTTCCTGACCCCGGTTACGTATCAGCACTGTTGGGCCCCTCTGCGACCTGAAGTCCAGCAGGGTCTCCGGTTTTTCCCACTAGCCGTGAAGGAACTAGCAAGCTCAGACCCGGTGTCCGGTAGTGCAGAGTGGAGGTAAGCTATCGTTGCTATTTCTCCTCAGTCACTCTCTCTTTCCCTTTTTCCACTTGCCTGTCGTCCTACTCACACCTTTAACATAAGCACAGGCAGCAGATGTCAGCTTTCTTCTCTTCACCGCTCTCCAAGCGTCGGCACGCTCACTCTCTAACAGTACTGTTAGAACCCTCTTAGGTTTTGTTTCAGTTTGCTGGTCACATGACCTTTTTTCCCTATTTAGTCTGGCTCCGCCTTCTGGCTTTGCTGGACTTCATTGTATTACCTACTCTTAAGCTAGCCGGGTGCTTAGGTGCCTTACTCAGTCAGTTTTGCTTGATCTTAGGATCTCTAAGTAATTTGTTTTCTTTTTGATTTTCCCTGCTACAATTTCTGTTAGGAGGTGTCCACCTTTTCTCCCAGTCCCTAGATCTTGTAGGGACTCCTCCCTCGCAACTATAGGTCTTCGTTCAGACTAGCTGAGGACTTTAGCGGGTCTGGTCGCAGGATCAGGTTCCCCGTTACATCGTAGGGATCCAGCTTAGTTCTATTGTAGGGACAGAATTCCCATCTTTCCTTAGTGCTTGTAGCAGATCATAACAGTAAGTCCAGCCTAAAAAAAAAAAAAAAAAAATCTCTAAGGAAAGATTTTCTGTTTCCATCATGGTGTCGGTTCAGGATTTGGCTCAACGCCTGCAGGGACTTTCTCTGGAGGTGGCTGAAATCCAGCAACACGTGAGTAGTTGTTCTGGAGCACATTTCGTGGAGCCAAAGGTACGTTTGCCTGATTTATTTTTTGGTGAACAACAAGATTTTTTTTCTTTTAAAAATGCTTGCTTGTTGTATTTCCGTTTGAGACCCAGATCCTCTGGTGATGAATCACATAGGGTTCATAATGTCACTTTTGCGCAAAGAACCTCAGGACTGGGCCTTTTCTCTGCAGCCTAGTGATCCATGCTTTAGATCAGTGGATAGTTTTTTTCTGCTTTGGGGTTATTGTATGACGATCCGGATCGTGTTTCATCAGCTGAGACAGAATTGAGACGTTTGAGACAGGGATCAGGTAATGTGGAAAAATATTGTACTCACTTCCGAAGGTGGTCCACTCAGGTGGGGTGGAACGATTCAGCTTTGAAAAGTTTATTTCTTGCAGGGTTAAGTGAAAGGGTTAAAGATTTGCTGATTGCTTATCCTATACCTGGTAACTTGCAAGAGGCTATGCAATTAGCCATACGGGTGGATAGGAGACTGCGTGCAAGGGTTAATGAGAGTAAATCTGCCTTGTCATCTCCAAGTTTGGAAAGGGACTGTACTGACATTGCAGAGCCGATGGAAATTGGAGCAATGACACCTCACTCTCGGGAAAAAGACCGTAGATTTGCGGAGGGCTTGTGTTTCTATTGTGGCAAATCTGGGCATTTTATTAAGAACTGTGCGCTTCGAATGAATAAAGAAAAAAAAAATGAGGTCAGTTTCGCCCGCATAGCTTGTTTAAACACTAAAGGTGTCTTTCTTTCTGCTACCACTGCTGGTGAGGAGGAATTAATGGAGTTTCGGGTATTTGTGGATTGTGGTTCAACTCTCAATGTGATTGATGGGAAATTTTTGGAAAAACTAAAATTAAAACCCAAACTTCTATCTTCTCCTATTGATGTGGTGTCTGTGGATGGTTCTCACTTGAAAAATGTTACTCACCATATCTGTGAATTTCCTCTTACTATTAATGGTGTTCATCAAGAGAATTTGGATTTGGTAGTTTTGAATAATTTGCCCTCACCGGTGATTTTGGGGTTACCCTGGTTAAAATTGCACAATCCGGTACTGGATTGGTCTACCAATGAAATTAAGTCTGGAGTCCTAATTGTTATGACAAGTGTTGTAACGGGCGTATTGCTGCAGTAGTTAAGGGGGAGTTACCTGTACCTATTCAGGATTTTTGGAAAGTTTTTTCTGATAAGGAATCGCAGGTATTGCCTCCTCATAGAGATTATGATTGTGCAATTGAATTTGTCCCTGGAGCGACTCTTCCTAAAAGTCGTTTATTTAATTTGACTATTCCTGAGAGAAAGGCTTTGGAGGAATACATACAGACAAGCTTGGCCGCCGGTCACATTAGGCCTTCCAAATCTCCTGTGGCGGTTGGATTTTTTTTTGTTAAAAAAAGGACGGCGGTTTACGGCCTTGTCTAGACTTTCGTGAGATTAATAAGATTACTGTACGCAATCCTTACCCACTGCCATTGATTCCTGATTTGTTTAATCAGTTAGTGGGGGTCAAGTGGTTCTCGAAAATTGATCTCCGAGGGGCATACAATTTGTTGCGCATGAAGGAGGGGGATGAATGGAAGACTGCGTTTAACACTCCACTGGGTCATTTTGAGAATCTGGTCATGCCTTTTGGGCTTTCCAGTGCTCCGGCATTTTTTCAGAATCTTATTAATGACATCCTTAGACCTTTGATCGGCAGAAGTGTGGTTGTGTATTTGGATGACATTTTGATTTATTCACTGGATTTGGAGTCTCATTGGAGGAGTGTGTGTGAAGTATTACAGTTACTGAGTGATAATTCACTTTTTGCCAAACTAGAAAAATGTGAGTTCGCTGTACAGAGACTTAGTTTTTTGGGCTACATTGTCTCCAGTGAAGGTTTTGAGATGGACCCGGTGAAAGTGCAAGCTGTGCAGGAATGGCCTAGGCCTATTGGTGTGAAATCAATACAGAGGTTTTTGGGGTTCGCCAATTATTATAGAAAATTCATAAAAAAAATTTCTGTGATTGCCAAACCTCTGACCGATCTCACCAGGAAAGGTGCTGATGCGGTTCAGTGGACTACTGAGGCCATTGAGGCTTTTGTGTTGCTAAAGGAGAAGTTCAGCTCTGCTCCCATCCTTACGCAGCCTGATGTGACTAAACCATTTTTGGTTGAGGTTGATGCTTCTTCTGTGGGGGTCGGCGCGGTGTTGTCTCAGGCAAAGACGGATGGAGTACATCCCTGTGCTTTTTTTTCAAAGAAATTTTCTGAGTCTGAACTAAATTATGATATCGGTAATCGGGAATTGTTGGCAATTAAACTCGCATTTGAACACTGGCGTCATTTTTTGGAGGGAGCGGAATTTCCCGTTCAAGTCTTCACCGATCATAAAAATCTGATCTACCTTGATGCTGCCAAACGCTTGAATGCCCGTCAGGCTAGGTGGGCACTGTTTTTCTCACGGTTTAATTTTACCGTTACTTACATCCCAGGTACTAAAAATGTTAAAGCTGATGCTTTGTCTCGCAGCTTTTCTCCTATGGTGGGTACTGAGGAGGAGGAGGAAAACATCTTGCAAGAGGGGGTTGTTATTGCTGTTTTGGACTCCGTGTTGGAAGATGAGATTCTTAAAGCACAGGAGAATGCCCCATCTAACACGCCGCATGGGAGGTTGTTTGTGCCTGGTACCCTGAGGAGAGATTTGTTTGATGAATGTCTGACTCTCGGTTGGCAGGTCATCCTGGAATCTCTGAGACCAAGAGACTTGTGGGTCGCAGTTTTTGGTGGCCAGGATGGCAGAAGGAAGTCATTAAGTGGGTGCGCCAATGCACTGTGTGTGCTAGATCTAAGTCTTCTCATACTCCTGCTGCGGGGTTGCTTTGCCCTCTGGAGGTCCCTAGTGCACCTTGGACACATTTGGCTATGGACTTTATTACTGACCTTCCCCCCTCTGAGGGTTTCACTGTCATCTGGGTGGTCATGGACCGTTTTAGCAAGATGTGTCACTTGGTTCCTTTCATCAAACTGCCCTGCGCTAAGACTCTCGCTAAGGCCTTTGTCAAGGAAATAGTCAGACTACATGGTGTTCCTACTGACATTGTTTCTGATAGGGGACCTCAGTTTGTGGCTCGTTTTTGGCGCGCCTTTTGTGACAGGTTGGGAGTTCATTTGTCGTTTTCATCCGGATATCATCCTGAGTCTAATGGCCAGACAGAAAGGAAAAACCAGGATGTTGAGCAGTTCTTGCGTTGTTTTGTGACTGATAATCAAGAGGGGTGGTCTGAGTTTCTGCCACTTGCTGAGTTTGCTCTTAACAACCATACATCCGCTTCTGCTGGTTGTTCGCCTTTTTTTTGTTGTACTGGGAGACATCCGTCGTTTGGGTCATTTTCCAAGTTGGGATCGGCTGTACCTGAAGAGGAGAATTTTTCTGGTGTTTTGGAGAGAGTTTGGACTGATGTGCGTGGTAATCTTCAGGAGGCTAACAAAAGATCCAAAGTGTATTTTGATAGAAAACGACAAGAGGTTTTGTTTGCTATTGGTGACATGGTTTGGTTGTCCTCTAAGAATCTGCGCTTGAGGATTCCGTCTAAGAAATTGGGTCCCAAGTTTGTAGGGCCCTTTAAGGTGCTTCAGGTTATTAACCAATCTGCTGTTAAGTTGGAGCTTCCCACCTCCTGGAAGATTAATCCGGTGTTTCATGTTTCTCTCTTGAAAAAAGCTGAGGTCTCAGATGGAGACGTCTCGGCCACTGTTCCCCTGGTGGTGGAGGACGGGCAATATGAGATTTCCCGCATCCTAAATTCTAGACGGTATAGAGGGAGTTTACAGTACCTCGTCGCTTGGAAGGGTTATGGACCCGAGGATAACTCATGGGTGAGGGCGGATGATGTTTCTGTGTCTAGACTTGTCAGAGCGTTTCACAAGAGGTTTCCGGATAAGTCTAAGTCCTAGGGGATCCGGAGGATCCTCTTAGAAGGGAGGGTACTGTTAGAACCCTCTTGTTAGGTTTTGTTTCAGTTTGCTGGTCACATGACCTTTTTTCCCTATTTAGTCTGGCTCCGCCCTTCTGGCTTTGCTGGACTTCATTGTATTACCTACTCTTAAGCTAGCCGGGTGCTTAGGTGCCTTACTCAGTCAGTTTTGCTTGATCTTAGGATCTCTAAGTAATTTGTTTTCTTTTTGATTTTCCCTGCTACAATTTCTGTTAGGAGGTGTCCACCTTTTCTCCCAGTCCCTAGATCTTGTAGGGATTCCTCCCTCGCAACTATAGGTCTTCGTTCAGACTAGCTGAGGACTTTAGCGGGTCTGGTCGCAGGATCAGGTTCCCCGTTACATCGTAGGGATCCAGCTTAGTTCTATTGTAGGGACAGAATTCCCATCTTTCCTTAGTGCTTGTAGCAGATCATAACAAGTACCTCAGTTGACTCGGTGTTACAAATACTGCAGTTCCCTTTCCTTCACTTCCTTCTTAGGCTCTGTCCGAAGTAGCTATCAGGACATTCCGTCAGACTGATCTGTGTACACTCCGAGAGTCACTTTCCACTTCCCTAGGGAACTATCAGTCAGCACGTTCTGAGGTAACTTTCCTCTCCAACACGCTCTGACACAGACTAGTGTAATCTGAGCTCTGACAGGAATCCTCTCACTCCGGTGTTCTGAGGAGATCTGATCTGTCTGGGGTACAACCAACAACTAGCTAGCGTTCAGCTAGACTGTCTTCATCTCACTGCTCTATCTCTCCACACCCTTATATATCTGCATACTCTAAAGGGCTCCCTCTGGTGGCACCAGGAAAATGTGAAGTGTGAATGAATATCAGGTGATTGTGAATTACCTTTTTGTGCATCCTCCTGGGTAACATGTGGCACCAAGCGCCGCTGGGCTACACATCCCCCCTAGTTAATATCAGCACTCCCGGGCTGAAAAAGAAAACAATTTTTATAACATCAACAAAACATAACTCATCCCTTGCAGGAGGTAAGGACACTTCAAACGTTACAATGTGTACAAATTAGCAATAGAAAAATATCAAATGCTTTCACACAATAAATACAGGATTCTTGTGGAGGACCCGTACCAAACCTCCCACGGTGGTCCTGGGTGGGCTGCAGGACTTCTTTGCTGCAAACCTCACTCAAGGCCACACCATACGGGTTTTGCTTCTGAGGTAGATATGGTTTACGTAAAACCAAGATGGGGCACTGAATGCCAACTATTTACATTACAGTTCTGTGCTGCAAGAGTCCTCAGCACGCAGTCCTTCAAAATAGCATTTCACATATCACTATCACATTACCCAACTGGGGTATACTACTTCAGCATGTAAACATTATCATCATATAACATTCTCAATAAAGTGCAATTCTCTTCATAACTTTGTACAGTTCAGTAAACCCTGTCTGGGTCCTACTGGTCTTCTTCAAATATGGTAGCACCTTCCACACCTGGGGCTGGAAGCATGCGGTGCGCTCTGGAACGCATCTCTAAGAGATCATGTCCTGCTACCAGTGTCTGAGTAGCCACAGTTCTCTTTTCAATTTTGCGATTTGCTTGAGGCCTGACAGGTACCTCTTCTAAGTACAGGTTTGGCTCAATAAGGATCGCTGTAGCAGTCGCTGTGCTCTGCAGCGTTTCCAATTGTGACGCAGGTGCACGCAGTGGCTCAGTTGGGGTCGCACTTGCAGACGCTGCGCTCTGTTGCGTTGCAGAATAGGACGTAACTACACGGAGTGGCTCAGTAGGGGGCGCATTTGCAATTGTTGCACTCTTTAGCGTAGCAGAATGGAACACAGGTGCGCGGCCGGACACTGATGTGGCTGGGGCCTGGGACGCTGAGACACGGGGTACGTTTCCGGCTTCAGGGACTAGGTCGCTGACTCGGGAGACATTCAGGGCATACCACCCCTTAAGACCCCAGTGCCGCGTGTAGGTGACAACATCCCCAATAAGCAGATCCCTTCCCGGGTGCCCCTCTGGCAGGTGAGACTCCACATCCCTGCGATTAACAAAGACCTCCTGGTACATGCCTGGTTCGTGGATGAACCCCCAGCCTCCCTGGAGTTTGAAGTCTCTAATGGCCCCCTGGCGCCGCGGTTCCCGGAGCGTACCTTTGTCTCGCCTGACGTTCTCTTTGTCAGCAAGATCTTTCTCCCGGTACCTCTGGCGAAGCTGCTGCGCCTCTCGCTGCTCCTGCTGCTGTCGCTGCTCATGCTCCCGGCGTCGCCACTCGTTCTCCTTCTGGGCGGCGTATTCCACGTCGTCCAGGAGCTCCATCTCCTCCCAGTCGATTTCCATCGCTTCGGGCAGGATCTCCTCCGTCGTCCCTACCGGGGGACTGCATTCCGCGGCGGCCTCTGGTTCCAGGCCTGGCTGGCATTCTGGTCCGGGCAGGGCCTCCTCAGCCTCCTTCCCTCCCGCCGCGTCCTCGGCGGAGTCAGGATCAGCTCTTTTGGGGCCGGCCTCCGGTTCTTCCTCAGCCGCTGGTTCCAGTGGTGGCGCGGGTGGCATTTGCTCATTTTGAGGGGAGAGCAGTGGGTCCCACAGCAGCCGCTGTTTCAGGGCACGCCAGCTTTGCTCCATCGCCTCCATCTCTGCGCAGTGTCGGGCTATATCTCTCAGCACCGCATCCACTTCTTCCACACGGTAGTTCATTTCTTCGTCCTCCCGACCTGGGGAAGGTTCAGGCACAGGCTGCAGCTCTTCAGGGGAACGAGGTCTGCGCACCACCATTCCCCCACACAGTGACTCCTGTCCTTCCGCCATCTCACTCCAGGCCAGACTGTGCTTCCCATCTGGAACAATCTGGTCTTTTCCGTGGAGGCGAGACTTTTGCTTTCTTTTCTTAGCATAGAGGATGAAGAGGAGGCGGATCTCTCTTGCAGTGGGGCACACTCGGACATTGTAATAACATTTAGACAGGGCGCCCATCAATTTCGCGCCACAGGGGGGAGTACGCCCACGAATACATGCCCTCCTTCTTCACCAGCGCCTCAGGGCGCGAATATGGCGGCAAAATGGCGGAAAATGGCGCCAAAATTCACAAAACAGCAACAGTCTTTTTGCACATAACAGTCCACTTTAGGCACACAGGACTCGCATTTTGCGAGCTTCGGATCCTGTTCGTGACGCCAAGTTAAATGAGTCGCACGTACAGGGCTTGGGGTACTCGGCACCGAGCCCATTCACTTTACTGGGGGATGTCACGGGTAGCGCGGCTCGGTCCGTTGCCCTGGGCGCTCACTAAAAAGGGGGGTATTTACAGGGGATTGTAGAAATGTTCGTGACGCCACCTGTGGTTTCTGATCAGGGTGACCAGCGCTGCAAGGTGAATCCTCTGAGGGGTTGTTACTGGGCAGCAAGGTGTTAAGTCTCCCACAGGAGAGACTGGTCCCTCGAGGTATATGGCGGTGCAGGGGTGCAGGGCAATGAGGCAGACACACACAACACAGTCTCTTTCTGTACCTTTACTGGTGTATTTGCAGGCACGTCCCGGGAAGCTGCTCAGGGTGGAGGATGCACGTCCAGTAATCCACTGAGTAGGTGTAAGGCCTCCTTACGTCTTCATATGTGTGAGCTTCTAACTTGCATAAAGCTAAGTTTAACTCCGTGTGAAACAGCTACGCCCGGCTGACATTGTGGTAGAGCCTTCTTTTGGACAGAACTAAGTCTCTATCTGCAGCGTCCTGCTAGACTCCTGTTCTTCCTGACCCCGGTTACGTATCAGCACTGTTGGGCCCCTCTGCGACCTGAAGTCCAGCAGGGTCTCCGGTTTTTCCCACTAGCCGTGAAGGAACTAGCAAGCTCGGACGCGGTGTCCGGTAGTGCAGAGTGGAGGTAAGCTATCGTTGCTATTTCTCCTCAGTCACTCTCTCTTTCCCTTTTTCCACTTGCCTGTCGTCCTACTCACACCTTTAACATAAGCACAGGCAGCAGTAGATGTCAGCTTTCTTCTCTTCACCGCTCTCCAAGCGTCGGCACGCTCACTCTCTAACAGTACCTCAGTTGACTCGGTGTTACAAATACTGCAGTTCCCTTTCCTTCACTTCCTTCTTAGGCTCTGTCCGAAGTAGCTATCAGGACATTCCATCAGACTGATCTGTGCACACTCCGAGAGTCACTTTCCACTTCCCTAGGGAACTATCAGTCAGCACGTTCTGAGGTAACTTTCCTCTCCAACACGCTCTGACACAGACTAGTGTAATCTGAGCTCTGACAGGAATCCTCTCACTCCGGTGTTCTGAGGAGATCTGATCTGTCTGAGGTACAACCAACAACTAGCTAGCGTTCAGCTAGACTGTCTTCATCTCACTGCTCTATCTCTCCACACCCTTATATATCTGCGTACTCTAAAGGGCTCCCTCTGGTGGCACCAGGAAAATGTGAAGTGTGAATGAATATCAGGTGATTGTGAATTACCTTTTTGTGCATCCTCCTGGGTAACATGTGGCACCAAGCGCAGCTGGGCTACACATACCCAGGCGTGCTCCCAAGCCCGCGCTCTGCCTTGCTTTGTACTCAGGCGTGCTTCCCTGCACACTCCCTGTTTTTGCCTATTACCCAAGCGTGCTTCTCTGCTCACGCTATACGCCTGCCTGTCTGTTGTGTACACCCATGTACACGCCTTGCACTATCTTGTACTCTGCGTGTTTCCCGTGTCCTCGCTTTGCACACTTCCGAATACTGCATACTACCGTCTTCTGTGAGCCAGCCACCTGGTTCCAGCATTTATGGTACTTAATCCCCCTGGGTCTGCCCCTGACGCTCCCTGTAAATGGGGTGGTTCTCACTATGTCAGCTCGCCCAGGGTGGGTTAGTATCACGACCCATAGGATCCACTCCAGGAGTCGTCACAGTATAATCAGGTCATGGACCCAGCTGGTGTCTCGGCCGCCGCTCAAGAAGAATCAGGGTACTCGCGGATAATGTCCTTTCTGAAGTCCATAGAGCCAAAACCCAGAGAAAACACCGATTATAAGTCCATATAAGGCAGGAACATACTCTCTTGTAAGTTACCCTTTACTATTTGTGAGACTATATATACATATTTCTGTGATACAATCTTTTCCTGGTCATATAAATCCATGATGTGGATATACTGACACCTGGTGGTGTCTTTACACTTTGCACCTTATTTTTCACTTCATTTTTGAATATATGCATTATCTATAGTGCACTTTTGCTACACTGTTTTTTACACTTTGTGCACTTTGTAATATACTCTTTTTTAGCTACATGTGTGCACTTTTATTGTATATGCCGTGTGTTTTTTTGGATTGTACTTTTTACACTTTTTGCATTTTTATATCCACATCATTCTTATATGTTTGATGGACATTTGCGCCCTTGTATGAGCATATTGATATTGGTATATTTTTCTGACATTGTACATTATTTTAAACTGTGATATTTAAATAAAATCTATATTATTAAGTACCATATGGACTTATAATCGGTGTTTTCTCTGGGTTTTGGCTTCTATGTTTTTTTTTTCCTGATTGTCATAGTACCTATAATAGTCCTATTTTATTGGTTTGCACTATACTTACTGTCTTTATGAAGTAAAATATAGATTTACTCCTCATACATATTTATATTAGTAGTGCTCCAATATACGGTTCCCTTTCTTGTTTTTATTTTGAAGTCCATAGAGACCCGATTGCCAGACTTACAGACCGCTGATCCAGGAGAATGCCCCTCGGCGGGATAGCCTCCAGCAGGAGCTTGCTCAGCAGCGTGACACCCATGCCCTCTTTTTCAGCTACATGGCGTCAGTAGACGACCGTCTGCTTTCCCTTCTGTTTGCCGTCTCGGCCGCAAGCCAAGCTCAGGTCCCGCACCCTCCATCTCACTTTTGTAAACCGCCACAGGGAATAGCGGTGACTCTAAGCTATGTTGGGGTTTTTTGAACCAGAGTCTGCTACACCTTGAGCTTCAGCCGCAGCAATACCCTTCCGATCGGGTGAAAGTGGCCTTTGTGGTTTCTCATTTGGAGGAGGTTTCTTTGGCGTGGGTTAATCCACTCTGGGAGTGTTGGTTTTCCAATTACCAACCTTCTTGGAGACTTTTCGCCGGGTGTTTGATGAGCCAGGTCGTTTGGCATCTACTACGGAATCCCTTTTTAATATCCACTAAGGCTCTCTTTCCGTCGGCCAATACGTCATTCGTTTTCGCATTCTGTCCTCCTCTGAGGTGGGCTGGAACAACAAAGCTTTGGTAGGTTCTTTCTGGCGAGGCCTCTCGTGCCGCATTAAAGATGAGTTAGCAGGACGTGAAGCACCAACTTCTTTAGAGGATTTAATCTCTCTAGCGACCAGAATAGATTTACTCTTTCAGGAGCGCTCCAGTGAGACTGCCCAGTAGAGAGGGTTTCCCCGCTTGCCTTCACCCACCTGCAGTCCGCTTAATCTCAGACCAGTGTCCTCTTCTTTAATCTCTGCCCCTGAGCCGATGCTGGTAGGAGAGGCTTCCCTAGACATATGTGATTCCTCTTCTCCCCATACCGTGTCTGTTTTGCTTAATTTTGGTTCCAAACGTTACTCTGAGGAGGCTTATGTGGATTCAGGCATGGCAGGGAACTTTATCAGGCTCAAGGCGGTTAAAAAAATATCAGATTCCTGTCTGGTCCCTGGAGACTCCTCGGTTGATAGCTTCGGCCAACGCTAAGCTCTTGCAGGAAACTGTTACCCAGGTCACCAAAGAGTGGAGCTGCAGATTGGAGCCCTGCATCGAGAGATCTCCTTCCACGTCCTGTCGACTTTGTCTCACACCCTTCTTCTTGGTCTTCCTTGGTTACGAGCACATGAGCCATCTGTTGACTGGCGATCTGGCGATGTCCTCCGTTGGGGACCATTGTGTCAGAAGAACTGCCTGCTGTCCGTCCATCCGATGGGTTCTGATTGTCCGTCCTCGGCACCTGCAGGTCTGCCATCGGCTTATTGGTCTTTCGCAGATGTCTTTGACAAGAAAGAGGCCGAGACTCTGCCCCCATATCAACCATACGACTTTCCAATTGACCTCGTCCCTGGCTCTACTCCACCCAGGGGTAGAATATACCTGCTATCTCCTGCCGAAACCCAAGCTATGTCAGAATATATCCAGGAAAATTTAGCCAGAGGTTTTATCCGTAAGTTTTCCTCGCCCGCGGGAGTGGGGTTTCTCTTTGTCAAAAAAAGGATGGCTCCCTCCGTGCCTGCATAGACTATAGAGGGCTGAACGACATCACGGTCAAAAACAAATATCCGCTGCCTCTGATCCCGGAGCCTAAGAGGGGCGCGAATTTTCACCAAGCTGGATCTTTATGGGGCCTACAACTTGATCCGTATTCGTTCTGGTGACGAGTGGAAGACCACCTTTAACACTCGAGACGGCCACTACGAGTATTTGGTCATGCCCTTCGGCCTATGCAACGCTCCAGCGGTGTTCAAGGAGTTTGTGAACAACGTTTTCCAGGATATGCTGTACTTCAGGTCTACCTGGATGAAATCTTCGTGTTTTCTCCAGATCTGTCTGCCCACAGGAAGGACGTGTGTCAAGTACTCCTTCGTTTAAGAGAGATCCGCCTTTACGCCAAGATTGAGAAATGTGTCTTTGAACAAACGTCCTTACCGTTCCTGGGGTACATTATCTCGGACTCTGGTCTACACATGGATCCGGTGAATGTGTCCGCTGTTCTCGATTGGCCACGGCCCCATGGGGTGAAAGCAATCCAGCGTTTCCTTGGCTTTGCAAATTACTATCGGCAGTTTGTCCTCAATTTCTCCTCTCTGGTTCGGCCTATCTCGTCTCTTATTCGCAAAGGAGCTAACCTTAATGCTTGGTCTACTGAGGCAGAGGACGCTTTTCTATCCTTGAAGCAAGCATTCGCCACGGCTCCTGTTTTTCACCGTCCAGCTCCTGTGCTTCACCGTCCACTCTTGATGTAGTCGCATCCTTTACCGGGGCCGGCGCAGTCCTTCTGCAGAGGTCTTCTTCCCGGACTGCCCTCTGCTCCTGAACTGGCAAAGATTTTCATCACTCACATCTTTAGAATTCATGGCTTCCCTCTGCACATCGTGTCGGACAGAGGAGTTCAATTCACCTCCCAGTTCTGGAGAGCCCTTTGTGGGCTTATAAAAGTGACACTGGACTTTTCCTCTGTTTACCATCCCCAAACCAATGGGCAAGTAGAGTGTACGAATCAAATTCTCACGTCGTATCTCCATCACTTTTCGAATGCTCACCAGAACGACTGGGTCAGTTTACTTCCATGGGCAGAGTTTGCGTACAATAACCACATCAGTGAATCTTCCTCCAACTCTCCCTTCTTCATTGTTTTCGGACAACATCCCAGTGTGCCTCTACCGGTACCTCCTGTCTTGGGAGTGCCTGCGGCTGACACTCTGTCCGTGGAGTTCTTCAGGGTCTGGCAGGAGACCAAAAGTGCTCTCAAAAAAGCACGAGACAGGATGAAACACCATGCAGATAAAAGGCGCCTGGACTCTACTCCTTTTCTCCCTGGTGACAAGGTGTGTCTTTCCTCCAAATACATTCACCTTAAGGTACCATCTTACAAACTGGGTCCTCGATACATTGGTCCTTTTGAGGTCCTCAAGCGTATTAAAGATGTGGCATACAAATTGAAGCTACCTGCTTCTCTCCACATTCCCAGTTCCTTCCATGTGTCCCTCCTCAAGCCCGTGGTGCTCAATCGGTTTCATCCTTCTCCGGGCTACACACCTCAGCCTGTTGGCATGGGGGATGAATTTGAGGTAAATGATATCCTAGCCATGAAGTAGGTAAGAGGGAAAACCCTTTTCTTAATTGACTGGAAGGGCTATGGTCCTGAAGAGAGGTCTTGGGAACCCCGGGAGAATATCCAAGTACCCCAGATTTTGTCTAAGTTTCTTTCCAGCCTCAGAAAGGGGGAGGCTTAAACTGTCATGCCACTCTCACCGCATTCCTCCGGCGCCGGGGCTCAGTGCCCAACGTCATCACTTCCAGTATCGCAGCAGGTCCTTGGGTCTCATCGAGTGCGCACGCCACCTCCCGCGCTTGACTCTGTGGCTGTTCATTCGACTCCAGGTCCTTGTCTAGGACACAATGGCTTCCTCCTGAGCCTGACTATGGCCTCTCCATCTCTGACATCTCTATAGCCCTGGAGTACCTGATCCGGAAGTTCCGGCACCTGATTATTGTTGTGCTTCCTAGCTAGACCTGCTTGGTCCCTGCTTGGCTGCTCTCTGTACTCAGGTCCCCTGCCTTGTGCTCTAGCGTGTTTCCCAGAACGCGCCCTGCCTTGCCTTATACCTAAGCGTGCTCCGCAGAGCGCGCTCTGCCTTGCTTTGTACCCAAGCATGCTTCCCCGCACGCGCTCTGTTTTTGCCTATTACCCAAGCGTGCTCCTCTACGCACGCTATACGCCTGCCTGTCTGTTGCGTACCCCATGTACACGCCTTGCACTATCTTGTACTCTGCGTGCTCCCTTGTCCTCGCTTTGCACACTTCCGAACCCTGCGACCTCCCATCTTCTGTGAGTCGGCCACCTGGTTCCAGCAGTCGTTGTACTTAATCTCCCTGGGTCTGCCCCTGACGCTCCCTGTATAGGGGGTAGTTCTCACTAGGTCAGCTCGTCCCGAGTGGGTTGGTATCATGACCCAGAGGATCCACTCCAGGAGTCGTCACAGCAGTGCATGGTCGCACTGAGTAACGGTTCCCCCAGAGTTCCATAGAAATCATGAGACCTGTCCCGTCCCTATCTGAACCAAGCTGTGTGCATGTAACATTTGTGGCCCATATGGCTCTAAAGTACGATCCTCAGACAACTTGTAGCCGCCATTAATAAATAGATGGATGAGCTGTTGGAGAAAGACGCTGAAGATGTGATGGGGATGTTCCTCCAGGAGCTAACACAGTTTCTAACTGGGTTAAAGTTGGAAGATGGAGGGGCGGCGCCAATTACCAAGAGTGGGAATCTCCTTCCGCAATTCAAAACCTTAACAATAGCACTGCAGAAATCTATCCGACCATCTGAAGGAGTGACAGACTCTGACAGAACCTTTAATCTGCTTAGGTTAGTTAAATCTAGAAAATAGTACTCTCCAACACCACAAATCACCATAAGGAAAGAGTTCAAGATCCTGGGGAAGTTTGGAGAGTGTGCGAAGAAAGAGAAACTGTCTTATATGAACTTGTTGCACCAGATCGATGCAGGATTACAGAAAGGCTACCAGTAGAGTTGAGCATTCCGATACCGCAAGTATCGGGTATCGGCCGATATTCGCTGTATCGGAATTCCGATACTTAGTTCCGATATTTTCCATATATCGTATACCGGAATCGGAAGTTCCCATAATTCTTTGAGAGGCAATGTGATTTTAGTCAGCCAATGAGGAATCCTAAGAAGTGTGGGCACATCCTGTAATGCTGCGGTCATGTTAACTAATGGCATGGCTGTGATTGGATGCTGAAATGATGTCAGAATGCACTATAAAAGGCGCCGCCGCCATTTTAGCGTCACTGTGCTGTGAATTCAGTAAGGGACAGAACGCTGCTCTGCTGACTCAGAGGGACAGTTAGAGATTGCGATTTTGTGTACTGTGCTTTAGGCAGGCTAGTTTACCAACCGCTGTGTAAAGCTTCCTTTTGCCTTGCAGTGTTGTTTTATAACAGCTCTGTGCAAGGTGTGTGTGTGTGAGAGTGCAGGTGACGCTGCAGTTTGCTCTGCATCCAACGCTGTTTGTAGGCATCTGCACGTGTCACTCACAGACTCTTTTTTTTTTTCTTTAGTGTAATTCTTGCTGCTCCATTCAATTGAAATTATAGTGTGACGCGCTTCCATCCGTATACAATACATTGGTTGCAAACACAATAGAAGTACAGAAAGGAGCCTTTCAGAGATAGTGAACAGTTGTGTGCAGTGTTCACTCTAGTCTGTGAGGTTTTAATTTTTTGAGTGCAGATCACGCTCCAGTTAGTTCTTCAACCACTGCTGGTTGTAGTCTGCTGAACGTGTGTCACTGCCTCATCCTTGACATTTTTCTCTAATTGGTGCTGCTCCATTCTATTTAAAATAACTCTAATCTATTAGTGTGACGCGCTTCCATCCGTATCCAATACATTGGTTGCAAACACTATAGAAGTACACAAAGGAGCCTTTCAGAGATAGTGAACAGTTGTGTGCAGTGTTCACTCTAGTCTGAGGTTTTCATTTTTGGAGTGCAGATCACGCTCCAGTTAGTTCTTCAACCACTGCTGGTTGTAGTCTGCTGAACGTGTGTCACTGCCTCATGCTTGACATTTTTCTCTAATTGGTGCTGCTCCATTCTATTTCAAAAAAGTCAAATCTATTAGTGTGACGCGCTTCCATCCGTATACAATACATTGGTTGCAAACACTATAGAAGTACACAAAGGGGCCTTTCACAGCTAGTGAACAGTTGTCTGCAGTGTTCACTGTAGTCTGTGAGGTTTTAATTTTTTGAGTGCAGATCACGCTCCAGTTAGTTCTTCAACCACTGCTGGTTGTAGTCTGCGTGTCACTGCCTCATCCTTGACATTTTTCTCTAATTGGTGCTGCTGCATTCTATTTCAAAAAAGTCAAATCTATTAGTGTGACGCGCTTCCATCCGTATACAATACATTGGTTGCAACACTATAGAAGTACACAAAGGGGCCTTTCAGAGATAGTGAACAGTTGTGTGCAGTGTTCACTCTAGTCTGAGGTTTTCATTTTTGGAGTGCAGATCACGCTTCAGTTAGTTCTTCAACCACTGCTGGTTGTAGTCTGCTGAACGTGTGTCACTGCCTCATCCTTGACATTTTTCTCTAATTGGTGCTGCTGCATTCTATTTCAAAAAAGTCAAATCTATTAGTGTGACGCGCTTCCATCCGTATACAATACATTGGTTGCAAACACTATAGAAGTACACAAAGGGGCCTTTCACAGCTAGTGAACAGTTGTCTGCAGTGTTCACTGTAGTCTGTGAGGTTTTAATTTTTTGAGTGCAGATCACGCTCCAGTTAGTTCTTCAACCACTGCTGGTTGTAGTCTGCTGAACGTGTGTCACTGCCTCATCCTTGACATTTTTCTCTAATTGGTGCTGCTCCATTCTATTTAAAATAACTCTAATCTATTAGTGTGACGCGCTTCCATCCGTATCCAATACATTGGTTGCAAACACTATAGAAGTACACAAAGGAGCCTTTCAGAGATAGTGAACAGTTGTGTGCAGTGTTCACTCTAGTCTGAGGTTTTCATTTTTGGAGTGCAGATCACGCTCCAGTTAGTTCTTCAACCACTGCTGGTTGTAGTCTGCTGAACGTGTGTCACTGCCTCATGCTTGACATTTTTCTCTAATTGGTGCTGCTCCATTCTATTTAAAATAACTCTAATCTATTAGTGTGACGCACTTCCATCCGTATCCAATACATTGGTTGCAAACACTATAGAAGTACACAAAGGAGCCTTTCAGAGATAGTGAACAGTTGTGTGCAGTGTTCACTCTAGTCTGAGGTTTTCATTTTTGGAGTGCAGATCACGCTTCAGTTAGTTCTTCAACCACTGCTGGTTGTAGTCTGCTGAACGTGTGTCACTGCCTCATCCTTGACATTTTTCTCTAATTGGTGCTGCTGCATTCTATTTCAAAAAAGTCAAATCTATTAGTGTGACGCGCTTCCATCCGTATACAATACATTTGTTGCAAACACTATAGAAGTACACAAAGGGGCCTTTCACAGCTAGTGAACAGTTGTCTGCAGTGTTCACTGTAGTCTGTGAGGTTTTAATTTTTTGAGTGCAGATCACGCTCCAGTTAGTTCTTCAACCACTGCTGGTTGTAGTCTGCTGAACGTGTGTCACTGCCTCATCCTTGACATTTTTCTCTAATTGGTGCTGCTCCATTCTATTTAAAATAACTCTAATCTATTAGTGTGACGCGCTTCCATCCGTATCCAATACATTGGTTGCAAACACTATAGAAGTACACAAAGGAGCCTTTCAGAGATAGTGAACAGTTGTGTGCAGTGTTCACTCTAGTCTGAGGTTTTCATTTTTGGAGTGCAGATCACGCTCCAGTTAGTTCTTCAACCACTGCTGGTTGTAGTCTGCTGAACGTGTGTCACTGCCTCATGCTTGACATTTTTCTCTAATTGGTGCTGCTCCATTCTATTTAAAATAACTCTAATCTATTAGTGTGACGCACTTCCATCCGTATCCAATACATTGGTTGCAAACACTATAGAAGTACACAAAGGAGCCTTTCAGAGATAGTGAACAGTTGTGTGCAGTGTTCACTCTAGTCTGAGGTTTTCATTTTTGGAGTGCAGATCACGCTTCAGTTAGTTCTTCAACCACTGCTGGTTGTAGTCTGCTGAACGTGTGTCACTGCCTCATCCTTGACATTTTTCTCTAATTGGTGCTGCTGCGCATTCTATTTCAAAAAAGTCAAATCTATTAGTGTGACGCGCTTCCATCCGTATACAATACATTTGTTGCAAACACTATAGAAGTACACAAAGGGGCCTTTCACAGCTAGTGAACAGTTGTCTGCAGTGTTCACTGTAGTCTGTGAGGTTTTAATTTTTTGAGTGCAGATCACGCTCCAGTTAGTTCTTCAACCACTGCTGGTTGTAGTCTGCTGAACGTGTGTCACTGCCTCATCCTTGACATTTTTCTCTAATTGGTGCTGCTCCATTCTATTTAAAATAACTCTAATCTATTAGTGTGACGCGCTTCCATCCGTATCCAATACATTGGTTGCAAACACTATAGAAGTACACAAAGGAGCCTTTCAGAGATAGTGAACAGTTGTGTGCAGTGTTCACTCTAGTCTGAGGTTTTCATTTTTGGAGTGCAGATCACGCTCCAGTTAGTTCTTCAACCACTGCTGGTTGTAGTCTGCTGAACGTGTGTCACTGCCTCATGCTTGACATTTTTCTCTAATTGGTGCTGCTCCATTCTATTTAAAATAACTCTAATCTATTAATGTGACGCACTTCCATCCGTATCCAATACATTGGTTGCAAACACTATAGAAGTACACAAAGGAGCCTTTCAGAGATAGTGAACAGTTGTGTGCAGTGTTCACTCTAGTCTGAGGTTTTCATTTTTGGAGTGCAGATCACGCTTCAGTTAGTTCT
Organism: Oophaga sylvatica; assembly: GCA_033576555.1. Taxonomy (NCBI): domain Eukaryota; kingdom Metazoa; phylum Chordata; class Amphibia; order Anura; family Dendrobatidae; genus Oophaga; species Oophaga sylvatica. The sequence continues at coordinate 719,834,341 of JARQOD010000001.1, forward strand.
TCAACCACTGCTGGTTGTAGTCTGCTGAACGTGTGTCACTGCCTCATCCTTGACATTTTTCTCTAATTGGTGCTGCTGCATTCTATTTCAAAAAGTCAAATCTATTAGTGTGACGCGCTTCCATCCGTATACAATACATTGGTTGCAAACACTATAGAAGTACACAAAGGGGCCTTTCACAGCTAGTGAACAGTTGTCTGCAGTGTTCACTGTAGTCTGTGAGGTTTTAATTTTTTGAGTGCAGATCACGCTCCAGTTAGTTCTTCAACCACTGCTGGTTGTAGTCTGCTGAACGTGTGTCACTGCCTCATCCTTGACATTTTTCTCTAATTGGTGCTGCTCCATTCTATTTAAAATAACTCTAATCTATTAGTGTGACGCGCTTCCATCCGTATCCAATACATTGGTTGCAAACACTATAGAAGTACACAAAGGAGCCTTTTACACCTAGTGAACAGTTGTCTGCAGTGTTCACTGCAGTGTCTGCGTAATAACCACACTTAGGCCTTATAACTTTTCTGACTTTCTTTATCAATCTACCAAGATGAAGAAGGCAGGGAGTAAGGCACGTGGTGGTGGCCATGGAGTTTCAGCAGGGAGAGGACGTGGGGATTCTGTGTCTGCTGCCACCCCCAGTGACACAGCATCCACCAGTTTTCCCCGTGAGCGTTCCTTTATGCGCACTTTTGTAGGAGGTCGGCGTACCCCCCTGCTGCGGGAAGAACAAATTGAAGCCGTTGTTGGTTGGATGGCAGCCAATGCATCGACTTCAATTGCTTCCACCTCCTCTCAGGACCACAACACTGTTGAGCAACCATCTGTCTCTTCACCGCCTGTCAAATTGCCCAGGCAGTCAGAGAGTTCTGAACTGGAGCCAGCTGAGTCTCTGCTTCTGTTCTCAGAATCTGTTATCTTGCAAACAGGGGCCCAGCCAAGCAGCATTCTGGAATTTGAAGAAGAGGGAGTATGCAGTGATGCGCAACAGCTGTGTCTCTCTGAATCTGAAGAGGCGGGTGAGCCAGTGCCGATGGTCAGCACACCGCAGAACGCATCTGATGATGATGAGACTGAGGTTCCAGTTTCTGTTGAGCATGGTGCTGTCCAGACCACCCAACAGCAGCAGGTGTTGGAAGAGGGTAGTGGAGATGATGAGGTCCAAGACCCAACATGGCGTGAGGAACAGGAAGGTGGTGGGAGCAGCTCTGAGGAAGAGATTGGCCCAACGGTACAAACAGGAGGGAGAAGTAGGCTGCAGACTCGGTTGCCTGTAGCCTCCAGTTTGGCACCTGTTCGGAGCAGTTCTCTTACAAAAGTCAAAATGGGCGCTCCCAGGACTTGCACTGCGTGGTCCTTTTTTGACACACTTGCAGATGATATTTGCTATGTCAAATGCAAGCTGTGTAAGCAAAAAGTGAAAAGAGGTAAAAGTGTCAGTAACCTCAATACCACAAAGATGTGGAAACATGTGCTGACAAAGCACGTAGTTGAGTTACAAAGACACACTGGAGATGTAGGCCAACCTACAGCAGCACTTACATCTTCAGCTCGTGTTGGAGCCTCTTCCTCCAGCTCACACACAGCTGGTTCGGCTTCCTCACAGGATCGCCATGGAAGAACCTCTGTCACTGTTGTCCAGAGCAAAAGTGTTATTCCACCCACAGCAGCAAGTTCCCTGTCATCCTCACACTCCCAGGCCACAAAACAGCCATCGGTAGCACAGGCATGGGATAAAAGACGGCCATACTCGGCAAACCATCCACGAGCACAGGCTCTGAATGGTGGCATTGCAAAACTCCTGTCCCTTGAAATGCTGTCATTCAGGCTGGTGGAGACTGAGAGTTTCCAGAACTTAATGGCATTGGCAGTCCCACAATACAATGTGCCAAGCCGATTTTATTTCAGCAGGCAAGCCGTTCCTGGTCTGCAAAAGCATGTTGAGGGAAAAATTAAACATGCGCTACTAAACGCCGTCAGTAGCAAGGTCCACCTGACCACCGATGCGTGGACCAGTACCCATGGCCAGGGACGATACCTTTCCCTCACTGCCCATTGGGTCAATGTTGTGGAGCCGGGTACAGATCTTGCGAGTGGCGCTGTACGTGTTCTGCCAACTCCAAGGATTGCAGGAATCCAGTCTGTACACATTGACTCCTCCTCCTACTCCAGTTCCTCAGTATCATCGCTGCAGGAGCCGTCACGGTCTACCTCCACATGGACCCGTGAACGCTTACCTGTTGCGACCGATATGAGCACAGCCGTGGCCAAACGTCAACAGGCCGTCCTCAAATTAATTTCAATGGGGAATCGAAGCCACACAGCGCAGGAGGTCTGGAATGCCATCAAGCAGGAGAGCGACGTGTGGTTTTTGCCAGCGAATCTCCAGCCAGGCTTGGTAGTGTGTGACAATGGCCGAAATCTGGTGGCAGCTCTGGGCCTTGGCAACCTCACTCACATACCATGTCTGGCACATGTGCTCAGCTTGGTCGTGCAGAGTTTTTTGAGGGAATATCCGCATCTTGATGAACTGCTGCACAAGGTCCGCCTAGAGTGCGCTCACTTGCGACGTTCCAGCATGGCCAGATCGCGCAGTTGCAGCTCTGCAACGCAGATTTCGCCTTCCTGAACATCGCATCATATGTGACGTACCCACCAGGTGGAATTCCACGTTACATATGTTGGAGCGGTTGTGTGAGCAGCAGCCAGCAGTAATGGAGTATCAGCTGCATCAGGCGCAATCAAGTCGCAATTTGCACCGTCCACACTTCACCACTACTGAGTGGGCCTCTATGAAGGACATCTGCCACGTTTTGCGTGCGTTTGATGAGTCAACGCGGATGGCGAGTGCAGATGATGCACTAGTCAGCCTGACTGTCCCCCTTATCTGCCTGCTTCAAAAAACACTGCAAGCACTAAGGGATGAGGTTTTGGAAGAGGTGGAGGATGAGGAGTCACAAATTCCATCACCTTCTGGACAGTCAGCGCAACGTGGTTCCTCACAAAGGGCTGGGCAGGGCTCACTTTGTGAGGAGGATGAGGAGGAGTCAATGGAGGAGGAAGAAATCGCTACAGAGGGAGGTACACAACGCTCTAGTCAGTATGTAGAGCGAGGGTGGGGTGATGCAGAGCAGGCAGAGATGACGTTTCTTAGAGAGGAAAGCGTTTGTTGGCCAGTTGGGAGTCTGCAGCACATGGTTGATTTCATGCTGCAGTGCCTGAGAAACGACCGCCGCATCGCCCACATTCTCACCACGTCTGATTATTGGGTGTACACCCTCCTAGACCCTCGCTACCGGGACAACTTACAAAGCCTCATCACACCGTTGAACCGGGAGCGTAAAATGCGGGAGTACCAAGACACACTGGTGCAATCCATAATGTTCTCCATTCCAGCCGAGAGCGCTGCTGCTACTGCTTTACAAAGCAGCTCTGTGCGTCGAGGCAGTGGAGACAGCTCTGCAACACGAGGGAGCACAAGCAGCGCCTCTGCACAAGGCAAGACCAGTATGTTCCAAATGTGGCAAAGTTTTGTGGCAGCGCCACCAATGTCTACACCATCCGAGACGCCTCCAGTCACCAGGAGGCAACGTTTCCGTAAGATGGTGACAGACTACATGTCTTGCCCTCTCAGTGTACTCCCAGATGGCTCTTCCCCTTTCAAGTTTTGGGTCTCTAAGCTGGATACATGGCCAGAGCTTAGCCAGTATGCATTGGAGGTGCTGGCTTGCCCTGCTGCCAGTGTATTATCGGAGCGCGTCTTTAGTGCTGCAGGTGGTGTACTAACAGACCGTCGCATGCGACTATCCTCCGATAATGTAGACCGGCTTACTTTTCTGAAAATGAACAAGGCATGGATCTCGCCTGAATTTGCCTGTCCGTTTTCCGATTAAATAACTGGTTGGCAACGTTATCCATGTTTCCTGTTATGTTCATCTATCTACCACCTGAACTCTACTCCCTGGGCTACAACACTGCCAGTCAGAGGGGAATGATCAGTTACCAACCAAAATGTTCTCCCCAACAGATAGTAGCGCAACGACTCCAGTGCCCACTTGATCGCCAGGCACTCTCTCTCTACAATGCTGTATCTGGTTTCAGCTGTAGTAAGCTTTCGACTCAGGAAACTAATGGGATGCTCCTCCCCGTTAACCTCCTGAGACAACACGGCACCCACACCTACCTCTGACGCATCTGTCTGGACAATGAATTCTCTTTTGAAGTCGGGTGTGATCAAAAATGGTGACACACACAGTGCCCCTTTTAGTTTTACAAACGCTTCTTCAAGCTGATCATTCCATCGCACCATTGCTGACTTCCTGCCTTTTAGGCAGTCAGTTAACGGCGCCGACAGTGTTGCAAAATTGGGAATAAACCGCCGGTAGTATCCCACCAACCCCAAAAACCCTTTCACTTGTTTTGTGGTGAGGGGACGAGGGCCAGTTTTGTATTGCCTCCACTTTGTTTATTTGGGGTTTGATAACTCCTCTCACAATCACATACCCCAGGTACCGAGCTTCCTCCAACCCTATGGAACACTTGTTTGGGTTGGCAGTTAGCCCTGCTTGTCTCAGCGAATGTATCACCGCCTGTACCTTGGCTAAGTGACTTTCCCAGTCTGTACTGTACACCACAATATCGTCCAGATTGTCCGCGGCATATCGGCGATGAGGACGAAGAACAACGTCCATTAACCTCTGGAATGTCGCTGGAGCGCCATGCAACCCGAAGGGTAGGACTATATACTGGAACAGTCCCTCGGGTGTTACAAAAGCCGTTTTCTCTCTCGCTGCTTTTGTTAGGGGCACCTGCCAATACCCTTTTGTGAGGTCAATGACTGAAAAATAACGGTCCTGCCCAAACCGCTCTATTAACTCATCGACCCGGGGCATGGGGTAGGCGTCAAACTTTGAAATTTCATTCAGTTTTCTGAAGTCATTACAGAACCTTAGTGTCCCATCTGGCTTTGTTATTAGGACTATTGGGCTGGCCCACTCACTCTGGGTCTCTTCAATGACCCCTAACTGCAGCATCTTCTTGACCTCTTCCTTGCTGGCAGTATCTTCATGATTTTTTACATAAAGCGGGTCCCCTGATCTGTTAAGATTTCTTGACGGATTCCCACCCGAGAGAACATACCCATGAGTTCTTTTGCGATCTGTTTGGCCGAGGTGTGTCGCAGGGGAATAGCCTCAGGATACCTGCTAGCGTAATCTAGAACTACGAGGATGTGTTGATGACCCCTTGGTGATTTATTAACCGGACCCACCAGATCCATGGCTATTGTCTCAAACGGTACCTCTATAATTGGTAATGGATATTGGCACCAAGGGACTCCGAAAATGAGGCTGCGGACTGGTTACCTGGCACACGGGACAAGAGTTACAATACTGTTTAACTTCTTCATAGACCCCTAGCCAGTAAAACCGTTATAGAATTCTGTCTAGGGTTTTCTTTTGTCCCAAATGTCCCCCTAGTACATGCGCATGCGCTAAGTCCATTACCAACCTCCGATATGACTGCGGTACCAGCAATTGCTCGACAATTTCCCATGTATTTTTTCAACCCGATACAGCAAATCTTGGTTCATCTCGAATTGGGGAAATACTGTAGCTGCCCCGGGGTGTTGGGGTTCCCCATTGACAACCAGTACATTTTCACGGGCTGGAGTCAACGTAGGGTCACGTAGTTGCGCCGTAACAAAATTGTCACCTGCCACATTTAACTATGAGAATTCTGGTCCCGGTGGCAAATCTTCCATCTCCCCAGCTAACACTTCTATAGGAGAGGGGTTTTCCTCCTCCACCGAAGGCAAAGGTACTCCTACCGCCAGTACATCTTCCTCTGGGCCACCAGGTTCATGCCCGATTTCAGGAGAATGCAACCTGGTTGCCACTGGTGCCGACGACTGTTCTGTGGGAGGGGTAATTACAGGCCAAAGCACAGAAAATAACGGAAAATCTCTCCCCATTATTACCTCATAATGCAAATTAACCACCACCCCCACCTCGTCTCACCTCCTCCCCGCTGACGTGTTTATCATCACCAGGGCGGTAGGATAATGTTTTAAGTCCCCATGAATACACAACACACCCATTTTCAGAGAGTATACTCGCTGATTTGGACGTGGCTGGCTCGTATTAGGGTCACGAGACTACCTGAGTCCAGTACAGCCACAGCAGGGTTACCCTCCACCTCCACTTTACACAAATGGTTCATACTGGGTCCCTCTGGTTTGCCCACTGCACACATGTGTTCTGCATAGTGAGACTGATAGTAGCCAAAGTTGTTGTCCATGGGCTCATTCAGGTGGGGGCAATCAGCTCTCACATGTCCTGGTTCTTGGCACCGCCAACAGATTATGGGGCCCCTTTCGTTCCCCGACCCGTCCTGGGCGGCCCTCCGAGTCTCTGCTCGCCGAGCTGTGGGTGAAGGTTTGGGGAATTTACTTGATACCTTCCGGGTAGTCTCTCCCTGTATCTCCTTGGTAGCCCCATATCTTCAATGAGGTCTACCATTTGGAGACCATCAGTAGGGGCTGCCTGTCTGTCACGCTGTATCACAGATACACATATGATGTCAGTAATCAATACTAAGAGGGACAACATGCAATATAACACATAAATAGGAAATCTCAACATGTACATAAAGTATAGTATTACCTGACATAATATCCGTTGTACTGTGGGTGAATCCTGAAGACGTATAATGCTGTACTCAGGCTGCAGGTGGACCGGGGTCTATGCTGACCCTAGACTGGGGACCTGACTAGTCCCTCAACCTGGAGGTACTGTTAATGGTACAGAGGTCCAGGCCGCCAACGTAACCCTGTCTCCTATAAGTCCCTGACAACTGTAATCTAGTCCTCAGAATGGACCCTGATTACCACACAGGGAATAGGCAGGTTACTGCTTAACAAACAGTACAGACAAACGAGACAGACAGGGAACAGAGCAAACACTGTCTTGCATACAACACTTAAACACAGAGGGAACACAAAAGGTCTAGGAGATAAACTATAATCGAGGAGAGGAGAAACCACAAAGGAACTCTTAACTTAAGTCTTCTCATGACCTGATCCAAACTGCTGGTCTGCATGTAAGCTTTCACCGGCATCTAACAAGCAGACTGGCAGGTATATAAAGGAAGCTAATTAGTGCATAATCAAAAGCAGCCGGGCGAGGCTGGACCTAGTCTTAGCAAAGAGCTAGGTAAAATTAACTCCCTCACTACCAAACACAAAGAAACAGCAACTCAGCTGCGAGAAGTCAGAATGTGCAATCGCGACGATCTTCGTGGCGATACACCCATGACAGTACCCCCCTTCTACGAGGGGCCTCCGGACCCTCAGGGCCAGGTCTGCCGGGTAAGTTGTGTGGAAGGTCCGAACCAATCGATCTGCGTTAACATCAGACGCAGGGACCCACGTCCTCTCCTCAGGACCATACCCCTTCCAATGAACCAAGTACTGAAGGGACCGGCGATTCAGACGTGAGTCAATGATCTTCGACACTTGAAATTCTAAGTTACCATTGACCACCACTGGAGGAGGAGGTAGAGGTGACGGTATAACTGGCGCCACGTACCTCTTAAGCAACGATTTGTGGAACACATTGTGGATTTTAAACGTAGGAGGGAGGTCCAGACGAAATGCCACAGGATTAATTATAGAACTGATCCTGTATGGACCGATGAACCTGGGACCCAGTTTCCAGGAGGGAACCTTGAGTTTTATATTCTTGGTAGACAACCATACCAGATCGTTCACACAAAGGTCCGGACCAGACACTCTCCTCCTATCAGCCCTCCGTTTGTAACGGTTCCCCATAGCACTCAGATTATTCAGTACTCCTCTCCAAACTGAAGCAAGTGACGACGAGAATCGTTCCTCCTCAGGAACCCCAGAAGGGGCCCCCCCATTGAAAGTACAAAACTGGGGTGAAAACCATATGCCCCAAAAAATGGGGACTTACCAGTGGACTCGCTCCGCCTATTGTTAAGAGCGAACTCTGCCAGAGGCAAGAAAGAAGACCAGTCCTCCTGGTTCTCTGAGACAAAACACCGAAGATATGTCTCTAGGCTCTGATTCAGACGCTCTGTCTGACCATTGGTCTGCGGATGAAAAGCCGAGGAAAATGACAATTGCATCCCCCGACGTGAACAAAATGCCCTCCAGAATTTGGACACAAACTGAGACCCCCTATCTGACACCACATCAGAAGGCAACCCGTGAAGTCTCACAATCTCCCCAATGAACACCTGCGCCAGAGTTTTAGCATTAGGAAGAGCAGGAAGAGCAATGAAATGTGCCATCTTACTGAACCTGTCAACTACAACTAGAATGACAGTCTTCCCTGACGACGGAGGGAGGTCCATAATGAAGTCCATAGACAGATGAGTCCATGGACGCTCCGGAATTTTCAAAGGCAAGAGGGTCCCAGACGGACGGGTATGAGGGGTCTTAGAGCGAGCACAAACTCCACAGGACGCGACAAAAGTTATTACCTCTTTATTTAAGTTAGGCCACCAAAACCGGCGAGAAAGGAGATCCACAGTTGCTTTACTCCCTGGGTGTCCTGCTAAAGCAGAATTATGATGTGCCTCGATAACTTTTTGTCTCAACTGATTAGGAACAAACAGTTTACCTGGAGGTCCTACAGGGGCGTCCCACTGAGCCTCCAATACCTCCTCCTCAAGCTCCGAGCATACAGCCGACACTACCACTCCCTCCTGAAGGATAGGAACCGGGTCATCCGTTTTCCCGACCCCTGGGAAACTACGAGATAAGGCATCAGCCTTAACATTTTTTGACCCAGGACGATAAGTGACGACAAAATTAAACCTGGTAAAAAACAACGACCATCTAGCTTGTCTAGAATTCAGATGCTTTGCAGATTCTAAATACAGCAGGTTCTTGTGATCAGTAATGACGGTGACCGGGTGGACTGCCCCCTCCAAAAAGTGACGCCACTCCTCAAAAGCCAACTTAATGGCCAAGAGCTCCCTATTGCCGACATCATAATTCCTCTCAGCGGGCGACAATTTCTTGGAGAAGAAAGCGCACGGACGCCATTTACCAGGGGACGGACCTTGGGATAATACTGCACCCACCCCTACGTCAGACGCGTCTACCTCCACAATGAACGGTTGTGATGCATCTGGTTGAATGAGTATGGGGGCCGAAGCAAAACATTTTTTCAAGGATGAAAATGCTTGACAAGCTTTGTCAGACCACCTAGAAAAATCCGTCCCTTTTTTAGTCATGTCAGTGAGAGGTTTGACAACAGATGAGAAATTACGAATAAATTTCCGGTAGTAGTTAGCAAACCCCAGGAAACGCTGCAGTGCCTTAAGATCCTCTGGCCGATCCCATTCAAGCACTGCTCTCACTTTCTCAGGGTCCATACGGAAACCGGAAGCTGACACCAGGAAACCCAAAAATTGAAGTTCCTGTACGGCGAATACACACTTTTCCCATTTGGCGAACAACTTATTATCTCGCAAGATCTGCAACACCTGTCTCACATGCTCCTGATGAGACACAAGATCTGGCGAGTAAATTAAGATGTCATCTAAATAAACGACCACAAACTGCCCCACAAGGTGGCGAAAGATGTCATTAACAAAATGTTGAAACACCGCCGGGCAGTAGTCAGACCAAAAGGCATGACAAGGTTCTCATAATGTCCTTCCGGAGTGTTAAACGCCGTCTTCCACTCATCCCCCTCCTTTATCCTAATCAGATTATACGCCCCCCTGAGATCCAACTTAGAGAACCATTTGGCGCCCACAATCTGATTGAAGAGATCAGGAATAAGTGGGAGCGGATACGGATCTCGGACCGTAATCCGATTAAGCTCACGGAAATCCAAGCAAGGGCGTAGGCCTCCATCTTTTTTCTTCACAAAGAAGAACCCCGCGGCCACTGGGGAAGATGAAGGTCTAATATGCCCCTTGGCCAGACTTTCCGAAATATAATCCTTCATAGCCTGCCTCTCAGGACCAGAAAGGTTATATAACCTAGATTTAGGTAATTTAGCATCAGGAAGCAATTTAATTGAGCAGTCATACGCACGATGAGGAGGTAACTCTTGACACCCCTCCTCTGAGAACACATCCTCAAAGTCCTCCAGAAAAGGAGGCAAGGTTCTAGGCACGACCGCACTGATGACCGTTTTCATGCAGTTATTCTTGCAAAATTCACCCCACTGGCTTATCTCTCTGGATTGCCAATTAATCACTGGGTTATGTTTAGCCAACCAAGGAAGTCCCAACACAATAGGAGTAGGAAGACCCTCCAACACATAACAAGACAATTGTTCTTTATGTATTGCCCCTAACTCGAAGGTCTATGTTATGAACAGCTTGTACAAAGCTACCTTGACCGAGAGGTCTGGCGTCAATAGAGAATATAGGGATCGGTTTGGCCAATACACTCAGTTGCATACCTTGCACCTGGTAAACCGAGCGTCCACCAGATTAGCCCCAGACCCACTATCAAGAAGAACAGAAATCCTCTCAACTCTCGTACCAACCACCACCTCCGCAGGTACGAGAAATTGAGACGGACTTAGGGACGAAATACATACTCCCAGGTTGTCGTCCACCACACAACCTGGGATTAACAGTTTTCCGGCGACTTTTTTGCTCAATGAGGCACGGGATGGACACCCCTCAACAAAATGTCCCTCTTTCCCACAGAAGAAACACCTTCTAGTCTTGCGGCGCACCGCCGATCCCCTCCTACGAAATGATGTCCCTCCCAACTGCATAGGCTCCTCAGAACAGACCAGGGGAACCTCAATATAAGGGACTTTAGTAGTAGGTGGAGTCACAACAGGGGGCGGAGTTACCTCGCACCTCTCCCGAAGCCGTCTATCAATACGAATAGCAAGGGCCATAGCAGCCTCCAGTGACGAGGAGAATCATACTGAGCCAAAACATCTTTTAATTTGTCAGATAACCCTTGACAAAACAGGCTCCTAAGAGCTGGGTCATTCCACTGAGTATCTGTGGCCCATCTACGGAACTCAGAAGAAAATTCCTCCGCTTGACGATCTCCCCGCTGTATCTTACGTAACTTCATTTCAGCAAGGGAGACCCGATCCGGGTCATCATATACCAGACCCAGGGCAGTAAAAAATCGATCTACTGACTGGAGGGCCGGGGAGCCCGGAGGAAGAGAGAACGCCCAGGATTGAGGGTCCCCTTGTAAGAGCGAGATGACAATTCCCACCCTCTGCTCTTCACTCCCCGATGACTGAGGCCGAAGCCAAAATATAATTTACATGCCTCCCGGAAGGTAAAAAATTTGTCCCGCCCACCAGTGAACCTGTCCGGGAGAGCAACTTTAGGTTCAGACCTAGTTTGCTCCGGGAGAGACAAAACCCTGGACTTAATGTCCGTCAGCTTCATGGATAAACTCTGCAACTGCAGGGCAAACTGGGCAACTGGATCCATGGTAGCTGGGGAGAATCTTTTTTGGCCGGTGAAAATGTCACGCTGTATCACAGATACACATATGATGTCAGTAATCAATACTAAGAGGGACAACATGCAATATAACACATAAATAGGAAATCTCAACATGTACATAAAGTATAGTATTACCTGACATAATATCCGTTGTACTGTGGGTGAATCCTGAAGACGTATAATGCTGTACTCAGGCTGCAGGTGGACCGGGGTCTATGCTGACCCTAGACTGGGGACCTGACTAGTCCCTCAACCTGGAGGTACTGTTAATGGTACAGAGGTCCAGGCCGCCAACGTAACCCTGTCTCCTATAAGTCCCTGACAACTGTAATCTAGTCCTCAGAAGGACCCTGATTACCACACAGGGAATAGGCAGGTTACTGCTTAACAAACAGTACAGACAAACGAGACAGACAGGGAACAGAGCAAACACTGTCTTGCATACAACACTTAAACACAGAGGGAACACAAAAGGTCTAGGAGATAAACTATAATCGAGGAGAGGAGAAACCACAAAGGAACTCTTAACTTAAGTCTTCTCATGACCTGATCCAAACTGCTGGTCTGCATGTAAGCTTTCACCGGCATCTAACAAGCAGACTGGCAGGTATATAAAGGAAGCTAATTAGTGCATAATCAAAAGCAGCCGGGCGAGGCTGGACCTAGTCTTAGCAAAGAGCTAGGTAAAATTAACTCCCTCACTACCAAACACAAAGAAACAGCAACTCAGCTGCGAGAAGTCAGAATGTGCAATCGCGACGATCTTCGTGGCGATACACCCATGACACTGTCCAACCCATGTTTGAAGGGTGTGGGGCAAAGTTCTCCAGAATTTATCAGTCACTATACGATCCAGCATAGCGCGGGGTGACAACACCTCCGGCTGCAACCACTTTTCTATCAGGTGTATCAAGTCGTAATACTGGTACCGAGCTGGCTCGGAAGGGGAAAACTTCCACTGGTGTACCCGCTGGGCCCGGACCAAAACATTTACCCCAAGACGTGCAAGTATCTCACCCTTGACGCTCTCATAGTCCTCCTGTTGCTCGGGGGGTAGGTCCCTATAGGCTTTTGCGGGTCCTGAAGTCAAAAACGGAGCCACGATCTCGGCCCACTGGTCCCGGGGCACTCTCTCCCTTTTTGCCACGCCTTCAAACAACTCCAGGTACACCTCGACGTCATCTGATTGCTCCATATTTCAGATCGGTGTACGCACCGCTTTACGGACATCCTGGCATCCCCGGGAAGCTCCTGCTGTCTGCGGCGCTGTGATGTGCTGCATCAGTAGACTATTGTTTTCCTGTTGCTGTCGATTAAATATCTGCTGCTGCTCCATAGCCTGCTGCTGTATAGTCCTGCTGCCGCTCCATAGCCTGCTGCTGTATAGCCTGCTGCTGCTGCATGCTGCTGTGGCTGCTGTCAGCCTGCTGTTTGCTGTCGCATGCCTCCACCACATTTTCTGTTTCTCCATCTTCGGACAGTTATCCACCGGGTTTTGCGTCACTTTCTTTACCCAGGACATTTAGTGTCATGCAGGAAAAAACAGCCTGACCTCACTGCGTTGCCCGCATTGAAGCCACCAATTGTAGGGATCCGCTCTGGTAGGCAGGGCTGGGCCGCAGTAATGAGGCAAACACACAGCCTTTTAGTTCAAATTTCAGTGGTTTTAATCATGATTTCAACAAAAAGTCCAGATAACAAAATAAAAACAGAACATAAATCACTACAGTTTGGAGAACCACTGGTCCCAGACTCACCCTTGCTTGGGACGGGCTTAACTAAGCGGCTGCAGGTCAGCAGAGACCGCCAGGTCCCATTACGGGTGGTCTGGTACTCGCTTCCTGGTGCACACTGGCACACAGTAACAAAACAATCTTCCAGGCTGACTGCAGCCAAACTCCTTCCTTCCACACACCAACTACAACAGCTCCTTATTTTATAGGCCTACTCCACACCCTCAGGTGAGGTACACATGAACTGACCAGATCACGTTACTATGACCTTATCACAGGTCCTTGTGATCATGTAAAATCATGAGCAAACTTCAGTCTGCTAGAAGAAATATATCTCCCATCCAGCAAGATACCCTTTGGTGTACCACACCGGCAAGAAGTCTCCTGTTCCCTACACATGCACAGAAAAACCCATGTCGAACATGCTCCAAATAGGGAAGAGCCGTCACCCTGATTGTTATGCTTAAAACAGGAAAGATTGAAGTTTTCAAGGCCTAAAATGATAAATTTTACTAAGAAATATGGACAAATATTAATTTGTCATCACAGCGCATATCTGCACATGGCTAGTAGAAATGGTAACAAAAACTAAAACATAGTGTTTACTTTTGGAAATTAATGCATAAAACTAAATTTCATAATTATCAATTAATGGTTCTTAAGGAACGTTATCTGTACCTGTAAGATAATGCAGTCAATGGATGTACGAATCATAAACATCATCATCATCCTCACGAGTTTTATTTATGACAGACATAATAAAATACAAAGACTGAGGACAACTGTAACTTCACACACCATATATGAAATGGCCAGCATCTAAACCTGGTAATAATGCGCAATAATAAATAATTACACCTAGAAAGTGCATCATGCATACTAACAATAGGTAGTTAGACCTGCAAGTGCTGGTGAAACAACCACAACAGATATAAATTAATAATGCTATATAGGTATCACAGTGCATAGTTACTCATGGACAATGTCGATCTAATACTGTACCTCAATAAAGGCAGCGTCACCCATCATGCTTGTTTGTCTTGTAGATTGTTGAAGAGGGAATTTTTTTTTTATTTTTGGGTTTTTTAAATTCCTTTTTATTTGTATTTTCAAAAAAAAATGCCACATAAGGCGTTACACATCTCGGTCGCAGCCGATATGGTCATAAAATAAACATTGTAAAAGTCAAAGTAACAAGAGAACAGAAAACCGAAACTCGTTAATAATTGTAAGGAAACCCCTAAGTTCTAGGATTCCTCCCGTCATCTTCCTTCTCTAACTTTGCTGTGATCCTGATTAAACTATTTCACTCGTCACCCTTCTCTGGCGTGTATTTTTTCAAATTCTCGCCACCTTTACATTCATTTATCCGATCATGTTAAAATATAAGGCTTTCCTCAATATCAGCATGATCGATCATGATCCCATGTTTATTCGTTAACGCTGTAATATGTTGATGAATGTGATTTCCTTTCGCTAGTCGTGATAATAGTCTCCCTGATTTGCTACCATAACGATATAGATCGCTCTATAATTCATATTACTGGTTCTCTCGCGTCGATCTACCCATAGGTGAAAGTCAGCCTTAGCCTGCTTCCATCGATTTTTATCCTGTGTCGATGAAGTTCTCAGGTATGCCGTGTAGCTATCGCGTAATATCCTGGTAGCCTGCGAGTAGTTTGTCGCTATCTTCTTTTTTAGGGTTGTCTGATAAGCTATTAGTTTCCCGCGCATTACTGCCTTCCCTGCTGCCCATAAAAGTTCCTGCCTATCCCTACTATCTCCATTATACCTTACATATTGCAACCACCATTGCTTCACCTGATCTCGAAAATTCTCATCCGTTAACAAATAGGAAGTGAAGCGCAAAGTTTGGTCTGGCCCCATCTGAACCATATCTGGCAGGGTCACTGATACGGGTGGATGGTCAGATATAGCTACGTTGTGCACATGTGCCTCTTCCACTCCCCTTACTAGCTCCTGTGATAGCAATATATAATCTATTCTTGACCAAGAGTCATGTGCCGACGAATAGAAGGAATATTCACTGCCATCTGTGTTCAGGTGTCTCCAAATGTCTACAAAGTTAGTCGTGTCTAGCAAGGGTTTCAAACGTGTGTCATGTGATCGCACAGTCGTTCGCATCGACCGACGGTCTTCACTGGTTCGATTCACCGTATTTAAGTCACCACCTACTATTTTCAGTGAAATTGTGTCTTGAAGTATACGTGCCTCCAATTCTCGGAAAAATGGTCCATTGTATTCTGTGGGTCCGTATATGTTATAAATACTATAGGTTTTGTTGTCAAGTGATACTGATATTCTCACCCAACGACCATCTGTGTCATTTTCGGAGTCAATCACTTTGCCCTTGAAGTGCTTGCTGATTAATGTCAATACCCCTGTCTTGCGCTCCGTGACCTGTGACCCGTAACTGTCTCCCACCCAAAATTTGTGCATGGGAGGAAAATCAGTCACCTTCAGATGTGTCTCTTGGAGAAGTGCTATGTCCGGCTTCCACCGGCGGAGGTACCTCAGAATCATTGTGCGCTTCTCCGGCGCCCGCAAGCCTTTGACATTGCAGGAGATGATCTTCATATTGAATGGGTGGCAGAAAAGTTATGAGTGTGCTGGAGGAGACGGTGTACTCTCTTATGGCCGTCGTTGGCACCAACCTGCGAGGAAAGGAGGAAGTAGCACCACAATATCAAATACCAAATCAAGATATATTGACAATTCCAGGATTAATTATTGTAGAGAGGTCCCTTGCTACCCTTTTCTAGTAACTCTTGTTTAACAGTAAACCGCTGTAAGCGGTCGTAGTCTCTCCACCACTACCTCTGTTTATGTGACTTCCTTTTTTCTAAACTGTGAGGAGATTACCCCCATCCTCCCAGGCTATTCAGTGTACCCCCCCATGTGTCCAAAGCATGAAACCCCAATAGCCTGCTTCACTTATTGTCCCTCCATATGTAATGTTGAAGTCAGTTGTCCCACGTGTATCAAGATACCCTCTCTCATGAGAGATCTTCAACATCTAATATCAATTAACTAATTTAACCATCTAAAATTGCAGCAAAGCTATCATGCTTTAGCATAGGTATGAAGGAACTGCAATAGAAACGGCTCAAACAGCAAATATATCTCATATGTAATTTAACGTGGAGAGAATGTCTTTCATCTTTCCTGATCTCCTTCATGAACTGCCATCTTGTCGTCGTCTGCGTGGGGAGAACCTGGAACTGCCTCGCTGTACCTCCCTATCACTTTGTGTATTTCGTTCCAAGGCTGCTTCGGCTTGTTCTGGTGTGTCATAAATGACATATGTCCCGTCAGATCTTTGTAACCGCAAACGCGCTGAGAACAGTAGTTGAAAGCGAACATCTCGCTCAAACAACGTTGTGCAAATGGAACTGAACGCCCTCCTCTTCTTTGAGACCGATACTGAGAAGTCCTCAAAGAGCAGAATCTCATAGCCATGGAGAAGCACTGGGCGCCTCGCTTCTCTGAATGCCCGTAACAATGAAACTTTGTCGTTATAATCTAACAGCTTCATTATTACTTGCCGTGGTCTGTACATAGTTGGTTTCGATGCCTCCCCTCGCCTGTTGTTGTTTTGCGGCGGTCCCACACGATGTGCACGTTACACACGACAGTAGTACTTAAGTCACAATATTTTTGTTAGATCATTCTCACAGATGGATTGTAAGTCTGCTGATTGAAACGATTCAGGCAGTCCTACGAGACGTAAATTGCTTCGTCTCGAGCGATTTTCCAAGTCCTCTGTTTTGTCTATCAAATTTTGTAAGTTCTGCTGAAGGTTCTGTTCTCTGTCTTGGGAAAGTTGCTTCTCCTGTTGTAGCAGCGCCACATCCTGTTGCAGCTTGGTAATTGCAATGGTATTCAGATCTACAGACTTTTGTATGGAAGACAATGACGATTGCAATGCCGACTCCAGCAGCTTCTGAATGTCTGGTAAGAGAAGGACTGTGACCTCTCCAGCCATTTTCTGGGAATCAAATTCCTGAGGAACTCTCAGGTCACATGGTGCTTTTGATAATAGCTCTTGATGCATGTCTATGGCAGCGCTCAGCATCGCTGAGGGTGATCAATGAGTGGAACAGGCTGCCACAAGAGGTGGTGAGTTCTCCTTCAATGGAAGTCTTCAAACAGAGGCTGGATAGACATCTGTCTGGGATGATTTAGAGAATCCTGCTTTGAGCAGGGGTTGGACCAGATGACCCAGGAGGTCCCTTCCAACTCTACCATTCTATGATTCTATGATTCTATGATTCTATGATCGCGCCTCTTTCCTCTTTCTCTCCTCCATGCGCCATCTTGTCCTTCTGCTTCAGTTGGATAGGTAAACCGTTCGGGGTCTGTTGTGAACTCCGTAGCAAGTAGCGCTCCATAAATAATGTCCCCACGAATGTAAAAGGTGTCACTGTTCCCGGGGGTGGTTTTACTGCTCTCCTATCGGCCCGATATGCTTGGATACCTGGGAGGAATTCATGAGCGTCTCCAACTCCCTCCTCACATGTCAGCGCAGGAACCGAAGAGGGAACGTGCTTGTTTTGTTGCTCATAGGTGGAGTTTTATACAGTAAATGATTACTGCTGTCGTATTTTTGCCGTCCCTAGGGCAGAATAAGGCTGCGTAACTCACATTTTAGAGAGAGTCATATAATAGACACACGCTACCCTACCCGTGACACAAGAAGGTAGTGTTGCCAGATAAAGCCTTGCGCAACCAGACATGCTTTTACCCTCTTCAACACTCTACAAGCAAAAAATGCATGATTGCAGACGCAGCCTTTATTGACGTACAGTATAACATCGCCATTACCCATCAGAGGCTGGCCACTGTCTGATAAGACATAGTATATACCTTTGCTATCTGTAGCCTTTGTTTCACCTCCACTTGCAGGCACCCACTTAAATTGTGACAATACATAATGTTTTTTTAAAATGTTTATTTTTTATCGTGCATTATTGCGTCATCTCATCACTTTGATGAGTCCATGCTGGACATGTAATAAATGCTGTCCGAACTAACAATTTTCGTAAGTGAAATAATTTTAATCTGTGTGACTGTCACATATAAATTGTAATGATGATGATGAGTGACTATTACAAAATCCATTGTCTTCACTATGTTATGGTTTAACATAGCGTTCCTTACGCATCATTCCTAAATACAAAAATGGACTTTTATTCATAAATTTAAACACTATATTTTGTAAAATAAATTTTGGGTGGTGTGTTGTTCCATTTCTTGTTGCCATGTGCTTATATGTGTTTATATTTTAAGGGTGTTTATTTTTATTCTTGGAATTGAAATTCATCATTTTATTGTCCTAGTAAACATTCATTTTATCTTGTTTGAAGTACATACATTTGCAATGGCCACGTAACAAGGCAATAACTCAATATTTTATTTCAAAACCCTTCTTGACCCTGGGCTTCAACACCGCCAGTTGCTGCTCACAAGTGTTGGATGCACAGATCAAAACAATCGCTGATGTGTTTGTGGGGTTCAGTAACGCCTGCTGTTCCCCTGCTGTGTGTCTGGCAAAAATTTATGCTGCTAACTACAAATTTAACTTCAAACATCTCATACTAGGCCTCTGCCTACACCCTCCTTGACCCTGTGCTCCAACACCGCCAGTTGTTGCTCGGAAGTGCTGTTAGCACAGTCAACACTTGCTCCTGTGTTACTGGGTTCAGTAATGTCAGCTGTTCCCCTGCTGTGTGTACGGCAACAAAAAGTCCTGCTGCCTCCACCCTGTTCTCTTCTCATCCCTGGGCTCCAACACCGCCAGTTGTTGCTCGGAAGTAATTGGCAGGGGTACTGACTCCTGCCTAGCCTGGTTACAGCACGACAGCTGTTTCCTGGCAGTGTCAACGTCAATTTGCCTCCAATAAGTTGTCCTGTCGTGTTGCATTCGGGTTAGCCGACTGTATGGTGCCTGCAGTTTAGGTGATTCCTATGTGTGCTGTGGGATAAGTAAATAAAGGTTGTTTCCGTTGTGACAATAGGACAAGCACCCACTGTAGGACTGTGTGATTCGGTAACTGCGGACGGCTTGCGGCCTGTCAACTTACATTTTCATGGGTGCCTTATGCTACCCGTCCGGGTTCCAGTACGTCAGCTGGTTCTACGCAGTGCCTTTGGCCTAGGTGCCTCCATCTCGGTATCCGAGTTCCAGCAACGTCTGCTGGTCCTTGGTAGTGCTTTGGAGCACAGGTACCTCCTGCTTAGTAACCGTGTCCCAGTAACGTCAGCTGGTCCTCGGTTGTGCCATTGGTTCTTTTCCTTCTGCTGCCCCTCCGGGTTCCAGCACAGTCAGCTGGTCCTCGTTACTTGCATTGGCTCTTGTACCTTCTGCTACCCGTCCGGGTTCCAGTAACGTCAGCTGGTTCTAGGAAGTTAGTCAGCCTTCTTGTACCTTCAGCTACATTTACAAATTGAAGATTTTTTAAATGTTTTTTTGGGTAATCACTCTGGATCTCCAACAATGAAGACGACGACCCTGATGACCACCCCGAAGAAGATGACGACCACAAGGACGACGAGCATCAAGCCAACCAGCCTGAACACCATCACAAAGAAGAAATAAAAGATTACCCAAAAGAAGATCACAAACAGGACAAAGAAGGTTAAGACAAACTACAAGATACAGAACAAGAGACAGAAGAACAATAAGCAGAAGATCAAAAAGCAGAAGAACATGAAGTATAAGACCAAAATGAAGAGCAAAATATATGCTCTAAATTATAAGCAGAAGAAGACTAAGCAGTGTATGGGGGTGAGTCCGTTACTCCTCGTGGTGCCCCTGGAAAATGCCTGCTGCTGCAGGCTAAACTGAACACGGACAAATACTGTGGTAATTTAAATCTTTTGTGACAGCAAGAACGGAAGGATGAAAAATTCATACTTTTACAGATTACAAGTACAGGAATCTCTGTCACAAATAAGAATATGATGAAGAAGATGAAGATGAAGTAGAATATGAAGAAGAATAATAGTTTAATAAGAACAATATGAGTAATGTTAACAAAAAGATGAATAGCAAGAAGTTTAAGAAGAAGATAAAGAAGGTGAAGATGAAGAATAATTTGATGAAAAAGATGATGCTGCTGAAGATTATGAAGGAGAAAGTGTGTCAAAAGTTAAAAAGGTGAAGAGCATGGAAGTAGTGAAATATACATATTTGCCAAAATGGAAAAAACGTTAACAACATTGTCAATTTCTTCGTCAATCCGAACATCTTTAAAAAAAAAAATATTAATGCTATTCCATTTGATTGGGTTAAACATCTATGCCTTTAATGTCTCCTCAACCTCCCCCAATACATTCTACATTACTCTTTGTTGTTTTCCTTCATGTACAATTAACCAACAAGGCAAGAATGGGGTTTTTTTAATTCCGATATTTTGTTCCCATAGACTTACATTGGATTTCCGGTATCGGTATCGGGTATCGCCGATATTTTTTTGGTATCGGCGATACCATTCCGATTCCGATACTTTTGGATATCGGAAAGTATCGCTCAACTCTAGCTACCAGCCAGATGAGATGATTGAGGGGTAGTAAAAGCGATCAGCCTAGGTCTCAACCTCCGCAGTATGCTAGAGATGAAGTCATTTCACCCTACCACAACTGAAAATGATTTTAAAAGGGCACTGTAAAGAAGAGAATTCTCTAGAATTGTTCCACTGACTCATTAACATCTCACAAAGCAATAATGAATCACACCAAAGTTTCTTGTTCAGAGTGATTGAACTTAAGGATAGACTGTTTGCATCCAGAGATGTCGGGGAGGAGGAGGAGTTTGATGCTGGGTTAGTCCAGAAGAATTTCTTGAGCTCGTTCCGAACGGGCTTAATCAGTAAAGATATTAAGCTACAGCTGAAGCAGTACCTAGAAGGCCCTGGCATTCTGGTCGAAATCCTAAATGAAAAAATGAATGTGGCAGCTAGTTTGGAGACAGGGAGTGAGCTGAAGTTA
Source organism: Oophaga sylvatica (assembly GCA_033576555.1). Taxonomy (NCBI): domain Eukaryota; kingdom Metazoa; phylum Chordata; class Amphibia; order Anura; family Dendrobatidae; genus Oophaga; species Oophaga sylvatica. The sequence goes on from JARQOD010000001.1 coordinate 719,855,553, forward strand.
AAGAAGGGCAAGAAGGGGTCTGCTCCTAAAACCACCAAAATTAGTCAGCTGAAATTGAGACCCCCTGTTGCTAGTCCAAAGATCATTATGAAGACCCTCCAGTACCACTGCCAAGAGTGAAACTGAAACCAACAACAAAAGGGAGGACAGCAAGAGCTGACTGGGAAGAAGTAATAGGAGAACTGCGAGTTGATGGAGGAGAAAGAGTTGATTCGTTCCAGGACAGAATCTGTATCTCTCTGTCATGTATAGTGTACAGTTCCTATAGCGTCTTGTGCTTGGGTGCGAGGAAAACACAGGAGACATAGGTTGAAATGAAATGACTTGTATTACTTCATACAAGCATGCTGAAAAGTTCACACAGTTTGCAGGAACAGCGACAGGAGACACAGCAGGCCAGAGTAACTTCAAGCTCTACAATAACTCTCCAAAGCAGGTTCAGGATCTCTTCTCTGTACCGTAATTCCTCTGCAAACATGGATTCACCAAACAGCAGGTTTCCAGAGTCCAAAAGTGTTCCAAGGTTCCTCAGTAGGGAATAGCTGGAGTACAAGTCCAAGGCTTCCAGGAGTCAGGTTCACAGACTGACTGAGGCTTGATTCAGGAGCACTGATTGTTCAGCTGAGGCTGCTTAAGAAGCAAGAGGGAAGAATCAGGGCGGGAACATGAAAACTGGAAACTCCATATTAACTGAGGGCAAGAGCTGCAGAAAGACAGAAAGCAAAATGGCCGACGGAAAACTGAGTTTCAAGGAACATGTCAACAGAGACAAAGAACCTTACATTACTCCCCCCTTAGGGACAACCTCCGGATGACCTCAGCCCAGGCTTGTCAGGGTACCTCTGATGAAACTGGCGGAGCAGGCGAGGAGCATTTAGATTATTGACTGGTTCCCATGAGTTGTCCTCCACTGGGTAGCCCTGCCATTTAATCAAATATTGCAACTGATTTCTGTACAACCTGGAATCTAGAATCCTTTCCACCATAAATTCTTCCTGACCATCGACCAGCACTGGGTCAGGGCAAGGAGAAGAACGTCCAGGAAACGTATTGGGTGTTGCAGCCTTTAGTAGGGATACATGAAAGACAGGGTGGATTCTCATAGTTCTGGGTAGTTGAAGACGACAAGCAACAGCACTTATAATTTTATTGATCTTATAAGGTCCAATGTACTTATGTCCCAATTTAGACGATGGAATCTTTAATTTAAGATTTCTGGTTGACAGCCAGACCAAATCTCCTACCTTGAAAGCTGGTGCAGGTTTACGAAATTTATCTGCTGCTTTCTTGTACCTTTCCTGAGCCAATTCTAGATTTTCCTTTAGAAGATCCATATTCTTTTGTAAAGAAGTGATTCTTTCAGCCACTGCCGGCAAGGGCGTATCTATGGGAAATCGAGGAAGAATGTTAGGATGATAACCTAGATTGGAGTAAAAAGGAGACTGCTTAGTGGAGGCGCTCTGAGAGTTGTTATAAGAGAACTCAGCCAGTGGAAGTAGATCCACCCAATCATCCTGTAGGTGGCAGATAAAACAGCGGAGATACTGCTCCAGGGTCTGATTGGTTCGTTCTGTCTGTCCATTAGTCTGGGGATGAAAAGCAGAAGAAAGGTTTACTTTAATGTCCAATGCTGCACAGAAATTTTGCCAAAACCTTGAAGTGAATTTCACCCCTCGATCCGAAATGACCTCATCCGGTACTCCATGTAAGCGAAACACATTCTTAATCATCAAGTCTGATGTCTGTTTTGCAGTGGGTAAGCCGACACAAGGGATAAAATGAGCTGCCTTTGTTAGACGGTCAACCACCACTAGAATGGTGTTCTTCCCTTGAGAGGTTGGTAACTCCACAATGAAGTCCATAGAAATGGATCCCCACAGGCGGGACGGGGTGGGAAGAGGTTGCAACAGACCAGTTGGTGAGGAGCGAGGTGTTTTGCATCTTGCACAGACTTCACATGAAGTGACATAGTTTAAGACATCTTTCCTGTAAGTGGGCCACCAAAAGAAACGAGAAAGAAATTCTTGTGTCTTTAGAATTCCCCTATGCCCGGCTATCTTGGAATCGTGGATGAGTTGCAATACTCTCAATCTGACTGTTTCAGGTATATACAGACGTTGTTCCTGAATCCACACACCATTCTTAAAGACAAGACTTACGTCCCTTGGGGTTGAGCCAACAAAGAATCCGCATGGTATGCTTCCTTGATGTCCTTAAGTAGGTCTTGATTATGAATCACTCCCAGGAATCTAGAGTCAGGAAGAATAGTCTTAGGAGGAGTAGGTGGACGTGTCTCTGCTGAATGAATCCTAGAGAGTGCATCAGCCTTTCCATTGCGCGATCCTGGTCTATAAGAAATGACAAAATTAAATTGGTTTAGGAAAAGATTCCAGCGAGCCTGGCGAGGAGTCAGGCACTTAGCCGACCTGATAAATTCAAGGTTACGATGGTCTGTCAGGACGACTATTTGCTGTGCAGCTCCCTGAAGAAGGTGTCTCCATTCTTTGAAGGCGGCAATAATGGCCAACAATTCTCTATTGCCCACATCGTAGTTCCTCTCAGCCGAAGACAACTGCTGGGAAAAGAAGGCACAGGGATGCAAGACATTCTTCTCACCTGTTCTCTGAGAGAGTATAGCTCCAACGGCACAGTCTGAAGCATCCCCCATTATGAAGGCAAGCTCGGGGTTGGGATGTACTAAGATAGATGCGGTGGTAAATTTATCCTTTAAACAGGAAAATGCTTCCTGAGCTTGCGGGGTCCAGGAGAACCTAGACTGTTTCCGGGTAAGTTGGGTGATAGGTGACACTACCTCAGAAAAATTCTTAATGAAACGTCTATAGAAGTTGGCAAACCCGATGAAATGCTGCACCTCCTTCACATTTCTAGGAATTGGCCAATCCTTGATGGCTTGGGTCTTGCTTCCATCCATACTAATCCCTTGCGTAGATAGTACATACCCCAGAAATTGAATTTCGGTCCTATGGAATTCACATTTTTCAAGTTTGATGTAGAGATGGTTTTGTCTTAGGCGTTCTAAGACCATTCTCACATGTCCATGATGTTCCTCTGTGGAGTTAGAAAAAATTAGAATATCATCCAGATAAATCACCACAAATGTATCTAGGAGATCCCTGAAGATATCATTCACGAAGTGTTGGAAAGTGGCTGGGCGGTACTCAGACCAAAAGGCATAACTAGATATTCAAAGTGTCCATAGCGTGACCTGAAAGCAGTCTTCCATTCATCCCCAGGTCTGATACGGACCAAGTTATAGGCCCCACGGAGATCCAGTTTAGAGAAAATTTTGGCATGCCGCACTCTCTCCAACAACTCAGGGATTAAAGGCAATGGATAACGGTTTCTAATAGTAACCTTATTGAGTTCCCTATAGTCTATGCAGGGTCTCAGAGATCCATCTGTAAGGTTCTTTGTACATGTTTCTTGAAACTCAGTTTTTCCGTCGGCCATTTTGCTTTCTGCTTGCTGCAGCTATCTTGCCCTCAGTCAATATGGAGTTTCCAGCTTTCATGTTCCGGCCCTGATTCTCTCCCTCTTGCTTCTTAAGCAGCCTCAGCTGAGCAATCAGTGCTTCAGAATCAAGCCTGCAGTGAGCCTGTGACCTGACTCCTGGAAACCTTAGACTTTGTACTCCAGCTATTTCCTACTGAGGAACTTTGGAACACTTGTGGACTCTGGAAACCTGCTATTTGATAAATCCACGTTTGCATGGAATTACGGTAACAGAGAAGAGATCCTGAACCTGTTGTGGAGAGTTATTGCTGAGCTTAAGTTACTCTGGCCTGCTGTGTCTCCTGCTTCTGTACCTGCAAACTGTGTGACCCTTTTTGCCACTTGTATGAAGTAATACAAGTCCTTCTATATCAAACCTGTGTCTCATGTGTTTTCCTCGCACCCAAGCACAAGACGCTATATGAACTGTACACCATACATTACAAGATTCTGAAGCCAAACGTTAGTGTCTGCTGGGTCTGGGAAGGCTGTGTCTGCTGTGACTGTGGATATCAGATGTCCGGTTATACTTTCTGTGATGACAGTGGTTGTGACTTCTCACAACCATTCCAGGTGAGCACATTCCCTTAATTTTACTCTGCAGTGTTACCACAGGTAAACAATATTGTTTTTTTTTTGTTTTTTTTTTCTCTTCTCCTTCCAGTACTCCTGTCTTAAAAGATCTGGAAGATGGAGGCTCGCATAAAGGAGCTTTGCGGAGTGACTGATACAATCCTTGCAGATATACAGACTATAAAGACCCGTTTTGCAAACCTACAGGACCTCACTAATCACAATTTGCAAGTGTTTGGACAAACTACCCAGGATTTACGAGCCAGGATTGAGGTTCTAGAGGAACGAGTCCAGGCTCCTGCCATAACCCCGAGTTCTGGGATTCCCAATTTACCCCCTTTTCATTTTGGCGGTGAACGTGAGAAATTCAGGGGATTTATTAACCAATGCAGTCTTTTTTTTTCTGCACATGCTTCACAATTTCCCACTGAACGATCTAAAGTGCTTACTATAATCATGTTGCTTACCAACAAGGCTTTGATGTGGGCAAACCCTCTGATTGAGACTGAGGATGAATGTTTGGATCATCTTGATGCTTTCATTTCAGCCATGGGGCAGGTGTTTGATGACCCCAATCGAGGTGCAACAGCTGAAGCAGCCATGTTAACTTTGCGCCAAGGTAAGCGCTCAGTAGCCGAATATGCCCTGGATTTCAGGAGATGGGCCCTCGATACCACTTGGGACAGTTCCGCCAAAAAATCTATTTTTCGAAAAGGGTTGTCTCCACTGATTAAGGATGAACTTGCTCGTGCCGACCCTCCCACTGCGTTAGGTGACTTTATTAACTACTGCATCCGTATTGATGCTCGTCTGACTGAAAGCAGGCAAGAGAGATGGTTCGAAAGTAATCGCACTAACCTTTTCCTACCTTCCTCCCCAGCTAAGGAACCTTTGAGTAGGATCACACGGGAACCTGAACCTGAACCCATGCAGGTGGACTCTTTACAAAGACGGGTTAGTGATGCACGCAAAGAACATCGTTTAAAGGAAAATCTATGTTTCTACTGTGGTAAGTCAGGGCACTTCATTATAAACTGCCCCAGCCGTTCTCGTAAGACTACTGCAGCAGTCATTCACTGTGAGTGTTGCGAGAGGAGATCTGTCAGGTCCGAGCCTCAGGCTCCAGAGAGATCTGCAGCAACAGATATTGATTTCTCTGACTTAAACTCCGTCACTTCTGAGGACGATGACTGTGTAAACGCTGCAATTTTTCAAGTTTCCTCAGCGGTGTCCCAGCTGAGTTGCAAGAAAAACAATTCTCATTGCTTCCTTTCCATCAAACTCTGGGTTGACTCAGTCTGGGTGTCTAGCTCTGCTATGATCGACTCAGGGGCAAGTGGAAATTTTATGGCTATCTCCTTTGCTCTGAAACGGGGGATACGTTCAGTGAAGAAGACTACTCCAGTACAGATGGAGACTGTGGATGGCTCCCTGCTGACCTCTGGACCAGTGGATCAGGAAACGGAGCCTTTGAGGGTCCTTATGGGTAAAGATCATCAAGAGAAACTGTCCTTTATGCTTATCTCTTCTCCCCACTTTCCCATTATTCTAGGGCTACCATGGCTGCAGGCTCAGAACCCTACCATTAACTGGGAGACCAAGGAATTACACTTTCCAGAGAAACAGATGAGTCCAGAAGTTTCAGCTTGCTCTGTTCCTAAAGGAACCATGTCAGTCCCTGAACTACCAGCTGTATACCAGGACTATGTGGATTTATGTGACAAGAAGAACGCTGACCAGCTTCCCCCTCACCGTCCATATGATTGTCCAATTGAATTATTGCCTGGAGCAGAGATACCTTTTGGTAAGATCTACCCCTTGGCGGGGCCCGAGCTAAAGGCTTTAAAGGATTACATAGACGAAAATCTAGCCAAGGCTTCATACGCCCCTCTTCATCTCCTGCAGGTGCACCCATCTTCTTTGTGAAGAAGAAAGATGGATCTCTGAGACCCTGCGTAGACTATAGGGAACTCAATAAGGTTACTATTAGAAACCGTTATCCATTGCCTTTAATCCCTGAGTTATTGGAGAGAGTGCGGCATGCCAAAATTTTCTCTAAACTGGATCTCCGTGGGGCCTATAACTTGGTCCGTATTAGACCTGGGGATGAATGGAAGACTGCTTCAGGTCACGCTATGGACACTTTGAATATCTAGTTATGCCTTTTGGTCTGAGTACCGCCCCAGCCACTTTCCAACACTTTGTGAATGATATCTTCAGGGATCTCCTAGATACATTTGTGGTGATTTATCTGGATGATATTCTAATTTTTTCTAACTCCACAGAGGAACATCATGGACATGTGAGAATGGTCTTAGAACGCCTAAGACAAAACCATCTCTACATCAAACTTGAAAAGTGTGAATTCCATAGGACCGAAATTCAATTTCTGGGGTATGTACTATCTACGCAAGGGATTAGTATGGATGGAAGCAAGACCCAAGCCATCAAGGATTGGCCAATTCCTAGAAATGTGAAGGAGGTGCAGCGCTTCATCGGGTTTGCCAACTTCTATAGACGTTTCATTAAAAATTTTTCTGAGGTAGTGTCACCTATCACCCAACTTACCCGGAAACAGTCTAGGTTCTCCTGGACCCCGCAAGCTCAGGAAGCATTTTCCTGTTTAAAGGATAAATTTACCACCGCACCTATCTTAGTACATCCCAACCCCGAGCTTGCCTTCATAATAGAGGTGGATGCTTCAGACTGTGCCGTTGGAGCTATACTCTCTCAGAGAACAGGTGAGAGGAATGTCTTGCATCCCTGTGCCTTCTTTTCCCAGCAGTTGTCTTCGGCTGAGAGGAACTACGATGTGGGCAATAGAGAATTGTTGGCCATTATTGCCGCCTTCAAAGAATGGAGACACCTTCTTCAGGGAGCTGCACAGCAAATAGTCGTCCTGACAGACCATCGTAACCTTGAATTTATCAGGTCGGCTAAGTGCCTGACTCCTCGCCAGGCTCGCTGGAATCTTTTCCTAAACCAATTTAATTTTGTCATTTCTTATAGACCAGGATCGCGCAATGGAAAGGCTGATGCACTCTCTAGGATTTATTCAGCAGAGACACGTCCACTTACTCCTCCTAAGACTATTCTTCCTGACTCTAGATTCCTGGGAGTGATTCATAATCAAGACCTACTTAAGGACATCAAGGAAGCATACCATGCGGATTCTTTGTTGGCTCAACCCCCAAGGGACGTAAGTCTTGTCTTTAAGAATGGTGTGTGGATTCAGGGACAACGTCTGTATATACCTGAAACAGTCAGATTGAGAGTATTGCAACTCATCCACGATTCCAAGATAGCCGGGCATAGGGAATTCTAAAGACACAAGAATTTCTTTCTCGTTTCTTTTGGTGGCCCACTTACAGGAAAGATGTTTTAAACTATGTCACTTCATGTGAAGTCTGTGCAAGATGCAAAACACCTCGCTCCTCACCAACTGGTCTGTTGCAACCTCTTCCCACCCCGTCCCGCCCGTGGGGATCCATTTCTATGGACTTCATTGTGGAGTTACCAACCTCTCAAGGGAAGAACACCATTCTAGTGGTGGTTGACCGTCTAACAAAGGCAGCTCATTTTATCCCTTGTGTCGGCTTACCCACTGCAAAACAGACATCAGACTTGATGATTAAGAATGTGTTTCGCTTACATGGAGTACCGGATGAGGTCATTTCGGATCGAGGGGTGCAATTCACTTCAAGGTTTTGGCAAAATTTCTGTGCAGCATTGGACATTAAAGTAAACCTTTATTCTGCTTTTCATCCTCAGACTAATGGACAGACAGAACGAACCAATCAGACCCTGGAGCAGTATCTCCGCTGCTTTATCTGCCACCTACAGGATGATTGGGTGGATCTACTTCCACTGGCTGAGTTCTCTTATAACAACTCTCAGAGCGCCTCCACTAAGCAGTCTCCTTTTTACTCCAATCTAGGTTATCATCCGAACATTCTTCCTCGATTTCCCATAGATACGCCCTTGCCGGCAGTGGCTGAAAGAATCACTTCTTTACAAAAGAATATGGATCTTCTAAAGGAAAATCTAGAATTGGCTCAGGAAAGGTACAAGAAAGCAGCAGATAAATTTCGTAAACCTGCACCAGCTTTCAAGGTAGAAGATTTGGTCTGGCTGTCAACCAGAAATCCTAAATTAAAGATTCCATCGTCTAAATTGGGACATAAGTACATTGGACCTTATAAGATCAGTAAGATTATAAGTGCTGTTGCTTGTCGTCTTCAACTGCCCAGAACTATGAGAATCCACCCTGTCTTTCATGTATCCCTACTAAAGGCTGCAACACCCAATACGTTTCCTGGACGTTCTTCTCCTTGCCCTGACCCAGTGCTGGTCGATGGTCAGGAAGAATTTATGGTGGAAAGGATTCTAGATTCCAGGTTGTACAGAAATCAGTTGCAATATTTGATTAAATGGCAGGGCTACCCAGTGGAGGACAACTCATGGGAACCAGTCAACAATGTAAATGCTCCTCGCCTGCTCCGCCAGTTTCATCAGAGGTACCCTGACAAGCCTGGTCTGAGGTCATCCGGAGGTTGTCCCTAAGGGGGGAGTAATGTAAGGTTCTTTGTCTCTGTTGACATGTTCCTTGAAACTCAGTTTTCCGTCGGCCATTTTGCTTTCTGTCTTTCTGCAGCTCTTGCCCTCAGTTAATATGGAGTTCCAGTTTTCATGTTCCCGCCCTGATTCTTCCCTCTTGCTTCTTAAGCAGCCTCAGCTGAACAATCAGTGCTCCTGAATCAAGCCTCAGTCAGTCTGTGACCTGACTCCTGGAAACCTTGAACTTGTACTCCAGCTATTCCCTACTGAGGAACCTTTGAACACTTTTGGACTCTGGAAACCTGCTGTCTGGTGAATCCATGTTTGCAGAGGAATTACGGTACAGAGAAGAGATCCTGAACCTGCTTTGGAGAGTTATTGTAGAGCTTGAAGTTACTCTGGCCTGCTGTGTCTCCTGACTCTGTTCCTGCAAACTGTGTGAACTTTTCAGCATGCTTGTATGAAGTAATACAAGTCATTTCATTTCAACCTATGTCTCCTGTGTTTTCCTCGCACCCAAGCACAAGACGCTATAGGAACTGTACACTATACATGACAGGAGCACTGATTGTTCAGCTGAGGCTGCTTAAGAAGCAAGAGGGAAGAATCAGGGCGGGAACATGAAAACTGGAAACTCCATATTAACTGAGGGCAAGAGCTGCAGAAAGACAGAAAGCAAAATGGCCGACGGAAAACTGAGTTTCAAGGAACATGTCAACAGAGACAAAGAACCTTACACTCTCAGACCCCGGAGTGAGTTCCAAAACAGAAGATACCCAGTTTGTGAGGCATGCCATTCATCAAATCAGAGTGCGGTATGTATCCTCTGTTTAAGATGTGGTAAGGAAGGGCATTTTACCAAGGAATGCCATTGGTCATGGTCGTTTGGGTTAAAAGACAGGAGGTTGCCAATGCGGCACGACTGGTAACCGCGACATGGAGGAAACTCCAGAAGCAAATCCAAATCCCACCATCCCTCAGAATGGAGCATGAAGTAAAACGGCTGTGTCAGCACAATTTTCCCAAGTGTGTTCCCATCTACAACAGCTGCAAGAGAGACAGGGGCATCAGTTACTTAATGCCCAGTGCGGAGGTCAAATGTTATACTCCTGAGAGGAGGATTCCTTGGCCAGTAAAAACAGCCTCATCAGCCTAATCAGTGAAAGGTGCTACATGCAGTGCCAGCTAGATGGACTCCTAGCAAAAGCACTGTGGGACACAGGAGACCAAGTGAGCCTTTTAAATGAAGAATAGAGAAGGCGCCACCTGCCACATACCTGATTTCAGTCTCTAAAACTATAACTATTCTTAGGACCAGTGGAACTCCATGGCAAAGCCATCAACCACACCGAAATTCCTTTCATAGGCTGGGTGGAAGTGACTTTCCAATTCAGGGCAACGAATAACAGCAACACCATCGAGCTTTTGGTACCTTTTCTCGTGACCAGTGATCAGATCGCGGCAAAGGATCCTATTCTGGGTTATAATGTAATCAGTGAGGTCAACATGAAACGCAAGTCAGGGACATTGTTGATGGATGCAATTGCCACATCGCTTGCCATACTCAACGCTGTGGTGGAAAACATTAATCATAGAGTAAAGAAAGCACAAAATATAATGGACCTGAAAGAAAACAAGGTAGGCCTGCGCCCAAGCATCATCCCTGCAAACCAAATGGCGGGAGTTAGGTGTGGAGCCCAGGTGGAACTGGGAAGAAAAGTCCAGAAGAGACTGCTCTTGCCGAAAAATTCCTCTGAACTTCCAGAAGGCTTAGTTCAAGGTGAGACTGTGCTTACGAATCCTACTGGTGGTTTTGCCCGAGTGACAGTGCCGGTGATGAACACCACGAAACACAAAATTAGACAGGATCCAAAGACTGTGTTTAGTGATGACCGAGTACCGTAATATTCGTAATCGCTTTACTTGTAACGAGTACTTTGAAAAAAATCGCAAGTACAATGCAAGTCAATGGGAAATGCGAGAAATTTTCTGCTGGACCCTACAAAGGGGTCTGAGGGCCAGAGAAAAGGCTGAAATGGATGGGAAAGTGATGAAACAGAATGGGAAAAGCCTGAAGAATATGCCTGCATGCATTTCTGACTCGCATATCATTTCTGGGAATAAGTTTGTCGCAGTATTACGCCACTTTTACAGATACACAAGAACAAATACCAAACATAGATTTCTATTGAATATGTATCCACTATCTCAGTCACAATGTAAGACAACCTGTCACAAGGGCCTCCAATGACAAATATTAGTTTGGTAGGCCCACTCTACATTCAAGATTTGTCCACTGCACAATGTGCATGGGGTTTGCAAAAATTAGCCCTATTTGCTGAGTCATGGTTGATGCAGGAAGCCACCTTCCCAAGGACCTCCAATTCCAAATAGTAGTTAGGCTGGAGTAGTAATACTGTCCTGGTTTGTCCACTGCACAATGTGTATAGGGTTTGTAAAAATTAGCCCTCTGGGCTGAGTTATGGTTGACGAAGGAAGGATTCGGGTTTTTATGGGAAGGGGTTGACGTTAACAGCAGTAGCATGAATCAGCATTTTTGGTGAATTTAGGTTGGCTTGTTGTCATCTGGAGGGATTAAAAAGGGTAACAAGGAAAAAGACGTCTATAACAAGGTCAAAATATTAAGAATCACCAAATATAGCTACAATATATAAAAAATGTAAAAAAGACCAAGTAGACTGGACTATATAAACAGGGACAGTCGGTATCAATTGAATAAAACAGGGGGGGGAAACAAACTGACCTCAAATGCCCAATATAATAATAAATAATATAATCTTTATTAAGTATACATAGTAGATGGTAACAATAAAATATTTAATTATATGTAATTAAAAACATGAACAGGACGCTCACGCTCTAATCAACAGAGGTTGGGTCCAAAAGTCAAAGTCATCTTATTCCCCTGCTATTGTTTGTGTTAAGAAGGACGGTACGTTGAGACTGGACTATGATTACCGGGAACTAAACCGAAAGTCAGTACCTGATCGATACCTGATACCAAAGATCCAATATATGCTGAATAGCCTATAAGGAAGTACCTGGTTCTCTGTCCTCGATCAGGGTAAGGCATACCACGAAGGGTTTGTCGAGGAGTCTAGTAGACCCTTGACAGCATTCATCACACCATGAGGATTATATAAGTGGATCCGCATACCATTTGGGCTCAGTTCAGCTCCAGAAGAATTCCAGAGGAGCTTGGAGACATGTTTAGAAGGATTGAGGGATGATATCTGCCAGCCGTACTTGGATGACAATGTGGTACACAACAAAACCTTCCAGGAGCATGTTGAACATGTGAGGACTGTACTTCAGCGGTATCAACAACACATAGTTAAGTTGACCCCAAAGAAGTGTGAACTGTTCAAAATGCAAGTCTGATTTCTAGGAAAATTATGTCTGGAGAAGGATATACCATGGACCCAGCAGCAGGCTCCGGTACTAGCCTTAAAAGACAAGCGTCTCTCTACTGTCGAGGAGGTGAGGCAGATCATAGGATTCCTCTACTACTATCGTACTTATGTCTGGAACTTCTCGAGGATTGCCGCCCCACTATATCTCCTCTTGGGGGCGACAGAATCAACAACACCCATGGAGAAAAAGAAGAACGCGGGCAAGATTGAACTTAAAAGAAACATTTCGTCCCAGCAACCCATTCTCGGGACATCAGACCACCAGGAGGTATTGGAAGAACCTGATAAAACCACCCATATGATTTCAACTTACCATTTGTTCTTCATTGTGACGCTTCTCAAGTTGGACTGAGAGCTGCCCTGTATCAGCATCAAGATGGGAAATTGAGAGTCACTGGTTACGGTTCCAGAACATTGACAGGCGCTGAGAGGAATTACCATTTAAATTCCGGAAAATTGGAGTTCCTGGCATTGAAATGGGCTATCTGTGAATGATTTAGAGATAATTTCTATTACAGCAAAGAGCTTGAGGCTTACACGGACAACAACCCTTTGACCTATGTTTTCACTACAGCCAAACTGAATGCGACGGCTCAGAGATGGGTAGCTGAACCAGCTGACTTCAATTTCAATATTAAGTGCAGGCTATGGAAATGCAATGCGGATGCTGACGGATTGTCGAGAATGCCACTAGAGCCTAAGGAGTTCATGCAAGAATGCTTGGAGGAGGTCAGTCTTCAAGCTATTGTGAGCACTGCCCATGCAGCACAAGCTAAACAAGAGGAAGACACACCATTGTGGTGTCCGTAAAAGCGAAAGAATGAGATCACCCCCTGTCCATTCAACAACTACCAAAAGGAACAATACATAGCACACAATGGGAAGATCAGATAATTGGCAGAATACTACCTTATGTGGACCAAAATCGGTTTCCAAGTAAACGAGAAAGAGATAACCAGCAGTATCAATTTTAGTTAAAGAATGGACGAAGCTCTACCTCAGTGAAGACAGTATCTTGTATCGTAAAGGAGGACAAAACCTGTAGTTGGGCATGCTGCTTTTTTCTTTTTTTTTCATGCAAGTTTTTACTAGCATTCTCTTGGAGAACTCATTTTTCATTATAATGTAGTGGTGCCCTCCATACTTCTCTTTGTCATTGGTGTCTGAAAGATAAACGTCCCAACACATCAACCCGGGCACCTATGGGCATTATCCAAACTATGTATCCATTTGAGATGGTCTCAATCTCGAGACATGCAAGGAAGGTTAAGAATACATCTTGGTGGTGATGGACCATTTTATTTGAATTGCTCAAGCATAGGCTGACACCAATAAATCTGGTCGAGCAGTGGCAGAGAAGATAAGATCTTCAATGATTTTGCTTTGAAGTTTGGGTTCCCTACGAGGTTACACCACGACCAAGGAAGAGAATTTGAGAACCAGCTCTTTGCCAAGTTAGGAAAGTACTGTAGAATTCAGAGATCTCATAGAACACCCTATCACCCACAGGGTAATGGACAACTGGAACGTTTTAACCGGACATTATCGTTAATGTTGCGCACTTTAACAGCTGACGAGAAGAAAGATTGGAAAAGTTATCTTTCAAAAGTGCTACATGCCTATAACTGTACCAAGAGCGAGGTAACTGGTTACTCCCCTTTCTTCCTATTGTATGGGCGATCGCCAAGACTGCCAATCAACATCATGTTTGACACCCTGGTGTCAGAGACTTACAAAAGGTATCCGAAGTACTTTCGGAAATGGAAGAAAGGGATGGCAGAGGCATACAACATAGTGTCTAAAGTGGCTACCCAAGGGCAGAGCAAGAATAAGGAGTACTATGATCAAAAACGTTATGGATCAGAATTAACACTGGGAAGTCTGGTGCTAGTCAAGAACGTACGTGAAAAAGGTGGTCCAGTAAAACTTTGTTCGGACTGGGAAGACAAGGTGTATGTGGTCGTAAGGAGGAAAGCCGATGACAGTCCAGTGTATGAAATCCGATTTGAAACTGGGGACAAGAAAACCAGAATAGTCCATCGGAATTTACTACTACCCTGTGATTATCTCCCACCACAACAAGACTCCCCAGAAGTAGACCGACATCGACCGAGATCGACTAAGGGACTACCACAGACTGAAGCTCCGGAGGTGGATAGTGACCTTGAGTGTTCTGATGAAGAAGAGCACACTGATTTATCTCTCAAACTGGGAAGGAGAGGGATGTACTATCTTCAGGAGAGTGAACTAAGTCCCGAGGCTCCAAGGAGTACAGATGAAGTCCAAATCAGTTCTGATGACACAGAGACCCTTCGACACTTAGGAGCAGCGGAATTACCAGACTGTGCGGAAACAGATGATTCAGCAGAAGTACAGGAACTTACAAAGGCAGTTCCAAGAGTACCTGAGGAAGTACGAGAAATTAGTGCAGCGAAAAACTCCTGCAATCGAAGAACCCTTGGTATCTGAGGAACAAACCACCAGGAGGATGTCGACTCGAGAAGTGAGGAGGCCATATGAGACACTTGGTGGACCGAGTCAAGTGCCAAGGACAGTCAATTGGAAACAGGTATCCCTGCCAACAGACCAGGAAAGCCCACTTGAGTGGTATTCACCACCGGGGGCAGTATGGAAGATGTTGTCTGGTGGAAAGACTTATTTTCACGCTCTGATTTTCCTTAAAAGACTTTGTAGAAACAAAAAGCTGTTAAGGCCTAGTGAGAGAGAGAGAGCTGGTTGAAGACGTACAAAAAGCTCCAGATGAAGCGATGCTGTTTTGTTTTACAGGAGTCATACAATTAAAGGTCGCAAGAATTGGTTGTTATTAATGTCTATGAATGTTATGCCAATATGTATATAAAGTGACACGACTCCCACCACGGTCTCAGACTTGGTCAGATCGATCAATTAAGGCAAATGTCGAGGACGACATTCAAAAAGGAGGGAAGAGTTTGACATGCAGAAATAGTGCTGAGTGCTGTTGCTTCAAAAGCATCCAGCAACTAGAGGGGTTAACACAGTCACATGAGACAGGTAGTGGTTAGCAGAGCCCCATGGGGATTGTGGGGAACTTGTTTACGATTCTGGCAGCAGCCCAATGGATGAGTGGTGTGTGATCTGTCTCTCACAAAGTTCAGGCAAGTGAACCACAGGGACACAGGATTCCATTAAAGAGTGAAGCTGGGCTAACCCTTGTACTGCTAGTTGAGAAAGTCTATCAGGATTAGGAAGATAAGGACTGGAAGGAATTGTACAACAGGGATCATCTCCCTCAGCAACCCCCCTCTACCCATCTCACTGTGCTAGAAGAAATGCTGTGTACTACTGTGCCTTTGTAAAGAGTCTTGATCTGTGCTAAACTGTGCTATCAAAAAAGCTGTTAGTCAATGTACCTTTAAGAAGCAGCTGTACTGTTTATGAAGCCTGTGCTTAAGAGACTTGAATTGCACTGGATGGGCTGTGATATTAAACTACACTGTTCATCTGTTCATGAAGACTCTATCAATTGTGTCTGTGTGAGCAAGTGAATCCATCTTGTGTCTGAGGAAGCTATAGTGCATGGTCGCCCTGAGTAACGGTTCCCCCAGAGTTCCAAAGAATTCATGAGACCTGTCCTGCTGCTACTGAACCTAGCGGCGTGCACGGAACAACTCCATCTGAAAGAATGTCATCTGTAAGTCACCATCTATAACTGTAAAAATTGAGGCATTTTAGGCCTAAATTCCCTTTTTTGGGGCAGTCTGTCACTCTCATCATATCCAGCACCCTTTTGCATCCACAAAAAAAAAATCTTTACAGTGGTGTATGTCGGTAAAAAGATTTGTGTTTCAAATTGTTATGGCTGCTTCATTACTGTGTTAAATGCTCCAACTACTACCACCATCATCATCTTCAGCCTAGAGGCAGTCACTGCGCAAATAGAAAGTCTGAGTAGCAGAATGTCAACGCTTAGGCTGTGTTGTACTCTGCATTGTACTCTGTCTCTGTATTATGAAGGCTAAATCTTCTTGATGAAATCATGCCTGGAAGAGACATAGCAAAATAACGTTGAAGATCACGGGGACAGGACTCGCAACTACTGAAACCAGGTCTTCCTGGGCAGGATTCTGACAAGCCCTCACCTACTAATACTGAACTGGTTGGATGCTGATGTTTAAAATGAGCCCATACATTTTCTATAACTGAATTTTTGATATTTCGGATGCATTCCCAGAGATGTCAATAGGAGAGCATGGTGGTCGGAGATGTGACTTCTACACCATCACACGAGCTGCCGCCTCTCCACCACCCGAGGTGTCGCACCCACCACCTTCTGTCTCTTTCCCATTCTCCCGCAGAATGAAAGTCGACAAGGACAAGGTCCTCTCCCCTCTGTAACAGTCTGTCATTGTAATTTTTTGGGGGTAAATGATATCTATTACTATGTATGTAACCCCTTGTTATGTATAGCACCATGGAATTACTGGCACTATATAAATAACTAAATAATAATAATAATACTATATGGGTGTTTCCACTAGACAATCCATCAAACATGTTATTGAAGGAATTCTTTTTTTCTGAAAACTCTGTTCAGCTGTGCACAAACTATGTCAACTTGGTAGCTATACCCCAGTGGGTGTTGGCACAGTGTCATGTTGAATACAGTCCCCAGATGTTATGTAGGTCCCTAATCTCACCTCTACTTCAGCAGCATGATGAATTAATAGGAAAACACGTGGTATTGGTGTAGCTGTTGTTTTCTTGTCAAAGAAACTCAATAACATCAATGAGGTGGTTAGCCGCACATGGAATGGAGAAATAGTAAAGATAACAATTGACAAGTAGTTTCAAATTTGAGGTAAAACACACTTCAACAAGTTGCTTTAACTCTTACATCATTATATTTGAAAGTGTTGAAGAAAAAGATGAATATATTGTGATCCAAATAGGTATGAATAATTAATCACACAAATGATGTAACATAATTCTAAACATACACAAGCTATCAGTGGGGAATTATTTTCCATCAAATTTTTTAAGTATGAGACTAGTGTCATCTTGTGGAATGATATGAGCCACAAAGTCCTTCAAATTGAAACTGTTCTGGATGTACTGTACAATTTTCTCTAGAAAATTGGAAGTACATGCCAGATATGTACAGAGTCAGGATGACCGGGCTGCGGGTACCTGTGCTGCGCCGTGTCCGGAACTGTCAAGGCTGCGTCCCCTGTTTCCCTGTGGAAGGAATAGGGTAACGGACAGGCCCCATTACACCGAAAGAGGGGTCGTGTTTAGACAGGAAACCTGGCAGGAAGCTGAGGGGAAAAAAAAGCAAAGCAGCAGTGAGTCCCCAGCTGTGACCGTGTGAGCAGCAAGGGGGCTGTGCACTATGCACCCAGAGCGGCGAAATGCAGCAGACAGACCCGGTGACCTAGAGGCATGGGGTCAGCTTAATAGAAAGCGGGCAAGACATCAAAAATTTATGGCGTGGACAAGCAGAGCATAGGAGGATGAGCAGCGTGCTCTATCCTTAGAGCAGTGGCGCTGCAAAGGACTGTTCCCGTTGGCTCCCGCCACTAAAAGTGGTCCTGCCATTTAGCATGGCACCGTGTGACTAGTGACCGCCAGAGAGCGCACGTGCACAGTACAGAGAACCAGGTCATGTCACATGTTCAGCGTGGATAGCCAATAATTATAAGGAATGAGAGAGGACGTTGGTACAGTCAGCAAGTTACTCCCTCAGCATTTCACAAACTTTTCACTCCTTGTGAGAGTCCACCGTGCCTCAGGGCCAGGGCGATGGGAGGGTCTGAGAAAACTCTCCCCGAACTTTGCCAGTGTTCCACTGCCTCTGCTGGATTGGAGTTGTGTCTCTCTCACCTTGCTTGGCCAACAAACTGTGACCTCTGCTGCCAGCATTTTTATATAGGAATTTTTTTAATAATTCTGCAAGAACGGCCCTATGGTCCTCCAACATTTTAGTACACCTGTCTGCCTCTGGAATAAGAGATAGAAAGTTCTCCTGGTAGTGTGGGTCTAGAAGTGTCACCAATCAGTATTGCCCATCACCCAAAATTTTGAGAACGTGAGGGTGACTGGGAAAGTCAGCGGAACCTAAACTCAGCCATGGGTGCAAGACTGCTAACAGTCAATTCTTCCATGTCATTAGCAAGAGGACGACTGACCATGCTCTTCTCCTCCTACTTGTCCTCAGGCCTCCTCGACTTTTGACTAACCTCTGTAATATAATTGTTAATACACCCCTGTAGTTTTTATCTCCACCACCTCATCGTAGATTTTAAGTTGTCACAAACAGATTTTTTTTGGGGGGTTTAATTATTGTTATCGTTGTTACTTAGTGTAGATTGTAAGCTGTCACGAGCAGGGTCATTTTATTTCTGTATAATTATTGTATTGTTATTGTTGTTACTTAGTGTAGATTGTAAGCTGTGACGAACAGGGTGTCACGCGGTCTTATGATATGTGTACGATGTCAGTAAACTATTCATTAAAGAACAACACTCTATACAACATATAGATTAGCAACATCAGCATGTAAATATAGAATAGATTTACCTGACACGATATCCGTTGAACTCAGGATTAATCTTGAGGACTTGATACACTGTAACAGGAAAGAAGAGGACCGGGGTCTAACCTGACCCTAAACTGGGGTCCTAACTAATCCCTCACCTTGGAGGTACTGATAATGGTTCAGAGGTCCAAGTCTCCAGCCTAACCCTGTCTCCTATCAGTCCCTGAACCCTGTAATCAGTCCTAAGAAGGATTCTGATTACCACCAAAGGGATATGGGCTGATCTCTGCTAAATACACAGATTAGCAATATAAGACAGACTGGAGAAAACACAGACTTGCATACACACTCAAACACAGAAGGAAAATAAATGATCTGGGATATTAAACTCTAAGCAAGGTGAGCTTAAAACAACTAAGGAGCTCTTTAACTTAAGTCTATTCAGATACAATCCTATCTGTGGTCTGCATGAAGAATTTCACTGGCAACTCCCAAAACAGACCACCAGAGATTTAAAGGAAACCAATCAACAAATAATTAATTGCAGCCGGGAGAAACTGCACCCAGTCCCAGAACTGAGCACAGACAGAATTAACTCCCTAACTGCCAAACACAAAGAAACAGCAACTCAGCTGTGAGAAGTCAGAATGTGCAACCGCGACGATCTTCGTGGCGATGCACACATGACAGTACCCCCCCTTCTACGAGGGGCCTCCGGACCCTCAGGGCCAGGTTTGCCCGGGTGAGTTCTGTGGAAGGTCCGCACCAAACGATCTGCGTTAATGTCAGACGCAGGAACCCACGTCCTCTCCTCTGGACCATACCCCTTCCAATGCACCAAGTACTGAAGGGACCGGCGATTCAGACGTGAGTCAATGATCTTTGACACTTGAAACTCCAAATTACCATTGACCACCACTGGAGGAGGAGGTAGAGGTGATGGTATGACTGGTGCCACGTACCTCTTAAGTAATGACTTGTGGAACACATTATGAATTTTAAACGTAGGAGGGAGGTCCAGACGAAATGCCACAGGATTAATTATGGAACTGATCCTGTACGGCCCGATGAATCTGGGGCCCAGCTTCCAGGAGGGAACTTTAAGTTTTATATTCCTGGTAGACAACCATACCAGATCGTTCACATTAAGATCTGGACCAGAAACTCTCCTCCTATCAGCCATACGTTTATAACGGTTCCCCATAGCACTCAGATTATTCAATACACCTCTCCACACTGAAGCAAGTGACGACGAGAAACGCTCCTCCTCAGGAACCCCAGAAGGGCCCCCCCCATTGAAAGTACAAAACTGGGGATGAAAACCATATGCCCCAAAAAACGGGGATTTACCAGTGGACTCGCTCCGCCTGTTGTTAAGAGCGAACTCTGCCAGAGGCAAGAAAGAAGACCAGTCCTCCTGGTTCTCTGAGACAAAACACCGAAGATAAGTCTCTAGGCTTTGATTCAGACGCTCTGTCTGACCATTGGTCTGCGGATGAAAAGCCGAGGAAAATGACAATTGCATCCCCCGACGTAAACAAAATGCCCTCCAAAACTTGGACACAAACTGAGACCCCCTATCTGACACCACATCAGAAGGCAACCCATGAAGTCTCACAATCTCCCCAATGAACACCTGCGCCAGAGTTTTAGCATTAGGGAGGGCAGGAAGAGCAACGAAATGTGCCATCTTACTGAACCTGTCAACAACCACCAGTATGACAGTCTTCCCTGACGACTGAGGAAGGTCCGTGATGAAGTCCATAGACAAATGAGTCCATGGACGCTCCGGAAGTTTCAAGGGTAAGAGGGTCCCAGATGGACGGGTATGAGGGGTCTTAGAGCGAGCACAAACCCCACAGGACGCGACAAAAGTTAAAACATCTTTATTAACGTTAGGCCACCAAAACCGGCGAGAAAGGAGATCTAAAGTAGCCTTACTCCCTGGATGTCCTGCTAAAGCAGAATTATGATGTGCCTCAATAACCTTTTGTCTCAACTGATTTGGGACAAACAGTCTCCCTGGAGGTCCTGCAGGGCGTCCCCCTGAGCCTCTAATACCTCCTCCTCAAGCTCAGAACATACAGCCGACACTACCACCCCCTCCTGAAGGATAGGAATCGGGTCATCCGTTTTCCCAGCCCCTGGGAAACTGCGAGACAAGGCATCCGCCTTAACATTCTTAGATCCAGGGCGATAAGTGACAACAAAATTAAACCTGGTAAAAAACAACGACCATCGAGCTTGTCTGGAATTCAGACGCTTAGCAGATTCCAAATACAGCAGGTTCTTGTGATCAGTAATGACGGTGACCGGTGGACTGCCCCCTCCAAAAAGTGACGCCATTCTTCAAAAGCCAACTTAATGGCCAAAAGTTCCCTATTGCCGATATCATAATTCCTTTCGGCGGACGACAATTTCTTAGAAAAGAAAGCGCACGGATGCCATTTACCAGGGGACGGACCCTGGGACAATATTGCACCCACCCCTACGTCAGACGCGTCCACCTCCACAACGAACGGCTGTGATGCATCTGGTTGGATGAGAACGGGTGCCGAAGCAAAACATTTTTTCAAAGAGGAAAAAGCTTGGCAAGCTTTGTCCGACCATTTAGAAAAATCCGTCCCTTTTCTTGTCATGTCAGTGAGAGGTTTGACAACAGATGAGAAATTACAAATAAATTTCCGGTAGTAGTTAGCAAACCCCAGAAAACGCTGCAGAGCCTTAAGATCCTCTGGCTGATCCCATTCAAGCACTGCTCTCACCTTTTCAGGGTCCATACGGAAACCGGAGGCTGATACCAAGAAACCCAAAAACTGAAGTTCCTGTACGGCGAATACACACTTTTCCAGTTTGGCGTATAGTTTATTGTCTCGCAAGATCTGCAACACCTGTCTCACATGCTCCTGGTGAGACACAAGATCTGGCGAGTAAATTAAAATGTCATCCAAATATACGACCACAAACAGCCCCACCAGATGACGAAAAATGTCATTAACAAAATGTTGGAATACTGCTGGTGCAGTAGTCAGACCAAAAGGCATGACAAGGTTCTCATAATGTCCCTCCGGCGTGTTAAACGCCGTTTTCCACTCATCCCCCTCTTTTATCCTAATCAGATTATACGCCCCCCTGAGATCCAATTTAGAGAACCATTTGGCGCCAACAATTTGATTGAAGAGATCAGGAATCAGAGGAGTGGATACGGATCTCGAACAGTAATCCGATTAAGTTCGCGGAAATCCAAGCAAGGGCGTAGGCCTCCATCTTTTTTCTTCACAAAGAAGAACCCCGCGGCCACTGGGGAAGATGAAGGTCTAATATGCCCTTTGGCCAGACTTTCCGAAATATAATCTTTCATAGCCTGCCTCTCAGGACCAGAAAGGTTATATAACCTAGCTTTAGGTAACTTAGCATCAGGAAGTAAATTAATAGAACAGTCATATACGCGATGAGGAGGCAACTCCTGACACCCCTCCTCAGAGAACACATCCCCAAAGTCCTCCAAAAAAGGAGGCAAAGTACTAGGCACGACCGCACTGATGACTGTGTTCATGCAGTTACTTTTGCAAAACTCACCCCATTGGCTTATCTCTCTGGACTGCCAATTAATCACAGGGTTATGTTTAACCAACCAAGGAAGTCCCAACACAATAGGAGTAGGTAGACCCTCCAACACATAACAAGATAATAGTTCCCTATGTATTGCCCCTACCCGAAGGTCAATGTTATGAACCTCATGAACAAAGCTACCTTGGCCGAGAGGCCTGGCGTCAATGGAGAATATAGGGATCGGTTTGACCAATACACTCAGATGCATACCTTGAGCCTGAGCAAACTGAGCGTCAACCAGATTAGCCCCGGACCCACTATCAAGAAGAACAGAAAATCTCTCCACTCTCGTACCAACCACCACCTCCACTGGTACAAGGAACTGAGAAGAACTAGCGGACGAAATACATACTCCCAGGTTGTCGTCCACCACACAACCTGGGATTAACAGTTTTCCGGCGACTTCTTGCTCAACAAGGCACGGGACGGACATCCCCCAACAAAATGTCCCTCTTTCCCGCAGAAGAAACACCTTCTAGTCCTGCGGCGTACCGCCAATCCCCTCCTACGAAATGATGTCCCTCCCAACTGCATAGGCTCCTCCGAACAGACAAGGGGAACCTCAACATAAGGGACTTTAGTAGTAGGTGGAGCAACTACCGGGGGCGGAGTTACCTCACCCTCTCCCGAAGCCGTCTATCAGTACGGATAGCTAGGGCCATAGCAGCCTCCAGAGAAGGAGGAGACTCATACTGAGCCAAAACGTCCTTTAATTTATCAGAAAGCCCATGACAAAACTGGCTCCTAAGAGCTGGGTCATTCCACTGAGTATCTGTGGCCCATCTACGGAACTCAGAAGCAAATTCCTCCGCCGGACGATCCCCCTGCTGTATCTTACGTAATTTTGTCTCAGCAAGAGAGACCCGATCTGGGTCATCATATACCAAACCCAGGGCAGTAAAAAATCGATCTACTGACTGTAGAGCCGGGGATCCCGGAGGAAGGGAAAATGCCCAGGATTGAGGTCCCCTTGTAGGAGCGAGATAACAATTCCCACTCTCTGCTCTTCACTCCCTGATGATCGAGGCCGAAGCCGAAAATACAATTTACATGCTTCCCTGAAGGTAAAAAATTTGTCTCGCCCACCAGTGAACCTGTCCGGGAGAGCTACTTTAGGTTCAAATCTGGTTTGCTCCGAGGGAGACAAAACTTTGGACTTAATGTCCGTCAGCTCCATGGATAATCCCTGCAACTGCAGAGCCAGCTGGGCTACTGGATCCATGGCAACTGGGAATAATTTTAAATGGCCAGTGAAAATGTCACGCGGTCTTATGATATGTGTACGATGTCAGTAAACTATTCATTAAAGAACAACACTCTATACAACATATAGATTAGCAACATCAGCATGTAAATATAGAATAGATTTACCTGACACGATATCCGTTGAACTCAGGATTAATCTTGAGGACTTGATACACTGTAACAGGAAAGAAGAGGACCGGGGGTCTAACCTGACCCTAAACTGGGGTCCTAACTAATCCCTCACCTTGGAGGTACTGATAATGGTTCAGAGGTCCAAGTCTCCAGCCTAACCCTGTCTCCTATCAGTCCCTGAACCCTGTAATCAGTCCTAAGAAGGATTCTGATTACCACCAAAGGGATATGGGCTGATCTCTGCTAAATACACAGATTAGCAATATAAGACAGACTGGAGAAAACACAGACTTGCATACACACTCAAACACAGAAGGAAAATAAATGATCTGGGATATTAAACTCTAAGCAAGGTGAGCTTAAAACAACTAAGGAGCTCTTTAACTTAAGTCTATTCAGATACAATCCTATCTGTGGTCTGCATGAAGAATTTCACTGGCAACTCCCAAAACAGACCACCAGAGATTTAAAGGAAACCAATCAACAAATAATTAATTGCAGCCGGGAGAAACTGCACCCAGTCCCAGAACTGAGCACAGACAGAATTAACTCCCTAACTGCCAAACACAAAGAAACAGCAACTCAGCTGTGAGAAGTCAGAATGTGCAACCGCGACGATCTTCGTGGCGATGCACACATGACACAGGGTCGTTTTATTGTGGTTTAATTTTGCATTATTGTTATTGTTGTTACTTAGAACTGTTGTTTTTCAAAAGGTTAAACTGTAAATATGTTTGCGCTATATAAATAACTATAAATATTCAGATTAGAACACAGAGAAGCAGGATGGAGACGTTAATGATGGCGTCATTTACGCTCACCCTCTTGTTGGATTCCTCAAACTTTTGGAGGATGGTACATATGTCTGACATCCATGTCCACTCCTAAGATCTTATGTGAGAAGTCAAAACTGAATACCAACAACCTTGTTGATGCTGGTAGACTAGTCACCAAATGCCCTCTTCTGCTCACAAATCCTTTCCAACATCTGCAGTGTGAGTTCCAATTCCTGGGGACATCATACACCAGTCTGTGAACCAGAAGCTGCAAGCGCTGCTGAAGCACAGCAAGGGCAGATGAAGCTGCGGTTGACTTTCTAAAATGGGTACGCAGAGCATTGAACTTTTTCCTAGCAGATCTGGCAGCTCCATGTCGCTTTTCAGAAAACATTGACCAATGAGGGTAAGCACATTTGCCAGGCATGGCACGTGTCTGAGCTTGCCTCACCACAGAGCAGCCACCAGGTTCCAGGCATTGTCACACATAACCATGCCTGGCTGTGGGGTCAGCAGTGTCAGCCACAGATCTGCCTGCTCTTTCAGAGCTGTCCACAATTCTTCATTATTGTGCATTTTGTCACCTAAGCATATTAGCTTCAGCACAGCCTTTTGCCGCTTTGATGAGGCAGTGCTGCAGTGCTTCCAGCGTTTGACTGATGTGCTACTTTTGGAGATGAAGGCTGAGGAGGAGGAGGAGGTGCAGGAGCTGTAGACTATGGGGGCAACCAAGATTTATGTAGGGCCCGCAATACTATGGTTTGGGAGGACGTGCACCATACCAAGGTCATAGTGGGTCCCGGCTTCCACTATGTTAACCCAGTGTGCCCTCAGTGACATGTACCATTCCTGACCACAAGCACTTGTCCACGTGTTTGTGGTTAGATTGAGTTTCCAAGCAACAGCATTATGGAGGGCACGGGTAATGTTGTGGGACACGTGCCTGTGTAGTGTAATGCCGGGACGGCACACCGTGAAAAATAGTCCCCCTTGTTCGTGGCCTTGGGGTGATCCTCGACTCTGCCCTCTCTTTCAAGTTACATATCCAAACCCTTGCCTCCTCCTGCCCACTACAACTCTAAAACATTTCCTGGATCCGTACATTCCAACATCCAAACTTCAAAAATATTTGTGCTGCCAGAGTATTCCAACTGTCCCTCTGTTATTCCCCAGCTTCTCCTCTCTGCCAGGCCCTTCACTGCCTTCCTATTGCCCATAGGCTACAGTTCAAAAGCCTAACTATAACATACAAAGCCTTCCAGAAACTGTCTCCTCCATACATCTATGACATCGTCTCCCAATGTCCGACTGGCTCATGATTTATTCAACGCTAACCCAGTGTGCCGTCAGCGAAATGTTCCGTCCCTGCCCACAAGCACTTGTCCACGTGTCCGTGGTTAGGTGCACTTTCCCTGTAACAGCATTGTTGAAGGCCTGGGTAATGTTGTGAGACATGTGCTTGCTTGTGTAATGTCGTTACGGCAGACCTGGAGAAATGGTGGTGGGTTGGGACCGAGTACCTTGTTACGGTCACCGCCATCAGGTTGCAGAAAGTTTCTGTCTTCCACGAGCCTAAAATGCAACATTTACATCTCAAACAGACGAGAAATGTGTGAATTTAGTACTGTGGTTTGGATGCGTATTTCCTCTTGCATTCCAACGACTAGGGTATGGACAACTGAACACTGCGTTGGGGCAAGGACGTGGACGTGATTGTTAATGGTGCAAGTTGAGTTGGTGTGCAACTACAGATGCAGAGCAGGAGGCATCTTTGCATGCATCATGGACAGGGTATTTGGCTTGCACGCACAACAGCGGAAGACTCAGTGGTATTGTGTGGCCCAGCTGCGCTTGGTACACATGTTCCCCGGAGAGTGCACAGAAAGGTAATTGCAAAACCTGATATTCATTCACGCTCACATTTCCCAACATTACCACTAGAGGGAATCTTAGACTATTTAAGGTCAGTGAGACATGTAGCAGGGGGCATTCTGGCCAGTGCAGACCAGTTCAGTCTGGTTTAGTTCCTGTCAGAGCTCAGTTAGAGCTGAAGCGATTCCTGTCAGAGACAGAAGGAGAGAGATTGAGCTGATATCTCAGAACAGACAGATTACTAGTACCCTATGTTTATGGAAAGTGACTCTCGGAGCAAGCGTGTATTCAGTCTGATGGAACGTCCTGAGAGCTCCTCTGGACAGAGTCTTTGAAGGAAAGAAGGAAGGGGACTACAGTTGGCAGAACATCGAGTCAACTGAGAACAGTCAGTGAGCTGGAGAGAAAGAAAGCTGACAACTACACCTACTGCTACCCGTGCTTATGTTAAGGGTAAGAGTGAGGCGACGGGCGAGTGGTGTCCCAAGAAAGGAGTGACTTCGGTGATAGATCACCTTCACTCGACTAACCGGACACCAGGGTCCGAAGTATTGCTAGAACCTTTACGGCTAGTGAGAGAAACACCGGAATTCTTGCTGGACTTCAAGTCGCAGAGGGTAGCCCTAAAGTGTTGATACGTAACAGGAGTCAGGGAGAACAGGAGTCCGGCCTGATCAGCCACAAGGGCTTAGTTCTTTCCAATATCTGGTCACCAGAATAACCAAAAGGCTCTACCACAATGTCGACCGGGCGTAGCTGTTGCATCAAGAGTTAAACTTGACTTCACGCAAGTTAGGACTCAATACATTGAAAAGGGAAAGGAGGCCTTAAACTCACTCAGTGATTACCTGAATGTGCATTCTCCACCCTGACCAGCTTCCCGGGACATACCTGCAGATACCATCAGTAAAGGTATGGAAAGAGAACAACTTGTGTGTGACTGACTTAATATCTGCACCCTGCAACACCATTGACTTTGAGGGAACAGTCCCACCTGTGGGGGACTTAACATCTTGCTGCCCCATAACATCCCCTCAGAAGATTAACCCTGCAGCGCTGGTCTACCTGATCAGAAACCACAGGTGGCGTCACAAACTATTACTACAATTATATTCCCCCCATTGTATGAGCGCCCAGGGCCACGGACCGAGCTCTGCTACCAGTGACATCCCCCATAGACTTCCATGGGCTCGGTGCCGAGTATCCCATAACCCTGGCACCATGTGCGACTCATTCTTTGGCGTCACGAACAGGATCCGAAGCTTACTGGATGTGAGTCCTGTGTGCCTTTGTGGACTGTTTTGTGCAGAAAAGACTGTGTGCAGTTTTTGTAATTTTTGGCGCCATCTTCCGCCATTTTGCCGCCATATTCGCGCCCTGAGGCGCTGGTGAAGAAGGTGGGCGTGCCTTCGTGGGCGTACCCCCCCTGTGGCGCAAAAGTGATGGGCGCCCTGTCAAAATGCTACTATAATGTCCGTGCCTGCCCCACTGCAAGGGAGATCCGCCTCCTCTTCATCCTCTATGCCAAGAAGAGGAAGCGCAAGTCCCGCCTCCACGGAAGAGACCAGATTGTTCCAGATGGAAAACACAGTCTGGCCTGGAGAGAGATGGCGGAAGGACAGGAGACGCTGTGTGGAGGAACGGCGGTGCGCAGACCCCGTTCCCCTGAAGAGCTACTGCCTGTGCCGGAGCCGTCCCGAGGTCGGGAGACTGACCAAACCATGAAGGAACTGGAGGAGGTGGATGCGGTGTTAAGGGACATGGCCCGACACCATGAAGAGATGGAGGAGATCGAGCAAAGCTGGCGTGCCCGGAAACAGCGGCTGCTGTGGGACGCAACACTCTCCCCTCCAGGAACGCAACCGTTACGTGTGCCACCACTGCCAGCGGCTGAAGAATCACCGGAGGCCGGCCCTGAAAGAGCTGATCCCGACTCCACCGATGATGCGGCAGGAGGGACGGAGGCTGAGGAGGCCCTGCACGGACCGGAGTGCCAGCCAGGCCAGGAGGCCGCAGCGGAATGCAGTTCCCCGGTAGGGACACTGGAGGGGACCCAGCCGTCCGTGATGGAGATCGACTGGGAGGAGATGGAGTACCTGGACGACGTGGAATACGCCGCCCAGATAGAGAATGAATGGCGACGCCGTGAGCAGGAGCAGCGACGGCAGCAGGAGGAGAGAGAGGTGCAGCAGTTCCGTCAGAGGTACCAGGAGGAGTTTCTTGCTGATAAAGAAAACGTCAGGAGAGATAAAGGTACGCTCCGGGAACCGCGGTGCCAGGGATGCGTTAGCGACTTCAAACTCCGCAAAGGCTGGGGTTTCATCCATGAGCCAGGCCTGTACCAAGGGGTATTCGTCAGCCGCAGAGATGTGGAGTCTCATCTGCCTGTGGGACACCCGGGAAGGGATCTCATGAATGGGGATATAGTCAGCTATACGCGGCACTGGGGTCTTAAAGGGTGGTATGCTCTGAACGTCTTCCGTGTTAGCGACCCCGTCCCTGACGCCGGTAAAGTACATCATGCCACAGTGTCCCGGGCCTCAGCCCCATCAGCGCCAGGCCGCGCACCTGCATCGTGTACTGAGTCCTCCCCTGCATCACACCAGCATTGTGCGACTTCAATTGAGCCACCGGATGCATCTGCGCCTTACTCAACAACGCAGCAGGAAAGTGCGTTCCAAAGTGAGCCAAATCTATACTCTGAAGAGGCACCCGTTAGGCCTCAAGTCAATCACAGAAGCGAAGTAAGGACTGTGGCTACTCAAACACAGATCGCGGGACATGACATGTTAGTGATGCGTTCCAGATCGCACCGCATACTTCCAGCCCCAGGTATGGAATCAGTCATTGCAATCTGCAGGCAAGAACAGTAGGACCCAGACAGGGTTTACTGCATCTGTATAAAGTTGAAGAAAAGTTTTACGAAGAATTGCACTTTATTGATCATATGTAATGATGTTTGCATAGGATGTTTGCATAATTTAAAGTAGAATACCCCAGTTGGGTAAAGTGAAGTAATTGTATGATATGTGATTTTCTTGAAGTGTTCTTATGCAAGGACTGCGTGCTGAGGACTCTTGCAGCACAGAACTTTAAATGTAAATAGTTCGCACTTCGGTGCCCCATCTTGGTTTTACATAAAGCCTTACTGAGTCGCACACACCAAGTGGTGTGGGTACCAGGGTTATGGGGTACTCGGCACCGAGCCCATGGAAGTCTATGGGGATGTCACTGGCAGCAGAGCTCGGTCCGTGGACCTGGGCGCTCATACAATGGGGGGAATATTTACAGGGGATTATAAAGATAGTTCGTGACGCCACCTGTGGTTTCTGATCTGATTGACCAGCGCTGCAGGGTAAATCTCTGAGGGGATGTTATGGCAGCTAGATGTTAAGTCCCCCACAGGTGGGACTGGTCCCTCAAAGTCTATGGTGGTGCAGGGTGCAGATAAGAAGTCAGTCACACACAATGCAGTCTCTTTCCATACCTTTACTTGTAGATGTTGCAGGTATGTCCCGGGAAGCTGGTCAGGTTGGAGAATGCACATTCAGGGAATTGCTGAGCAGGTTTAAGGCCTCCTTTCTCCTTGAAATGTATGTGAGTCCTAACTTGCATAAAGTCAAGTGCAACTCTTCCAATAGCAACTACGCCCGGCCAACATTGTGGTGGAGCCTTCTATGTCTCTGATTATCAGATGATGAAAGAACTAAGTCCTTACTTTTGCAGGGTCCTGCTCAAAGTCCTTGTTCTCCCTGACTCCGGTTATATATCAGCGCTTAGGGCTACCTTCTGCGACTTGAAGTCCAGCAAGGCCTCCGGTTTTCTATCACTAGCCGTGAAGTACTAGCAATGCTTCGGACCCGGTGTCCGGTTTACTAAGTGAAGGTGATCTGTCACCTAAGTCACTTGTCCTTCTTTTACCACTCGCCTGTCGCCCTTCTCTTGCTCTTAACATAAGCACAGGTAGCAGTGGTTGTAGTCGTAAGCTTTCCTTCCAGAGCTCACTGACCTGTTCTCAGTTGCCTCGTTGTTATAACTGCAGTGGTTCCTTTCCTTCTTTCCTTCCTAAGACTCTGTCCAGAGTGGCTATCAGGAGCTTCTGTCGACTGATCTCATGCACGCTCTGAGAGTTACTTTCCACGTTCATAGGGAACACAGGAGCTTGTTCTGAGGTAACTGCTTCATTTGCTTCAGTTGCAGCTCTGACTAGGCTAGAGTGCCTCACTTGTCCACTCGTACTAGCCTCCACTTCTGTATGAGGTGAGCTACGGGAGCTCCTTCAGATCCCAGTCTTATCTCCTCTCCCTCCAAGACTCGACTGCTCTGTCCTGAGACAGGAAACTACTCTGGCTACTGCTACGTCACACTAACTTAAAGTCTGAAATGCCTCTAGTGGCAGTATTGAGAAATGTGTGAGATGTGAATGAATATCAGGCTTTACAATTACCTTTCCTGTGCATTTTCCAGGAGACATGTGTGCCACGCGCAGCTGGGCCACACATTACTACCTCTGAAGAAAAACCTGTATGGTGTGGCCTAGAGTGAGGTCTGCAGCTCAGAAGTCCTGCAGCCCACCCAGGACCCACGTGGGAGGTTTTTGGTGCGGGTCCTCCACAAGTATATTGTATTTATTGAGAAAAGTTTTGGTAATTTCTATTGCTCTTTGTATACAATGTAACGTTAAAGAGTCCTTACCTCCCGCAAGGGATGAGTTAAATTGTTGATGTAATATATAAAATGTTTTTCTTTTCTGTTTCAGCCCGGGAGTGCTGATGATAACTAGGGGGGATGTGTGGCCCAGCTGCACTTGGTACACATGTTCCCTGGAGAGTGCACAGAAAGTAATTGCAAAACCTGATATTCATTCACGCTCACATTTCCCAACATTACCACTAGAGGGAATCTTAGACTATTAAGGTCAGTGAGACATGTAGCAGGGGCATTCTGACCAGTGCAGACCAGTTCAGTCTGGTTTAGTTCCTGTCAGAGCTCAGTTAGAGCTGAAGCGATTCCTGTCAGAGACAGAAGGAGAGAGATTGAGCTGATATCTCAGAACAGACAGATTACTAGTACCCTATGTTTGTGGAAAGTGACTCTCGGAGCAAGCGTGTATTCAGTCTGACGGAACGTCCTGAGAGCTCCTCTGGACAGAGTCTTTGAAGGAAAGAAGGAAGGGGACTACAGTTGGCAGAACATCGAGTCAACTGAGAACAGTCAGTGAGCTGGAGAGAAAGAAAGCTGACAACTACACCTACTGCTACCCGTGCTTATGTTAAGGGTAAGAGTGAGGCGACGGGCGAGTGGTGTCCAAAGAAAGGAGTGACTTCGGTGACAGATCACCTTCACTCGACTAACCGGACACCGGGGTCCGAAGTATTGCTAGAACCTTTACGGCTAGTGAGAGAAACACCGGAATCCTTGCTGGACTTCAAGTCGCAGAGGGTAGCCCTAAAGTGTTGATACGTAACAGGAGTCAGGGAGAACAGGAGTCCGGCCTGATCAGCCACAAGGGCTTAGTTCTTTCCAATATCTGGTCACCAGAATAACCAAAAGGCTCTACCACAATGTCGACCGGGCGTAGCTGTTGCATCAAGAGTTAAACTTGACTTCACGCAAGTTAGGACTCAATACATTGAAAAGGGAAAGGAGGCCTTAAACTCACTCAGTGATTACCTGAATGTGCATTCTCCACCCTGACCAGCTTCCCGGGACATACCTGCAGATACCATCAGTAAAGGTATGGAAAGAGAACAACTTGTGTGTGACTGACTTATTATCTGCACCCTGCAACACCATTGACTTTGAGGGAACAGTCCCACCTGTGGGGACTTAACATCTTGCTGCCCCATAGCATCCCCTCAGAAGATTAACCCTGCAGCGCTGGTCTACCTGATCAGAAACCACAGGTGGCGTCACAAACTATTACTACAATCCCCTGTAAATATTCCCCCCATTGTATGAGCGCCCAGGGCCACGGACCGAGCTCTGCTGCCAGTGACATCCCCCATAGACTTCCATGGGCTCGGTGCCGAGTATCCCATAACCCTGGTACCATGTGCGACTCAGTATCACCCGCAGACACTGTACATGGAGCATGGTGTTCAACCAACAAAGTCTGGTGCATTGCTGCCATGTGCCTGATCATGCTGGTGGTGGTAAGGCTGGTAGTTTTGCTACCCCTGCTGATGCGGCATGGCCGGTGGTGCAAATGGACTTTTTGGGGTTATCGGCAGAGTCTTTAAAAAAAAACAAGATTAGGACATTCATTCTCTTCCTCTCCCACACCACCTCCTCACCTCGACACCTGTCTTTCGGTGTTCCCCAAGGCTCTGTTTTAGGACCCCTACTCTTCTCCATCTAAACCTTCAGCCTGGGACAGCTGATGTTATGGCAAGGTTTGCAATATCATCACTACGCAGATGACATGCAGATCTACCTATCTGTACCTGACATCACCTCCTCACTGATCCAAAACCCACGTCTTCCCACTATATCATCCTTCTTTTATGCTCGCTTTCAAAAAGTGGACATGGACAAATCAGAATACATCATCTTTCAAGCATCTCATGCTGAATAGATATGAGAGCTGTGTATGCATCATTCGGTACCACTTTAGTAAGAGTGTAACTTAGCACTAGAGAAAATGATTTTCCAATCACGGCCTTTTTTGCACGTTTTTTGCAGCTGTGATCTTCATCTTCTTGGTGTGGATGTGGTAAATTTCAAAGTCATCATCAATACCATCATCGTCCATATCTTGTAAAGAGGAAATCTGGTGTTTCCAAGGGTCGTAGTAATGTACGTTTAGTGCATTCCTTTAACAGTTCTCGTTACACTATGACAAAAGTTTCCAACTGGGACATTTGGATCTTATTGGTAATATGTATGGGTGAAGATGAAGAAGCTTGTGCCACGGATGTGTTTATAGTTACGGATGGTGCACTCCTCTGTAAAATTAGTTTTTTCACGAGCATCCATCAGTTGTTTGCTTTTCCTCCAACACTGATCTGCTTTCTGTAATTCAGCATCTCACGAACATGTTGCACTTTGTCCTTTATACAGACTCGTGCTGTTTGGCAACATATTTTGGACGGCATTTCTTAGGCCGAGTCTCATACGCGCATCTGTTACACCGATCTTCTGACGGGCATGAAACCGACTCTGGTAATTGATGGGGGGCTAAACGACGAATCATTGTAGGCTGTATCCTGACTCTCATACCTCCCATAGCCACTGCTGTTATTAATTATGTACCGTATATACTCGTGTATAAGCCGAGATTTTCAGCACCTTTTTTTGTGCTGAAATGCCCCTCGGCTTATACACGAGTCATAGGGCAGAAACCAGCGGGGGAGGGGATGCGGCGGCAGGAGCCGGTGGCTGGGACATCATACTCACCCTCCCCATGCCATCGCTGAACGTCCCTGCAATCCTGCGTTCTCCCCGGCTTCCTGCAGCTTTCCAGCGCTGAGCGGTGACGTAATACCGCTCATTAAGGTCATGTAATATGGACGCGACGCCACTCCCATGGGCGTGGCCTCCATATTCATGGCCTTAATGAGCGGTATTACGTCACCGCTCAGTGCTGGAGAGCTGCAGGAAGCCGGGAGAACGCAGAGTTGCCGGC
The DNA here is from genome assembly GCA_033576555.1 of Oophaga sylvatica. Lineage (NCBI taxonomy): Eukaryota > Metazoa > Chordata > Amphibia > Anura > Dendrobatidae > Oophaga > Oophaga sylvatica. The sequence goes on from JARQOD010000001.1 coordinate 719,889,411, forward strand.
CGGGACGTTCAGCGATGGCACGGGAGGGTGAGTATGATGGAGGAGGATGGGGGGAGCATGGAGGAGGACAAGGAGCACAGAGCAGGACGGGGGGGAGCACAGAGAGCACGGAGCAGAACGGGGGAGGACGAAGAGCACGGAGCAGAACGGGGGAGGACGGAGAGCACGGAGCAGGACGGGGGAGGACGGAGAGCACGGAGCAGAACGGGGGGAGGATGGAGAGCACGGAGCAGAACGAGGGGAGGACGGAGAGCACGGAGCAGGACGGGTGGGCACAGAGGAGAATGGGGGAGTACAGAGCTGGATGGGTTAGCACGGAGCAGGACGGGGAGGATGGAAAGCACGGAGCAGGACAGGATAATGGAGCAGGAGGAGGGGAGCACAGAGGAGAATGGGGCGCACAGAGCAGGATGGCAACTTATACACCCGGCTTATACGCGAGTCAATAAGTTTTCCAAGTTTTTTGTGGCAAAATTAGGGGGGTCAGCTTATACACGGGTCGGCTTATACATGAGTATATATGGTACTTTCCCATTCCTGGCATCACCATGCCCCTTTTCCTGATCACTTCATCCAATGATTCGTCAGACATATTTTTACTAAAAACCTGCACCTTCCCAGCAGCAACTGTGTAGGAAACCACATTACAGTTTTACAAGATGTTTATGATGCCCCTAAAAAAAAAAATTTACACACTATGTTGATATCTACCCCCAGGGGCAAATGTTTGCCAGCCAGTGTATGGCCATTCCAAGTCTTGGAGACCCGCTCCTTTAAATTGAGCAAAGCTTTTAATCAGGCCTTCCTGCATGGCTCATCATCCACCGCCACTAGATCACCAGGTTAACGTGTTCCGTGCTGCTACAGCCAGTGTCGAATTCCTAACAAGGGTGGGTGGTTATGCTGTGGGTAAAATGCTTGTTCTGAAAATGGTTGCGATGTACCCCACAGAGGAAAATGTTTGCCAGCCCATACCCTAAGTGTATAGGCATTCCAAGTCTAGGAGACATGCTCCTAGAAATTGGGCCTATTTTTTAATCAGGCCTTCCTCCATGTCTTTTCATCCACCGCCACTAGATCAAAAGGGTTTATGTGGAAGGGGGCGTGTCCTACCACTGAGAGAGACGGTCGCATGGTGGTGAGCTCCTCCACACTGAGCCCTTCTAAAGACTCCCGCAGGGGACCCGAGACACAAATGGGGCCACAAACTTACTGTGAGGGCGCCTAAAGAGAGGCCCCGGAGTGTTGAGAAGTTCAGCTCCTTTGTCAGCCACAGGAGCACACGCGGTCCCTCAGAGGCGCTGCTGGAGAAGTGCAGGAGCGTGCTGTAAGAACCAGGGGACCGGCGCAGAGACTACCAGCGGGTCCGAGGACCAGGAAATTCCCGGGTGGACGCGGGACGCCGCCGGGAGATCTGGGCACCGGAGCTCCAAGCCCGAGACATCGCCGCTGAGAAGAGAGAGAAGAGGCCTCGCCAGTCACCCGGCTCCGTCTGTGACACGCCAAGCAGATACATTGGGAGCCGACTGCAGTGTGCCTCGGAGGTTCGGCACAGGCAGGCACGTGCCGAGAGGCATCCCTGGGGAGTGGAGGAGGGAAACGGGACTTGCGGTAACGGGGCCGTCATTATCACACGCTGGAGACTTTTTACCGCCATTAGGACCCCCCGCCATCTTTGTCCATAACGCCCAGAGAGGAGTGCTAGCCCTGTGACCACACAAGACACTCTGGTAGTCTCAGCTCTCACAATTCTACCACGAAGTTCCAGTGACTTTTATCTTTTTATGCAGCTATAATCTTTATTACCACCTCAGTTATATCTCTGGAGGGATCTGCAGACTGACAGACATAGGGTCACTGGCTAACGCAGTTCCAGGGGCACACTGACACCTGGTAGCTAGCTTCTGCATATCGCTTATACCACTTCAGGAGTGCTGTTTTTGATTGTGATAATTTACAAAAGTGATTCTCTGGACTGGGTGGACGTCCCCCCCAAGCTGTATTACTTCATAGACGCCCAGACTGGTAGGGGCTTGCAAATGATGGACTGGTCTGTTAGACTGGACGGCCTACCCCCACGCCTTCTCAAAAGTACTAAGTAGAGACTTCCGGGAGACGGAGCCAAGGAATGGCAGCTTTTTAGCAGAGCTCCCCGCTGGCCTACTCTCATCTGTGGCCATCCCTCAGTTTGTGAGAGGAGAAACAGCTTTAATCAGCGGGGGGAATACCTGGACAGGGGGCTCGTCTGTCGGGTCTGCCTCTCCAGGCTCCTCGGGAGGCTTCAGGCGCAGGAGACGCCGTGCAGCGTGGTACAGGCCGCAGGCCAACTGTGCTATACGCTCCATATAGGAGTTACATGCTACATAGCAGATTCTAATGTAACGTTTCTTAACTGAGACATCACCGCCTTCTATCTTCTCACCAATGTCGCTGAGTATGGATAAATTTGTGGGCAAACAAACTAAAGGAGGCCATGCCTCTTCTCGAAGCCAACAAGGCTCATCCTCACCTAAATCTACCTCTGATACCAGTAGCGAGACTTCTCATTCAATAGCGGATGCCATCATGGAACGCCTTATGCCCGAAATAGACTCTAGATTCGCCACTCTTCAAACCTCAATAGACTCTATAATATCACAAGTTAATAGTCAGGGCACTCGCCTGGATGAGGCTGAACAACGTATCTCTGATCTGGAGGAGGTTACCAGGGAAATGGCAGAACGTCTAGAGGGAAAAGAGAAAGTCGTCACAGAGCTTCAATCCAAAGTGGACGACTTAGAAAACCGATCTAGACGTAATAACTTGAAACTGATAGGACTACCTGAGTCCATACATCCCTCTGAATTGCTAAAATTAACATCTGAGTGGCTGCCGGAGCCTTGGACATTCAACTAACATCCGGTTCAATGGTGGTTGAGAGAGCACACAGAATAGGCCCGCAGAGGGAAAAGACAATGACAGACCCAGACCGGTGATATTCAAGGTCCTTGACTTTCAAGACAAAATTCGTCTACTCACTGCTTACAGGAAGAAAGCGCACCTATCCTACGAAGGGCACAAAGTTCTGATGTTTCAGGACTATTCGGCCATGGTGACGACCAGACGCAAGACCTTCAACCCGGTGTGTAAGTTGCTGGCTGACAAAAACATTAGGTTCGGCCTACAATATCCAGCGATACTGCGCTTCAATCTATCTGGGAAAAACTGGGCTTTTGACGACCCGGTGAAGGCTCTGGAGGTTGTCCGGGATACTTCCCAGCCACCATAAGCAAGATCCAGAGTGGCTTACTCAGTGACAATACCATGAATCACATAAGGTGATGTCAACTGACATCTGTTTGTTATGTTGTTGTTTTCTTGCTGTATTTTTACCTCTGCGTCTAATGTTGGGATGCAGGTTTAAGGGAAATGTTGAATATGGCACACGGTTACAAATTTTGTGGGAGGGGGAGGTTTTTTGGGAGAGGGTCTCTGCATTCGACTTCAGGTAATCAATAATCCAGGGATTCTAATGCCTACTCGCTGGGATGGGCAGGGATCCTATTATTATGTAACGGTTATATCTTATCATATTTCCCGCACTGGAGAGGGTTAATGGTAGATATCAACAGGCAAAAAATGTCCGCTGTGACATCTCTCCTTTGGTGTTCCTGGAATGTCAATGGCCTAAAAATTTTAAATTACCTGCATCGAGAAAATTTTCATATTGTACGTTTGCAGGAGACACACTGGGTGAAGGGCAACCATCCGAGGTTTTCTAGCAAAAAATTTATGTTACGTGCAGAAGCTTCTTTTATTAAAAAACAGAGGGGTGTCGCTATTATGATAAACAGGAATATTGACCATGAGATAGTGGATGTGTTAGAAGATTCTTCAGGGAGGTTTGTCTGCGTTAAGCTGGTTATAGAGGGGACAACCTACAGTGTAATTAATATTTATGCGCCAAATTCGTCGGATCCGCTCTTTCGGGCTAATGTGCTAAAACAAATCGAAGGATGGGACACCTCCCATATGATTGTGGGTGGCGATTTTAATGAGGTGCATGCAGGGTCGGACTGAGCCACCGGGACACCGGAGAAACCTCCGGTGGGCCCCGCCCCCAGCTCCTGCGTGGTAGGCCCTGATTTGAAAGGATAGGTTGCGGGGCAGAGGGGGTGGTGGCTCTGGGCCCCGCGCTCTGAGGGGGCCCACCCGGAGCTACGCTACAGTAACTGTATAGGCGTGCACAGCACGCCGATACAGTTACATTTGACGCGCACCACATTGGTGGTACCAGGGCTATGGGGTACTCAGAACCGAGCCCATGGAAGTCTATGGGAGTTGTCACTGGCAGCAGAGCTCGGTCCGTGGCCCTGGCGGTCATGCAATGGGGGATATTTACAGGGGAATATAAAGATAGTTCGTGACGCCACCTGTGGTTTCTGATCTGATTGACCAGCGCTGCAGGGTAGATCTCTGAGGGGATGTTATGGCAGCTAGGTGTTAAGTCCCCCACAGGTGGGACTGGTCCCTCAAAGTCTATGGTGGTGATGCAGGGTGCAGATAAGAATTCAGTCACACACAATGCAATCTCTTTCCATACCTTTACTTGTAGATGTTGCAGGTATGTCCCGGGAAGCTGGTTAGGTTGGAGAATGCACATTCAGGAAAACTGTTGAGCAGGTTAGAGGCCTCCTTTATCCTTTTAATGTGTGTGAGTACAACTTGCATAAAGTCAAGTGCAACTCTTTTAATAGCAACTGCGCCCGGCCAACATTGTGGTGGAGCCTTCTATGTCTCTGATTATCAGATGTTGAGAGAACTAAGTCCTTACTTTTGTCGTGCACTTGACTCAAAGTCCCCGTTCTCCCTGACTCCGGTTACGTATCAGCGCTTAGGGCTACCTTCTGCGACTTGTAGTCCAGAAAGCCTCCGGTTTTCTTATTACTAGGCGTGAAGCACTAGCAATGCTTCGGACCCCGGTGTCCGGTTTAATTGAGTGAGGGTGATTTGTCCCTTTGTCACTCTTACTTCTCCACTCGCCCTTCGCCCTGCTCTCGCCCTTAACATAAGCATGTGTAGCAATCGTGCCAAGGTCAGCTTTCCTTCAGTGCTCACTGACCTATTCTCAGTTGACTCGTTGGTATAACTGCTGTAATTCCTTTCCTTCTTTCCTTCACAGAACTCTGTCCAGAGCAGCTCACAGGACGCTTCGTCAGACTGTATTTATGCTGTAGCTCTGAGAGTCACCTTCCACTTTCTTAGGAACACAGGCAGCTTGTTCTGAGTAGCAGGTTAAGGGGTAGCTCTGACTAGGCTAGGATGATTCACTTCACCCGTACTAGCCTCCACTTTCTTATCAGATGAGCCACACAAGCTCTGTCAGGATTCAGACTTCTCTCCTCTCCCTCCGTCTGTCTGACTGGAATGAATCTCAACTATTGCTACGTCACACTACTATATAGTCTGATATGCCTCTAGTGGCAATGCTGAGAAGTGTGCGTGAATGAATATCAAGCTTTACAGTTACCTTCCTGTGCATTTTCCAGGAGACATGTGTGCCTTGCGAAGCTGGGCCACACATCCCCCCCTAGTTAAACTCAGCACTCCCGGGCTGAAATAGAAAAGAAAAACATTTTTGTTTTGCATATAACATAAACATAATAACTCATCCCTTGCGGGAGGTAAAGACTCTTGAACGTTACAATTTGTACATAGATCAGTTGAAAATTATCAAGATACTTTTCAATAAATATACACAGTATAAGACAAGATTCTTGTGGAGGACCCGCACCAAAAACCTCCCACGTGGGTCCTGGGTGGGCTGCAGGACTTCATTGCTGCAGACCTCACTCTAGGCCACACCATACGGGTTTTTCTTCAGAGGTAGTAAGGCTTTATGTAAAACCAAAATGGGGCACCGAAGTGCGAACTATTTACAATATAAGTTTTTGGGCTGGCAAAGTCCACAGCCACGCAGTCCTTTGCATGAGAAAACACATTTCAAGTAAAATCACATTAATACTTTAACTCTTCTTTACCCAGCCGGGTATTCTACTTTAAATAAGCATAGTAATAAACATTATTCAACATTTATCAATAGTAAAGTGCAAATTTTTATAAAACTTCTTCAAACTTTGTACATGTTCAGTTGCAGTAAACCCCTGTCTGGGTCATACTAAACTAGTTTACTAGGACTACTCTTGATAACGAATAGGTAACCTTCCTTTCGTTGTACGTACTGACCTACGTGGAGTGGTGTCAGGTATAGTAGTCTCTAGCCTATCTGTTCTGCGTGTCGGCAAACTGTAAATACGACTCCACCTCTCTAGGGATCTGGCAAGCATGCTAGCGACTGGGTGATGCGGTACTGCTCCGCCAGGGAATTCCACTTCTTGTGGTGCTACCTCTTGCGGTTCCGCTTCTTGGGATCCCACTGGTTGAGGTTCTGCCGGAACAGGTCCTTCTGGAACTAACTCTACTGGCACAATTGGTATGACTGGATGTAGAGATTCTTCTTGCGGTTGATAAAACTGCAGCACAGGAATGATTACAGCTTCTCCCACTCTGGGCCAATCTGCAGGTAAATCTCCCAAATCCGTATGTATGACCGCTTCATCACTCTCTTCCTGATTGACAACAGGTTCTTCCTCACGAAGCTTTAATGGGCCCGGACACAACTTTAGATGATCTCTAGACACAGTTGCAGTCGTTTTTCCTCCATCCTTGCTGATGGTACAGGTTTTTCTGTTATCAAATTTGGAATTTTGCACGACATATGGCTCTTGTTCCCACTGATCATCCAATTTGTGCATTCTTCTTTTTCTTTTTAGCACAATTTCTCCAGGCATAAAAGGCTTAGCGGGAGCATTTTTGTTGTAGTTCTTCTCTTGCTTTTCCCTTACTTTATTGAGACTATCTTCCACGCAGGCTTGTACTCTCCTGTACTGTTCCTGTCGATTCGTGTCCCAATCTTCAGCAGTGTCATCAGCCTCTGGTTCCACCACGCCAAGTTCTAAATCCATGGGCAGCTTCCCTGGTCTTGCTCTCATAAGGTAGGCTGGAGTGCAGTTGGTGGAACTTACTGGTATGTGGTTGTACAAGTCGACCAGGTCAGGTAACAAGTCTGGCCACCGGTTTCTTTCTTCCAGTGGTACAGATTTCAGTAAATCAATGACAATGTGATTCATCTTTCACAAAGGCCATTGGTTTGAGGGTGGTACGGTGTTGTTCTGATCTTCTTACACCCATACAAGTGACAGAATTCCTTAAACAGTTCAGCTTCAAAGGCAGGACCTTGATCAGTCAGCACCTGTGTGTCGACCCGCCACCACAATTGTGGATTACCAGGGCAATGGGGTACTCAGAGCCGAGCCCATGGAAGTCTATAGGGATTCTTGTCACAGGTAGCTGTGGCTCGGTCTGTGGCCCTGGCGGTCTGGCGTATGTTGGGGATGTATTTACAGGGGATAGGTTTATATACAGTTCGTGACGCCACCTGTAGTATTCTGGTAATTAGTACCACGCTGCTGTAGATCTCTGAGGGGATGGTGAGGCAGCTAGATGTCGGGTCCCCTACAGGTGGGACTGGTCCCTCAAAGTCTATGGGATTTGTGAAGTCGGGTGCGGATAAAGAACACAGTCTCACACGGTCAGCGTCTTTCCATACCTTTACTTGTAAGATGTTCAAGCAGGTCCCAGGGAGGCTGATCCAAGGAGGATGTATTTCGAGATAGCAGCTGGGCAAGTTAGGGGCCTCCTTTACTTCCAATATGACGAGTCCAACTAGCATGAAGCGTAGTTCCCTCCAATAAATCTGGTTCTTCTACCACCATGCATGAAGCTATGGTGATGCTTCGGTCCCAGTAACCGGTTAACAGTGCAGGACTTCCAATCCTAAAGCACTCACAATATCTACCACTGTGCCTTTCGCCTTGCCCGTGCTGGTAGCATAAGCATCCCTCACTTCACAGATATATATATCAGTCAGTTCCTTCTTAGTTCCTTCCAGAGCTTGCTAGCAGAATACCAGTAATACTTTTAGGCAGGAGCACGTCTCTGAACCTCTACCGTCCTCTAGACAGGCGTCTGAATTATCTGCAGCTCACTCCTCTCTCCTGCACAGACTTCTCGCTGACTGACTGTCTCCTCAGACAAACTGAACTGACTGAAGACAGGACACTCTCTGACTGAACACTCCCTGCTGATGTCACAAGCTTATAAACCTGTGGGCGTGTCTAAGTGCATGTTGGAATGAATGTTCATTTAGCATTAAACTGCTATCTCTCCACACATCCTCCAGGGTACTGCGTGTGCCTTCACACACCAGGGCTACACATTCCCCCATGGTAAAAGACAGCACTCCCGGGCTGTGAAATACAAGAAGACAGAAAATTTTGTTTATGCATAACAACAAACATTAACTTCTTCCCATCCGGGAGGTACGAATATCTTGAACGTTGCATTAAACATAGAAAAATACACAAAGTATCAAATAGACATTTTTCATATTAACGGTACAACTACTTTCACTTTTATAAAAACTTATATACATCTTCTCAGCTGCGGTAAACCCTGTCTGGGTCCTACCGTTCTTCACATCTCTTTATAATTTCTGTTACACTTTCCATCCCGGGGGCTGGAACAATGCGATGATCCCTAGATCTCATGACGAACAGATCATGTGCTGCGATCAGAGTCTGGGTCGCAACAGTCTTTGTATGAACCATCAGGGGCGCAACGGGTATCTCTTTCTCGTGAGACGCCGACTGCGTCTCAATTTGCGTTGCAGGGGGCGATTCAGCTGTAACCGCAGTTTGCGATGTAGATTGGGTCGCCGATTGCGATGCAGAGTAGGTCGCCGATTGCGATACTGAGGTGTACGCAGGGGGCGATGCGGAATAGGACGCACAATGCTGGTGTGATGCAGAGCAGGAAGCAGGTTGTGCGCAATGGCTCAATTGAGGACGCACTAACCTGCTGCTGTCGCTGCTCCATCTCTTCCCAGTCGCTCTCCATCATTGACGGCTGGGTCCCCGCCGGTGTCCCTACCAGGGATTGATCATCTGCTGCGGCCTCCTGGCCGGGCGGGCGTTCCGGAACTGGCGGTACCCTCCTCAACCTCCTTTGCCTCCACCGCTCCATCGGTGGGATCAGGATCGGTACTTTTGGGGTAGCTCGTAGTTTCTCCTCAGCCTTCCTCAGCAGGGAACTTGGGGATTCAGGAGACGGCATTATGCTTGTAGGAGAGAACACTGCGTCCCACAGCAGCCGCTGTTTCAGGGCACGCCAGCGTCTCTCTGTCTCCTTCATTCCTTTTCGGTGGGGACAGGACCTTCGTCGCAGGACCTGCCGCTGAGTCAGAGCTGGGGGCGGAGCCAGGCAACAGCGCGCTTTTACAGGTACGCCCACCTTCTTCTCCAGCGCCTGAGGGCGCGAATATGGCGGCAAAATGGCGGATTTTAGCGCCAAAAATAGCAACAGTCCTTTTTCACAAAAACAAGTCCTTAGGCACACAGGCTCGCAATTTCGCGAGTTTCGCATCCTGTTCGTGACGCCAAAGTTGTGTCGACCCGCCACCACAATTGTGGATTACCAGGGCAATGGGGTACTCAGAGCCGAGCCCATGGAAGTCTATAGGGATTCTTGTCACAGGTAGCTGTGGCTCGGTCTGTGGCCCTGGCGGTCTGGCGTATGTTGGGGATGTATTTACAGGGGATAGGTTTATATACAGTTCGTGACGCCACCTGTAGTATTCTGGTAATTAGTACCAGCGCTGCTGTAGATCTCTGAGGGATGGTGAGGCAGCTAGATGTCGGGTCCCCTACAGGTGGGACTGGTCCCTCAAAGTCTATGGGATTTGTGAAGTCGGGTGCGGATAAAGAACACAGTCTCACACGGTCAGCGTCTTTCCATACCTTTACTTGTAAGATGTTCAAGCAGGTCCCAGGGAGGCTGATCCAAGGAGGATGTATTTCGAGATAGCAGCTGGGCAAGTTAGGGCCTCCTTTACTTCCAATATGACGAGTCCAACTAGCATGAAGCGTAGTTCCCTCCAATAAATCTGGTTCTTCTACCACCATGCATGAAGCTATGGTGATGCTTCGGTCCCAGTAACCGGTTAACAGTGCAGGACTTCCAATCCTAAAGCACTCACAATATCTACCACTGTGCCTTTCGCCTTGCCCGTGCTGGTAGCATAAGCATCCCTCACTTCACAGATATATATATCAGTCAGTTCCTTCTTAGTTCCTTCCAGAGCTTGCTAGCAGAATACCAGTAATACTTTTAGGCAGGAGCACGTCTCTGAACCTCTACCGTCCTCTAGACAGGCGTCTGAATTATCTGCAGCTCACTCCTCTCTCCTGCACAGACTTCTCGCTGACTGACTGTCTCCTCAGACAAACTGAACTGACTGAAGACAGGACACTCTCTGACTGAACACTCCCTGCTGATGTCACAAGCTTATAAACCTGTGGGCGTGTCTAAGTGCATGTTGGAATGAATGTTCATTTAGCATTAAACTGCTATCTCTCCACACATCCTCCAGGTACTGCGTGTGCCTTCACACACCAGGGCTACACACCTGCTCCGGATATCCGTGTGGTCTGCAGAAACTTGCTTGGAAGGTCTTTGCTGCTGTCTCTGCTGTCAGATCTTTGACAGGGGCGACCACCAGAAATTTGGAATAGTGATCCACCATGGTCAGGGCATATGAGTATCCCGACCTGCTTGGTGACAACTTGACATGGTCCAAAGCCACGATCTCCAAGGGACGAGTCGTCTGGATAGGCTGCAGGGGTGCCTTCTGACTACAGTAGTCTTTTCGTCTGAGGCCACAGGGTCCACAGTTCCGGCACCACTTCTCGATGGAGCTGCGCATCCCTACCCAGTAGAACCGACACCTCAACAGGGTCTCCAGCTTTTTCCAGCCAAAGTGTCCCGCTTGATCGTGGTAGGCTTCTAACACCATTTGGATGTCTGCTCTGGGGACCACTATCTGCCAAACCATCTCATGGGTCCTTGGGTCGACGTATCTCCTGCACAACTTCTCACGGTAGATGAACAACCGGCTTCTCTCGTTCCACAGGAGCTTTGCTGGTATAGGTGCATCCTTCTCCAAGGAGGAACCTTCCTGTCTTATCACTCCTTGATACGGCTGACCAATGGATCGCTGTCCTGAGTCTCCTTCCAGCTGTGATGAGGTAAAGGGTTTAACGTCTTACCACACCGCTTTCTGTAGGCTCGTTGCTCATGGATCATCCCATTTCGGTGGAACGCAGGTAGCTCAATCTCTTCCAGGTCGTCCGATTCTTTCTCCGTGTCGGATTCATGCGGCATTCTGGACAAGGCGTCAGCGTCGGCATTTTTTACGGCCCGCCCTGTACTTGATGGTAAATTGATAGTTTGACAGCCGAGCCATCCAACGTTGCTCCATGGCTCCCAGCTTGGCTGTTTCAAGATGCGTCAAGGGGTTATTGTCTGTATACGCAGTGAACTTGTTGGAGGCAAGGTAATGCTTGAATCTTTCTCGTAATGGCCCAGACCAACGCCAGGAACTCCAACTTGAAGCTGCTATAGTTTTCGGGGTTCCTCTCAGTTGGCCGGAGCTTCCTGCTTGCATATGCGATGACTTTTTCTTGGCCATTCTGCTTCTGACTGAGGACCGCTCCCAATCCTTCGTTACTGGCATCGGTATACAGCAGGAACGGTTGGCTGTAATCAGGGTAGGCTAAGATTTCATCGCCTGTCAGGATCTCTTTCATCTCTTTGAATGCCTCAGCTTGTTCTTTACCCCAGTGGAATGGAGGGTTTCTGCTCTTGAGGGGTTGTCCCACCAGGAGGTCCTGCAGAGGCGCTGCTTTCTTGGTGTAATTTTTTACAAACCTCCTGTAGTAACCTGTTAGTCCCAGGAACTGGCGCACCTCCTTGAGATTCTTCGGCTCCGGCCATTTCTGGATGGCCGTGACCTTCTCGGGGTCCGGCGCTACTCCTTCGGAACTGACAATATGTCCCAAGTACTGTACCTTTCGTTTGAGCAGATGGCACTTTGAGGGCTTCAGTTTCATCCCATACTTGGACAGTGACTCGAATACCTCTGCCAGGTGCTTCAGATGATCCTCATACGTCTTGGAGTACACAATTACGTCATCCAGGTACAGCAACACGGTTTCAAAGTTGAGTGTCCCAGGCAGCTCTCCATCACTCTCTGGAATGTTCCCGGGGCACTGCTGAGTCCAAACGGCATTCTGTCAAACTCACAGAGTCCCATTGGGGTGGTGAAAGCCGTCTTCTCCCGATCCTCATCAGCCACAGCTACTTGCCAGTACCCGCTAGTGAGGTCGAGGGTGGAAAAGTAGTTAGCCGTTTTCAAAGCAGCTAAGGATTCCTCAATGCGTGGTAATGGGTATGCATCTTTATGTGTTATGCGATTTACTTGTCTGTAATCTACACACATTCTCATGCTTCCATCCTTTTTCTTAACTAGGACTAGAGGTGCTGCCCAGGGACTACAACTATCCCTTATCACCCCGGCTTCCTTCATGTCACGCAACATTTCCTTAGCTTTCTGATAGTGGGCTGGAGGTATAGGCCTGTACCGCTCTTTGATGGGAGGATGACTGCTTGTAGGGATATGATGCTGTACTCCCTTAATTGTCCCAAAGTCAAGTGGGTGTTTGCTAAATACCTGTGCGTGCTCCTGTACCACCCTAGTACTCCCTGTTTCTGGTGGGCGGAAGTGGTGTCTGTCCCGACATGGAGCTGCTGACACCAATCCGCCACCTGGGTTGCCGGATCATTATCCTCCGCTGGTTGGCGGGAGGTTAAGGACTCGGTTGAGAGAATAGAATTGTTATCTACGGTATGTAATTTAGCAACAGTGGCATAACGTGGTAAATTTACTTCATCTTCTCCCCAGTTGAGAAGTCGTACTGGTACTCTCCCATTTATTACTTCCACTACCCCTCTAGCAGTCAAGAGTGTAGGTCTGTGCTCTGAACGATGGGGCTCTACTACTGCTTGGTAGTTCTGTCCTCTCGGACCTATTGCTGCTCTATACCATATTAGCATTTCACTCATTGGGGGTATCACAATGGGTTCGGGTCCATTACCCGTACATTACCAATTTCACCATCTGTAAGCTTCGCTTGCTGCTGGCACATCAGGCCCGGATCTCCCTCTGGATCACTCCCTTTTGCTTTGGCTTGGCAACTTCAGCGAGCGTTGGAGCAAAAACACAAAATTCTCCCAGACAGTTACTGATAATGTTAGTACCTAAAACCACATTTAAGCCATTTTCCTCATTTACAGTCTTTACTACTAAGAGTCCCTGATCCTCCAGCTCCACTTTGCCCACCTTCACGTCCACGTTTTTGGCTCCGAGTATTTCAACAGGGAGACCATTAGAGGCGTACACCGCAAAGTCAGGGCTCCGGGGCTGGAGACTGTCCATGGACCAAAACTTATTATAAAGGACATTAGGTATGATGGTCACCTGAGATCCAGTGTCTAGCAGTGCAGGGATTGCGATCCCATCCAGAATGATGGACAGG
>JARQOD010000001.1:719903042-719944626 GCA_033576555.1 Oophaga sylvatica
TTCTATTGCTACTTCCCACTGCACCCGCATCATCTGTCTATGCTGCTGTACAGCTGCTCATTCAAACAAATGGTGTTATGGACTTACCTGACAAAGTAGATTCTCAAAACCGTAGGTCTAAGCAAGCAGCTCGGACCAGAGGCTATAGTGCAGCTGTGCGCATATTGATAGACGACAAATGATTCAGTGATTAGAAGGGCAGCAGAGTGTACAGAATAGCTGACAAAAAGCAAAGCAAATATCACAGATGAAGCAGAGCCAGCCATGACTCAAACAGTAACAGTAGACGTATAGGAAACTGGTTGTAACGTTGGTGGGTCTGGGCCCAATGCGCCACGAGCCGGGCTTACCTTGGAGAGAGTTAAGTGACTATCGGGTATTGGCTAGAGCCTTTGATGGTGAGGATAGGCTTTGCTGCCGCTAGTCACCAGGTAGCACTCCAAGGCAGTCACTGGGTCTGCAACAGCTGACAGGAAGGTCAGAGGCTTGGGTACGCGGTACATAGCGGTGAGACAGAGGCATAGCCAGCCGGTCCGAGATCATGGCAGACAGCACAGGATCAGAAAGCGCAGCTGAGGTCAGGAACAGAGAGGTTAGGCAAGGTGGGTAAACAGGCCGGGTCATTAACAGAAAGCGGAATACAGAATAATGCATACACGTGTGCTGCCAAAGCAGAAACCAACATTTGGGCTGGGAGTAGTAGTTGAAGCTGCCTAATAAGGGCCTTGCTGGCATGAGATAGGCCTGGGAACCTAATCTCTGCAGGACTCAGCAGGGTTTAATTCCTACAGAGACCGGCCACGCCCACCTAAGGCTAAATGAATGCCAAAAGCAGATGCAGCAATGCTACATGAGGCACACTAGCAGAATGGTCTCATGCAGTGAGAAACCGCATGGTGAGTAGAGGGGCACTGAAGAGGCATGTGAGCTACTGCAGTGACAGTACCCTTCTCCTTATGCTCCCTCCTTTTTTGACCAGATAGTCAAAGTAACTTTTCGAGAATGGCAGGGGCGTTCATGTTACCAATGGGCTCCCAAGAACTCTTATCAGGATCAAAACCCCTCCAGTTAACCACATAGAAGTTCTTTCCCTGTAACTTCTTAAAATCCAAAATGCAATAGGTCATATCAAAAGATCGAGTTGGGTATTTGCCGTAACATTTTTCTCCGCAGGACCGAAGTGCAATTCGAAGTTAAAATGAGCGAAGAAGAGTGCCCACCTTGTTTTGCGAGGATTTAACCATGAATGGACTGCAGGGAGGTCAGATTTTTATGGTCAGGGTAAATTATCATCAGAGTGCTGGCATCCTCCAGAAGATATTTCAACTCATCTTGATAGAATGTAAACAGTTTAGAGAAAAAAACAAGAGATAGAACTATTGAAGAAGTTCTTTTCAGAGGCACTGCACTGGCACTGACAGAAGAGGCCCTGTAGGGAGATGGACCGGGTCCATGACACTCCTCTAATATCTCGGCCAGAACTGTTGAGACTGACACCTTTGTTGCTGGGGGGAAGAGTTTCTAGCCTGAAAGGACCTTTGCACCTTACTGCAGGGGGCGTATCAGATATAAAAAGGGCAGAGAGCGGGAAAGCAGGGCTTTTGGCGAGAAGACAGAGCGTGCAGCAAGAGGAAGTTAAGTCTCTCTCCTCACCTGAGCTCCTGCAAGCCAGGCCGGATGGCCAGATCTCCAGACACACGCAGTCAGACTGTTTCCAGCGTGTGACTGTTACTGCTTCAACCCCCGACACTTCAGGGGCATCCCGCGCCATGCCGCGGTCTACAGGCGGAACTTGTTGTGGACCGGACCTGGGAACAGACTCGGAGTCGGCTGACTCCCTCCCGTGCTCTCCTGTACCTCGTTGCCCTTGCATTCTGAGGCCTTCAGCTTCCCCTACACTGACACTTTGCACTGGGACCTTCCGACCATCTCCAGGAGCGTCAGGATACATCGCAACGGTCCGGATCCAGTGTCTCATGTTCCTTCAGGACCAGGCCAGAGCATTCACCCATCGCTTCCAACGTCATCGCGGATCCTTTTAGCCTTGATCCCCTGAGAGCAACTGACGGATAAGTGCCAGTGTTTATTGAACCCAGGGTGGTGTCTGGCTGTGGCTACTGATCCAACTTGGGGAGATGGTGGCACGGCTGAGACACTGGCAAGCGGGAACGGCAGAGACACGAGCAGGCAGGCATGGCTGAGACACTGGCAGGCAGGCACAGCCGAGAAACTGGCAGGCGGGCACGGCTGAGACACTGGCAGGCAGGCACAGCTGAGATACAGAGCAGGCTGGCACGGCAGAGACTCAGAGCAGGCAGGCATGGCTGAGACACAGAGCAGGCAGGCTCGGCTGAGACACAGGGCAGGCAGGCACGGCTGAGACACAGGGCAGGCTGGTGTGGTGTATGAAGGAACAGGTAGGGTCCTGTTCACACAACAGGTGCAGGTACTGGTACTGGCAGTAGGGAATGGTGTATGAAGGAACAGGTAGAACAGGAGGTGAACCGCAAGACTGCGGAGAGGAGCTTCAGTTTGCAGCAAGAGGTTCTGCAGTAGCGGAACCGGGGCACAAGCAGAACTGCAGGAGTACGGAGCACAGGCAAAGTCACAAGAATATGGAGCAGGCAGAGCCGCAAAAGTGCGGAGCATAAGCAGAGCTGCAAGAGTACGGAGCAGGCAGAGCCACAAGAGTACGAGCATAAACAGAGTCACAAGAGTACGGAGCAGGCAGAGCCACAAGCATACGGAGCATAAGCAGTCACAAGAGTACGGAGCAGGCAGAGCCACAAGAGTATGAGCATAAACAGAGTCACAAGAGTACGGAGCAGGCAGAGCCACAAGCATACGGAGCATAAGCAGTCACAAGAGTATGGATCAGGCAAAGCCACAAGAGTATGGAGCATAAGCAGAGCTGCGAGAGTATGGAGCAGGCAGAGCCGCTAGAGTACGGAGCATAAGCAGAGTCACAAGAGTACAGAGCAGGCAGAGCCGCAAGAGTATGGAGCATAAGCAGAGCTGCGAGAGTACGGAGCAGGCAGAGCCGCAAGAGTATGAAGCATAAGCAGAGCTGCGAGAGTACAGAGCAGGGAGAGCCGCAAGAGTACGGAGCATAAGCAGAGCCACAAGAGTGCGGAGCATCAGCAGACGGAGAGGACACAAGGATAGACACAGCAGGGAAAGTAGCCACAGATGAGGAGACCAAGAGACAGCGGTAGGACTGAGTTCAGACAAGGTAATGGTACGAGACAAGGTACAGGAACAAAGACACAGGGACCAGGATATTCTGTCTCCTAGAGGGCGGCAAGGACAAGTACAAGGCAAGGTAAGACCAAAGACTAGGATATTCTGCCTCAAAGAGGGCGGACAGACAGGTACAAGGCAAAGCTAGGAATCAAGCCTCCAGAGAAGGAGGAACACAGAGCAAGACCTGGCAGCTCAGTAGCAAGACGCTAACTAAGTTAACACATTGCACAGGCAAGATCCAAGGGTGGAGCTGCCCTAAATACTAGAGGGCTCTTGGTAATTGGTCAGGGACACATTAGACAGGTGCACCCTGACTTTATAAGAACCAGAGAGTTATGGCACCTCCCCCTATGCACACAACCAGGAAGCATGCAGAGAGCAGGCAGAAAGCAAGAGGCACAGAACATGGAGCCGGCAGCAGACAGAAATCACAGCATGACCTGGAGCAGTGAGTAACTTGGTGTGTGAGGGATGGGAGGCCATACTGTGATGCCGGCAGAGTTGTTACAAAACCTTTACCGGTTTAGGTAAATTAGGATTACCATAGTTATTAATATTTGCCAAATGCCAGAATAAAGAGAGAGAGAATGTTTTAAGGCATTTTTATTACTTACTGCAAAGTCCAAAGTTTACATTCATTTCATTAGTATCTTTTAACATTGCCCTTAAACTGAATGATTTGGATCAAAGATTTTGGATATCCTTTCACAAGCCTCTCACAATAGTTGGTCGGAATTTGGGCCCATTCCTCCTGACAAAACTAGTGTAACTGATCCAGTCGCCTTGCTTTCACCTGCCTTTTCAGCTTTTCCCATACATTTTCAGTAGAATAAAATGCTGATTGCATTGAAACAATACACAAATTAATATATGACATATCCCTAAAATCAGGCTCTCATGCCCTAGATTATGCAGATTAAATAGCAAAATCCTGCTGACAGATTCCCTTTAAATGATGAAAACAAAAGTTGAATCTTTCTCATAAAACTATATATCAATCTGCTGAGCTCCCCTTGGTCTTGATGTCTACAGAGTAGACTTCATTTTCTAAGTGACAGGTTCTCTTTAATGAGTTGACTATGATCAGTAATTAACCCCAAAGCTCTCTGCCTTGATGGCACCACAAGTCCTAGAATATCAATCAGTGCTGCTGCTGCTGCTGCACTGACACTGCCCTTTGCTCACAAAGAAGGTGTTCTTCCACCCAGTGGCAGAAGCAGACAGAGTGAGTACAGACATGGATGTAATGACAGCTTGATCCACTACTGAGTATTTATTGCGGTGTGGTTTTTCCCTATCCAGTTTATGCAGGTTAAAACAAGGCACGTATAGCTTGATTCACGTATAACCGTGGAAATATTAATCCATTACAAACATATGGTAATTCACAGTAAAACTTGGCACAAAAACTGTCATTTACAGTAGTAGGTGTGAAAACACCCAAAAATTTCAGCAGCATAAAGAAGTTATAAAATAAACATTTGCTCACTCCAGTATCCATTGTGCAACAGATGAAGCAATCTGTCATTTTTTCTATTTACAAGGGAAAACCATGATACAGTTAGAGGGGTGTTCTCAAGTTTAAGGCTATGTGCACACATTGCGCAAATGCTTTGCAATTTTGCAGAGCATTTGCGCAACTCCCCGCCGCGGGTAAAACGCATACGTAGTTAGTATGCGTTTTCCTGCAAAACACAAGAATTTTGCAAGCGTAATTAGCTTGCAGAATGCTAGCGTTTTCCAAGCGATCTGTAGCATCGCTTGGAAAACTGATTGACAGGTTGGTCACACTTGTTAAGCATAGTGCTGACAAGTGTGACCACCTTTTAAGTAATGAGTAATGTCACAAATAATAAAAAATATTGATATTCTCACCTTCCGGCGGCCCCCGCAGCCTTCCCGCTCCTCAGCGACGCTCCCGGCAAGTTCCGTTCCCAGGGATGAATTGCAAGAATGACCTGCGATGTCGTTCAGCAGGACTTCTTCAGATTCACTGTTTCAGGGATCGATGGGAGCCACAGCAATCAGATCCCCAACAATCGGAAAGATATCTCCTGTCATATAGGGGATTACTTTTAAACTTGAGAACACCCCTTGTATGCCAGAAACAACCTATAACTCTCTATTTGGAAATTTTTACAAAATTTCACTGGATTCTCATCCTCTTAAGTTAAAGGGAACTAGTCATGTGATAAAACGCTATTAACCTGCTGACGTAGGGTCAATCTGCAGGTTTATAGCGTTCTGATAAAACCCCACTGCTGCAAGGAAATGATCTTTATTTCTCGCGGGCCCGCAGGCTTGGGGTCAGTCACTGCTCTGTGCTTCCGACATTGATTGACCGCCAGTTCAGGATTAGGACACCGAGCAAGTTCAAAACACTATAAACCAGCAGATTAACAACATATCTGCAGGTTAAAGGGAATCTGTCACCCTAAATTGGCGGGATATTTAAATGATGGCAGTCAGGTCAGATGGGCGGTGTTTTGGGTACTTGCCTTAACATGTTGTTCGCCGCTGTCTCCATTATTTCTGGGAATTGTAGTCGTTGCCCTCCATATAACGCGCCTGCGCATTGCAATCTTGAATTGCGCACGCGCAGTATGCTTTGCCCACAGATTGCAATGCGCAGGCGCGTTATATGGAGGGCAACGACTACAATTCCCAGAAATAATGGAGACAGCAGCGAACAACATGTTAAGGCAAGTACCCAAAACACCGCCCATCTGACCTGACTGCCATCATTTAAATATCCCGCCAATTTAGGGTGACAGATTCCCTTTAAGGCCGGTGTCATACTAAAGAGGAATACGGACGAGTGAGAGGCATGAAAATAACGCATTACACTCGGACCAATATTTCTCTATAGGGCAGCTCTGATCATCCATATATTTCTCGGCCGTATTTTACGATCAATCAATTAATGCTGGCAGCCTGGCTGTAAACCCCCGAATGAATGAGTTCATCATCCCGGCTCACAGGAGATGAAGTGATTAGCTGGGAAGCTTAATTGATTGTTTCCCACGCTAATCAGTTCACTTCAGGTCAGCCGGAGACTCCGCACAGCATCAGTGACGTCAGAGGGAATCCCCAGCTGACCTGAAGTGAACTGATTAGCATGGGGGGTTTACAGCCAGGCGGCCAGCATTAGCAGTGGTCCCCGCTGTAAACCTGTTAACCCTTTCATATGTATTGCAGCGTGGGACCTGACTGAGCGCCGGAGAGGTAGGAATATGGTTGCTTTATTATTTTATTTTTATTACAGGAGAATAAGGGATTTGGAAGGATTACCAGTACAATAAAATATTGTCAAAAACTGTGTATTTATTTCATTAAAATGATTTTTAATTAATGTGTGTGTTAGGGATCGAGTTCCCGCTGCTGCACAAGGGGAGTCTCAAACCAGTCCTGCTGCGGTCCCCCATACATCTCCGGCCGCAGTGGAATCTGCTCAGCAAAGACAGCAGGCCCAGGGTCTCGCCCAGTTTAACACTGTGCAGAGGCTCGTTGTGGTCTTTCCTGGTTCCTCTATTATAACCAGTGCTGGAGCAGGCAGTTCGGGAACTAAGTCCCTGCATGCCAAGGGCAAGATCTCCCATTGGAGATCAGGGGTCACATGCTCGGTTACAGCAGCGACTCCCATTAGTCCGCCAGGAAGGTCCTGAAACTACATGTGTTCTGGAATGGTTTCACATTGGTCCTTTTCTGGTAGGTCCTGCAGTTGCTTTTATAAAAGGGTGGCATGGCTGGGCCACCATGCGCTAGTATCAAATCCGTTACGTGCTTGCGCCAGTGTGGTCATGTATGCATGTGGTTAGGTCTGGCTGAAATAAGCCCCTAGAATACCGGCTCCTCCGGTGAGGAGATTGTATGCACGTGTTCAGGGCACGGCTGAAAACGCCATTAGAATACCGACTACTCCGGTGAGGAGATTATTGCTTGTGTTCCGACTGCATGATCACGGACTGCTATCCGCACAGCAGTTAATCGTGTACCTGGACCCAGTAGGGTTACTCAGCGACTTTGTGACGCAACAGGGTTCGCTTTAAAACGCTAGTCAGCGCCCTAGTGTTTTACTTTGCGGCTCACTGAAGCTAAGTGAGTTCGCACTTATCGCCATATAGCGATGTGGCATTCCCGCTAGCGGCTCTGTGGGTTAACAGAGTTCGCACTAACTGCCACAGCACGCTACAGCGTTTATTTTAGCGACTCTGCGGGATAACAGAGTTCGCTACTCACGCCATCTTACTAGCAGCAGGCTCTGCCTGCACGGTGGACCCCGGGCTGCGAGCGCACCTCTCCTTAATATCTATTAGGTGCGTTCCGCAGGCCCTTAACATAATACTAGCGCCAGGGTCTTGCTAGTAAAATGGCGGACGACCAGCGTCTACAGCAGTACATCCAGCAGCTGGAGGGTAGGTTGGCGGTCCTTGAGCGCACAAACTCAGCTGTGGATGTTACTGCAGTTGCTGTTCAGGCTGCTAGCGTAGCTGCAGCCAGTTTGTCCACTGCTACCTCTGCAACGACATTATCCCACCTCCCACTTCCAGACAAGTTTACGGGTGACAGTAAACATTGTCGGGGATTCGTGAGTCAGTGCTCTTTACAACTTGAGCTTCTGGCAACACGTTTCCCCACGGAACGGGAACAAGTGGCTTTTATTGGGTTTCTTCTGTCGGGCAGAGCATTGGAGTGGGCAACGCCGCTGTGGGAGCGCGATGATCGTGTGGTGCGGGGTGCTCCTCGGTTTTTGGAGGCTCTGAAAAAGGTCTTTTTAGGACCTCAGGTCACGCACGATATGGCACTCCAACTGCTGGCAATGTCACAGGGCTTGTCCGTGGTCAGCCAGTTCTCAGTCCAATTTCGGACTTTGGCCTCTGAATTAGAGTGGCCAGATAAAGTTTTTATTCCAGTGTTCTGGAGAGGACTGGCAGACCATGTAAAGGACGCTTTGGCTACCAGGGAGATTCCTGCCACACTGGAGAAACTCATTTCTATATCTACCCGCATCGACCTCCGTTTTCACGAGCGGAGGTTAGAGCGGACCCAGTGTAGGCAGAGGTTGCGGCTGGCACCCACCTTTGCCAAACCTCTTGAATTTCCCGTTCGGGCGTCCGACTCCCCAGAGACCGTAGAGACTACTCGAGTGGGATCTAAGTCTCGGACCACTCGAGTATCCGTGGTCTGTAGAGTGTGTCAGCAGCCAGGACATTATGCCAACCGATGTCCCCAGTGAATGAGTAAACGGTCATGTTCCGTGACCATGGGTGCAGGGTCATTAGACGTGAGGGATTTTGCTCCGAAAGTGCTCCTTAAAGGGTTAATCTCTCTAGGTTCATCCACTCTTCCCACCAAGCTTTGTGTGGACTCTGGGGCAGAGGGGAATTTTATGTCCTCCTCCTTTGCCTCTCACCATTCCATACCGCTGGTGACGCTCGCCGAGCCAATATCGGTGAGAGTATTGAATGGAGCAATCCTGCCCTCACAAATCACCCACCAGACTGTCTCTCTACCTCTGTCTATGTCCCCTTCTCATCAGGAGAATATATCCCTTTTTGTTCTTCCTGAGGGAATATATGAGGTTTTGTTGGGATTACCCTGGCTTCGCCACCACTCTCCCCATATTGAGTGGTCCTCTGGGAGAATACTGGGTTGGGGTGATCATTGCAGAGACAGATGTCTCAGAGAGGACGTTCAGGTTTCCACCACAGAGATACCCATTGACCTTGCTTCTCTCCCCAAGGTTTATCAGTCATACGCAGACGTATTCTCCAAAAAGGCAGCGGAGACTCTTCCGCCTCATCGCCCCTATGACTGTCCTATAGACCTCTTGCCTGGAACGGAGCCCCCTCGGGAAGAGTGTATCTTCTCTCTCTTCCTGAGACGGAGGCCATGTCACAATACATCCAGGAAAATCTGGCAAGAGGGTTTATTAGGAAGTCAATGTCACCAGCAGGGGCAGGATTTTTCTTTGTGCAGAAGAAGAATGGAGAATTACGACCGTGTATAGACTAAAGGGGTCTTAACGCCATTACCGTTAAGAACAAATATCCTTTGCCCCTAATATCTGAGCTCTTTGATAGGCTCCGGGGAGCAAGGGTATTTACTAAGCTGGATCTTCGTGGTGCCTATAGCCTGATCCGCATCCGTGAGGGTGACGAATGGAAGACGGCATTCAATACCAGAGATGGACATTACGAATACCTTGTGATGCCCTTCGGGCTCTGTAATGCTCCAGCCGTCTTCCAAGATTTCGTAAATGACATCTTCCGGGACATGCTTGCCACATTTGTGGTAGTCTATCTGGATGACATTCTCATCTTTTCTCCAGATATGGACACCCACCAGAGAGATGTTTGCAGGGTCTTTGACCTCTTGCGGGCAAATTCCTCATATGCGAAGTTGGAGAAGTGTGTGTTTGAGCAGGAGTCTCTGCCATTCCTGGGCTATATCATCTCCACTCAGGGATTGGCTATGGATCCTGCCAAACTACAAGCTGTAATGGATTGGCAAGAACTCCACTCTCTTAAAGCGGTGCAGCGCTTTATGGGGTTCATTAATTACTATCGCCAATTCATTCCCCACTTCTCTACTTTGGTTGCTCCCTTTGTAGCCCTCACCAAGAAGGGAGCCAATCCCAAATTGTGGTCAGAGGAGGTCTCCAAGGCCTTTACTTCAATCAAGTCCCATTTTGCTAGCGCTCCTATCCTACATCGTCCCGAGGTTGATAAGCCTTTTATATTGGAGGTAGATGCCTCGTCCGTTGGTGCTGGAGCAGTCCTTTTTCAAAAGGATGCTCAAGGTCGTAAACATCCTTGCTTCTTCTTCTCCAAGATCTTCACACCAGCGGAGAGGAATTATTCCATTGGGATAGGGAGTTGCTAGCCATGAAGTTGGCCTTTTCTGAGTGGAGACATCTCCTGGAGGGGGCTCGCTTTCCCTTTCAAGTGTTCACTGACCACAAAAATTTGGTCTATTTACAGACCGCCCAGCGGCTAAATTCCCGTCAGGCCAGATGGTCCCTGTTCTTCTCCCGGTTCCATTTCACCCTCCATTTTCTCTCCGGGGAGAAGAACATTCGTGCCGATGTTCTCTCTCGCTCCGTGGTGTCCTATGAGGAGGTGGAGGAGGAGCCTCGGCTGATTGTCCCCACAGAGAGCCTAAGAACTGTGGCCCCGGTTTTGCTTGAGTCTGTGCCTCCGGGCAAGACTTTTGTGCTCATCAATTTGCGACCGGAGGTACTCTCTTGGGCACACTTGTCCAGGGTGGGTGGACATTTTGGGGCAAAGAGGACATTTGAGTTGCTGGCGAGGACATACTGGTGGCCACATATGGTCCGTGACGTCAGGGAATACGTTCAGGCGTGCGTCTCCTGTGCCAAGAATAAGTCCCCTCGACAACGGCCAGCTGGGTTACTTTTCCCTTTAACGGTGGCAGACAGGCCCTGGGAGATGGTTGGGATGGATTTTGTGGTGGGCTTACCCAAGTCTCGGGGCTGCACCATCATCTGGGTGATAACCGACCACTTCTCCAAAATGGTGCACTTGGTGCCGTTACCACGGTTACCGTCTGCACGGGCCTTGGCAGCATTATTCATTAGGCATATTTTCCGCCTACACGGTATGCCAGACAAAATTGTCAGTGATCGAGGTCCCCCGTTTGCGTCTCGGTTCTGGAGAGAGCTGTGTCGTTTACTCAGCATTGAGTTAAATCTCTCCTCTGCATACCATCCCGAGACGAATGGGTTGGTAGAGAGGGCCAACCAGACCTTGGTCACATACTTGCGACATTTTGTCTCTGCCAGGCAGGATGACTGGGCTTCCTTGCTACCGTGGGCTGAGTTCGCTCTAAATAATGCTGTGGCTGACTCCACCGGACAGACTCCATTCCTCCTGAACTACGGTCAGCATCCGCAGGTACCAGTGCCCATGCCCGTGTCTTCCGCCGATTCCAGGGTGGCAGACTGGGCTGTGGAGGCACGGGACATTTTAGACCGCACCCAGGATGCCATTCAGGCCTCCAAAGAGAGGATGAGGTCTTCGGCCGATGCCCATCGGCGCCCCGCTCCTACATTTGCTCCGGGTGACCTAGTGTGGCTCTCTGCCCGAAACATCAGGCTATGTGTAGAGTCTACCAAGTTGGCACCTCGCTCTTTGGGTCCCTTTAAAGTTCTTGAGCAGGTTAACCCGGTGGTTTACCGCCTAGCCCTTCCGCCTCGCCTTGGTATCACCGACACCTTTCACGTGTCCCTCCTGAAACCCGTGGCCATTTCCCGGTTTTCCGAGTCATCTGCCGGGACGTCGGGTTCATCTACCGACGATCATGAGGTGAACGCCATTGTTGGGTGCAAGGTGGTACGAGGAAAAAAATTTTATTTGGTGGATTGTAGGGGTTATGGGCCTGAGGATAGGTCCTGGGAGCCTGCCAAGCATGTTCACGCTCCGCAGCTCATCACTGCCTTTGCGCTTAGCGAGGCCCAAAGAAGGGGGGTAATGTGAGGGTTCAAGTTCCCGCTGCTGCACAAGGGGAGTCTTGAACCAGTCCCGCTGTGGTCCCCCATCCATGTCAGGCCGCAGTGGAGCCTGCTCAGCAAAGACGTCGGTCCCAGTGTCTTGGCCAGTTTAACACTGTGCAGAGGCTTGTTGCGGTCTTTCCTGGTTCCTCTATTATAACCAGTGCTGGAGCAGGCAGTTTGGGAACTAAGTCCCTGCTTTCTCCATCTGAGCATGCCCAGGGCAAGATCTCCCATTGGAGATCAGGGGTCACATGCTCGGTTACAGCAGCGACTCCCATTGGTCCGCCAGGAAGGTCCTGAAACTACATGTGTTCTGGAATGGTTTCGCATTGGTCCTTTTCTGGTAGGTCCTGCAGTTGCTACTATAAAAGGGTGGCATGGCTGGGCCGCCATGCGCTAGTATCAAATCCGTTATGTGCTTGCACCAGTGTGGTCATGTATGCATGTGGTTAGGTCTGCTGAAATAAGCCCCTAGAATACCGGCACCTCCGGTGAGGAGATTGTATGCATGTGTTCAAGGCACGGCTGAAAACGCAATTAGAATACCGGCTACTCCGGTGAGGAGATTATTGCTTGTGTTCTGACTGCATGATCACGGACTGCTATCCGCACAGCAGTTAATCGTGTACCTGGACCCAGTAGGGTTACTCAGCGACTTTGTGACGCAACAGGGTTTGCTTTAAATCGCTAGTGTTTTACTTTGCGGCTCACTGAAGCTAAGTGAGTTCGCACTTATCGCCATATAGCGCTGTGGCATTCCTGCTAGCAGCTATGTGGATTAACAGAGTTCGTACTAACTGCCACAGCGAATTCGGCGTTTATTTTAGCGACTCTGCGAGATAACAGAGTTCGCTACTCATGCCATCTTACTAACAGCAGGCTCTGCCTGCACGGTGGACCCCGGGCTGCGAACGCACCTCTCCTTAATATCTATTAGGTGCGTTCCGCAGGCCCTTAACAGTGTGTGTGGTTTTTTTTAACCATTTAATACAATAGTATTAATAATGGAGAGTTGTCTAATTGACAATTCTCCATTATTAACCTGGCTTAATGTCACCTTCCAATAGCAAGGTGGCCTTAACCCATTATTAACCCATTAGCCACCGCTACAGGGCAATGGGAATAGACGGGCTAAGTGCCAGAAAAGGCGCATCTAATCATAGATGTGCCTTTTCTGTGGTGGCTTGGGGCAGATGTTAGTAGCCAGGGGGGGGCACAAATAAAATGCTCCCTCCCTACGCTATTATTATCTGCCCTCACTCACTGGCTTTCCCTGTCTGGTGGAGAAAATACAGCAGGAGCCCAAGCATTTTTTTTCAACAAATTTATACACTTAATTAACACCTACATGTATGAAATTTTGCACACATACACTCATGTAATTGTTAATCAAAACCATATATCAAACTACATGAAATGAAATGGTTTACTGTGTGTAAACCATGTGTCATTTCATGTCGGGTTCTGTAAAGAGTTTACAGAAGCCGGCAATTGAATTAGCGGCTATTATACTATGTAGAAGTGTATGAACTATAAATATATATATATGTCACAATGACATGTACAGTTCCTTGCAAAAGTATTCGGTCCCCGGGAACTTTTCAACCTTTTCCCACATATCATGCTTCAAACATAAAGATACCAAATGTAAATTTTTGGTGAAACAAGTGGGACACAATTGTGAAGTTGAATGAAATTTATTGGTTATTTTAAATTTTTGTGCAAAAAGAAAAACTGAAAAGTGGGGCGTGCAATATTATTCGGCCCCTTTACCTTCAGTGCAACAAACTCACTCCAGAAGTTCATTGTGGATCTCTGAATGATCCAATGTTGTCCTAAATGACTACTGATGATAAATATAATCCACCTGTGTGTAATCAAGTTTCCATATAAATACACCTGCTCTGTTATAGTCTCAAGGTGCACAGAGAGCATCATTAAGACCAAGGAACAAAACAGGTAGGTCCGTGATACTGTTGTGGAGAAGTTTAAAGCTGGATTTGGATACAAAATGATTTCCAAAACTTTAACTCCTTAACGACCGCCGATACGCCTTTTAACGGCGGTAGTTAAGGGTACTTAAACCACAGCGCCGTTAATTAACGGCGCTGTAGAGAAAGTGTATAGCGCCCCCCAGAGTCGGATTTTCTCCGGGGTCTCGGCTACCTCAGGTAGCCGAGACCCCAGAGAACATGATTCGGGTCTGTTTTTACAGACCCTGCTTTTGTGATCGCCGTTATTAACCCTATAACGGCGACCACAAAAAAAAGGATCAATTCTCCATTTAATTTCTCTCTCCTCTGATGTGATCGCACATCAAAGGAGAGAGAAATAGGGTCCCCGGTACCCCCGATCCGTCCCCCGTGCCTCCGGAGTCCCCCTCATCCGCCGATGTCTCCCGGAGCTCTCAGCGTCTTCTCCGGCAAAGAAAATGGTGGGTGCCTGCGCAGTGCCGAGTCGGAATCCGGGGTATCGGATACCAAGGGGTAGCCGAGACCCCAGAGAACATAATTCAGGCCCCCCGCAGTCCCCCCGCTTTTGCGATCGCCGTTATTAACCATTTAACGGTGATCGCAAAAGAAAAAAAAGAGCCAATGTCCTGCATGTAATTTCTCTCCCCTCTGATGTGATCGCACATCAGAGGGGACAGAAATAGGGTCCCCGGGTCCCCGATCCCCCCTGTACCTCCGGGTGTCCCCCCTGTCCTCTCGCATCTCCAAGCCTCCCGGCGTCTTCATCCTGTAAAAAAAAATAGCGGGCGCATGCGCAGTGCGCCCGCGGAATCTGCCTACTGGCAGATTCATTCATTCAGTAAAAGTACATTTTGATCACTGTGATAAACTATCACAGTGATCAAAATAAAAAAAAAATAGTAAATAAAACCCCTCTTTATCACCCCCTTAGTTAGGGACATATAATAAAATAAAGAAATTGTATTTATTTTCATGTTTCCATTAGGGTTAGGGTTGGAATTAGGGTTAGGGTTACAATTAGGGTTAGGGTTACAATGAGGGTTAGGGATACAATTAGGGTTAGGGATACAATTAGGCTTAGGTATCAATTAGGGTTAGGATTAGGGTTATGGGTGTGTTGGGGTTAGGGTTGGAGCTAGAATTGAGGGGTGTTCACTATTTAGGCACATGAGGGTGTCTCCAAACACGACGTGGCGTTCAAAAAGTCAAATGGCGCTCCCTCCCTTCCGAGCCCTGACGTGCGCCCAAACAGTGGTTTACCCCAACATATGGGGTATCAGCGTACTCAGGAAAAATTGCACAACAACTTATGGTGTCCAATTTCTCCTGTTACCCTTGGGAAAATAAAAAAATAGCATGCTAAAAAATCATTTTTGAGGAAAAAAATGATTTTTTATTTTCACAACTCTACGTTATAAACTTCTGTGAAGCACTTGGAGGTTAAAAGTGCTCACCACTATCTAGATAAGTTCCTTAAGGGGTCTAGTTTCCAAAATGGGGTCACTTGTTGGGGTTTTCCACTGTTTAGGCACATCAGAGGGTCTCCAAACGCGACATGGCGTCCAGCCAATTCTGCGTTGAAAAAGTCAAACGGCACTCCTTCCCTTGCGACCTCTGCCATGCGCCCAAAAAGTGGTTTACCGCCACATATGGAGTATCGACATATTCAGGAGAAATTGCACAACAAATTTTGTGGTTCATTTTTTCTTTTAACACTTGTTAAAATAATAAAAAAAAGTTCTGAAGTAAATTTTTGCCAAAAAAAGTTAAATGTTAATTTTTTCCTTCCACATTGCTTCAGTTCCTGTGAAGCACATAAAGGGTTAATAAACTTCTTGAATGTGGTATTGAGCACCTTGAGGGGTGCATTTTTTAGAATGGTGTCACTTTTGGGTATTTTCTATCATATAGACCACTCAAAGTGACTTCAAATGTGATGTGGTCCCTAAAAAAAAAATGGTGTTGTAAAAATGAGAAATCGCTGGTCAACTTTTAACCCTTATAACTTCGTAACAAAAAAAAATTTTGCTCCCAAAATTGTGCTGATGTAAAGTAGACATGTGGAAATGTTATTTATTAAGAAATTTGTGTGACATATCTCTCTGATTTAAGGGCATAAAAATTTAAAGTTTGAAAATTACTAAATTTTCAAAAATTTTCACCATATTTCCGTTTTTTTCATAAATAAACGCAAGTCTTATAAAAAAATTTTTACCACTAGCGTGAAGAAAAATATGTCACGAAAAAACAATCTCAGAATCAGCAGGATCCGTTAAAGCATTCCAGAGTTATAACCTCATAAAGAGACAGTGGTCAGAATTGTAAAAATTGGCCGGTCATTTAGCTGCAAATTGGCTCTGTCACTAAGGGGTTAAACACCCCAAGGAGCAGGGGCGCACCTATAATGAGGCGAGTTGAGCCTTCTGTCTCAGGCGGCGGCGGCTCCTCACTGAAGCTATGAGGCGACAGAGCAGAACTCCGAACATGTGGTGTGGTGCCAGCTCTCCTTAATCCCTGCGCATGGTGCTATGTGTCTGGCAGTGAGAGAAGCCACCACGCCCCCCATGCACACCTTCCTCACCCTCCCAGCTCTCCACTTCAGCTTCTTACAGCAGAGAAATTACTTTGTTAGCTGTCCTCCTCTGTGCGCACAGGACCTGTGATGAGGTCACAGGAGGGGGAGGAGTCAGGAGTCACATAGTCAGGCTCCCTGTGTGCAGGTCTCTGCTGTTCTGGTTGTCATGGTGCTGGATGAAGGTAAGTTTATGTTTGGGATCAAGAGGGGTTTACAGTGTGGATGTAGCAGAGCTGTATGTGTATGAGGTTTACGGAGTGGAGCCGTGTGTGTGTGAGGTGTACGGAGCGGAGCTGTGTGTGTACTAGGTGTATGGAGCGGAGCCGTGTGTGTACGAGGTGTACAGTGCGGAGCCATGTGTGTGCGAGGTGTACGGAGTGGAGCCGTGTGTGTACGAGGTGTATGGCGCGGAGTCGTGTGTGTACAAGGTGTACGAAGCGGAGCCGTGTGTGTACGAGGTGTACGGAGCGGAGCCGTGTGTGTATGAAGTATGATATTGTCGTGCTCAGAAGCAGAAGCCAGGTGACTAAATAGTTATTAGCAACTTACTATGGGGCTGAGGTGCAGCGGCGGTGCCCCTCTCCCTTCCCTCCCTGGGCTGGGACACATACTACTTGCCAGGGACTCGTCTCTCAGACACAGCAAAGGGTTAAAAAAACATGATCTGCCCGGGTGCCCCCCCCCGCTATAGCTGTACAGCTCTCTCAGTGATGCGTCTTCCTGATACAAAGAGCCTGCTCCCTGCTGTGAATGACAGGAGCAGGCTCTGCAGTGAGACTCAAGAGTGAGCCCAGTTTTGTTTTTTTTTCCTGTGCCTGGCTGGCAGCTTATTGCAGACAGTGTGACTGACTGTGACTCATCTGGAGGAGCAGGCAGGAGAGCAGTATATGTGTACTGGGAATAAATGCATGTGAGTTATTGAGTCCCAAATAAAAATATGTTGCCTTCATCCATGACCTGTGTTGTTTTTTAGGCACCACAAAACTGCAACAAGTTGCATTTTTGTGCGTCTGATAAACTATGCAGACACATGGATCCATTTTCGTCTCCATTTTGATATAGGAAAGATGTGTATCTTTGTACCGTATTAGCCAGTAGATAGAAAAATATTTAGACTTGAGAGTCCTCAGTGGTTGATACCTTTTAATGGCTAACTGAAAAGATGGTAACAAATTGCAAGCTTTCGAGACTACTCAGGTCTCTTCATCAGGCAGAGACTAATACAACATCTGAAGAATCATATATTTATACACCACACAGCACAGAAAAAATACAATAAGATAAGACAAGTGACGTGAAGCAGAACTGTCATTATGGCAGAGGGATGAACATAAATATTGGAACAGTTTCATAGATAAGGAGTGTGAAAGTTTTATTGCCCTCTGATTAGAGTCTGCTATTGTGTTTTGATGCCCCTAGAAGGTCAGAGCAGCAGATTCCTTAATTGATGTAGAAAGACATGAATCCGTGTGATATATTCATTCCAGCACTAAGAGTGTCAAAGGTCATCATAAGCTTATATTCCCAAACCTTTCTATCTCTCTTAGATTTAAAGTTAGATTTTAATACAAGTAATTCCATGTCCATGGTGCTATGACTGGGCATACAAAAGTGTTTTGCCACAGGTAAATCCATTATTTTTTCTCTTATTGTGTGGCGATGAGAATTCATCTTGTTCTCAGTTTTTGCCCTGTCTCTCCCACATATAGACCCCTGGTTGGACATTTATTACATAAAGCTTATGATGACCTTTGACACTCAGTGCTGGAATGAATTTATCACACGGATTCATGTCTTTCTACATCAATTAGGGAATCTGCTGCTCTGACCTTCTAGGGGCATCAAAACACAATAGCAGACTCCAATCAGAGGGCAATAAAACTTTCACACTCTTTATCTATGAACTGTTCCAATATTTATGTTCATCCCTCTGCCATAATGACAGTTCTGCTTCACGTCACTTGTCTTATCTTATTGCATTTTTTCTGTGCTGTGTGGTGTATAAATATATTATTCCTCAGATGTTGTATTAGTCTTCGCCTGATGAAGAGACCTGAGTAGTCTCGAAAGCTTGCAATTTGTTACCATCTTTTCAGTTAGCCATTAAAAGGTATCAACCACTGAGGACTCTCAAGTCTAAATATTTTTCTTTTCGTCTCCAGTGACTTTCAGTGGTGACGGATGGGACTTGCATCTGCATCCAGTTGTCACCATTTTCCCACGGATCCCTGTGTCTGCATATATTTTATCAGACACACAAAAACTTAACTTGTTGCAGTTTTGTGTCGTCTGAAAAACACGCAGGCACAGGGGGACGCACGGATCCGCGGCTACACATCTGGAATTAAAATGGAGCTCTATGGAGCATGGATCCAGGACAACACGGATCCGAGTGCTTCCGTGTGCAGGGATCCGTTTTGCGGGCTGAGCATGTTCAGAAGCGAGGGATGTGCTGTATGGGAAAGTGATGAACCTGTATGGGGCCGGTATGCAGACATAATGTAGACTCCATGCTGTTCTGTCATACAGTGATCTTTCCCGCCTCACTAGAAGAGCTTGTGCCCCATGTTATAGTGTGTTAATGCTAATAACATGTATTGGAAGCTTGTATATGACATGGGGACACTTGGTGAGGGGCTGCACGAGTTTGTCTGCTTTCACACTAGCGTTTTGGTACGATGCGTTGTGATGCGTAGCAATCCTGATGCATCCTGATCTAGATTGCATCCCTATCCTTAACATAGGGACGCATGGACCTGCATCTGCATCAGAATTTTTCATGTGCTCCCCAAACGCAGCTTGTTGCGAATTTTGGGTGTTAAAAAAATCTGCAGACATCCTGATACGTGGCAGCGCGTCCAAAAACATATGATTGTCAATGTAGACGCACCCAAATCAGGATGCTGTGTCCAATCTGCAGGCGGATTTCATACTGCGCAGGCTCGGAGCAACATTTTTTTTTCTTTCACTTTTACCAGTCTTTCTCCCCTCTCTCCTCTCTGCTCCAGAAGTCAGAATTTCAAATTTCCAACCAAATCCTGATCAGGATGCAGTTGCATGCGTTTGCATCCGTTTGCAGAAAAAATCCGGATGCAGATAAATCACTAACACTGGCTAACCTTAGAATAGGTCAGCAATGTCTGATCATTGGGGTGCGACACCTAGCACCCCTGCCTGTCAGCTGTTCTTGGTGCCAGCTGGAATTGCTGCCTTACAGAGCTGCTCTGTCACCTATTTAGTGGCCATGGCCAGCTATTGCACATTTTCCCCCCTATTCAAATCAAATGCACTATAGGGCCTCATGAATTTCACAGTGCACTATAGGGCCTCATGTATCGTCACTGCATTATAGGGCCTCATGTATCATCACTGCATTATAGGGCCTCATGTATCATCACTGTGCACTATAGGGCCTCATGTATCATCACTGTGCACTATAGGGCCTCATGTATCATCACTGTGCACTATAGGGTCTCATGTATCATCACTGTGCACTATAGGGCCTCATGTATCATCACTGTGCACTATAGGGCCTCATGTATTGTCACTGTGCACTATAGGGCCTCATGTATCATCACTGCACTATAGGGCCTCATGTATCATCACTGCATTATAGGGCCTCATGTATCATCACTGTTCACTATAGGGCCTCATGTATCATCACTGTGCACTATAGGGCCTCATGTATCATCACTGTGCACTATAGGGCCTCATGTATGATCACTGTGCACTATAGGGCCTCATGTATCGTCACTGTGCACTATAGGGCCTCATGTATCATCACTGCACTATAGGGCCTCATGTATAATCACTGCATTATAGGGCCTCATGTATCATCACTGTGCACTATAGGGCCTCATGTATCATCACTGTGCACTATAGGGCCTCATGTATTGTCACTGTGCACTATTGTGCCTCGTGTATTATCACTGTGCACTACAGGGCCTCATATCATCAGTGTGCACTATAGGGCCTCATGTATCATCACTGTGCACTATAGGGCCTCATGTATCATCACTGCATTATAGTGCCTCATGCATCATCACTGTGCACTATAGGGCCTCATGTATCATTACTGTGCATTATAGGGCCTTATGTATCATCACTGTGCACTATAGGTCCTCATGTATCATCACTGCATTATAGGGCCTCATGTATCATCACTGTGCATTATAGGGCCTCATGTATCATCACTGTGCACTACAGGGCCTCATATATCATCAGTGTGCACTATAGGGCCTCATGTATCACCACTGTGCACTATAGGACCTCATGTATCATCACTGCATTATAGGGCCTCATGTATCATCACTGTGCTTATAGGGCCTCATGTATCATCACTGTGCACTACAGGGCCTCATATATCATCAGTGTGCACTATAGGGCCTCATGTATCATCACTGTGCACTATAGGGCCTCATGTATCATCACTGTGCACTATAGGGCCTCATGTATCATCACTGTGCACTACAGGGCTTCATGTATCATCAGTGTGCACTATAAGGCATCATTTATCATCACTGTGCACTATAGGGCCTCATGTATCATTACTGCATTATAGGGCCTCATGTATCATCACTGTGCATTATAGGGCCTCATGTATCATCACTGTGCACTATAGGGCCTCATGCATCATCACGTGCACTATAGGCCATGTACATCATCACTATAGGGCCTCATGTATCATCACTGTGCACTATAGGGCCTCATGTATCATCACTGTGCATTATAGGGCCTCATGTATCATCACTGTGCACTATAGGGCCTCATGTATCATCACTGTGAATTATAGGGCCTCATGTATCATCACTGTGCACCATAGGGCCTCATGTATCATTACTGTGAATTATAGGGCCTCATGTATCATCACTGTGCACTATAGGGC
The DNA here is from genome assembly GCA_033576555.1 of Oophaga sylvatica. Lineage (NCBI taxonomy): Eukaryota > Metazoa > Chordata > Amphibia > Anura > Dendrobatidae > Oophaga > Oophaga sylvatica. The sequence goes on from JARQOD010000001.1 coordinate 719,924,234, forward strand.
CTCATGTATCATCACTGTGCACTATAGGCCTCATGTATCATCACTGTGCACTATAGGGCCTCATGTATCATCACTGTGCATTATAGGCCTCATGTATCATCACTGTGCACTATAGGGCCTTATGTATCATCACTGTGCACTATAGGGCCTCATGTATCATCACTGTGCACTATAGGCCTCATGTATCATCACTGCATATAGGCCTCATGTACATCATGTGCATTATAGGGCCTCATGTATCATCTGTGTGCACTATAGGGCCTCATGTATCATCACCAGGGCCGGCGTCAGCACCCGGCACACCCGGGCAAGTGCCGGGGCCCTGAGCAGGCGGGGGGGCCCACTCGCAGTCTGGCACCCCCACGCCCGTTAGCGGAGAGAGCTTGCTCAGGGCCCCGGCAGCGCTGGCACAATACTTACCTCTCCCGTGCCTCCGCTGCCGCAGCTCCGGCTCCAGGGGCGCCGCCGGCGCTTCCTCTCACAGCAGCGCCGCTGAATGACGTCATCATTCAGCGGCCGGCTGTGGCAGAGAGCGCGTGGCTGGACAGGTAAGACGTGTGTGTGTCTCTGTGTGTGTCTGTGTGCATCAGTGTGTGTGTGTGTGTGTATGTAGTGCGGTGCTTTGTGTGTGTGTGTGTGTGTATGTGTGTGTGTGTGTATGTGTGTGTGTATGTATGTGAGAGAGTGCTTGTGTGCTGTCTGTGTGTGATGATGGGCAGGCATTGCTGATAATGAGGAGGCATTGATGATGATGATGGGGAGAAGATGATGATAATGGGCAGGCATTGATGATAATGGGCAGGCATTGATGATGGGGAGAAGATGATGATGGGCAGGCATTGCTGATAATGGGGAGGCATTGATGATGATGGGGAGAAGATGATGATAATGGGCAGGTATTGATGATAATGGGCAGGCATTGAAGATGGGGAGAAGATGATGATGGGCAGGCATTGATGATGATGGGGAGGAGATGATGATGGGCAGGCATTGCTGATAATGGGGAGGCATTGATGATGATGGGGAGAAGATGATGATAATGGGCAGGCATTGATGATGGGGAGAAGATGATGATGGGGAGGAGATGATGATGATGGGCAGGCATTGATGATAAGTGGGAGGCCATGATGATGATGGGAAGGCAATGATGATGATAAGGAGGCAATGATGATGATGGGGAGACAATCATGATGATAATGGGGAGTCTTTCCACAGCGCCCTTTCCTGAGCTGTAACAGTGCAGAACGCAGTACAGCGCAGAGGAGAGCTCCATATTTTGTATGGAGCATTATATGGGACCAGTATCCTGTATGGAGCATTATATGGGGACCAGTATTCTGTATGGAGCATTATTTTGGGTCCAGTATTCTGTATGGAGCATTATATGGGGGGTGACATCCTGCATGGGGTATTATATGGGTGATGAGGGGGAGACTGTGGTGCCCATAATATTGTATGGAGGACTGTACTGTCCAGTCTGTACTGTGCGCTGTGAGGATTTGGCGGTTTTTGAGCTATTGTACAATTTACAATAGATATCACTCATGTAATGGAAGAAGTGAAGTGTTTGGCATTGTACTGTACCTATATTTCTCTGCTGTATCTGTGCATCAGTGCATCATGAATCGTGGTCTGTGTTAAAGGGGCCCACTGAGGCTCTTTCGCCCGGGGCCCATAAAAACCTGGAGCCGGCCCTGATCATCACTGTGCACTATAGGGCCTCATGTATCATCACTGTGCACTATAGGGCCACATGACCAAAGATTTATCCAGTTGATAAATCTGTGGCTCAGAGGCAGATAGTGGTAAGGGCAGCACGGGCAGATTTATCCACTGATGTGATTCAGTGGATAAATATGCCCATTTAATAGGACTTTTACTCATTAAGAAAGGAGGACGCTTTATTTTACTTCTAACACAAGTATGGATTGCCTACAATGGGGAGGCTGTTTAAGAGTGGATGTTAGAGTCTCTAAGACTTGGGATGATGTACAGTATGCTCTTATAATATGCATAGCACTGGTTTTTATTGGTGTATTCATTTATGTCTTTTGTATATTTTTTCTATTGTCCAAGACCTTGAAGTTCTACTTGGCAAGAGGGTTTGTTGAACGATTTTGATTTAGGCCCAGCTGTTGATTTCTGAAACTGAACCATACAGTGAGTAGTATTCTTAATATCCTTTATTTTCTACTACTTATACAGAACTTTAACAAATATAAAAAATGATGTTTCAAACATATTCCTATTTAAAAGTGTATGTATTTCACATGTGCGTCATGTTAGGCTAGTAAGAGTAAACCAGATTTATTTGTACTGATTTTACAATGGGGGGGCGCCGTTTTGCAGTTCACCTCAGGCAGCAGAAAGGCTAGGTTCACCCCTGCCAAGGAGCAAGCAATCATATTGAAATGGAAGGAGTATCATACCACTGCAAATCTACCAAGAACCAGCCATCCCTCTAAACTTTTCATCTCAAACAAGGAGAAGACTGATCAGAGATGCAGCCAAGAGGCCCATGATCACTCTGGATGAACTGCAGAGATCTACAGCTGAGGTGGGACAGTCTGTCCATAGGACAACAATCAGTCATACACTGCACAAATCTGGCCTTTATGGAAGAGTGGCACGAAGAAAGCTATTTCTCAAAGATATCCATAAAAAGTGTTGTTCAAAGTTTGCAACAAGCCACCTGGGAGACACACCAAACATGTGGAAGAAGGTGCTCTGGTCAGCTGAAACCAAAATCGAACTTTTTGGCAACAAGCCAAGCTATATGTTTGGCGTAAAGGCAACACAGCTCATCACCCTGAACAAACCATCCCCATTGTCAAACATAGTGGTGGCAGCATCATGGTTTGGCCTGCTTTTCTTCAGCAGGGACAGGGAAGATGGTTAAAATTGATGGAAAGATGGATGGAGCCAAATACAGGACCATTCTCAAAGAAAACCTGTTGGAGTCTGCAAAAGACTTGAGACTGGGACGGAGATTTGTCTTCCAACAAAACAATGATCCCAAACATTAAGCAAAATCTACAATGGAATGGTTCACAAATAAATGTATCCAGGTGTTAGAATGGCCAAGTTAAAGTCCAGACCTGAATCCAATCGAGAATCTGTGGAAAGAGCTCAAAACTGCTGTTCACAAACGATCTCCATCCAACCTCACTGAGTTCGAGCTGTTTGCCAAGGAACAATGGGCAAGAATTTCAGTCTCTTGATGTACAAAACTAATAGAGACATACCCCAAGCGACTTGCAGCTGTAATCAAAAGGTGGCGCAACAAAGTATTAAGTTAAAGGGGCCGAATAATATTGCACGCTCCACTTTTCAGTTTTTGTATTTCCACAAAAATTTAAATAACCAATAAATTTCGGTCAACGTCACAATTGTGTCTCACTTGTTGTTGACTCTTCACCAAAAATTAACATTTGGTATCTTTATGTTTGAAGCATGATATGTGGGACACGGTGAAAAGTTCAAGGGGGCCGAATACTTTCGCAAGGCACTGTATATATATATATATATATGTATTCTATGTGTATATATCTATTCCTTCTTTTGTGATGTAAAAACTGTCATTTGGATCCATTATATGTCAGTTTTGCAAGCCGGCCGAGAAAATTTCGCCGTACAGATGCCATACGGATGCTTACATGCGCAAAATACGCAGCCACACCTTGACAACGGATGACATATGGATCACTGTTCAGGGAACGTTTTTGCATATTACGGCTGTAAAATACGGTCCGTAATTTTATACGTTGGGTCTGACGCTGGCCTAATAACTTTTTTTCATGTGACAGGTTCCTCTTAACCCCTTAACTCCCAAGGGTGGTTTGCACTTTAATGACCTGGCCAGTTTTTACAATTCTGACCAATGTCTTTTTATGAGTTTATAACTCTGGAATGCTTCAACGGATCTTAGCGATTCTGAGAGTGTTTTCTCGTGACATATTGTACTTCATGACAGTGGTAAAATTTCTTCGATATAACTTGCGGTTATTTTTGAAAAAATGGAAATATGGTGTGAAGGACTAATTAAGAAAGATCAAAACTGAATGTTCCATTTTGTTTGTAACTCCATCTTGTCTTTATGAGATAAATTCTGTTACTAGGCAATAGTTTCTGGCCGTTATAAGAAGTAGAGTAAAGGTCATGGCTGTAATAAAACCAGACCGCTCAGTTTGGACAAGATATTAAGATACTATTGTTCGCTTCTATGGTCACGTGGATATGACCATATATGTAGTTTCCTATTTTCTTGTATTCTTATAGGTTAATTTTCTTGTATTCTTATAGGTCAATTTTCTTGTATTTTTATTGGTTAAATGTTGTAGGTGTGGTTTTATACTATTGGTTGAAGTACAAGCTCACTAAATACTATAAAAGATGATGATGTAATACATGGGATAGGAATCTTGCTTGATTCTCCCAGATGGAAACACGTGTCTGTTTGGTTATTTATGTTGCTAGCAACGTTCTATGAATTAATTTGGAAATCACTAGGCAACCGTGAAGAGTCACTTAGATCCTACCTTAACAGATGGCGCCCAACGTGGGGCCCAACTTGGGGCCCCATATAGGGGCGCCTCTGCCCGGAGGACAACAAGACAAAGGACCTCGGACCGGACACAGACACTGGAAAATTGGGACTGATCACCCCCCACAACCACGGTAAGTTGGCAGTTATACTGTTCAGACTGACCGTTTGGTGTGGTTTTCCTGTGTTTGTTGCTGAAAGAGGATCTGAGATTTGTACCCGATGGTGGGATGATTCTCGGTGGAATCATATAGAGGTGTAGTTCCATTGGGGGCCCAGTGTTCGAACCGTACCTCATAAGGGACGGACACCCCGGATTGACCAGTGATTGTAACTCTCTTTTAGTCAAATATCTTGAAATCCCGATCACTGTTAGAATCGGGCACGATGAAGTGATCGAAGATGGGAAGGGTATCGGAAATATATTTAATTTTTATATATATAATAACCAGAGGTGCCCAGAGGGATAGTCTAAGACGCCCTCCTCCTTTCACTGAGTATCGTGTTGTGGGGCCATCCCTGTGGGGGATAGATAGGCCCGGTGCAACAGACTATACGGCGCGCTCTAGGACTGGGCACAATTTAAGTAAGGATATTTTATTAAAGAAGAGTTTGGATTTGTGTGATGGATTGTGTACTGTCAGTCTTATGGTTCAGAGGAAAAAAAAAAATCTGTGAGAAATGTAGAGGACATTCTTGAGGGCGGGAGGATGAAGCCTACGCTGTTGTGAATGGACTTGAAATGAGTTCTGAGCAGAGGCTCCCTCTGGTGGTTACAAGCGGTACTGGACTGTCCAGTGAAGATTGTGAGGAGTGGGAATCAGGTGTTACTGACTGGTCTTATATAAGGGAGTCGCCTTCCCATCAGGGTTGCCGGTGATCAATTGTTCTAGTCTCAATCCTTGAGTCCTGTTTCCTTTGTAGCCTGCTGTGTCGTGTCTGCATCTCCTGCTAACAGATAAGACATTTTCTTCTTTTTGTTTTTGTGCTTGATTTTTGCATTTTGTCCTGCACTTCTGTGGGGGCCTTCAGGGTCCCCTCCGGGGGCTTTTGCCCTCTCAGTTTGGTTCAGCCACTGATGTTTGTACTTTTGCTTTTTCCAGTTTTTTCAGTGGCTGCTTTTTTTGATTTTGTTACACCAGAGAACTAATTTAGGTGGTAGAGGTCGTGTGATCTCAGGTGATTTTGAAATTAGTAGAGTTGGTGCTTTTCAGGGTTTTTTTGGGATTGCAGTAAGTGCCCTTCCTATCCTTTCCTATTTAGGTAGTTTGGGCCCCAACGTTTGCTCATACTATTTTCTGTCTGTGTCAGTATTTCTTCTTGTCTAACCGCCATTACATGTTTGGGGGCTTTCTATGTTCTTTGGGGATCTGCTCCGGGGCAGATAGCTTTCCTCTTTCTATCTTTAGGTGTAGTTAGTTTCTCAGGCTGTGACGAGGCGTCTAGGACCAACGTAGGAACGCTCCACGGCTGCCTCTAGTTGTGGTGGTTAGTCAGGGTACTGCAATCTCATAGATTCCAACTGCTCTGGTGTATTGCCTTTTTTACCTGCACTCCTCAGCTACCGAAACATAACACTACGCTATGAGACAAAGGTGTTAGAAAGAAAGGCACGTTGATATGGAGGTAGAAAACAGAAAGTGAATTCTGATTCTTTGTGTTATGTTATAATGAAAAAAAGGAAAGCTGTCTATTACTATAACAGAGATTGGATGTTTTGTGGAAGGAACTGAGAAAGTGACTGAAATACAGAAAGACAAATAATTAAAAATTATGATTTGGACTAAGGGTTTCTCTGCTAGATAATAATGTCCCTTCCCAGGAAATTAAGTCTCTTTTTCCGATTGTAAACTCTGTGCCCTCAACCCCAGGGCACCAATATATCCTGGGTTGCAAAAAAAAACATGCTGGGTGGATTTGTAATGTATGCGGAGTTACTAATTTTCAGTGGAGAGAGACCTGTTGCAGTGTCGTAGTCTCAACTTTTCCCTTGGTATTTACCCGGTCAGTCTTATGTTAGTATTTAAAGATTTGGGATTCTCATATAATAAAGCCCACTCACGTTTTGTGGCAGCTTTGATGTCCCGAATTGAAGGAGGCGATAATGTCAGTTAGACCTGATGTCGAGAATTCCACTCCGAACAATATATTAAAAGTAATAAAAAAAGTTTTTCAGAAGGATTCAGCCCGTTCTGTTATGTTTCGGTAACTGAGGAGTGCAGGTAAAAAAGGCAATACACCAGAGCAGTTGGAATCTATGAGATTGCAGTACCCTGACTAACCACCACAATAGAGGCAGCCGTGGAGCGTTCCTACGTTGGTCCTAGACGCCTCGTCACAGCCTGAGAAACTAACTACACCTAAAGATAGAAATAGGAAAGCTATCTGCCCCGGAGCAGATCCCAAAGAACATAGAAAGCCCCCAAACATGTAATGGCGGTTAGACAAGAAGAAATACTGACACAGACAGAAAATAGTATGAGCAAACGTTGGGGCCCAAACTACCTAAATAGAAAAGGATAGGAAGGGTACTTACTGCAATCTCAAAAACCCTGCAAAGCACCAACTCTACTAATTTCAAAAACACCTGAGATCACACGACCTCTACCACCTAAATTAGTTCTCTGGTGTAACAAAATCAAAACAGCAGCACTGAAGAAACTGGAAAAGCAAAAGTACAAACATCAGTGGCTGAACCAAACTGAGAGGGCAAAAGCCCCCGGAGGGGACCCTGAAGGCCCCACAGAAGTGCAGGACAAAATGCAAAAATAAAGCACAAAAACAAAAAGAAGAAAATGTCTTATCTGTTAGCAGGAGATGCAGACACGACACAGCAGGCTACAAGGGAAACAGGAATCATGGAGTGAGACCAGAACAATTGATCACCGGCAACCCTGATGGGAAGGCGACTCCCTTATATAAGACCAGTCAGTAACACCTGATTCCCACTCCTCACAATCTTCACTGGACAGTCCAGTACCGCTTGTAACCACCAGAGGGAGCCTCTGCTCAGAACTCATTTCAAGTCCATTCACAACAGTACCCCCCCCTTGAGGAGGGGTCACCGAACCCTCACTTGAGCAACCAGGTCCGTCAGGATGAGTTCTATGATACGCACGGATGAGTCTCCTAGCATGGATGTCCGAAGCAAACACCCAAGAATTGTCTTCCTGACCATAACCTCTCCACTTAACCAAATACTGGAGTTTCCGTCTAGAAAAACGAGAATTCAATATTTTCTCAACCACATACTCCAGATTGCCCTCAACCAAAACAGGGTCAGGAGGCACAGTAGTAGGAACCACTGGCTCAACAAACCTCTTCAACAAGGACTTGTGGAACACGTTATGGATCTTAAATGTCCCTGGAAGAAGCAAACGAAAAGAAACAGGATTAAGAATCTCCATGATCTTATAAGGTCCAATGAACCTAGGCTTAAATTTAGGAGATGCCACTCTCATAGGAATATTTTTTGAGGACAACCAGACCAAGTCCCCCACTTTAAACCGAGGACCATCAGTCCTATGCCGGTTAGCAAACCGCTGGGCCCTCTCCTGAGAGAGGGACAACCTCTCCACTACCTGGTCCCAAATCTGTTGCATACGCTCCACAACAGAGTCAACACCTGGACAGACAGAAGCCTCCATCTGTCCTGAAGAAAATCGAGGGTGAAACCCAGAATTACAGAAAAATGGAGACATCAAAGTGGCAGAGCTAGCCCTATTATTAAGAGCAAACTCAGCCAAAGGCAAAAAAGAGACCCAGTCATCCTGATCAGCAGACACAAAGCATCTTAGATAAGTCTCCGATGTCTGGTTTGTTCTCTCAGTTTGACCATTAGTCTGAGGATGAAACGCCGAGGAGAAAGACAACTGAACACCAAGTTTAGAACAAAAGGTCCTCCAAAATCTGGAAACAAACTGGACTCCTCTGTCAGACACAATGTTCTCAGGAATGCCGTGTAAACGAACCACGTGCTGAAGGAACAAAGGCACCAATTCAGAGGAGGAAGGCAACTTAGGTAATGGCACAAGATGTATCATCTTGGAAAACCTATCACAAATCACCCAGATGACGGTCATTCTCTGAGAAACAGGGAGGTCGGAAATGAAATCCATAGAGATATGGGTCCATGGTCTCTTGGGCACAGGCAATGACATCAACAAACCACTAGAGCGAGAGCAAGGCTTGGAGCGAGAGCAAGTCCCGCAGGACTGCACAAATTCCCTGACATCACGAGACAAGGTAGGCCACCAAAAGGACCGACTAACCAAGTCTCTGGTACCAAAAATTCCGGGATGACCGGCCAGCGCGGAACAATGAATCTCAGACATCACACTCTTTTTCCACTGGTCCGGGACAATCAATTTCCCAACAGGGCAGCGCTCGGGCTTATCCTCCTGACACCCCTCCAGAGCCAGTCTCAAATTGGGCGAGATGGCGGAAAGAACTATACCCTCTTTCAAAATAACAGAAGGATCAGATAACTCAGGAGAGTCCGCAAGGAAACTCCTCGAGAGGGCATCCGCCTTAACATTCTTAGTGGCCAGGAAGAAATGAAACCACAAAATTAAAACGTGTGAAAAACAAGGCCCACCTGGCCTGTCTAGATTAAGTCGCTTGGCAGATTCCAGATAAACCAGATTCTTATGGTCCTAAGGACCACCACCTGATGTTTGGCTCCCTCCAGCCAATGTCTCCACTCTTCAAAAGCCCACTTCATGGCCAATAACTCCCGATTACCCACGTCATAATTACGTTCAGTAGGAGAAAATTTTCGAGAGAAAAAGGCACAAGGGTTACTTTTAGAGGTGTCTGGATCTTTTGGGACAAAACGGCACCTGCCCCAATTTCAGAGGCATCAACCTCCACCTGAAATGGTAGAGAAACATCAGGCTGCCGTAGAACAGGAGCAGAAGTGAATCTCTGCTTAAGTTCCTGAAATGCAGAGACTGCCTCAGGAGGCCAATTCACCACATCAGAACCCTTTTTGGTCAAATCAGTTAAAGGTTTAACAATAACCGAGAAATTACCAATAAATTTACGATAAAAATTGGCAAAACCCAAAAATCTTTGAAGAGCCTTTAATGAAGTAGTTGGACCCAATCACAGATGGCCTGAACCTTGACCGGGTCCATTTCAATAACAGATGGGGACAAAATGAATCCCAAAAATGAGATCCTCTGTACGCCAAAAAGACACTTTGATCCCTTCACATACAGAGCATTCTCTCTCAAAATCTGGAATACAGTTCGAACATGTTTCACATGAGAGTCCCAGTTATTGGAAAAAATCAAGATATCATCCAAATAAACAATCAGAAATTTATCCACAAAATCCCTGAAAATGTCATTCATGAAGGACTGGAAGACAGAAGGAGCATTAGTGAGCCCAAAGGGCATCACAAGGTACTCAAAATGCCCCTCAGGGGTATTAAATGCCGTCTTCCATTCATCCCCGTGCTTAATGCGAATAAGGTTATATGCCCCCCTGAGGTCAAGCTTGGTAAACCAAGTAGCATTTTTCACCCTGGAAAACAGGTCAGAAATCAAGGGTAACGGATATTGATATTTCACAGTAATATTGTTCAAAAGACGATAATCAATACACGGTCTTAATGAACCATCCTTTTTGGCCACAAAGAAAAAACCGGCACCTAAGGGTGAAGAGGATGGTCTGATATGACCCTTCTCCAATGACTCCTTGATATAAGACCGCATAGCGTCATGTTCAGGTACAGACAAGTTAAAAAGGCGACCTTTAGGGAATTTACTACCAGGCACTAATTCAATAGCGCAGTCATAGCTCCTATGGGGAGGCAAGGATGCAGATTTACTTTCGCTAAACACATCAGAAAAATCAATCAAAAAGTCAGGAACATCCTGAGCCTGGGGGGAGGCAGAAAAAACAGGAGTGTTGGTATTAACACATTGGCAGCCCCAACTGGTTACAGACACAGTTTTGCAATCCAAAACAGGATTATGAGACTGCAACCAAGGGAAACCCAGTACGATAATATCATGCAGATTATACAGAACCAAAAATTTGCAGCACTCCTGATGATCAGGTTCAACCCTCATTATCACCTGAGTAGAGAACTGAGGTTTATTCTCAGCCAAAGGGGTAGAATCGATCCCCAGTAGGGGAATAGACTTCTGTAGGGGTATCAAGGGAAACCCACAACGTTTAGCAAAATCATAATCCATCAGGTTAATAGCTGCTCCAGAATCAACGAAAGCCTGAGCAGAAAATGAGGACAGAGAGCATATCAGAGTGACAGTTAATAAAAACTTAGTCTGAACACTAGCCAAGACAACTGAGCGTGCAAAACGTCTTCCCCGCTTAGGGCAGACTGAAATAGCATGAGAGGCATTACCACAGTAGAAACATAACCCATTGCGCTTTCGAAACTCATGACGCTGTGCCCCAGACACCACTCTATCACACTGCATGGATTCAGAAGCAGGTTCACAAGGCAACACTATTCCACGCATACTTCTCCGCTCACGCAAACGTCTGTCAATTTGAATCGCTAATGACATAGAATCATTGAGACCAGAGGGGACAGGGAATCCCACCATAACATCCTTTACATTATCTGACAGACCCTTCCGAAAAAGGGCCGCCAAAGCGTCGTCATTCCACTTGGTCAGGACTGCCCACCTACGGAATCTCTGACAGTATAACTCAGCGTCATCAAGCCCCTGATTTAATGCCAACAAGGCTTTTTCAGCTTGATCAGTGACATTAGGCTCATCGTACAATAACCCCAAAGCCTGAAAAAATGCATCAACATCACTCAAAACAGGATCCCCAGGTGTCAGGGAAAAAGCCCAATCCTGAGGATCGCCGCGCAAGAGAGAGATGACAATTTGAACCTGCTGCGCTGCGTTTCCCTGAGGACTTAGATTTTAAGGCAAAAAACAATTTACAATTATTTTTGAAATTCTGAAACTTAGCTCGATCCCTCAAAAACACCTGAGATCACTTGACCTCTACCACCTAAATTAGTTCTCTGGTGTAACAAAATCAAAACAGCAGCCACTGAAGAAACTGGAAAAAGCAAAAGTACAAACATCAGTGGCTGAACTAAACTGAGAGGGCAAAAGCCCCGGAGGGGACCCTGAAGGCCCCCACAGAAGTGCAGGACAAAATGCAAAAATAAAGAACTAAAACAAAAAGAAGAAAATGTCTTATCTGTTACCAGGAGATGCAGACACGACACAGCAGGCTACAAGGGAAACAGGAATCATGGAGTGAGACCAGAACAATTGATCACCGGCAACCCTAATGGGAAGGCGACTCCCTTATATAAGACCAGTCAGTAACACCTGATTCCCACTCCTCACAATCTTCACTGGACAGTCCAGTACCGCTTGTAACCACCAGAGGGAGCCTCTGCTCAGAACTCATTTCAAGTCCATTCACAACACCGTTCTGTATCAGGAAGAAAAAAAAAAAGCCAGCCAGGAGTAGTTCTAGCCCCCACCTCCACAAGCAGGCATCTGCAGCTGCAAGGACACAGTTCTTATCAGTACCCACATAGCAGACTCCAGCCCCCCTTCAACTTAACCCTGTGTACCGGTTGGTACAAGATCTATGGGCAGTTAATGCAGTTACTGATCTGGAAACTCCAGTGGTGTCTAATATATATTATTTTTTTTGTTCCAGATATCTCAGGATGCTGCTTGGTTCACAGTTATCGATTTTGCCAATGTGTTTTTTTAGTATTCTATTATACCAAGATTGTCAATTTCTGTTTGTATTTATTTATCAGGGAGGACAATTGATGTGAACAGTTCTGTCACAAAGGGCCCTAAATAGTCCCAATTAGTTTGCAAAAATTATGGGCGAGTGTCTTTTACCCTGGTAATTGACCACCCCCATGTCACGCTGCTTCAGTATGTGGATGATTTTTGTTGTATGTATAGACGGAGCAGGAAGCCATGTAGCTATTGTTAGTCTTCTGAAGTATCTGGCAGATCAGAATTGTCGGGTTTTGGCCTCGAAACTTCAGTTCTGTCTTGGTCAAGTGATATTTTTTGGGTCACTGTCTCCTTCAGGGTGTCAGATACCTCACAGAAGAAAGAAAAATAGCTGTCAGCTCCCTTCCTTTCCAAAAGATGAAACTGAACTTCAGCGTTTTTTTGGACATGAAACACATATTTTTGCCCCGCATGATATTGCAGCGATACTAACACTCCAACAGCCAAGACATTTGACTGTACAACGATATTTACGGCTGCAGTGTTCAATCCTTTTGCCTGATTATTCCAAATTGCATCGCTGTGCTACAATCAACCCCGCTACTTTACTGCTGGTCCCCAAGAAAGATGGCAGTGATGAGGATAATCTCCAATATGATTGTTCCCAACTTCTGACTGAAGAAACAGCTACTCCGCCAAATGTCAGTGAGAATCTATTTCCAATCCCAATCTGGTGTTATACACGGATGGTTCAAGATATGCTGATGAGTTTGGAAGATTCCACACGGGATATGCTGTTACCACAGAGGACACTGTAGTGCACGCAGCTGCACTCCCACCATCACAGTCAGCACAAGAAGCAGAACTTCAGGCTCTGTCTACTGCATGTACTTTGGCCAAAGACAGGCGGACTAATATATACACGGACTCACGGTATGCATTTGGTATTGCTCACGATTTTGGAGCTCTTTGGGCCAATCGAGGGTTTATTACTACTGCCGGAACTCCAGTGAAAAATGCTGAAGCAGTTAAAACCCTTATGGATTCGATCAAATTGGCTACTCAGGTGGCCATTATCAAAGTCAAGGCGCACGGTCCTAGGAACAGTCCACAGACTATTGGCAATGTATTTGCGGATATGCAAGCAAAGGCCGCTGCTCTTCTGCCCGTTGAACTAACCATACCAACTATGGTGACCACACGCTCTCAGCGTAAACAGTTGCAAGAGATCCTGACTCTACAAGAACCTGATGATCTACGACAGACTGAGGTTTTCTGTCTGACCCCGCGAGACCGCTTAATGACAATGCAGAGAATATCTCCAAAAGAAGAGGTGAAGCAGTGATTGCTGATGGGGCACGTATGGACAATGGTCTCTGGAAAAAGGACCAACTTGTGTGTTTCCCTAAGCGGATGTACCCTGCTATTGCTACATGGGCATATAGACCTATACATCGAGGAAAAGACCAGGCCCTAGCCCTGGTACAAAAATTCTACTCGGTTCCAGGTGGACCATATCACATTGCCTAAGTCTGGAAGGTATGAATATTGTCTGGTGGTTGTCGATATGTTCTCCAGTTGGCCGGCAGCATTCCTCGTTACCAACATGACTGCAAAAACCACAGCAAAGAAAGTGGTGATGGAAGTTATCTGCAGGTATGGAGTTCTAGAAGTCGTTGAAAGTGACCAAGGTCCGGCTTTTTCTTCTCATGTGTATCAGGAGGTTCTAACAATGCTTGGATCCACTGTAGCCCTCCATACTCCGTACCATCCACAATCCAGGGGGAAAGTTGAGAGGTTGAATGACACACTGAAGGGACAATTGACCAAAATGATGCAGGAAACTACGGCTCCATGGCCAGAGCTCCTACCCATTGTACTATACCACATTTGTATTACCCCTATTGGAAAACATGGCCTGTCCCCATATGAGATATTGTTTGGTGCTAGGACCCCAGTTGCAAATTCCCAGTCTCTGGCAGATATTTCCTTTTTAATCCAAATAATTAGTTTAAAGGAATTGGGGGCTAGATAGCTGGAATCTTGAAAAGTTTGTTACACATCGCTGCCCTTATTCTTGTTATGTATGTAATACTAAAACTTGTTTTTTTTGGTGTATTTCTGTATGTATTAGGAAATTCTGTACTTGGACAGCTAATGATACCAAAAGGCGTTGTTACCCCTGCTCTTCTCTACATCGATTTCAAGAAGTTATCTGATGAAGATGTTGAAGCCAAGCGCATGGCTATCTTCAAAAGATCTCCACCACCGTTATCAAAAATTGTTATTTGTAAATTGTAGTATACAGGGGGGATGGGTTTGGCCGCAACAGCCATGTCTGGTAACATGGCATCAGATATGTGAAGACCAGTACCCCTCGAGCTTATAGCTTGGGATAGTACCTTGATGCTGGACATAAGTTAACAAAATTTATCTAGGGGGGAATGTGAAGGACTAAATTAAGAAAGATCATAACTTAATGTTCCATTTTGTGTTTGTAACTCCATCTTGTCATTATGAGATAAATTCTGTTACTAGGCAATAGTTTCTGGCCGTTATAAAGAAGTAGAGTAAAGGTCATGGGCTGTAATAAAACCAGACCGCTCCAGTTTGGACAAGATATAAGATACTATTGTTCGCTTCTATGGTCACGTGGATATGACCATATACGTAGTTTCCTATTTTCTTGTATTCTTATAGGTTAATTTTCTTGTATTCTTATAGGTCAATTTTCTTGTATTTTTATTGGTTAAATGTTGTAGATGTGGTTTTATACTATTGGTTGAAGTACAAGCTCACTAAATACTATAAAAGATGATGATGTAATACATGGGATAGGAATCTTGCTAGATTCTCCCAGACGGAAACACATGTCTGTTTGGTTATTTATGTTACTAGCAACGTTCTATGAATTAATTTGGAAATCACTAGGTCAACCATGAAGGGTCACTTAGATCCTACCTAAACAATGGCAAAAATTTGGAAAATTTTGCAATTTTCAAACTTTGAATTTTTATTCCCTTAAAACCAGAGAAATATGTCACACAAAATAGTTAATAAATAACATTTCCCACATATCTACTTTACATCAGCACAATTTTGGAACCAAAATTTTTTTTTGTTACAAAGTTATATGGGTTAAAAGTTGACCAGCAATTTCTCATTTTTACAACAAATCATACAAAACCATTTTTTTTAGGGACCACTTCACATTTGAAGTCTCTTTGAGGGGTCTACATGGCAGGAAATATCCAAAAGTGACACCATTCTAAAAAACTGCACCCTCAAGGTACTCAAAACCACATTCAAAAGTGTTTATTAACCCTTCAGGTGCTACACAGGAGCTGAAGCAACTTGGAAAGAAAAAGTGAACATTTAGCTTTTTAGTCACAAAAATGATCTTTCACAAACAATTTTTTTTATTTTAACAAGGGTAAAAGGAGAAAATAGACAGAAAGAGTTGTTGTGCAATTTCTCCTGAGTACGCGATACCCCATATGTGGGGGAAAACCACTGTCTGGGCGCACGGCAGGGCTTGGAAGGGAAGTAGCACCGTTTGACTTTTTCAAACCAAAATTGGCTGGAATTGAGATTGGACGCCATGTCGGGTTTGGAGAGCCCCTGATGTGCCTAAACAGTGGAAACCCCTACAAGTGACACCATTTTGGAAACTAGACCGACTAAGGAACTTATCTAGATCTGTGGTGAGTAGTGTTGAGCGATACGATACTGCAAATATCGGGTATCGGCCGATATTAGCTGTATCGGGCTTTCGATTCCGAGTACCGATATTTTCGTCATATCGGATACCGGAATCGGATTTGTCACTGTCACTGTGAGTGTCCGTCGGTCGGGTCTGTCAGGAGTCAGCGGCACTTACCTGGCAGAAGATCTCCGGCGGTCACGTTTCCTGGACTGCTTGATGGCCGCCATTATCTTCTCCCTGGCGGTCACATGCAGTTTTTCGCGATAACTGCAGTGACTGCAGGGTAATCCCGGCCGTAAACCAGTCCGATGACGTCACCGCCGGGGAAGCAGGTAATCAGCTGTGCTGCGCCGGGATGACAGGCTCTGCCTGCCTGCCTGCCTCTGATGTCATTCTGATGTAGCAGAGCTGGATCGTCGTGGGACACTTGTTACTATGGACTGCGTCGGACAGGTGGTATACTGTTTTTTTTTTTTCATTTTTTTACAGGAGATCGATGGCGTCGCAGGATGAGACTGTAATAAAAGTAATGAAAACTGTGTTGTGTTTTTTATTAAATTAAAAAATTTTTTTATGAACATTCACCCGTCCGGGTACATCAACAATTTAACTATTTACATACAGGGACCCTGTCCGGGTTATTTATAATTCTTTGGCAGGGGTGTTTCAGGTACCACCTGGTACTCTTCTGATGCTTGCCAAACATCCGAGACACCAAGGACCACCAGGACCTGATGACGTCGTGTGGCCTGTACAGTCAAGTCGTGACCCGCTATCTGGTCTGTGTGGCTACCTCTTTCATCTCCCTCGGGTCTGGAACCCTATGTCACGGACTGAACGAACCCCATGGGGCCTAACAGGCGCCGGGTACGGGCCAGCTATAGTTATCATGTCCATAGCTGGGGCTGCTGAGGAGACCACTGAGGGAGGCTGGGGAGATTTACGGCGTGGGGTGGGCACTTGTGCAGAGGCCTGGATGTGGGAGGCTGAAGGCTCGTAGGGTCTGTCAGTTTCCTGACACTCTGGGGAGTAGGGGTCGCACCTGGTGACATTTAGGGCGTACCATCCATTGTAACCCCAGTGTCGGGTGTAAGTTACCAAGTCTCCTGGCAACAGGTCCCTCCCCGGGTGTCCTTCTGGGAGGTGAGCCTCCACGTCCCGCGGGTTACAAAAACTTCTAAATAAAGTCCAGGCTCCTGGATGAAGCCCCAACCACCTTTCAATTTAAAGCTCCGTACTGCCCCCTTACGCCGCGGCTCCCACAGGGTTCCTTTGTCTTTTCTCATCCGGTCCTTATCTGCCCGGTCCTTCTCCAGGTGACGTTGCCGAAGCTTTTGGGATTCTCGCTGCTCCCTTTGTCGCTCTGCTTCCCGCTCCCAACGTCTCCACTCTTCCTCCTGACGCCGGTTGTAATTCTCCACCAGCTGCTCCATGTCTCCACCATCAAATGCCAGCTTACCATGTCCGGTTTGCGGCAGCTCTCCTGGCGCCCCCCAGTCCTGGCGGCGCTCACCTGTGGCGGAAGCAGCCGGCTCTGGAACAGATGACAGTCGGGGCTCGGTACAGACAGGTAGACCTCTGGTGCCTGCGCGGCCTCCTCCATGAGGACGGGTGTCGCTTCTTCTGTCTTACGAGCGGGGGGTGCTGCCGGTGCAGAGTTTTTGGCAGGAACGGGTGCCTCCACTGCGACAACGTCAACCGGATCACATTGCAAGGGCTGGGATGCCCGCACGGACTCCTCTACTATAACGGGTGCCTCACCATCCGGTACAGACACTTCAGGTAAGAGGGATTGGCGCCGCTCCAAGTTTAGTTTTAGGGCACGCCAGCTGGCTTCCATCCTGGCGACCTCCTCCCGGTGCCGGGCCAGGCCTCTTAGGGTATCCTCCGCTTCTTGCAGCGTAGGAAGGTTTCCAGGCCGGGTGCCCAACGGTGGTTCCGTGGCGATCGGGTCGCTTCCGTGGGGGGAGAGCTCTGACTGCTCCATCCCTTCACACTTCTGCTCGTGTCCATTAGCCATCTCTGCCAAGTCACATGTGTCATTAGCATCTGGAGAGGGCCCTCTTTTGTAGTGAGGCGGGACCTTCGTGTTAGTTTCCGCACACTGAGGAGGATGAGGAGGCGGAACTCCAGAGCTGTGGGGCACGATCTTACATTGCAGTACCATTTAGAGTGGTCGGCCATCGTTTTCGCGCCACTGAGTGAGTGTACACCCACGAAGAGCACCCCCTTCTTCTTCACCAGTGCCTCGTCGTGACGCAGATATGGCGGAAAAATGGCAAATACATTCTCTGATGATTTTAGCAATTCTCAAGCACAAAAACAGTTCAATTCAGGCACACAGGACTCGTTTATAGCGAGCTACAGAATCCTGTTCGTGACGCCCAAGTTGAGTCGCACAGAGCCAGAGGTTTTGGGGGTACTCGGCACCGAGCCCGTCGACTTCTATGGGGTAAGTCACGGCTTTACCCGGCAATTGAATCAGAGTCTATTTTACTATGTAGAAGTGTATAAACTATAAATATATGTATATATATATATGTCACAATGACATGTATATATATATATATATGTATTCTATGTGTGTATATTTTGTGATTATAACGACAGAAAGGGTTTTTTTTGTTGCGATATTTTGTTCCCATAGACTTACATTGGACTTCCGGTATCGGAATCGGATATCGACGATATTTAGTGATATCGGTGATACCATTCCGATCCGATATTTTTAGATATCGAGCAGTATCGCTCAACACTAGTGGTGAGCACTTTGAACCCCCAAGTGTTTCACTAAAGTTTATAATGAAAAAAAAAATTGCCACAAAAATGATTTTTTTAATCCCAAATTTTTGATTTTTCCCAAGGAAATTGGACCCCAAAAGTTGACCAACTTGTCCTGAGTAAGCTGATACCCCATATGTGGGGGGAAATACTGTTTGGGCGCATGGCAGGGCTTGAAAGGAAGTAATGACGTTTTGGAATGCAGACTTTGATGGGTGTCATGTTCAGTTTGCAGAGTCCCTGATGTGCCTGAACAGTGAAAAACCCCCCACAAGTGACCCCATTTTGTAAACTAGACCCCTAAGGAACTTATCTAGATCTGTGGTGAGCACTTTGAACCCCAAGTGCTTCACACAAGTTTATAATGTCCGGCATGAAAATAAAAAAGCCTATTTTTTCCCCAAAAATGATCTTTTAGTCCCCAATTTTTTATTTTCCCAAGGGTAACAGGAGGAATTGGAAGCCAAAAGTTGTTCTCCAATTTGTCCTGAGTTCGCTGATACCTATATGTGGGAGAAAACTACTGTATGGGCACACATCGGGGCTCAGAAAGGATGTAGTGACGTTTTGCATTGCAGACTTTGATGGAATAGTCTACAGGCATCATGTTGTGTTTGGAGAGCCCCTTATGTGCCTAAACAGTGGAAACCCCCCACAAGAGACCCCATTTTGGAAACTAGACCCCCCAAAGGAACTTATCTAGATGTGTGGTGAGAACTTTGAACCCCAAAGTGCTTCACAGAAGTTTATAACATAGAGCCATAAAAATAAAAAATCATATTTTTTTCCACAAAAACAATATTTTCACCCCCATTTTTTTATTTTCCCAAGGGTAACAGAAGAAATTGTACCCCAAGAGTTATTGTGCAATTTTTCCTGAGTACGCTGATACCCCATATGTGGGGGTAAACTACTGTTTGGGCACATGGCTGAGCTCAGAAGGGAAGGAGCACTGTTTGACTTTTTCAACGCCGAATTGGCTGGAATTGAGATCAGACGCCATGTCACGTTTGGAGAGCACCTGATGTGCCTAAACAGTGGAAACCCCCAATTCTAACTCCAACCCTAACCCCAACACACCCCTAACCCTAATCCCAACCCTAATCATAACCCTAACCACAAACCTAACCCTAACACACCCCTAACCCTAATCCCAACCCTAACCCTAACTTTAGCCCCAACTCTAACCCTAACTTTAGCCCCAACCCTAACCCTAACCCTAATGGGAAAATGGAAATAAATACATTTTTTACATTTTATTATTTTTCCCTAACTAAAGGGGTGTTAAAGGGGGATTTTATTTACTATTATATATCGGGTTTTTATGATTGGCAGCTGTCACATGCTAAAAGACGCTTTTTATTGCAAAAAATAGTTTTTGCATCACCACATTTTGAGAGCTATAATTTTTCCATATTTTGGCCCACAGAGTCATGTGAGGTCTTATTTTTTGCGGGACGAGTTGACGTTTTTATTGGTTCCATTTCTGGGCACATTTTTTGATCGCTTTTTATTACGATTTTTGGGAGGCTGAATGAACAAATACCAGCAATTCATGAATTTCTTTTGGGGGGGCGTTTATTCCGTTCCGCGTGTGGTAAAATTGATAAAGCAGTTTTATTCTTCGGGTTAGTACAATTACAGTGATACCTCATTT
>JARQOD010000001.1:719944726-719979077 GCA_033576555.1 Oophaga sylvatica
TTAATTTTCTTGTATTCTTATAGGTCAATTTTCTTGTATTTTTATTGGTTAAATGTTGTAGATGTGGTTTTATGCTATTGGTTGAAGTACAAGCTCACTAAATACTATAAAAGATGATGATGTAATACATGGGATAGGAATCTTGCTAGATTCTCCCAGACGGAAACACGTGTCTGTTTGGTTATTTATGTTGCTAGCAACGTTCTATGAATTAATTTGGAAATCACTAGGTCAACCATGAAGGGTCACTTAGATCCTACCTAAACAATGGCAAAAATTTGGAAAATTTTGCAATTTTCAAACTTTGAATTTTTATTCCCTTAAAACCGAGAAATATGTCACACAAAATAGTTAATAAATAACATTTCCCACATATCTACTTTACATCAGCACAATTTTGGAACCAAAATTTTTTTTTGTTACAAAGTTATATGGGTTAAAAGTTGACCAGCAATTTCTCATTTTTACAACAAATCATACAAAACCATTTTTTTTAGGGACCACTTCACATTTGAAGTCTCTTTGAGGGGTCTACATGGCAGGAAATATCCAAAAGTGACACCATTCTAAAAACTGCACCCCTCAAGGTACTCAAAACCACATTCAAAAGTGTTTATTAACCCTTCAGGTGCTACACAGGAGCTGAAGCAACTTGGAAAGAAAAAGTGAACATTTAGCTTTTTAGTCACAAAAATGATCTTTCACAAACAATTTTTTTTATTTTAACAAGGGTAAAAGGAGAAAATAGACAGAAAGAGTTGTTGTGCAATTTCTCCTGAGTACGCCGATACCCCATATGTGGGGGAAAACCACTGTCTGGGCGCACGGCAGGGCTTGGAAGGGAAGTAGCACCGTTTGACTTTTTCAAACCAAAATTGGCTGGAATTGAGATTGGACGCCATGTCGGGTTTGGAGAGCCCCTGATGTGCCTAAACAGTGGAAACCCCCTACAAGTGACACCATTTTGGAAACTAGACCGACTAAGGAACTTATCTAGATCTGTGGTGAGTAGTGTTGAGCGATACGATACTGCAAATATCGGGTATCGGCCGATATTAGCTGTATCGGGCTTTCGATTCCGAGTACCGATATTTTCGTCATATCGGATACCGGAATCGGATTTGTCACTGTCACTGTGAGTGTCCGTCGGTCGGGTCTGTCAGGAGTCAGCGGCACTTACCTGGCAGAAGATCTCCGGCGGTCACGTCCTGGACTGCTTGATGGCCGCCATTATCTTCTCCCTGGCAGTCACATGCAGTTTTTCGCGATAACTGCAGTGACTGCAGGGTAATCCCGGCCGTAAACCAGTCCGATGACGTCACCGCCGGGGAAGCAGGTAATCAGCTGTGCTGCGCCGGGATGACAGGCTCTGCCTGCCTGCCTGCCTCTGATGTCATTCTGATGTAGCAGAGCTGGATCGTCGTGGGACACTTGTTACTATGGACTGCGTCGGACAGGTGGTATACTGTTTTTTTTTTTTTCATTTTTTTACAGGAGATCGATGGCGTCGCAGGATGAGACTGTAATAAAAGTAATGAAAACTGTGTTGTGTTTTTTATTAAATTAAAAATTTTTTTATGAACATTCACCCGTCCGGGTACATCAACAATTTAACTATTTACATACAGGGACCCTGTCCGGGTTATTTATAATTCTTTGGCAGGGGTGTTTCAGGTACCACCTGGTACTCTTCTGATGCTTGCCAAACATCCGAGACACCAAGGACCACCAGGACCTGATGACGTCGTGTGGCCTGTACAGTCAAGTCGTGACCCGCTATCTGTGTCTGTGTGGCTACCTCTTTCATCTCCCTCTGGGTCTGGACCCTATGTCACGGACTGAACGAACCCCAGGGGCCTAACAGGCGCCGGGTACGGGCCAGCTATAGTTATCATGTCCATAGCTGGGGCTGCTGAGGAGACCACTGAGGGAGGCTGGGGAGATTTACGGCGTGGGGTGGGCACTTGTGCAGAGGCCTGGATGTGGGAGGCTGAAGGCTCGTAGGGTCTGTCAGTTTCCTGACACTCTGGGGAGTAGGGGTCGCACCTGGTGACATTTAGGGCGTACCATCCATTGTAACCCCAGTGTCGGGTGTAAGTTACCAAGTCTCCTGGCAACAGGTCCCTCCCCGGGTGTCCTTCTGGGAGGTGAGCCTCCACGTCCCGCTGGGTTACAAAAACTTCTAAATAAAGTCCAGGCTCCTGGATGAAGCCCCAACCACCTTTCAATTTAAAGCTCCGTACTGCCCCCTTACGCCGCGGCTCCCACAGGGTTCCTTTGTCTTTTCTCATCCGGTCCTTATCTGCCCGGTCCTTCTCCAGGTGACATTGCCGAAGCTTTTGGGATTCTCGCTGCTCCCTTTGTCGCTCTGCTTCCCGCTCCCAACGTCTCCACTCTTCCTCCTGACGCCGGTTGTAATTCTCCACCAGCTGCTCCATGTCTCCACCATCAAATGCCAGCTTACCATGTCCGGTTTGCGGCAGCTCTCCTGGCGCCCCCCAGTCCTGGCGGCGCTCACCTGTGGCGGAAGCAGCCGGCTCTGGAACAGATGACAGTCGGGGCTCCGGTACAGACAGGTAGACCTCTGGTGCCTGCGCGGCCTCCTCCATGAGGACGGGTGTCGCTTCTTCTGTCTCAGCGACGGGGCAGACAGCGGATCTGGGGTGCTGCCGGTGCAGAGTTTTTGGCAGGAACGGGTGCCTCCACTGCGACAACGTCAACCGGATCACATTGCAAGGGCTGGGATGCCCGCACGGACTCCTCTACTATAACGGGTGCCTCACCATCCGGTACAGACACTTCAGGTAAGAGGGATTGGCGCCGCTCCAAGTTTAGTTTTAGGGCACGCCAGCTGGCTTCCATCCTGGCGACCTCCTCCCGGTGCCGGGCCAGGCCTCTTAGGGTATCCTCCGCTTCTTGCAGCGTAGGAGGTTTCCAGGCCGGGTGCCCAACGGTGGTTCCGTGGCGATCGGGTCGCTTCCGTGGGGGGAGAGCTCTGACTGCTCCATCCCTTCACACTTCTGCTCGTGTCCATTAGCCATCTCTGCCAAGTCACATGTGTCATTAGCATCTGGAGAGGGCCCCTCTTTTGTAGTGAGGCGGGACCTTCGTGTTAGTTTCCGCACACTGAGGAGGATGAGGAGGCGGAACTCCAGAGCTGTGGGGCACGATCTTACATTGCAGTACCATTTAGAGTGGTCGGCCATCGTTTTCGCGCCACTGAGTGAGTGTACACCCACGAAGAGCACCCCCTTCTTCTTCACCAGTGCCTCGTCGTGACGCAGATATGGCGGAAAAATGGCAAATACATTCTCTGATGATTTTAGCAATTCTCAAGCACAAAAACAGTTCAATTCAGCACACAGGACTCGTTTATAGCGAGCTACAGAATCCTGTTCGTGACGCCCAAGTTGAGTCGCACAGAGCCAGAGGTTTTGGGGGTACTCGGCACCGAGCCCGTCGACTTCTATGGGGTAAGTCACGGCTTTACCCGGCAATTGAATCAGAGTCTATTTTACTATGTAGAAGTGTATAAACTATAAATATATGTATATATATATATGTCACAATGACATGTATATATATATATATATGTATTCTATGTGTGTATATTTTGTGATTATAACGACAGAAAGGGTTTTTTTTGTTGCGATATTTTGTTCCCATAGACTTACATTGGACTTCCGGTATCGGAATCGGATATCGACGATATTTAGTGATATCGGTTATACCATTCCGATCCGATATTTTTAGATATCGAGCAGTATCGCTCAACACTAGTGGTGAGCACTTTGAACCCCCAAGTGTTTCACTAAAGTTTATAATGCTTGGTGTGAAAAAAAAAATTGCCACAAAAATAATTTTTTTAATCCCAAATTTTTGATTTTTCCCAAGGAAATTGGACCCCAAAAGTTGACCAACTTGTCCTGAGTAAGCTGATACCCCATATGTGGGGGGAAATACTGTTTGGGCGCATGGCAGGGCTTGAAAGGAAGTAATGACGTTTTGGAATGCAGACTTTGATGGGTGTCATGTTCAGTTTGCAGAGTCCCTGATGTGCCTGAACAGTGAAAAACCCCCCACAAGTGACCCCATTTTGTAAACTAGACCCCCTAAGGAACTTATCTAGATCTGTGGTGAGCACTTTGAACCCCCAAGTGCTTCACACAAGTTTATAATGTCCAGGCATGAAAATAAAAAAGCCTATTTTTTCCCACAAAAATGATCTTTTAGTCCCCAATTTTTTATTTTCCCAAGGGTAACAGGAGGAATTGGAAGCCAAAAGTTGTTCTCCAATTTGTCCTGAGTTCGCTGATACCTATATGTGGGAGAAAACTACTGTATGGGCACACATCGGGGCTCAGAAAGGATGTAGTGACGTTTTGCATTGCAGACTTTGATGGAATAGTCTACCGGCATCATGTTGTGTTTGAGAGCCCCTTATGTGCCTAAACAGTGGAAACCCCCACAAGAGACCCCATTTTGGAAACTAGACCCCCCAAAGGAACTTATCTAGATGTGTGGTGAGAACTTTGAACCCCAAAGTGCTTCACAGAAGTTTATAACATAGAGCCATAAAAATAAAAAATCATATTTTTTTCCACAAAAACAATATTTTCACCCCCATTTTTTTATTTTCCCAAGGGTAACAGAAGAAATTGTACCCCAAGAGTTATTGTGCAATTTTTCCTGAGTACGCTGATACCCCATATGTGGGGGTAAACTACTGTTTGGGCACATGGCTGAGCTCAGAAGGGAAGGAGCACTGTTTGACTTTTTCAACGCCGAATTGGCTGGAATTGAGATCAGACGCCATGTCACGTTTGGAGAGCACCTGATGTGCCTAAACAGTGGAAACCCCCAATTCTAACTCCAACCCTAACCCCAACACACCCCTAACCCTAATCCCAACCCTAATCATAACCCTAACCACAAACCTAACCCTAACACACCCCTAACCCTAATCCCAACCCTAACCCTAACTTTAGCCCCAACTCTAACCCTAACTTTAGCCCCAACCCTAACCCTAACCCTAATGGGAAAATGGAAATAAATACATTTTTTACATTTTATTATTTTTCCCTAACTAAAGGGGTGTTAAAGGGGGATTTTATTTACTATTTATATCGGGTTTTTATGATTGGCAGCTGTCACATGCTAAAAGACGCTTTTTATTGCAAAAAATAGTTTTTGCATCACCACATTTTGAGAGCTATAATTTTTCCATATTTTGGCCCACAGAGTCATGTGAGGTCTTATTTTTTGCGGGACGAGTTGACGTTTTTATTGGTTCCATTTCTGGGCACATTTTTTGATCGCTTTTTATTACGATTTTTGGGAGGCTGAATGAACAAATACCAGCAATTCATGAATTTCTTTTGGGGGGGCGTTTATTCCGTTCCGCGTGTGGTAAAATTGATAAAGCAGTTTTATTCTTCGGGTTAGTACAATTACAGTGATACCTCATTTATATCTTATTTTATGTTTTGGCGCTTTTATACAATAAAAACATATATATAAAAAATAATTATTTTTGCATCACTTTATTCTGCAAGCTATAACTTTTTTATTTTTTCATTGATGATGCTGTATGGTGGCTCGATTTTTGTGGGACAAGATGACGTTTTCAGCGGTACCATGTTTATTTATAACCGTCTTTTTGTTCGCGTGTTATTCCACTTTTTGTTCGGCTGTATGATGATAAATCATTTTTTTTGTCTTGTTTTTTTTTTCTATTTTTTTAAGGGGTTCGCTAAAGGGGTTAACTAGTGGGACAGGTTTATAGGGCGGGTCGTGACGGATGCGGTGATACTAAATATGTGTACTTTTATTGTTTTTTTTATTTACATGAAGAAATGAATTTATTGGGGTATATATTTTTTTTCTTTATTTAGTAATTGTTTTTTACACGTTATTTTTATTTTTTTAACTTTTTTACTTTGTCCCAGGGTGGGGCACCACTGTATAAGGTCAGATCGCTGGTCTGACAGTTTGCACATCACTCTGTCAGAACAGCGATCTGACAGGCTTTGCTGCAGGCTTTCTCAGCGCCTGCTCTCAGCAGGCACTGAGGAAGCTGCCTCCCTGCAGGACCCGGAAGGACCCCGCGGCCATCTTGGATCCGGGGTCCTGCTGGGAGGAGGGTCACTCGGAACAGCGCGATACATCGCGCTGTTCTGAGGGTCTCAGGGAAGCACGCAGGGAGCCCCCTCCCTGCACGATGCTTCCCTGTGACGTGGTACACTGCAATCATCTTTGATCGCAGTGTGCCAGGGGTTAATGTGCCGGTTGTCAGCTGTGATAATCAGCTGACACCCGGCCTCGATCAGCTGCGCTCCCCCGGGAGCACAGCTGTTCGCATGTGACGTACTATTCCGTCCTTGGGAACTAAGTCCCAGGGAACATGAACGGAATAGTACGTCAGATGGAATAAAGTGGTTAAAGAGATTATCCAGGACTATTTAATTTTTACTATGGGCTTAGGAACTAACAGGCAGGTAGTCTGTGACCATTCAGACGGCACGGGGTAGAACACGAAGGTAGTTAGCAACTACCTGCCGATAAGTTTTAAGGCTCATTATAAAAAAATTAAATAGTCCCAGAAAATCCCTTTAGCAATAGAGGCATTGCATGCTGGCACCTGGAAAATAGATACATCATTTAAATATACCAGTGCATCTCTGTATACCTCTATAAGTGAGTAAAATAAATCAAAAGTTATGGCTGTTTTTCTTTTTCTTCTTTAAACCCATTAAAAGTTAAATTGGTTGCCTAGGCTTTAGACAGCAGACTGCCCACTCGTTGTATTATGGGATGCGCATGCTGTCACAATTCACTGGTATTGATGACAGCATGTATACAAATTGCTTACTTGAAGTCATGTGCTGATTAGACTCATCTGGCTTCTCTCAATTCACTTCTTTTGAGTCTGATCAACACGTGACAGAAAGTATCCAATTCAATACATATATTCCAATTCAGTATACAATTCTTGCACCAGGAAAACTGCGGAATCATACAGTGTAACCATTTAGCAGTCTGCATTCACATAAAGTGCATACATACAAGCCTTGGCAAACTCTTTAACACTTATAATTCTTAATAGTATAATTATTTATTTTTGAAAGAACCATTAATTCCATGTAGAAACATACCTTTTTTGCAAAATTGCTATAAAAAGATTAGAGCATCTCCAAATCAATAGAGGGTGGATGTGCAGTACCCGATCACGGTGACTATACAGAGTAGATGAAGCTGCGCTGTGCAGCTCCAGAACTGGTCATGTCCAGGCGCCGACAACACCGAGAACAACTGATCAGCGGTGGTGCCTGGTATTGCATCCCCAGCAATCAGACATTGATGAGCTATCCTAAAGAAAGGCTTTCAAGGTTAATGTAGTGTACAACCTCTTTCACCCCTTTACCCCCCAAACCAGTTTTCACCTTCAATTCAATTTTACAATTCTGACCATTGTCACTTTATGAAGTAATAACTCTGGAACACTTCAACGGATGCCACTGATTCTGAAATTGTTTTTTCGTGACATACTGTACATCATAATAGTGGTAAAATGTTTGTGATATGTCTTTAATTGTGACCAAAATCATAGAAAAAAACAAAAATGAAATACTTTATTTATAATTAACCATAATAGGTAGCACCAAAATTGACATACGAGAAAAATACAAACAGTGTTCAGATTAAAATATTGGGCCCATCTGGATGTCCCTAGAAATTTCCTGGGCTGTCTCCTGCCTTGCCACGGAGGTTGGCACCCTAGGGTGGAGCGTTGTGGCGCCCCCGCTCACCGATGGCTAACCCTAGTGGCCCTGTTGTGCCCTATAGATCTAGTGAATCCCACTACCCAGATGGCTAAGGGGACCTCTATATCTAGACAGAGACCTTCTGAACTAGTACATCCCTATGTCTCAATAGTGTAAAAACAGAAAGAACACAAATGGTGGTGACTGGATATCGTTTTTTATATATATATCCAAGATTGGTGAGATTAGAGCTAGTTTTAAATCAAATAGCCCGGTCTACAGCTAACTTATTAGTGTAGTGACTGCTAGCAAGCAGAGAGAAAAAATATTCTTAATTAGCTTCAACAGTCTTTAGATCTGTCTGATAAATAGATATATACACATGCTGTAGCCGAGAGAAATCATGTACCGCAATTTATCTCATATTCATAAGCACCGTTCAATGTCTCAGTGCACTTGTAGTCTAAAAATGTCAAATGCCTTGATGCTATTTTACAAAGAATACAGCGTTTCAATGCACTTATGCCAGAGTAGTTCAACGCCTCAATAAACTCATAGCAAGGCGATCAATTGATAGATATACCAGATGTAGCAAGAACCTTTTTATATAGGTATAAACTCATGCCTAGGCAATTAGTGAACGCAATGAAAATGACCAAAAATGGCACTTGGATGCACCCATGTGTGTGCGATATGATGCCTCAATGGGCTCCTAATCAAGCACTTGATAGTCACAAAATATATATACAAAATAGGCATACCATATGCCGCAATGCATGTAATTTGAGATCATCATTGAGATACATCCATAGCAGAAGCGGTTAAAGACCGCATATTTAGACAAAATGCGAAATATACAGCGGTACTTAGCTCCCTCAGTTTTTTTCGTTTACCACCATGAAACCATAGCTAATCACGCCTCGACGCGTTTCGCCTAACCAGGCTCATCAGGAGGTCAGATGGACAGATGCAGATGTCTTGTGCATGGTGCAGTGGCTAACCTGTAATGCGTAACTGTTCCCCATTTGTACATACCGCCAATCGGATTTTGAATTGGCGCCGCCCACACCAGGTGAGTCAGGCGTCCATACGAATCATGGCTCCCTCATCTGGCGTCGCCCACGTTGTGAGTCAGGGATTGATGCAGATCCCGCCGATGTCACTTCCGCCCTCACTCGATATAAGGGAATGAGTGCGCATGTCCAGACGGGGGACGTCACTTAGTGACGCCCTCAACATTTGAGTCACGTACTGATAAGAAGCCACTCCTATGTTCAACCCCTTCTGCTTATATTTAGTTATTCAGCAGACGGAGAAGTGCGCTTATCAGGGGGTATCCATCACTAATAGGCTCATAAAAATATATACAGGTGTCATATATTGCTCGATATATCAAAAAGATGTATGGCCGTTTATCAGGATAACGAGTCCTATATTCATTTATCAGGATAACAAAGTCCTATATTTTTGAAACACATATTAAAATCATAAATAGCCTCCTTAAATCCTGAGTGGAATCCCACATTGTGAAACTCTACTGACTCATATATGACAATGGGGAATCAGGATAAATAATATCACATAGAAATCTATGCAGATCTCATATTGGAGATCTTATAGCATGGAAAGTTTGGCTAGTTTCCTTATTAAGCCCATAAAACATGAATGAAGGCTACAGGAAACAGGTAAAGAAGTTGATTTCATTCAGACCATGGGGTTCGAGGGAATTCAGTCTGAAGATCCATTCGCATTCTCTTCTCAGGATCATGTTATCAATGTCTCCACCCCTAGAGTTGGTATGTACTACTTCGATGATCATAAATGATATGTCACCCAGATTGCCTCTGTGACAGGAATTCATATGTCGTGCTAGGGGGGTGTCTCTATTGTTGCGAATGTCTCCCATATGTTCCCCGACTCTTCTCCTGAATTCCCTTTTAGTTTTTCCCACATAGTCTTTAGAGCATGAACATGTGCCTTTATATACCACAGCCGTGGTTCTGCAATTAGAGAAATCTCTCAAAAAAATCTCAGTCCCGTGGAAGAACTGGAAAAAACACTTTGCTGGTGACATCCATTTGCATAATGTACAGTTTCCGCATTTGAAAAAACCAATTGGTCTCCTGTCCAACCAAGTGCCCTCTCTTGCTGGTCTCTTATATTGGCTATGTACAAGAAGGTCTCTAATGGACCTCCCCTTCCTGAACGTGATATTGGGTCGTAATCCTACCACGTCTTTGAGGTCCGGGTCCATTCTAAGAATGTCCCAATGTCTGGTTAATACCGCCTCACCTCATCATGCCCATAATCAAAAGTACCTATCACCCTAGTGATTTCAGAGGTGTCTGCTTTCACCTTACTTTGTAAAAGCTGATGTCTATTCGCCCTCCTAGCATGATCAAAAGCTGTATTAATGACATGCTCCGGATAGCCTTTTTCCCTGAATCTATTCTGCATATCCCTTGATTGACGTATGAAAGTCTCATTTCTAGAACAGTTCCTTCTAACCCTTAGGAACTGTCCTTTAGGGATCCCCCTTTTGAGTGGGGTGGGGTGATAGCTCTGCCAGTGCAGAAGGCTGTTGGTGCTTGTCGGTTTGCGGTATATCATGGTGGAAATGTTACCCTGTGTCTCTTTCTTGATCCTGATATCTAGAAATGATATTTCATTGTTATGAATTTCAAAGGTAAATCTTAAATTCAGATTGTTTTTATTCAGATCTTTTACAAATTCCTCAAATTCCACCTTCGTACCTGTCCAGACCACAAACACATCGTCGATGTATCTGTACCACATCAATATTTTATCCTGCCACCACTCGGCGTGATCCTTGAATACCACCGATTCCTCCCACCAGCCAGGAACAGATTGGCATAGGATGGGGCACATGGGCTCCCCATGGCAGTGCCCCTGAGCTGGTGGAAGAATTTACCATCAAAGGTGAAGGCATTGTGGGTGAGAGTGAATTCAAGAAGTGATGTCACAAAGATATTATGTCTCCCACATGCGATTGATCTTTGTTGTAAAAAATGCTCCACACCCTTACGCCCAATGATGGGGTATGCTACTGTATAAAGCTTCCACATCGATTGATGCAAGAAAGGAGCTTTCTTCAAAGGAGATACCATCCAACTTAAGTAGCAGGTCTGATGTGTCTCTGAGGTACGAAGGTAGAGAGACAACAAAAGGATGCAGGATTTCCTCAATGTAGAGGCCACAGTTCTGAGTAAGAGAGTTGACCCCCGAAACGATAGGTCTCCCTTAAGGGGGTCCAACCCCTTATGTATTTTCGGCAAGGCATAGAACGTCGCCTCTACTGGAAATTTAGGCAACATGAAATCATACTCCGTCTTGGAGATAAGTGTGTCTGAGAGGGCTCTGTCGAGGAGTCCCTTGAGTTTCTCTTTAAAGTTAGTTAATGGGTTAGTTGACATAACTTCATAGGTACTTGTGTCTAGTAGAATGTCAGTGCACATTCTCCTATATTAACATGGTCCAAAATTACCAAGTTTCCCCTTTATCAGAAGGTTTTATGATCAATTGATCATTTTTCTTTAATGTCTCTAGGGCCTTCCTCTCATTCCCTGACAAATTATCCTGGAGCTCAAAGTCCAGATTCCTTATTTTCTTGAGGTCCCTTTCTACCAAAGATAGAAATATATCAATGTTCCCTGTTTCTCCGGGAGGCGGCATTCTAGTACTCCTGTTTTTAAGGGTGGTGAAGGGTCCCACTGTCCCTTCACCTAGGTGCTCATTCTCCTCGAGAAGACCCGCCAGATCTCTATTAGTTTCAAAGTCTTCCTCCTCAAGTCCTTGTCTAAGACACTCTTCACGATTATGCTGTTTGAAAAATGTTTTCCATTTTAGTTTTCTACAAAATAAATTAAGATCCTTGACCCATTCGAAGCAAGTAAATCTATTAGTTGGAACAAAATTGAGGCCTCTCATCAGCAGATCTAGTTCTTCTCTGCTAAGGGAATGCGAGGACAGGTTAATTATTTGTCCCTTTATTGATTGAACCTGGTTCTTAGGTGATAACCCGTCCTCGCACTTTGTTCCAAAAAGAGGAAGAGGAAGAAGAAGGTAACGAGGGAGAGGGTGCAGAGGAAAGCGGGGCAGTGTGTCCCATCTGGAAACCCCCCCTTTGGATACCTCTTCCCCTTTTGCCACCCCTTGTCGATCTCCCTCTTGTATTCTGCCATTTTGGTCTATAAAAAGTTCCTCTAAATTGTGTCCCACCTAGATTAATATCTGATCTTTCGGTGTCAGAGGTATCAATATCAGAAGACGATGCCTCAGAGTATCTGTCTCGTTGGAAATTGAGGATCTGGTTATCACTAAAGTCTTTGAGATCACGTTGGAACTGTAACTGTTTTCGTTCCTTTAGTAGGGCTTGATATCTTTCTACCGATGTCTGCAGGAGACCCTCCCTTCTGTTGAAATCTGGATCAGTTTTGAATTTGAGTACACCCTCAACCAACTTGTTGAGTTGTATGGTGGATTTTTCAAACACCTTTTTCTCCTCTGCCAAAATAATTTGCATAAATCTGATAGAAGAATCAATAGACTCTTTGAGCCATAAGTTCATAAGCTCCTGCGATTCTATTCTTGGCGAGGGATTTATATTGATTCTAAGGCCTCTGGGGACTATTCTGTTTTTTAGATAGTTTTCTATAGTCCTAATTTCCCACCAGGATTTCAGGTGTTCTTTATAAGCACCATACAAATCATTGAACAAGTTTTTGAGGGTCAAAGGACCTGTGGGTGTAACACTTGTACCTCCTAAGCTAAATGCCTGATTTGCATCCTCAAGCCATACATCTGGGTTAATGGGTCCTGCCAGGAAACTCGGCATGCCAAACCAGAATTCTCAAATAGTAATCAAAAAATATAATCTAATCGGGTTTAATATAACCAAAATCATAGAAAAAAACAAAAATGAAATACTTTATTTATAATTAACCATAATAGGTAGCACCAAAATTGACATACGAGAAAAATACAAACAGTGTTCAGATTAAAATATTGGACCCATGTGGATGTCCCTAGAAATTTCCTGGGCTGTCTCCTGCCTTGCCGCGGAGGTTGGCACCCTAGGGGGGAGCGTTGTGGCGCCCCCGCTCACCGATGGCTAACCCTAGTGGCCCTGTTGTGCCCTATAGATCTAGTGAATCCCACTACCCAGATGGCTAAGGGGACCTCTATATCTAGACAGAGACCTTCTGAACTAGTACATCCCTATGTCCCAATAGTGTAAAAACAGAAAGAACACAAATGGTGGTATTCTAATTAAGAATATTTTTTCTCTCTGCTTGCTAGCAGTCACTACACTAATAAGTTAGCTGTAGACCGGGCTATTTGATTTAAAACTAGCTCTAATCTCACCAATCTTGGATATATATATAAAAAACGATATCCAGTCACCACCATTTGTGTTCTTTCTGTTTTTACACTATTGGGACATAGGGATGTACTAGTTCAGAAGGTCTCTGTCTAGATATAGAGGTCCCCTTAGCCATCTGGGTAGTGGGATTCACTAGATCTATAGGGCACAACAGGGCCACTAGGGTTAGCCATCGGTGAGCGGGGGCGCCACAACGCTCCCCCCTAGGGTGCCAACCTCCGCGGCAAGGCAGGAGACAGCCCAGGAAATTTCTAGGGACATCCAGATGGGCCCAATATTTTAATCTGAACACTGTTTGTATTTTTCTCGTATGTCAATTTTGGTGCTACCTATTATGGTTAATTATAAATAAAGTATTTCATTTTTGTTTTTTTCTATGATTTTGGTTATATTAAACCCGATTAGATTATATTTTTTGATTACTATTTGAGAATTCTGGTTTGGCATGCCGAGTTTCCTGGCAGGACCCATTAACCCAGATGTATGGCTTGAGGATGCAAATCAGGCATTTAGCTTAGGAGGTACAAGTGTTACACCCACAGGTCCTTTGACCTTCAAAAACTTGTTCAATGATTTGTATGGTGCTTATAAAGTACACCTGAAATCCTGGTGGGAAATTAGGACTATAGAAAACTATCTAAAAAACAGAATAGTCCCCAGAGGCCTTAGAATCAATATAAATCCCTCGCCAAGAATAGCATCGCAGGAGCTTATGAACTTATGACTTAAAGAGTCTATTGATTCTTCTATCAGATTTATGCAAATTATTTTGGCAGAGGAGAAAAAGGTGTTTGAAAAATCCACCATACAACTCAACAAGTTTGTTGAGGGTGTACTCAAATTCAAAACTGATCCAGATTTCAACAGAAGGGAGGGTCTCCTGCAGACATCGGTAGAAAGATATCAAGCCCTACTAAAGGAACGAAAACAGTTACAGTTCCAACGTGATCTCAAAGACTTTAGTGATAACCAGATCCTCAATTTCCAACGAGACAGATACTCTGAGGCATCGTCTTCTGATATTGATACCTCTGACACCGAAAGATCAGATATTAATCTAGGAGGGACACAATTTAGAGGAACTTTTTATAGACCAAAATGGCAGAATACAAGAGGGAGATCGACAAGGGGTGGCAAAAGGGGAAGAGGTATCCAAAGGGGGGGTTTCCAGATGGTACACACTGCCCCGCTTTCCTCTGCACCCTCTCCCTCGTTACCTTCTTCTTCCTCTTCCTCTTTTTTGGAACAAAGTGTGAGGACGGGTTATCACCTAAGAACCAGGTTCAATCAATAAAGGGACAAATAATTAACCTGTCCTCGCATTCCCTTAGCAGAGAAGAACTAGATCTGCTGATGAGAGGCCTCAATTTTGTTCCAACTAATAGATTTAATTGCTTCGAATGGGTCAAGGATCTTAATTTATTTTGTAGAAAACTAAAATGGAAAAAATTTTTCAAACAGCATAATCGTGAAGAGTGTCTTAGACAAGGACTTGAGGAGGAAGACTTTGAAACTATAGAGATCTGGCGGGTCTTCTCGAGGAGAATGAGACCTAGGTGAAGGGGACAGGGGACCCTTCACCACCATAAAAACAGGAGTACTAGAATGCCGCCTCCCGGAGAAACAGGGAACATTGATATATTTCTATCTTTGGTAGAAAGGGATCTCAAGAAAATAAGGAATCTGGACTTTGAGCTCCAGGATAATTTGTCAGGGAATGAGAGTAATGCCCTAGAGACATTAAAGAAAAATGATCAATTGATCATAAAACCTTCTGATAAAGGGGGAAACTTGGTAATTTGGACCATGTTAAATATAGGAGAATGTGCACTGACATTCTACTAGACACAAGTACCTATGAAGTTATGTCAACTAACCCATTAACTAACTTTAAAGAGAAACTCAAGGGACTCCTCGACAGAGCCCTCTCAGACACACTTATCTCCAAGACGGAGTATGATTTCATGTTGCCTAAATTTCCAGTAGAGGCGACGTTCTATGCCTTGCCGAAAATACATAAGGGGTTGGACCCCCTTAAGGGGAGACCTATCGTTTCGGGGGTCAACTCTCTTACTCAGAACTGTGGCCTCTACATTGAGGAAATCCTGCATCCTTTTGTTGTCTCTCTACCTTCGTACCTCAGAGACACATCAGACCTGCTACTTAAGTTGGATGGTATCTCCTTTGAAGAAAGCTCCTTTCTTGCATCAATCGATGTGGAAGCTTTATACAGTAGCATACCCCATCATTTGGGCGTAAGGGGTGTGGAGCATTTTTTACAACAAAGATCAATCGCATGTGGGAGACATAATATCTTTGTGACATCACTTCTTGAATTCACTCTCACCCACAATGCCTTCACCTTTGATGGTAAATTCTTCCACCAGCTCAGGGGCACTGCGATGGGGAGCCCATGTGCCCCATCCTATGCCAATCTGTTCCTGGGCTGGTGGGAGGAATCGGTGGTATTCAAGGATCACGCCGAGTGGTGGCAGGATAAAATATTGATGTGGTACAGATACATCGACGATGTGTTTGTGGTCTGGACAGGTACGAAGGTGGAATTTGAGGAATTTGTAAAAGATCTGAATAAAAACAATCTGAATTTAAGATTTACCTTTGAAATTCATAACAATGAAATATCATTTCTAGATATCAGGATCAAGAAAGAGACACAGGGTAACATTTCCACCATGATATACCGCAAACCGACAAGCACCAACAGCCTTCTGCACTGGCAGAGCTATCACCCACCCCACTCAAAAGGGGGATCCCTAAAGGACAGTTCCTAAGGGTTAGAAGGAACTGTTCTAGAAATGAGACTTTCATACGTCAATCAAGGGATATGCAGAATAGATTCAGGGAAAAAGGCTATCCGGAGCATGTCATTAATACAGCTTTTGATCATGCTAGGAGGGCGAATAGACATCAGCTTTTACAAAGTAAGGTGAAAGCAGACACCTCTGAAATCACTAGGGTGATAGGTACTTTTGATTATGGGCATGATGAGGTGAGGCGGGTATTAACCAGACATTGGGACATTCTTAGAATGGACCCGGACCTCAAAGACGTGGTAGGATTACGACCCAATATCACGTTCAGGAAGGGGAGGTCCATTAGAGACCTTCTTGTACATAGCCAATATAAGAGACCAGCAAGAGAGGGCACTTGGTTGGACAGGAGACCAATTGGTTTTTTCAAATGCGGAAACTGTACATTATGCAAATGGATGTCACCAGCAAAGTGTTTTTCCAGTTCTTCCACGGGACTGAGATTCTTTTTGAGAGATTTCTCTAATTGCAGAACCACGGCTGTGGTATATAAAGGCACATGTTCATGCTCTAAAGACTATGTGGGAAAAACTAAAAGGGAATTCAGGAGAAGAGTCGGGGAACATATGGGAGACATTCGCAACAATAGAGACACCCCCTAGCACGACATATGAATTCCTGTCACAGAGGCAATCTGGGTGACATATCATTTATGATCATCGAAGTAGTACATACCAACTCTAGGGGTGGAGACATTGATAACATGATCCTGAGAAGAGAATGCGAATGGATCTTCAGACTACTGAATTCCCTCGAACCCCATGGTCTGAATGAAATCAACTCCTTTACCTGTTTCCTGTAGCCTTCATTCATGTTTTATGTGCTTAATAAGGAAACTAGCCAAACTTTCCATGCTATAAGATCTCCAATATGAGATCTGCATAGATTTCTATGTGATATTTATTTATCCTGATTCCCCATTTGTCATA
The DNA here is from genome assembly GCA_033576555.1 of Oophaga sylvatica. NCBI lineage: Eukaryota > Metazoa > Chordata > Amphibia > Anura > Dendrobatidae > Oophaga > Oophaga sylvatica. The sequence goes on from JARQOD010000001.1 coordinate 719,961,654, forward strand.
TATGAGTCAGTAGAGTTTCACAATGTGGGATTCCACTCAGGATTTAAGGAGGCTATTTATGATTTTAATATGTGTTTCAAAAATATAGGACTTTGTTATCCTGATAAATGAATATAGGACTCTGTTATCCTGATAAACGGCCATACATCTTTTTGATATATCGAGCAATATATGACACCTGTATATATTTTTATGAGCCTATTAGTGATGGATACCCCCTGATAAGCGCACTTCTCCGTCTGCTGAATAACTAAATATAAGCAGAAGGGGTTGAACATAGGAGTGGCTTCTTATCAGTACGTGACTCAAATGTTGAGGGCGTCACTAAGTGACGTCCCCCGTCTGGACATGCGCACTCATTCCCTTATTAGTCGAGTGAGGGCGGAAGTGACATCGGCGGGGATCTGCATCAACCCCTGACTCACAACGTGGGCGACGCCAGATGACGGGAGCCATGATTCGTGTGGACGCCTGACTCACTTGGTGTGGGCGGCACCAATTCAAGATCCGATTGGCGGTATGTACAAATGGGGAACAGTTACGCATTACAGGTTAGCCACTGCACCATGCACAAGACATCTGCATCTGTCCATCTGACCTCCTGATGAGCCTGGTTAGGCGAAACGCGTCAAGGCGTGATTAGCTATGGTTTCATGGTGGTAAACGAAAAAAACTGAGGGAGCTAAGTACCGCTGTATATTTCGCATTTTGTCTAAATATGCGGTCTTTAACCTCTTCTGCTATGGATGTATCTCAATGATGATCTCAAATTACATGCATTGCGGCATATGGTATGCCTATTTTGTATATATATTTTGTGACTATCAAGTGCTTGATTAGGAGCCCATTGAGGCATCATATCGCACACACATGGGTGCATCCAAGTGCCATTTTTGGTCATTTTCATTGCGTTCACTAATTGCCTAGGCATGAGTTTATACCTATATAAAAAGGTTCTTGCTACATCTGGTATATCTATCAATTGATCGCCTTGCTATGAGTTTATTGAGGCGTTGAACTACTCTGGCATAAGTGCATTGAAACGCTGTATTCTTTGTAAAATAGCATCAAGGCATTTGACATTTTTAGACTACAAGTGCACTGAGACATTGAACGGTGCTTATGAATATGAGATAAATTGCGGTACATGATTTCTCTCGGCTACAGCATGTGTATATATCTATTTATCAGACAGATCTAAAGACTGTTGAAGCTAATTAAGAATATTTTTTCTCTCTGCTTGCTAGCAGTCACTACACTAATAAGTTAGCTGTAGACCGGGCTATTTGATTTAAAACTAGCTCTAATCTCACCAATCTTGGATATATATATAAAAAACGATATCCAGTCACCACCATTTGTGTTCTTTCTGTTTTTACACTATTGGGACATAGGGATGTACTAGTTCAGAAGGTCTCTGTCTAGATATAGAGGTCCCCTTAGCCATCTGGGTAGTGGGATTCACTAGATCTATAGGGCACAACAGGGCCACTAGGGTTAGCCATCGGTGAGCGGGGGCGCCACAACGCTCCCCCTAGGGTGCCAACCTCCGCGGCAAGGCAGGAGACAGCCCAGGAAATTTCTAGGGACATCCAGATGGGCCCAATATTTTAATCTGAACACTGTTTGTATTTTTCTCGTATGTCAATTTTGGTGCTATCTATTATGGTTAATTATAAATAAAGTATTTCATTTTTGTTTTTTTCTATGATTTTGGTTATATTAAACCCGATTAGATTATATTTTTTGATTACTATGTCTTTAATTGCGAAAATATCGGAAACTTGATGAAAATAGAAATTGTTGCAATTTGAACTTTTATGCCCTTAAACCACAGAGTTAAGCCACACAAAATAGTTAATAAATAACATTTCCCACATGTCTACTTTACATCAGCACAATTTTAGAAACCTATTTTTTTGTTATAAAGTTAGAATGGTTAAGGCTAAGTTCACACGTTGCGGAATTGCCGCGGAAATTTCCGCGGCAATCCCGCACTTCTCCCGCAGGAAATACGCACGTTTTTTTATGCTGATTCCCGCCAGAATAATTTTGTTTTGCAAGCGTAATTAGCTTGCAGAATGCTAGCGTTTTCCTAGTGATCTGTAGCATCGCTTGGAAAACTGATTGACAGGTTGGTCACACGAGTCACACATAGTGTTTGACACGTGTGACCAACTTTTTACTATTGATGCCGCCTATGCCGCATCAATAGTAAAAAGATCTAATGTAAAAATAATAAAAAAAATAATAAATAATGATATTCTCACCTTCCGGCGGCCCCCGCAGCCTTCCCTCCTTCAGCGACGCTCCCGGCAACTCCAGTCCCAGGAGTGCTTTGCGACAAATCACACCGATGACGTAGCATCTCGCGAGACCGCTATGCCATCTGGGTGATTCTCGCAAAGGACTCTTGGGACCGGAAGTTGCCGGAGCGTCGCTGAAGGCGGGAAGGCTGCGGGGGCCGCGGGAAGGCTGCGGGGGCCGCGGGAAGGCTGCGGGGGCCGCCGGAAGGTGAGAATATCATTATTTTTTATTTTAATTATTGTTTTACCAGGGATATGGTACCCAGGGCCTGGAGGAGAGTCTCCTCTGCTCCAGACCCTGGGTACCATCCGCACATGAACCGCTTACATTGCGCATAGTGGGCATAGCCACATGCGGAAAGTAAGCGGTTCAATGCATTCCTATGGCGGCGGAATCACCGCGATTACGCTAAATTAATGAACATGTTGCTATTTTTTCCGCGAAGCGTTTTTTTCGCGGAAAAAAACGCAACATGTGGCCAAAACATGCGGAATCAATTAACATGTATACGATGCTTAATGCTTGCGTTTTTATCGCGTTTTTACCGCGGAAAACCGCGGAAAAACCGCAAAAAAAACGCAATTATTCCTGATCGTGTGCACTTATAATTAGGAATAATTGCGTTTTTTTCGCGGTTTTTCCGCGGTTTTCCGCGGTAAAAACGCGATAAAAACGCAAGCATTAAGCATCCTATACATGTTAATTGATTCCGCATGTTTTGGCCACATGTTGCGTTAGCCTAAGGCTAAGTGCACACGATCAGGAATAATTGCGTTTTTTTCGCGGTTTTTCCGCGGTTTTCCGCGGTAAAAACGCGATAAAAACGCAAGCATTAAGCATCCTATACATGTTAATTGATTCCGCATGTTTTGGCCACATGTTGCGTTTTTTTCCGCGAAAAAAACGCTTCGCGGAAAAAATAGCAACATGTTCATTAATTTAGCGTAATCGCGGTGATTCCGCCGCCATAGGAATGCATTGAACCGCTTACTTTCCGCATGTGGCTATGCCCACTATGCGCAATGTAAGCGGTTCATGTGCGGATGGTACCCAGGGTCTGGAGCAGAGGAGACTCTCCTCCAGGCCCTGGGTACCATATCCCTGGTAAAACAATAATTAAAATAAAAATAATGATATTCTCACCTTCCGGCGGCCCCCGCAGCCTTCCCGCGGCCCCCGCAGCCTTCCCGCCTTCAGCGACGCTCCCGGCAACTTCCGGTCCCAAGAGTCCTTTGCGAGAATCACCCAGATGGCGTAGCGGTCTCGCGAGATGCTACGTCATCAGTGTGATTTGTTGCAAAGCACTCCTGGGACCGCGAGTTGCCGGGAGCGTCGCTGAGAGGCGGGAAGGCTGCGGGGGCCGCCGGAAGGTGAGAATATCATTATTTATTATTTTTTTTATTATTTTTACATTAGATCTTTTTACTATTGATGCGACATAGGCGGCATCAATAGTAAAAAGTTGGTCACACTTGTCAAACACTATGTTTGACTCGTGTGACCAACCTGTCAATCAGTTTTCCAAGCGATGCTACAGATCGCTAGGAAAACGCTAGCATTCTGCAAGCTAATTACGCTTGCAAAACGCTATTATTCTGGCGGGAATCAGCATAAAAAAACGTGCGTATGTCCTGCGGGAGAAGTGCGGGATTGCCGCGGAAATTTCCGCGGCAATTCCGCAACGTGTGAACTTAGCCTAAAAGTTGACAAGTGATTTCTCATATTTCAAACAAGATTTACAAAGCCATTTTTTAGGGACCACATTACATTTGAAGTGACTTGTAGGGGCCTATATGACAGAAAATACCCCAAATTAACACAATTCTTCGCCCCCCAAACAATCTGAAGCAAAACGCGTTTTGGGGTCTGTCTCTTCCCAGCATCAGGTAATATGTATTGTCTTATTCTGAGTCCTGCTACTCCTTGGAATCTATTAATGGATTTATAACAGATGTCTTGACAGGGTGAATACATTATGGACTCTGCAGTTATTGTATTGATATGGTACCTTACTACATTCTGGGAACTTTCCCAATATGACTGAATATTATATTTATATATTTTCTACCACTGTGATTACCAATATATGTGAGTTCCCCTGAGATTTACCCATGTTCTTATGCACATAGCACTTTACCTGAAATTGCCCTGTACCAATGGTTGGTCATTTGACTTACCTGTTACTGTATACCATCATTCCGTGGTTATATTACCAGCTACCCTGTTGCTGTGTGTACTCCCAATACTTCTCCTTGTTTTTAGTGTATTTTATTCTGTTTATTTTCTTGTTAATAAAGTACATTTTTTTTTACCTTCACGCAACTCTTGCTTCCACCTCTCCTAGGATATTCATAGGCCAAACGGAGTCCATAGTGCGTCCATTTGCTTCATTATAGGGAATCTTTCACTGGGGGTTCCATCTAAATCAGATAATTCAGAGATATACACTGAAACCCTGGTGCAAGTGCTCAGCGCAGAGCTCAGGATAAATGTGAGCCAAGCCTTACTGCAATGTTTGAGAGGCAGAGAGAACAAATCAACAGCAGGTAAAGAATTTGTTTTTATTTTTTGTGCCATTCCTTGTGTGGTATTAGTGATTAGACGACTTTATTCTTCGGGTCGGTGCGATTACAGCAATATCAGATTTATACTTTTTCTATATTTGGCTCCTGTCACACACTAAAACACTTTTTTTTGCAAAAGCAAAGTTTATGCATAGCCATGGTTTGAGAGTAGTGTTGAGCGATACGATACCGCAAGTATCGGGTATCGGCCGATATTAGCTCTATCGGACTTTCGATACTTAGTTCCGATATTTTCGTCTTATCGGATACCGGAATCGGATTTGTCACTGTCACTGTCAGTGTCCGTCGGTCGGGTCTGTCAGGAGTCAGCGGCACTTACCTGGCAGAAGATCTCCGGCGATCACGGGCTGGACTGCTTGATGGCCGCCATCATCTTTCCCCAGCGGTCACATGCAGTTTCTCGCGATAACTGCAGTGACTGCTGGGTAATCCCGGCCGTAAAGCAGTCAGTCCGATGACGTCACCGCCGGGGAAGCAGGTAATCAGCTGTGCTGCGTCGAGATAACAGGCTCTGCCTGTCATTGCGATGTAGCAGAGCTGGATCGTCGTGGGACTGTCGTTACTATGGACTGCGTCGGACAGGTGGTATACTGTTGGTTTGTTTTTTTTCTTTTTTTACAGGAGATCGATGGCGTCGCAGGAATGAGTATATAATAAAATTAATGAAAACTGTGTTGTCTCTTTTATTTCATTAAAATACTTTTTTCTTGCTGTGTCTTTTTTTTTATACATTTAAAAACTTTGGGATTAATAATGGATCGGTGTCTTATTGACACCTCTCCATTATTAACCGGGCTTATTCTCACCGTGCAATCAACGGTGACATTAACCCCTTATTACCCCACTTGCCACCGCTACAGGGCAGTGGGAAGAGCCGGGTAAAGTGCCACAATTGGCACATCTTTTGATGCGCCAAATGTGGGGCTGCTGTAGCCTGGTATTATCAGGCTGTTGAGGGCCAAAATCCATGGGCCTTAACAGTCTTTTAATACCAGGCCGCAGCAGTCTGCATTTTACTTGGCTGGTTAACAAAAATAGGGGGACCCCTACGCCGTTTTTTTTTCGAGGGGATCCCCTATTTTTGTTAACCAGCCAAGCTAAGCAGACTGCTGTGGCCTGGTATTATCAGGCTTGCAAGGTCCGTGGATATTGGATCCTTACCAGCCTGAAAAACCAGACCTCAGCAGTCTGCTTTATCTGGCTGGTTAACAAAAATAGGGGGGACCCCACGCCAAATTTTTTTCGAGGGGATCCCCTATTTTTGTTAACCAGCCAATATATGCAGACTACTGTGGCCTGGTATTATCAGGCTGGCAAGCAGGGTCGGACTGAGGCACCGGGACACCGGAGAAACCTACGGTGGGCCCCAGCTCCTGCGTGGTGGGCCCTGATTTGAAAGGATAGGTCGCGGGGCAGAGGGGGCGGTTGCCCCGGGGCCCGCGCTCTGAGGGGGCCCACCTGGAGCTACGATACAGTTACATTCTGCGGCAGAGCAGGGAGAATCACTCTCCCTGCTCTGCCGCCCGGAAGCTATGGGGCCTGAACAGGCGTTGGGGGGGCCCGGTGCCAGCAGTGGGCCCCCCACCCGTCATCGGAGGGTCAGCTGTATCCGCATCCAGCCGATAAAGCTGACCGCATGGAGAGAGAAGGAGCGAGCGCTCCTTCTCTCCCATAATCCCCCTCTCAGCGTATGACAGCGGGCGCAATAACATCATCTGCCGGCGCCCGCTGTCAGACGCTGAGAGGGAGAACAGTGAGCAGCACAGGAGGCGGGAGGTGAGTTTTTTTTGATTTTTTTTTAATGGGGGTGCAGTCGAGTCCTGGCTGGAGAAGTCGTCATGTCGGTGTGGGCCAGATGGAAAAGACATGAAAAGTGAACAATTCCATTAGAAAGAACATCAGCGGTAAGTCATTATCTGTACCTGTGCTGTAATCTATTATATGTTCTGTAGGACTGGTATTATTTAACACAGACCATATGGCGGTAATATCAATATTGGTCTTTTTATATATAGATTATTTTGGCCAACAGCGCGGTCATTTGCTGAGGTTCTCTGATGATGGACCCACTCAGAAGTTTTGCCCCCACTAAACCAAAACCCTAGCTACGCCTATGGCTCTCACTCTAGTCTTTCTTTCTCGCTCTCTGTTATTTCCTTCTCGCTCTCTGTTCTTTTTTCTCTCTGTTCTTTCTTTCTCTCTTTTCTTTCTTTCCTCTCTTTCTTTCTCTGTTTGTTCTTTCTCTCTCGCTGCTCTTTCTTTCTTTTCCTCAGTACCAGCCACTGTGCCCTCATTACCAGTCAGTGTGATCAGCAGTGCTAAATGGTTACGCTTGGGGCGAGGATATGGGTGTGATTAGCTGTGAAATGGGTGTTGTTGGGGCGTGGCCTAAAATTTTCAGCGGCGCGCAACACACACCGCAGCCTTTAATCCTCTTTCCTGTCTTCCAAATTTGGGAGGTATGCTGTATGACCTCCCTACAACTTCTGGCCATGCTCCTGATGAGCGCGACGGATGGTCTCGTGAGGGATCTCCTCCCACACCTGGACTAAAGCATCCACCAACTCCTGGACAGTCTGTGGTGCAACGTGGCATGGCCTAAAATTTTCTGCAGCATGCACAGCGTGCCACAGCCTTTGTCCCTCTTTCCCTTATTCAAAGGTTGGGAAGTATGATGTTGGGCCGCAAGAATATATTTTCTCTGGTGGGCCCAAGGTACTCCAGTCCGATGCTGCTGGCAAGGTCCATGTATGTTGGCTCCTTAACAGCCTTAAATACCATGCCTCAGCAGCAGGGGCGTACATATAAATCATGGGGCCCCATAGCAAAAGTCTGAATGTTCCCCACCCCCCCAAAAAAAAAACCCAGAGGCATTGTAAATGTAAAGTGCCAGCACAGTGAGGGAAGTTGAGTCGCACAGAGACAGGGGTTTTGGGGGTACTCGGCACCGATCACGTCGACTTCTATGGGGGATGTCACGAGTAGCACAGCTCGGTCCGTGACCTGGGCGATCACTGGAATGTGGGATATTTCCAGGGGATGATAGAATGTTCGTGTAGTTTGTCGTGACGCCACCTGTAGTACCTGGTCAGGGTGTCCAGCGCTGCTGTGCAGGTCCTCTGGAAGGGATGGTGTAGTGCAGGTAGGTGAAAAGTCTTCTACAGGTAACACGCTATCCTTCCAGGGCAGATAGATGTGAGATAGAGCAATGGTTCAAAGTGATGTAGCAGAGTGGACTATGCGACGTAGTAAGAAAGCAGGAAACACTTCAAGTTAAACGTTGCATAATACAATTTTTAATAATAACATTACAAAAGTGCAAATGGCTTATATTATGTGACATGTTTTGTTACTGTTCATACCCTTGATATGTGTTATACATGTGTGTTAATAAATACATATTCAACAAAAATGCAAATAGCATTAGTGCCGAAGTTCGTGGAGACTTCTTAGGACTACCCCCACCGGGGTAACTTCACAGTGTCCTTTACTTGTGCTTGTGGAGGACCCGCTCCAAACCTCCAACTGTGGTCTTGGGTGGGCTGCAAGACTTTCCTTGAGCAGACCTCACTTTCGGCAACACCAAACGGGTTTTTAGTTTCTGAGGTAGTTGAAAATAGTGCACAGTAAAGTTTTTTGTAAAACCAAGATGGAGCACCGAAGTGCCAACTATTTACAGAAAAGTTTGTGAGCCAGTACAGTTCATGGCTTCAAAGTTCAACATTTTCATTACAGTGAAACACCATTACCCAACCTGGGTATATTAAGGCAACAATAAACTTGTTCTTCTGAACATTCACCCGTCCGGGTACATCAAACCATTACCCAACCTGGGTATATTAAGGCAACAATAAACTTCTTTTTATGAACATTCACCCGTCCGGGTACATCAATAATTTAACTATTTACATACAGAGACCCTGTCCGGGTTATTTAGACTTCTTTGGCTGGCCTCTTACAGGTACCACCTGGTACTGTTCTGGAGCTTGCCAAACATCCGTGACAGGAGGGTCCACCCAGACCTGATGACGTCGTGTGGCCTGTACAGTGACGTCGTGACCCGCTATCTGGGTCTGTGTGGCCACCTCTTTCATCTCCCTCCGGGTCTGGACCCCTATGTCCCGGACTGAACGAACCCCAGGGGCCTAACAGGCGCCGGGTACGGGCCAGCTATCATTATCATGTCCATAGCTGGGGCTGCTGAGGAGACCACTGAGGGAGGCTGGGGAGATTTACGGCGTGGGGTGGGCACTTGTGCAGAGGCCTGGTTGGGGGAGGCTGAAGGCTCGTAGGGTCTGTCAGTTTCCTGACACTCTGGGGAGTAGGGGTCGCACCTGGTAACATTTAGGGCGTACCATCCATTGTAACCCCAGTGTCGGGTGTAAGTCACCAAGTCTCCTGGCAACAGGTCCCTCCCCGGTGTCCTTCTGGGAGGTGAGCCTCCACGTCCCGCCGGGTTACAAAAACTTCTAAATAAAGTCCAGGCTCCTGGATGAAGCCCCAACCATCTTTTAACTTAAAGTTCCATACTGCACCCTTACGCCGCGGCTCCCTCACCGTACTTTTATCCTTTCTCATACGTGCCTTCTCTGCCAGGTCCTTCTCCAGGTGACGTTGCCGAAGCTTTTGGGATTCTCGCTGCTCCCTTTGTCGCTCTGCTTCCCGCTCCCGACGTCTCCACTCTTCCTCCTGACGCCGGTTGTAATTCTCCTCCACCAGCATCTCCATGTCTCCACCATCAAACGCCAGCTTACGATGTACGGTTTGCGGCAGCTCTCCTGGCGCCCGCCAGTCCTGGCGGCGCTCACCTGTGTCGGAAGCAGCCGGCTCTGGAACAGATGACGGTCGGGGCTCCGGTACAGGCAGGTAGAGCTCTGGTGCCTGCGCGGCCTCCTCCATGAGGACGGGTTTTCGCTTCTTCTGCCTCAGCGACGGGGGCAGACAGCGGGATCTGGGGTGCTGGTGCGGCGTTTTCTGCAGGAACGGGTGCCTCCACTGTGATACTGGCAACCGGTTCAGATTGCAAGGGCTGGGATGCCCGCACGGCCTCCTCTACTGGAACGGGTGCCTCCACTGAGATACTGGCAACCGGTTCAGATTGCAAGGGCTGGGATGCCCGCACAGCCTCCTGTACTGGAACGGGTGCCTCCACTGAGATACTGGCAACCGGTTCAGATTGCAAGGGCTGGGATGCCCACACGGCCTCCTCTACTGGAACGGGTGCCTCACCTTCCGGTACAGACACTTCAGGGGGTAAGAGGATTGGCGCCGCTCCAATTGTAGTTTTAGGGCCCGCCAGCTCGCTTCCATCCTGGCGACCTCCTCCCGGTGCCGGGCCAGGTCTCTCAGGGTATCCTCCGCTTCTTCCAGCGTAGGAGGGTTTCCAGACCGGGTGCCAAACGGTGGCTCCGTGGCGATCGGGTCGCTTCCGTGGGGGAGAGCTTTGACTCCTCCATCCCTTCCCACTTCTGCTCACGTCCATTCGCCATCTCTGCCAAGTCACATGTGTCATTAGCATCAGGAGAGGCGCCATCTTTTGTAGGGAGGCGGGACCTTCGCGTTCGTTTCCGCCCACTGAGGAGGATGAGGAGGCGGAACTCCAGAGCTGTGGGGCACGATCTTACATTGCAGTAACATTTAGAGTGGGCGGACATCGTTTTCGCGCCACGGAGTGAGTGTACGCCCACGAGAGCACGCCCTTATTCTTCACCTGTGCCTCGTGGCGCACATATGACGGAAAAATGGCAAATACAGTCTATGATGATTTTTGCAATTCTCAAGCAAAAAAACAGTTCAATTAAGGCACACAGGACTCGCTTATAGCGAGCTTCTGAATCCTGTTTGTGACGCCAAAGTTGAGTCGCACAGAGCCACAGGTTTTGGGGGTACTCGGCACCAAGCCCATCGACTTCTATGGGGGATGTGACGGGTAGCACAGCTATGTCCGTGCCCTGGTCGCTCACTGAATGTGGGATATTTCCAGGGGATGATAGAATGTTTGTGTAGTTTGTCGTGACGCCACCTGTAGTACCTGGTCAGGGTGACCAGTGCTGCTGTGCAGGTCCTCTGGCAGAGATGGTGTAGTGCAGCTAGGTGATAAGTCTTCTACTGGTAAGACGGTATCCTTCCAGGGCAGATAGATGTGAGATAGAGCAATGGTGCAGAGTGATGTAGCAGAGTGGAGTATGCGACGTAGTAAGAAAGCAGGAAAGGAAACAATTCTTACTACAAAGACATGCAGCATAAGGCTGCCTCAACCCCTCCCATCCAAATAGCTACACCCTGTTCTAACCAGCCTGAGCTAGACTATCCCATTGGGTTCGCCTACACTCAGCTGGCATAGTGTACTGTTGAATGCAGTGGTTGGAGTCAATGGGGTGTTTCCTCCTTACCTGAGAGTAAGTTGTCACACCGCTGGGTGCGATGCAACATCTCTGTGGCGACTGGACCCTCGGGTGCTTCTGTCTTTTCACAAATGCCGGCTTTACCCGCAATTGAATCAGAGGCTATTTTACTATGTAGAAGTGAATAAACTATAAATATATGTATATATATATGTCACAATGACATGTATATATATATATATATGTATTCTAAGTGTGTATATTTTGTGTTTACAAGGAAAGAAAGTGTTTTTTTAGTTGCGATATATTGTTCCCATAGACTTACATGGGACTTCCGGTATCGGAATCGGATATCGCCGATATTTAGTGATATCGGCGATACCATTCCGATCCGATATTTTTAGATATCGAGCAGTATCGCTCAACACTGTTTGAGAGCTATAATTTTCAATATTTCTGCCAACAGAGTCATGTGAGGGCCTGTGTTTTGTGGTACAAGTAGATGTTTTTATTGGTACTATTTTCAGGCACATGACTTTTTTAATCCCTTTCTATTTTGGTTTTTGGGAGTCAGAATGAACAAAAATAAGCAAATTGTTTTCTTTTTGTTTGTTGTTTATGTCTTTACATGTGTGGTAAAATTGATAGGCAAATTTATTCTTCCAGTCAGTACGATTACAGCGATATGATATTTACATCATTTATATATTTTTTTTTATATGTTTTAGCGCTTTTAAACAATAAAATCTACTTTATAGAAAAAAGAAATATATCAATCACAGCATTCAGAGGCTTAAACTGCTGTTAGCAGTGAGTGCCTGGTGTCAGCTGTCATGTCAGGTGAACACCAGGTTACAATTGTGCATGCAAAGTCTCCTGGATGTATTCATAAGTCCAAGGTCACAAAAGTACTTTCCAACCTGGACATATGGATACGTCTAAGGTCATAAAGGGGTTAAGCTATGTTCTTTGTTGAAGGGTGGTATTTTTCCTGTAAAAAATGAATGTTTTGCCAAAACCCAATATACCCCATTATTAGTTAATGGGGTCCATTAGCTGTCATCAGCATCAATTATTCAATTGATCTGCCACTATTTTGTGGTATCTATTTATATCAGAAACCACAGCACAAACATGAAAAAGCCTTATTCAACTGTTTAAAGCTGAGACACAATAAATCATTTTCCTAATTCATGAAGATTTTGTCCAATTTTAGAGAGAGATCCTTTGAAGACTTATCAATTACGGATGTACGAACATTCTTGGTAATATTTGGTTATCACTCTAATATCACGGTGCGCGAATGTGCTTGTTACTCGGCGAGGAATGGGCGGTACTCGAATCCCCGCCCCGCATCTTTGGGGCCTGTTAATCAGTCAATAAGCATATGGGATTGCCTGTGAGTCACTGTAATGTAGTAGCCAACTTGGAAGTTGCTTTACTGTGATTATCTGGCCATCTGATATCATCAGAGATTATAAAAGAACAGGTGGCGCACGACTCGGCACTAGTGTTGAGCATTCCGATACTGCAAATATCGGGTATCGGCCGATATTTGCTGTATCGGAATTCCGATTGCGAGTTCCGATATTTTTGTCATATCGGATACTGGAATCGGAATGTTCCTGTCACTGTCAGTGTCCATCGGTCGGGTCTGTCAGGAGTCAGCGGCACTTACCTGGCAGAAGATTCCCGGGGTCACGTCCTGGACTGCTTGATGGCCGCCATTATCTTCTCCCTGGAGGTCACGTGCAGTTTCTCGCGATAACTGCACGTGCTGCCGGGTAATCGCGGCCGTAAAGCAGTCCGATGACGTCACCGCCGGGAAGCAGGTAAGCAGCTGTGCTGCGTCGGGATGTAGCAGAGCTGGATCGTCGTGGGACACTCGTTACTATGGACTGCGTCGGACAGGTGGTATACTGTTGGTTTGTTTTTTTTCTTTTTTTTCTAGGAGATCGATGGCGTCGCAGGATGAGCGTGTAATAAAATTAATGAAAACTGTGTTGTCTCTTATTTCATTAAAATACTTTTTTCTTGCTGTGTCTTTTTTTAAACATTTAAAAACTTTGGGATTAATAATGGATCGGAGTCTTATTGACGCCTCTCCATTATTAACCGGGCTTATTGTCACCGTGCAATCAACGGTGACATTAACCCCTTATTACCCCACTTGCCACCGCTACAGGGCAAGTGGGATGAGCCGGGTAAAGTGCCACAATTGGCACATCTTTTGATGCGCCAAATGTGGGGCTGCTGTAGCCTGGTATTATCAGGCTGTTGAGGGCCAAAATCCATGGGCCTTGACAATCTTTTAATACCAGGCTGCAGCAGTCTGCATTTTACTTGGCTGGTTAACAAAAATAGGGGGGACCCCACGCCATTTTTTTCGAGGGGATCCCCTATTTTTGTTAACCAGCCAAGCTAAGCAGACTGCTGTGGCCTGGTATTATCAGGCTTGCAAGGTCCATGGATATTGGATCCTTACCAGCCTGAAAAACCAGGCCTCAGCAGTCTGCTTCATCTGGCTGGTTAACAAAAATAGGGGGGACACCATGCCATTTTTTTTTAGAGGGGATCCCCTATTTTTGTTAATCAGTTCACTTCAGGTCAGCCGGGATTCCCTCTGATGTCACTGATGGTGTCCCTGGCTGACCTGATGTGAAAGTGGGAAGCAATCAATTAAGCTTTCCACTTCCTCTCCTGTCAGCCAGGAGAGGAAAAGATTCATTCGGGGTTTTACTGTGAGGCTGCAGCATTAGCTGCGGTTCCTGCAGTAAACATTAACCCTTTCTGATGGATTACACCATGGACCTGACTGTGCATCGGATAGGTAAGGATAATTTTGCTTTCTATTTTATTTTTATTACAGGAAATGGTTTTTGCAGTAAAATAAAGATGGTCAAAAACATGTGTCTTTATTTCATTAAAATAATTTTTAATTAAAGTGTGTGTGTTTTATTTTTATTTAATGCAATAGGATTAATAATTGATAGTTGTCTAATTGACAGCTCTCAATTATTAACCTGGCTTAAGGTCACCTTTCAATAGCAAGGTGGCTTTAACCCCTTATTAACCCATTCGCACCGCTACAGGGCAATGGGAATAGATGGGCAAAGTGCCAGAAAGGCGAATCTAATTATAGATTTGCCTTTTCTGGGGTGTCTGGGGGCAGATGTTAGTAGCCGGGGGGCAAAAATAATGGTCCCTCTCGCTGGCTTTGTCTGTCTGGTTGAGAAAATAGGGCGGAGCCCACGCATTTTTTTTCAACAATTTTACACCTCATATATATATATATACATGTCATTGAATTTGTGACACATATATATATATATATATATATAATTATATTTATAGTTCATACACTTCTACATAGTATAATAGCCGCTAATTCAATTGCCGGCTTTTGTGAAAATACAGAAGCCGACATGAAATGACACAGGGTTTACATAGAGTTAACCATGTCATTTCAAGTTGTTTGATATATTGTTTTCACTAACAATTACATGAGTGTATGTGTGCAAAATTTCACACCTGTAGGGGTTAATTAAAGGTGTAAATTCGTAGCAAAAAAGTCCGTTTTTTTTTACAACGAATTTACACCTTTAATTAACCCCTACAGGTGTGAAATTTTGCACACATACACTCATGTAATTGTTTGTGAAAACCAGATATCAAACTACATGAAAAGACATGGTTAACTCTATGTAAACCATGTGCCATTTCATATCGGGTGCTTCTGTATTTTCACAAAAGCCGGCATTACCCGGCAATTGAATCAGAGGCTATTTTACTACGTAGAAGTGTATGAACTATAAATATATGTATATATATATATATGTCACAATGACATGTATATATATATATATATTATATATATATATAATGTATTCTATGTGTGTATATCTAGTGTTTACAACTTAAAAAGGGGTTTTCTTTAATTCCGATATTTCTGTCCCATAGACTTGCGTTGGGTTTCCGGTATCGGAATCGGGTATCGCCGATACTTATTGAGTATCGGCGATACCCAATCGATCCAATATTTATGAATATCAGGCAGTATCGCTCAACACTACTCGGCACACTGACACCATTGCACAGCTCTATGACAGTTAATATTGGAAGGAGAGAGTACTTTTGCAGGCATGTGTACACAGTTTAACGATTCAGAGTCCGTTACTGTTGAAACTGGTGATGAAGCAAAACCATCATACTAAAATCCCTTGATAGGGATAATCCTTTGCTTTTCTGTTTGTATCACATAAATTCTGCAATTAATGTAGGGAGGGAGAGAGAATTGCAAGAGCAGGGGGAGTGAGAATATATTCTGTAGACAGAAATTAGGGCTGGGTAGTCCATTGGCAAATATATAGCTACAGCTTTTTTTCGGGGGCAGAAAAAATTGAATATATCTTAACCCATCAAGTATTACATTCTTTGAGGTCCTTTTTTGTATTAATAACACACCCAAAAATCATTGAAACATTTTCCTTGGTTACATTTCTCAGCCATACACTATTCCGTAGTGTGGAGTACATTTCTGTGATCTATAAAACTGAGAAAAAGCTTTTAAAAATTTAGTAGGGTTCCATTTCTCAGCCATCCAGTGTTACGTCATATGGGAACATTACTGTGATCTCGAAAACTGCATAAAAACTTTATCTAAAAGTTTTTCTTTAGCAATTAATTTTTGTGGCTTACCCTCCTTGTGGAATGTGTCCTTGACTGCCTTCTGGACATCTGTCAAGTCAGCAATCTTCCCCATGATTGTGGAGCCTACTGAAATAGACTAAGCAACCTTTCTAAATGCTTAGGAAGCCTTTGCAGGTGTTTTTAGTTAAAATATTCTAATTTACTGAGATAATGACTTTTGGGTTTCATTGGCTGTAAGCCATAAATCATCAACATTAACAGAAATAAAGACTTGAAATAGATCACTTTATTTATAATGACTCTGTATAATATATGAGTTTCACTTTTGTATTGAAGAACTGAAATAAATTAACTTTTTTATTATATTCCAATTAGTGAGAAGCACTTGTAGTATTCATCCAGTATTACAGGTGCTTCTCACAAAATTAGAATATCATCAAAAAGTTAATTTATTTCAGTTCTTCAATACAAAAAGTGAAATATTATATGAGTCACTACAAACAGAGTGATCTATTATGAAGTGTTTTATTTCGTTAATGTTGATGATTATGGCTTGCAGTCAATTAAAACCCAAAAGTCATTATCTCAGTAAATTAGATACTTTATAACTCCAGTTTGAAAAATGATTTTAAAATCCGAAATGTTGGACTACTGAAATGTATGTTCGTAAATGCACTCAATACTTGGTCGGGCTCCTTTGCATCATTACTGCATCAATGCGGTGTGGCATGGAAGCGATCACCTGTGGCACTGCTTGTTGGGTTGTTATGAAGCCCAGGTTGCTTTGATAGTAGCCTTTAGCTCGTCTGCATTGTTGGGTCTGGTGTCTCTCATCTTCTTCTTGATAATACCTCATAGATTCTCGTGGGGTTAAGATCAGGTGAGTTTGCTGGCCAATCAAGCACAGTGATACTGTTGTTTTTAAACAAGGTATTGGTACTTTGGCAGTGTTGACAGGTGCCATGTCCTGCTGGATAATGAAATTTTCATCTCCAAATAGCTTGTCGGCAGAGGGAAGCTGAAGTGGTCTCAATTTCCTGGTAGACGGCTGTGCTGACTTTGGTCTTGATAAAACACAGTGGACCTACACCAGGGGATGACATGGCTCCCCAAACCATCATTGATTGTGGAAACTTCACACTAGACCTCAAGCAGCTTGGATTGTGTACCTTTCCACTCTTCCTACAGATTCTGGGACTTTGATTTCCAAATGAAATGCAAAATTTACTTTCCTTGTGGATTGTGTCAATGACTGCCTTCTGCACATCTGTCATGTCAGCAGTCTTCCCCCTGATTGTTGACCTACTGAAACAGTCTAAGGGACCTTTTTTAAACATTTGGAAGCCTTTGCAGATGTTTTTAGTTAATTTTTCTAATTTACGGAGAAAATGACTTTTGGGTTCTCATTGCTGTAAGCCATAATCTTCAACATTAGCGGAAATAAACACTTGAAATAGATCACTCTGTTTGTAATGACTCTAATAACATATGAGTTTCATTTTTTGTATTGAAGGACTGAAATATATTAACTTTTTGTG